>CM055894.1:2620631-3315631 GCA_029582155.1 Panopea generosa
ATATAAGTAATAGTGGAAGTGGTGGTAGTAGTAGAAGTAGTAGTAGCAGTAGTGGCGGTGGTAGTAGAAGCAGTGTTAGGTAGTAATAGAAGAAGTAGTAGTAGTAGTAGTAGTAGTAGTAGTAGTAGTAGTAGTAGTAGTGGTGGTGGTGGTGGTGTAAATATTAGTTGTTGTATTAGCTGTAGTAGTAATAGTAGTATTAATAGTAGTAGTAGTAGTGGTGGCGGTGGTGGTGGCTGTAGTAGTATTAGCAGTAGTAGTAGAAGTAGTAGTTGTAGTAGTAGTAGTAGTAGTAGTAGTGTTACTGGTAGTGGTAGTAGTTGTAGTGGTTGTGATAGTGTTGGTGGTAGTAGTAATATAAATAGTAGTAGTAGTAGTGGTGGTGGTAATAGTAGTAGTAGTAGTAGTAGTAGTGGTGTTGTTGTTAGTGGTGGTGGTTGTGGTGGTAGTAATTGTATTAGTAATAGTAGTATAAGTAGTATCGGTAGTGGAAGTAGAAGTAGTGGGAGTAGTATAAATGGAATTAGTAGTAGTATTGGTGGTGGTGGTGATATAAGTAGTAGTAGCAGCAGTAGCGGTGGTAGAAGTAGTGGCAGTAGAAGTATTAGAAATGGTTGTAGAAGTAATATTAGTGGAAGTTGTAGTAATATTAGTAGTTGTAAAAGTAGCAGCAGCAGTAGTTGTAGTAGTAATAGTAGTAGTAGTAGTAGTAGTAGTAGTAGTAGTAGAAGTACTAGTAGCAGTAATAGTAGTAGTAGTAGTAATAGTAAAAGTAGTACTGATTGTGGTAGTAGTAGTTCTAGTATTTGTAGTGGTATTGATTAAGTTGTAGTAGTAGTAACATTAGTAACAGTAGAAGTAGTAGTAGTAATAGTAGTAGAAGCAGCAGTAGTAGTAGTAGTAGTAGTAGTAGTAGTAGTAGTAGTAGTAGAAGTAGTAGTAGTAGTAGTGGTAGTAGTAATAGTAATAATAGTTGAAGTTATGATGGTAGTAGTAGTAGTAGAAGTAGTTGTAGTTGTAGTTGTAGTAGTAGAAGTAGTAGTAGTAGTAATAGTAGAAGTGGAAGTGGTTAAGCAGTAGCCGTAGTAGTAGAAGTAGTAGTAGTTGTAGTAGTTGTTGTAGTGGTGGTTGTAGTTGAAGTGGTGGTACTGGTACTGGTTGCAGTGTGGAGGTGGTGGTTAAGGTAGTAGTAGTAGTAGTAGAAGTAAGATTATAAGTAGTAGTTGCAGTAAATTTAGTGATGGTAGTAGTAGAAATAGTGGCAGTAGAAGTATTAGAAATTGTTGTAGAAGTAATATTAGTGGAAGTTGTACTAATATTAGTAGTTGTAAAAGTAACAGCAGCAGTAGTTGTAGTAGTAATAATAGTAGTAGTAGTAGTAGTAGTAGTAGTAGAAGTAGTAGTAGTAGTAGAAGTAGTAGTAGAAGTAGTAGTAGTGGTAGTAGTAATAGTAATAATAGTTGAAGTTATGATGGTAGTAGTAGTAGAAGTAGTTGTAGTTGTAATTGTAGTAGAAGTAGTTGTAGTAGTAGAAGTAGTAGTAGTAGTAGTAGTAGTAGTAGTAGTAGTAGAAGTGGAAGTTGTTAAGCAGTAGCCGTAGTAGTAGAAGTAGTAGTAGTTGTAGTAGTTGTTGTAGTGGTGGTGGTAGTAGAAGTGGTGGTACTAGTACTGGTTGCGGTGGGGAGGTGGTGGTTAAGGTAGTAGTAGTAGTAGTAGTAGTAGAAGTATAATAGTAATGGTTGTGGTTGTGGTGGTGGAAGTGGTAGTATTAGAATAGGAAGTGGTAGTAGTAATAGTAGTAGTAGTAGTAAATATATTGGTGGTAGTAATAAAAGAAGTGGTAGTAGTAGTAGTGGTAGGGGTGGTAGTAGAAATAGTAATCATGGTGGTATAAGTTGCAGTAGTAGTAGTTGAAGTTGTTGTAGTAGTAGTAGTATTTGTAGCTGTAGAGGTGGTGGTAGCAGTGATAGAAGTAGTAGTAGTAGTTGTGATGGTGTTAGTAGTAGTAACAGTTGTAGTAGTTGAAGATGTGGTGGTTGTTGTAGAAGTAGTGGTAGTAGTAATATTGGTGGTAGTAGCAGTAGTAGTATTGGTGTTGTTGGTGGTAGTAGAAGTAGTAGTAATAATAGTAGTAGTAGTAATAGTAGTAGTAGTAGTAGTTGTGGTGGTTAGGGTTGTATTAGAAATAATAGTCATGTTGATAGTAGTAGTAGTAGTAGTAGTAGTAGTAGTAGTAGTAGTAGTAGTAGTAGTAGTAGTAGTAGTAGTAGTAGTAGTAGTAGTAGTAGTAGCAGAAGTAGTAGTAGTGTTGGTGGTGATGATAGTGGTGATGTTGGTGGTGAAAGTAGAAGTAGCAGTGGTAATATTAATACTAGTAGTTGCAGTGGTGGTGTAAGTGATGTTTGTAGTAGTAGTAGTAGTAGTAGTGGGGTGGTAGTAGAAATATTAATTATGGTGGTAGTAGTAGTAACAGTTGATGTAGTAGTAGTGATAATGGTGGTTGTGGTGGTGATTGTGGTAGTAGTAGTAGTGGTAGGGGTGGTATTAGTAATAGATGTAGTAGTAGAAATGGTGGTGGTGGTTGTGGTAGTAATAAAAGCAGTGGTAATAATAATACAAGTACTAGCAGTGGTGGTGGTGGTTGTGATGGTGGTAGTAGTAGTAGTAGTGGTAGAAGTGGCAATAGATATAGTAACCTTGGTGGTAGTAGTAGTTGTAGTGGAATTAGTGGTAGTAGTAGTAGTAGCAGTAGTGGTGGTGGTGATTGTGGTAGTAGTAGTAGTGGTAGGGGTGGTATTAGTTATAGAGAACATGTTGGTAGTAATAGTAGTTTTAATTTCTAGCAATACGTGTATTCGCTTATAACTTTGCCTTGAATACAGATTCAATCAGGAAACTTTACAATTGTCAATTTCATTTTAAAATATCTAAAAACAATACAGATACTCACCAGAGTTATTTATAAAATATATAACCGAAAACACAAACATTCTGTAGCTATCCATAGTTCTAGTTGTACTTCATATTCCCGTGACATGAAGGCTATTATTCCGGCACCGTACTGCTAAAGTCATATAATACATAATCTAATTTTGATTAAACAATAACTTATGTTTTACATGTAAGAACTAAAATTAATATTTGAACTTAATAGAACAAAACATTTTTCTTATTTTTTTAATTCTAAAAGCTTTTCACAATAGTTAGCATATTTATAGGTGTCTGAATTTGTCATGTTACATTAACCGATTTATACAAAGTAAACATTACCGTACCAATAATCTAACATGTTTCAGTGAACCGATATCAATTGTGTTTAAACTTATTCTGTGTCAACATAATTGAAATAAAGCAATTCCAAAGATTTAAACCTATTGTAATTATGAGGCTATATGAACTTGATATGTTTGCTATGTGATTTCAAAAACAAAATAGACTGGTATAGATTTGTTTAACTTGAAATGGATTCAAAAAGCACTTTCCCTGTGTTTGTAATAAAGTCAAAGGGAGACATGTCAGATATGTTTACTAGATGAATTGCTTTAACACAACTGGAATTTTAAGCACCATTTAAACTTGTAATGCACCAATTAAATGATGGCAACATATAAATTGTCAGCATTTATTAGTTTGATAATTTTACACGTTGCATATGGTAAGTTTCAACTTTTTCTATATAAAAATTATTAAAGGTCATGTGTCAATATTTAATTTATAATCATTATAGATTAGTTTAGTTTAGACATACTTAATTGCTCGTTTGACAAATAGAAATAGCAACAAAATAAAGCAACAACCAACCAATAGACAGATTACCTGTACAACTTATTTATTAAAGCCACAGGAACAATACATGTTACAGTTATATCATTATCAAACACATTCATAAATACCTGACCTTTTACACTGAACCGATTTTGAAACGCAAATGTTGCACAAGTTCATTCTTGACACTAACAATATAAAAAAACACATCATCTGTGCAAGTGGTTACATGAGAACGTCCGAAATAGTATCGGTGCTTCATGTCCAATTAACAAATTAGTATAGAGTGTATCATCCCCGGTCCACAACACAGACAAGACATCTACTCCTTATAAACGGTACTATGGTAGCTATACGATGTGCTAGTACCTGATGACATTCCATTGATGGGATGCAATTTTTTACATGCTAGTGAAATTTTCCAAAATGATAATACCACTGTACATTATCTACAGAGGTCAACAAGCAACGTTCAAGTGTTGGAATGGTCTGTGTAGCCCACAGAAATGTCTCCTATTGAGAATGGCTGGAATCAGCTCGGACGGCAGATCCGTGCGCGTGATTATCCGCCAGGACCCCTAAGAGAGTTACGCAACGCCGTCGGGCATGAGTGTTACAACATTTCATCAGGCCGTTCAGCTACCATAAATGCTTATATTGCTTTATCAAACAATCAGAATTCGTGCATTTAGAATGAACAACTACACAAATAATACATTCATAAACTATCATTTTGTGTAGTTTGTCAATTAACTGGTGATATAGATGTGCGGATAGATGCAATAGCTATCTCTCGGTTTAAAAAAAAAAACAAAACCGTTTGCTGTCTTTGTAAGTTTCGCTGTATTAAAAAGAATAAACATTTTAAACACTTTTTCTAATACTTTTTATATTTTCTTACAGAAGAACCAATATTTTCACATGATAATTTCTGATAATCAACTTAAACTCTTAAGATCACAGCATTACTCACATAACCCCCTACATCCATGCGAGGAATGTAACTATGACGGATATTCAAAAATACATTCCACTATAAAGGTTAATTAATGATCTTAAATTTTATGTTTGTTTTCATTGTATGTATTTATATACTTGTTGTTTCTTTATCATAATGGCTAACACACCACGTCTTATCCATTTTCCACAAATCAATACGTCTGATAGCAAGTCTAACTCTACATCATAAGCATAGAATCGCTATATAAATGATATATGCCGTAATACTGTGTCTTTGGTTTGAATTGTATGTAAAACCATAATATATAAGTAATGGTTGACACCAATTTTATTGGGCTGGTAGATGCCATGCGCTTGTGTCATTGGTTTATATTGTAGCTAGGCGCGCTTGCCGTAGCCGTGTCTAGATATTTCATGTTTAGTTTCTAACAAATTATATGTATATCCATAACTGTATGTACATCTGAAAAATACCTAAAAAATCGGATTTTTTTTTGTTGTGATTTCAATTATCCCCTTTATGAAATAAAACTCTTATGATTTCACTGTATCTTCATAATCCAACGAGTTTCTATGTATGCACTTTATATAGCGTGTGAGTAGTTTATGTTTATGTATGTAAATTGTCCATACAGTCCAGATGTTTTGCACGTAAAACTATAGTATATAAGCCATGGTTGACACAAATTATTTTTAGTTGACAGATGCTATGATAATGTGTTTGTTGTTTTATATATTCCGAGAATCAGGTACATATTTTCCTGGTCTCGATTGATACAAGGAAACAATTTTTGTTTGTGAAATATAAGACCTCCAGCCCAAAACACATATGCATGTAGAAAACAAAGTAGGCATACATATATTATAAAACGATAGAATAGATTATATTATGCAATATTGTAACTAACATAGAAATGCTGTTTCAATGATTCACATTTCGTTAAACAAACAATTATTGAAAACATGTTAGTGTTATTCCCGATATATGTATTAAGATAACATACAACAAGCAATATCAATAAAGGTAAAGGCATATTTATTATTATACACCTTTGTTTTAGTTCTTATTTAAAAAAGTATAATGTTTATAACAGGAAACTGCTTGAATACGTTTATCACATTTTGGAGACATAAGCATATAACATTTTTGTACAGTAGGTTTGTAAAATATTTTGTTGGAATATATTGAGTTCTAAACCTGGAGTAAGAAAGACAGTATAGTAAAATATGATACTCGTCCTCGATAGCGTTGGTTTTGCACAGTTAACAGGTTCGGATATCCATATCAATTTTACGATTCCTCCCAGTTTCCATTTCTAAATTATGAGAAGAAGTTCTAAATTAAGAAATTGAAAGTCTAAATATTTTGATTGAGACAACATTTTAATAAAGTTCACGTTCATATTTAATTTTGAATGATTAAGTGTAAGTATTAATCTTAAAAACGTCAAAGTAAGGTTGCTAAAATGTTATTTCGTTGTGTACACATTGATTTGTCCAAATGCAGCCAGATCCGTTTGTAAAAAGTAGTTTCCTAATATTATGAACCCAATTGTATCTCACATTACAGTCTAATGCTTTTAGCACCTAATAACAGTGTTTTACATATCTATGATAAGGCATCTTAAATATTTTGAAGTCAATCATTAATACAACGTTTTAACGATTCAATCTATAAAGTGTACATTCCACAATCACCAAGAACATATGCAACGTTTTCGTGCATATCTATGAATAAGTATAATGTTGTCACGTTCTAAAATTCCCATATTTCACACCCATACAACAATATAGGTACAGTTTTTGTATCATGCAATTTAAATATTACACTTTTTGGTAACTGACCATAATCAGTGAGAAAAGAAGTGACACTAATACATGCTCTTTGTGACATTTTGAATGACAGTTGCATAGACAAAGATATTCCAACGTAGTTAAAATAATTGACAACATCAAGTTGGTAACCATCGTAAAACCATTTTTTCGTTGTTTGGTAATCTGCCAATATTCTAAAAAACATTTTTTTTTTATTTTTATTAGTGTTGACTTTGAGGCAAATTTTACTACAGAATTCATGTAGAGTGTTCAAGTGTATTTAAAGTCCAACTGCGGTGTCCTTAATAAGCGAAATATCATCAGTAAATACTAGAATAAAGAGTTGTTTTGTGTCAGGGAATAATTGTAGTCCTCTAAAATCAATATTTTTCAATTAGTGTTGCAACTGCGTTGAAGAACAAGGAAAACAAAATGAGTGAGGCTCGGGCTTTTACACAATCATACATTCCTTGTTTAGACTTTAAGAATTTACCTTTCTCGCCATTTTTCCTTAGTGTCTTCCACAGTTTCCCTCGCTGGACATAATCGAATGCTGTTTTAAAGTCAATGAAGGCTACATAAAGTTTGCCGCGCTTTTTTGAAAGGTATTTAGATAAAACTGATTTTAAAATAAATTCATTGTCAATCGTTGAGTATCTTGCTCTAAACCCGGTCTGACATTCTGTAAGCTTGTTATATATATTAACATAAAATGCTAGTCGACGATTAATAATATTGGTATATATTTCCCAAAATATGTCAAGTAAGGATATGCCTCGATAATATTCAGCGGTGTTAATATCGCCCTGCTGCAATCTTTGGGAATTCAACAGTCTTAAACACCCGATTAAAGACACGACACATTAGATATCATATAATAACTACGCTATGAATAAACACCCCTGGAGGAATATCATCTTGACCTTCAAATGATGATTCTTTAAGATCTTTAACGGATTTTAATACTCCTTCCTCGGTGATTTCATAGTTAAACATTGATGATTCCACGTCGTCTATGTCAAAGTCTATGTCGGGTTCTACACGTTCATTTTCACCGTTAACTTCCAAACGGAAATGATTTTCAAAGTAGATTTGTCCATTGATCATTTTATATATTGTTTGTTTTGCGTTTTTACAGGGTTATTTGCTGTAGAAAAAAAGTTCTTCTAACTGGTGCGTGTTTCTTCGATTCACAAGTAATTCAAAACTCACCTTTGACTGCTTTATAGTTGTCTAAACACTGTTATGATCGCGAGTGTTTAATTATGTAGACATTTGTATTTGAAACTTTTTCAATTTCTGGCATTCACCGTCAATCAAACCGGTTGTGAGAGTTGATAAAGTGTACGTGTATAATAGCAACACTTACTGTTGACCTGAAGCAGTGACCGTATATCTTTTATATATCGTTTATGTAATTCGTAACATCATTTATATTTAAAGCTATATAATTAAAATAGTCTATTGTTAATTCTGACGTAAGTAATTCTCTAAACATAATCATATTATCATTATTAAATTTGTACTTGGTGCTTACATTCGATGATCCAGTTCTATTTAAACTATTTACCTGTATATTATTAGCCTTAATTGGTGCAATCATTGGGAAAGGGAGAGACTTTGTGCGCTTGCCTATTGCAAATTCCGTTAAACAATCTAGTATAGGTTTATCACACGACAAATAGTCTATAACACTGTTACAAGTAACATTGACCCCTACGTATGTAAAGGTACAGACAGCATTATCCAAGCATACATGACCATTAGCTAAAAGTATCGAATTCGTAATGCAGAATGACAACTCTTATCCCGAAGTATTTAATACGGTTTCACAGGATTTTCTAAGTTGAATGTCACATTCGAGCAAATCAGCATATTGTTCTCATTGGGGTACGTTATTTTCACATCAATGTAGTCATAGTCAGTTCAAGGAATTGTCGATAATAATATAGTTATACATTTAATTTGTTACTTTGGTGAAGATTTTGTAAAAAAGTGCGGGTTTTAGAATGGACTAAATGTCAAATTACACGTTCTTACAATTTAAGGGTGATAACATGAAATTAAATGTCTGATATGGTATGTTAAAATAATATTCGTCCGTAATATTTGAGCGAGTCAGCCAGCAAGTCAGCCGATTGCTAAATGTTAAAAAAAACAAACATTACGTTAAACGATTATTACGCGTGTATTTTTCTTTATATCCATATTTACTAAACTATAACACCACTTATCTTGTCTGACAATATAAATTTAGTTCCAAAATTTCTGAAATACGGAATATGGAAAAATCCTAGCCAACATGATAATGCATTTCATACCTGGTACTTGTTTAATGATATTGTATTTTACAGGTTGTGATGACCACATGGGACCAGTTTACAGTCCTGAACATGGCAATGCCACATTCTCGTTCAGCGTGAGTCCGTTCCATACAGGCTTATACACCTTTTCTATATACTTGAAAAATGGCACAAGTGTAACATTGATATGGATGTACCCTGATAGACTAGAAGAAAACATAAATTCTATAACGTTTATAGGAGATTTTAGTACCGGCAATATATCTTTGTTATATACAAATTTCAATAAGAGCGAAGCTGGTGTTTATATGTTAAAAAGGTTTAGTGTAATGGAGAACTTTACACCACAATGTGTCTCATTAGTCATACTTGGTAAGTACAATAATTTGTTTTGTTTGAGATGGTGTGTGTACCATGATTAACCATCACACGACTGTTTTAGGTAGTATAAGCACAATTTGTTGCTCTATCACTGGAATAAAAATTATTTCAGCATTTACTTTTTGGTAAAAACATATACATCAATGAAATACATTAGCACATAACATACAGTTAACCGATGCCTTAATAGTGAAGTATTTTTCGAGCAAAAATGACTGAATGAAAACTAAGGACCAGAAGAAAAACTATGCAAAGATAAGGAGCAACATTTTTATCAATACAGTTAAAAGTTAAAAGCGGTATTCTATTTCGATCAACAATACATGTATTAAGCCGTGAATTGTCTTGTCGTAATTATAACTCCGGTTGTCCGTGAGTAGACAAAAAGATGCGGGGAGTGAGTATTTTCTTATTTGAAGTAATATTATGATGATGAAATTGAAGATTGATGAAGCTGAAGACAAAGAAAGCAAATACGACGACACTTGTCAATTTCTATCAGTTTAATTTGGTGTTAACGTCACTCAGTTTATTACAAATAAAGTTTCAAATATATATGGCATTGGTTAATTAAAGTCACATTGTAACAGTAACATCTAAGCAATAATATTAAATCCACTCAAAATCACACTTTAAAAGCAGTGTCCATTAAAAAAGTATATATGGTGAATAAAACTTAGACGTTAACACAGCTATAAAATAATGGCTGGAATCCAAATTTGTGTTTAAAACAAAAGTTATTCAAGTAAATTTCACAATGTCCTGACGGTTATTTCGATCTGACTGGTAAAATATCCAGCCAACGACGCTGTCCAAAAAAAACTACACTATCTCTGTATCCGATCTTCTGTTATTTATATCCTTGAATAATTAACAGTCCACTCTTGAAAACTTAACAGGTGCTAGCTTTTCACAATGCACAGGATATGTTAGGACAAACAATTAATCATAAAGGAAAACATAAGCGCAAACAATCAACAAAATATGTTAGGTTTTAAAACGAACAATAGGTTATAAAATATATAAAATCACCAATATGTTTTCACACTCTAAACTGTTACAATCACTTAGTCTTTGAAGGTATTTACATAAAAGGGTAGTTAGAAATATTTATGTTAACACTTAATTATCAATCACTTTCAATTCACAAGTCTTTACAATGTTAATTAAGATTATGTTGAACTCAGGGTATAGTTGACATTTGACATCTGTAAGAACATGTGCTACAATTATTGACATGTTGTCAGTATTGTTATTGATTGAAGATTTGAATCTTGTTAATATTCATAGAAGAAATATTAATAAATCAAATTAAAATTTTAAAAGAAAGTTCATAAAAACATGCTGCATAAAACATGACCTAAATAAAAAAAGGGAAATGATAACAAAACTATGTCAATATACATTGCAGGTGACATTTTACCAAAATAGATTTTGAAATTATTTAAAAGGTATATTCCTTTTATGTGTTGTAATATTGTACTGTGACGGTTTTATTGCATATAATCTTTAGTTATGTGCGATAAGTTTTAAGATTCTAACAAATGTCGCCGTACAAGAGTATTCTACACGCAGTGAAATTTGTCTACGACTTTTGTTTTGTCCTATTGTTAATTGCTCTGCGATTCTGTAAACACTGTTGCTATGTAATGTAGATTATAGACATTATACATATATCCATTATATATGTGTTATTAATATTTGTTCATACCGTTTATGAATCAACACACTGATAGGGAACTGCTATTATATTTTATTAATAAGCTCATATTTACACATTACATAGGCAGGTTACACTTTGACGGTTGTATTCCATTGATATAGTTTTTGTTTGATATTCAGTTTATAATGAACGTCGGCGTACACGTGTCTTCTGTTATGTTTGACCACAACTGTTTATGGAGAACCCAAGAAACCCATAATCATCTGGATGTATTGGGAATATACAGAAAGCATCCTGAATATCGGTATTGGCCATGAGAGCGCCTTTACCAAATAGTTTAACCAAAGAAACTATTGTATCAATGGAGTCATACACGATTGACAAGATTTTTCTTGCAGGAGGTATGGTTGTCGACAAGGCAAGTTGACCTTGCCCCTGTAACTGGAATCCTAAAACCATATTAAACACTATATTTAAAACCATATATCCTTTCCTCAGAATCATATTCAGTCAAAATTAGAGTTAACATGTCATGTTAAATTGGCGTTGGTATGGGGCCGACTTTGAGGTTGCCCACGAAAGGGCTGATTTGACTGTTTATTTACTAAAGCGTCGGGTTGGACAAGATGTTGAGGCTGTACCTGAGGAACAGGAGTAAGTTTGTTCTGTTCATGATTGCGACACAAGAATCAAGGATGCGCCCCACTGCACAACTGGCATATGTGTGGATATTGACAAGACCTAACCATGCAACCCGACCACATGTTATATGTAAAACAATTCCAATTTTGAACAGGGGCAGATGAAGTAAGCCTGCCAGAGTTAAGTGCAGTGGCACGCATCCGCAATTCTTGGTGCATAACCCCTCCAATGCAAACCGTGCAACTGCCTTTATTCTCGAAACTATTGGTAAAAGTATAGAAAAACCTGCTGACCCCAAGCCTGTACCAACTCTTTAACTAGAGCAACATAAGCAAGCAAGTCAGATATGGCATCTGGATTTTTCCTGGCATAACCATCAATGGAAATATTGAAAGCTTTTAGACACAAGGCAATATCCAGCTTTTTTTATTTAGGTTTTTGTTGTAGCCGTAAGGCACCTCCCTCAGTGACATGGGCCATCATTGTCTCACTTGTCTGACCTGGCAGCAGTGCTGCTAAGTCAATGACCTGATCTGAACAAATAGCTGAACTCAGTTTTTTTTTACACATGTATAGACACGGACGATAAGCACCTGGAGTGTTACAGGTACTGAATTGTTCCAGTGCAGTAGACGCCTAACCAACACTGGTGGAAAGACCTGCCGAGAATCCAGGAATCGCAGTCGAAAGTGGATCCGAGACCTGTCCACAGAAATCACCGTGGCAGACGACTGTGGAAATGTATCCGACGTAACCGGCCTACTGATGTAACATCAACAGCATGACTGGGAGATATATCATCGGAGGCAGGCAACACTAGGCCCTGTTCCTTCATCTGCTGAAGGACCTTGTCTATGAATGAGTCAATACTGTCCTCCCCATTTTTGAATTTTCTTCCTAAGGCTTTCGCTGACTGCCGTTTAAACAAGTCGACCTGTGACAGAAAATGGTCAATTAGACAAAGCCAAATCAGCCATGTATTAAGGTGTCCGCCACCAGTACAGCGGCAACAACACAACACTCACATTAAAGTTAAACTTCACAGCATTTGTGAAGGCTGCATCAATAACCACCTATATGCATGACAAGGTTAATTTTAAAAGAGTATTAATAATAGCATACTCTAAACATGGTGACCTGGTCAAATTATAACAGTATGCATCAATAAGCACCATCACGCTTCACTGAAGCTGCAACATAAAACACCCACCTAGATATGTACCAAGGTGGTGATACATATTTAACTAGCACCATAACCTTGTGTACTGCGAAATTGTCAGCACACACAATGGCACAAACAATTGAGACAGCTATTCAAAGGGTGGTAAGAGATGCACACATATAACACAATGGAGTACACCATCGATATCCCATATCAGGCCTATACCGAGGCTGTATGCAGCAACCAGATCTACCAATGTTGATATAATGATTTAAAATTTTTGCTACTCGTATAACTATATCATGTAAATGACAGTCTATACGAAGGCTGTCACACCAATCACCTATACGAAAGTGGTGACAAATGTTTAAGAGTGTGCTATTATGTATTAAATTGAATGTCTATACCGAGGCTGGCACACCAATCACCTATACCAAGGTGACAATAAATATTTAAAAGTGTGGTATTTTGTTATTGACAGTCTATCTCGAGACAAGCACACCACTCACCTATACCAAGGTTATGACAAATATATAAAAGTGTTGCTTCCCATTTTAATGAACAGACTTTACCGAGGCTGCAACACCACTCAGGTGTATCAAAGTGGTAATGAATATTTAAAAGTGTGTTATTATAAAATTGACAGACTATACCGAGGCCGGCCCATACCGAGGCCTACACACAACTCACCTATACCAAGGTAGTGATAAATATCTAAAAGTGTTGTAACAGGTACCCATGTAATGGACAGCCTTTACCGAGGCTGCCACACCACCCACCTATACCAAGGTGGTGATAAATATCTAAAAGTGTTGCTACATGTACCCATGTAATGGGCAGCCTTTACCGTCACATCACCCACCTATACCAAGGTGGAGAAAAATATCTAAAAGTGTTTCTATATGTACCCATGTAATAGACAGCTTAAACAGAGGCTGCCACACCACTCACCTAAACCGATGTGGTGATAAATATCTAAAAGTGTTGCTACATTAACCAATGTAATTGACAGCCTTTACCGAGGCTGCCATACCACTCACCTATACCGAGGTGGTGATAAATATCTAAAACTGGTCCTACATGGACCAATGTAACGGACAGCCTTTACCGAGGCTGCCACACCACCGATCTATACCGAAGTGGTGATAAATATCTAAAAGTGTTGCTACATGTACCAATGTAACGGACAGCCTATACCGAGGCTGCCACACCACTCACCTATACCGAGGTGGTGATAAATATCTAAAAGTATTGCTACATGTACCAATTTAACGGACATCCTTTACCGAGGCTGCCACACCACTCACCTATACCGAGGTGGTGATAAATATCTAAAAGTGTTGCTACATGTACCAATGTAACGGACAGCCTTAACCGAGGCTTCCACACCACTCACCTATACGGAAGTGGTGATAAATATCTAAAAGTGTTGCTACATGTACCCATGTTACGGACAGCCTTTACCGAGGCTGCAACACCACTCACCTATACAAAGATGGTGATAAATATCTATAAGTGTTGCTACATGCACCATGTAATGGACAGCCTATACCGAAGCTGCCACACCACACCACCTATACCAAGGTGATGATAAATATCTAAAAGTGTTGTTACATGCACCCATGTAATGGACAGCCTATACCGAGGCTGCCATACCAAACCACCTTTACCAAGATGGTGATAAATATCTAAAAGTGTGGCTACATGTACGAATGTAAAGGACAGCCTATACCGAGGCTGCCACACCACACCACCTATACCAAGGTGGTGATAAATATCTAAAAGTGTTGCTACATTCACCCACGTAATGAACAGCCTTTACCGAGGCTGCCACACCACCCACCTATACCAAGATGGTGATAAATATCTAAAAGTGTTGCTACATGTACCTATGTAATGAACAACCTTTACCGAGGCTGCCACACAACTAACCTATACCAAGGTGGTGATACATATGTAAAAGTATTGCTACCAAGATCATTGTGTAACCACTCACCTATACCATACAGATATATTTTTTTTCCAAAGAAATGCTACCAAGATAAATTTATAATGCAAATTGACGACAGCTTATACCAAGGCTGCCACACCAATCACCTAAACCAAGGTGGAGCTAATTCTCCTTCATAGGCCGCCAAACTACACGTACCTCTACCAAGGTGGAGATAGGGATGTTCTCACAAGACATTGCTAGGTACACATAAAATAATTGATGGATAATCTATTACATGCACAGCCCATAAATACAGTAAGTATTGAGAAAGTGCGGCTACCAAAGTAACATGGTAGAGATTAAAATGTAATGCATTATCACTCAAAGGGAAATGATATTATACCAATATCTTATCTTGTCAACCAGCAATACAAATATAAAAAAACATACTTCTTTAACTGGCGTAAAATGCAGTCACGAATGCTATGAAAATAGCGTGGATAGCCAATAGCCCAATACCGTGGATAGCCAATACCGTTGGAAAGGTAGACACCAACAGCTGCATAGATATCTGCAGAGGAGTTTCACAACCCAGATCGAAGCTTCCAGAAGTATTTTCTGTCATTTGTAGCAGTCTCACACGCCAGCAACTGGTTGGCCATAACAACATGCAAGTTTAGCCTGAATAATAAGGCGTGAATGGACAGCTTTTTTATTATTTTGATATCTGATCTGCTGTCCATAACGCCTTATTGCGCTAGACCAATTTATGTACTGGAAAAAAAATCCACCGACACCGTTTCGCTGTGTATGCCATTTAACGCTGTTATACGGCTTGACAACATAAACCAACTATTGAAATAAATCAATGAAACATTAATTTATCAAACGGTTTTAATAAAATACATCATTTTGTTGAGTTACAATAAAACTATTAACAATTTACTGGGTGTACCATCAAAATCATAATCGCGAACGAAATTTTGACGTCACGTGCACCTGTTACGGAAATGAATAACAACTGTGAACAACATATAACGGAGAAGATTTGATGTACACATGGTTGAAGCGAAATACACACATAAGTTTATATTTTCTTGAAAGTTGGTGCATAGTAATCAATCATTCTTTGTTTTTACGATTTAAATATTATGAAATGGTTATGAATAAAGAAAATAAAATAAGTTACTATGTATTTTTATAAAAATTTGCAATCTATATAGCCTAAGCAGTGACATAATAACACTGATATAAGTCCTTGTGAATTTGGTATTTGACATACATGAAAATGGGTTAGGGTTAAGATGATCAGTCTAAAAAATGTTTTAACATTTGACCTTTTTCAATAGAAAAAAAATAACACGGACCTAATATATAATTACCCAATACAACTTCCTCTTATTTTCATAGGCATGAAATATAGCTGAAATACGAATAAACGTGTAATGAGAATGTATTACATATTTTGAAATAATAATTTGAGGAGTGGGTGCTTTTACACTTTTAATATTATTTTATAATTATAATTTATATATGAAACATAATTTTGATTACATGTACCCTAATGAACTTTACTTATTCCTAGTTTTATTGACTGTAAATTTAGAAAAGGGTTATTGCTTAAATACGGATACACGCAATGACCGTCTATGATACATGTATTACTCTTTTTGTGTTGGGTAATGTTTTAACATGTTGATATTATTTCTATAATATCAATATTAAATAAGTACCTAAAAAGTATTCAAATAGTAGCAGTTCGAGTATCTTGGGGGCAATATCAAACAATTACTACATAAGATCGTACATATAAATACCTATGTGCCACAGACACGTATGTGTGTAAAATCAAGACACTGTCTGCTGTGCTCCTATCTACTCACTCAGATATTAGCTATCTAAACTTGAAAGAAAATCAATAAAAACAATCGTAAAAAGACAATTTAATGTTGTTTTAAACCCTTAATACTTTTAAAACGGGAGAAAAAATAGCTGGATATAGACAAACACTTTATCATCTTTGGTTCCAAAATTGTTAAATCCAGACAAAGGTTCAAAAGATTTTAAAGAAATACTAAAGGTGTCACCCGGAATTTCAGCAATGTATGTTGCACTGATAATAGCCTATCAGTCTCTGCCTATATATTGCATTTTTCTATTGTTTTTCCTTGTAAAGTTTAAAGTTATTAAACACAGAACTTATCATATCATATATAACTTATACTAACAGGTATTACAAAAAAAAACAAAAAAAAACAACAACATAAAATTAATGTTAACTGTTCGATTAAAACTAAACCAAAATAGACCGTCACCGTGCATTCTTCGATTTCATAATATAAAGGCATATGTTGTTATACAACATGGTGATGATTCGTTTGGAACACTCGATGTCAGATGATAATGGCAAACAATACATATTCACCTGAAATGGGACCCCTCTCTTGTTTAAGATCGGATCATCGGTATACGTAGCGTGCACTGCATATAATTTTATCACGAATCGATGTATTTAATATTATTTTTTATTTCCCATTCATAATATGTCATTTGTTTGGATTTTAAAGTCGTGAAACCTTCCCAACAGATTCCGTTGGGAACTTCCAGTTAGTAAAATCGGCTTCCGCGGTTGCACGTCTCGGGAGACGCAAAATAAAAATCTTTAAAAAGGCTCCATAGAGACGGGCAATATGTCGCACTACATGCAAGTTATAAGTTGAAAGAGGCCGACAGATTACCACTGACTTGAACTCTAAACCATGCAGTAAGAAGTTGGCATATACTTAACAGTCCCGCACAAAAACAGCAGGATCGTAATACTGGTCACACAAATCATATCAGTGGAACACAAGTCGTCCACCAAAATGTCAAAAGACGCCAACTGACTGTCAAATTGCATGCGACAATGTTCATCATTTGTCAGCCTTTATCTACCAAACCCAAACATGACAACAGAGGCGTTTGATTCATGCAAGTCAAAACTGAGCTCCGTATGTTCATAAAATCCATCAGTCGTTTAGCAAAGCTATGACCAAATAAAGCAATCTGTATTCGCAGCTGGCGTCCCGCCATTTACTCGGTCTCGAGAACAAAGGAAACCATAAATAACCGTCGAAATACATATGCAGAAAAGATGTATCGCTGAATGCATACTTCCCGTGTAAACACTTGCTATCGCTTTATACAACAGCGCACCAGGTAATGCAGACCAACAGCGATATTAATGAATATTCTTTAAAATGAGTGTCTATCTTTTCTGCGTAGTTAACAAATATACCAACATGGCTGACGAATGATCACGTGATACATCTCAGTCATGTGATACCTAGTATGTATGTATTGCACGCAATTAAATTTAATTACCCACATGGATTGCTGTTTAACAACACAAACACAATTATTTACAATATTTATCCTACTTCAAATGATATGCAATTAAACAACTGTTTCTGCCATGACATGCTTAAATAAAGAAGAACTCAAAATGAATTATTACACAAAATAACAATACATATAATACATATCATAACATTTATATCGGGGGGGGGGGGGGGGGGATAAGGTGGTACGTGGTGCGTGCATACACATGTGCGTGAGTGTGTGTGTTTTGCTTCGGTTCATTGACTTGAATGCTAGAGATGGTTGTTTAGATGTGGTCATGGGTTGTATGTGCGCATTGTTAAACTAAATACTTACATATTTATTTTGTAAGTGCTGTTGTCATACTGATTATACAAAGTATGGACAGACGTGTTGACTTTTTAAAATAAATTTGTACATCATTCCTAGTATCCGTTATTGAGTATGTATCATGTTGTTAAATATAAGCTAAGCTGGACAATAAAGTATAATTATTGTTTAACAATCAATTGCGCTCACAAAACGATAAGTCCTGTCTTCGGTTTCTAAACATGTCCAAAATCAGTCTATCTCATACTTTTTGCATACATATACTTCAAACAATTATTTCATTGAAGACGGATATTCCACTGTATGCATATTACATTTTTAATATATTTAACGAACAAAACCTTACACTATGATACTAAATTTACAAATCACTATAAAACAAAATGTGCTTTTTAAAGGCATTCCCGATGTTCCGACTGTAGCTATAGATAGAATTCCAGATGAAGGAGAAGATGTCGTGTTGAAATGAAGTGGTAGTAGATCAACAACAGTTCCAGCTGGTTAGAACCTGCCGATGGAGTATTTCTGGATCGTTGATGACGTCATCAATCCGGACAGCCCTAGATACAAATATACAGACAACAGACAATAGTTTACTATAACAATCGTCAGTTCAACAGATCTTGAGAAACAGATCACGTGTCAAGCTAAAGAATACGTGAGAGGGGGATTGAGTTCTGCAAACAGCATTGTGGCATCAGTGCAAATATACTGTAAGTGTCGGGTGTTGCTTTTATTATGTTTTGCAAAAAACCTGAAGCAAGCGTCAAAAAGTTACGGAACATCACAAATAAGTATTAAAACTTGAAAGTCGGTAAAGTGACTGTACTCCTCATAAATTAAGCAATGGTCAAGTGTGCAACATTTTGGCCTAGGTTTACCATTGTCTCATTTGTTAACATTTGTTTATATATTTATTTGTTTATTCATTAACCAAACTTAATGAAAATGAATTCTTTGAAGACCACGCAGACATTTTTCAATTACGGAATTTGGATAAATACCTGATAATATATTGCATTAGGACATAGTAAATATTACATTCTGTAGCTGGCGGCAGTAAGATTGCCAATATTGGGGAAATACTATTTGTATTAATCGAAACGCAATCGAGGTTGACAGTATTTTCCCAAACATTTCTGTCACCCTCCATATAGTATATAATATTTTCTTTATTATAACGTACACATAATATTCGAATTAACAATCTAGTTTTTAATATTTATTCATAAACGTGTGATAAATCGAATGCTATTTCTGCTTAAACATTTAACCGTACCCGAACGTCCTTTTAGCCGGACCAGTTAGCTCTGTCGGTACCGCGTCTGACTGTTAATCCAGGGGTCGTGAGGTGACAGTCTCCGTGATGTACGACGTTGGATATCATAATCATTCGTTTTCACAGCTGATTCAAGTGGAAAAATAATCAGTTATTCACCGAGGTGGAGTGTATTCGAGTACTGGTTAACATTTCAGGATCCCAGGAAACAGTGATTAATTTTAATTGGTCGTCTATAACCACTCGAAGGCATAACATGATGCTAAAAATGCAATCAATTTATCAATTGACGTCATTATATAATTATTTTAATCGCTGGAGCCATGATCCGCTTTCCTTTGAATATTTATCAAATTTAGTGTTCGACGTTAATTAAAAAAAAAAACAGTTGATTAAAAATTTTCGAAATAGTACACGAAAATTGATCTTTTAGTAAAAATATTGAAGTTTGAAATAAAATTTCTCGTTATGTCTTGTTATTTTAGCTGCAGTATACCAATTTTGAAATCAGAAGTACTTGAACAATTTTAAACACAATTTGCTGGAAATAGTATTTTGTTTGATGAGATTTTTTTCTGCTATGAAAGAACTTTGATTTGTGTTCTTGAGATGTAAGTAAAAATAATAGAAAAATGAGATATTGCGAGATTGTGCGTGAATACGCGAGCGTTCACTAAATATCAATCACATGCCTTCTCTTCTCAACATAATTCCTTGGTATATATATTTACACACAATCAAAATTGCTTTAAAAATGCTTCCATACGATGTGTCCAACTGATGTTGTAGCAATACGTCCATAGGAATGCATTACACATTTCCTCTACAAGGATTCAATAAATCATATAAAAATATTATTCGGTATATATAAGATAGAATGCTGTTTGACAACCCTCTTGTGTAGTAAGCATTTTTTTTAATTAAAACGTACTGTAAAGTAGTTTTGAAATCGTATGTGCCTAATAAAGAAAATCAATATTGTTCAGTATCAATTTATCTAAAGCCTCATTAACACATCATATCGGATTCATACAAGCATTAAGACATATCTCTACACAATATCGTATATCATGCTGTTTAGTGAAATAAATAAATTAATACGGTATGCTGGTAGTGTTACAAAACGCATTATGTGCTGTGTTTTTATAACAGAGGGCATGTTCGATGGTTTATTCTTTATGTATATACAAATATGCCGGAGTATTTCACAATGTTCGATATGTTTTTCAAAATATTGGATTCGACGAATGTTACAGATGTATATCAAATGAATCATTGGCAGATTTGCAATTATAAAAATATATGACATACTAGAAATTGTCTTACATAATAATAAAATTATGCTATTGATTTGATTTTCATTGAAACATACCGTATTTTAAATATTTGTTTATCAAACCAGAGATACCAACTTGTTCAATATATTTTCTCATATATCAGGTAAATGTAATTTAATGTTTTTACAAGTTGCAGGACATTTTTTTTGTCTGTGTCGATAACTCAATCCGTAATACAATAAATCGCTTGATTGTTGGTGCACTGCGATTGCCATTCACTTAATGAAGATGTTTTCGAATTAAATTTAATGGTATTAATTGTATCGTATAGATGGACCAGAAAATAGCCAGTTTCACCCAGCAATCCTTACATATGAACATGAGGAAATATCTCAATTTGGACCTGTTACCTGTACAGCTAGCTGCTACCCGACGTGTACATATATATGGGATAGGAATGGTGTGGCAGGTACACTGTATATCAACAATCTGACACGTAATGATGCACGATCTTACACATGTACTGCCACTAGCTCTGAACGAGTTGGGAGATCTCAAAACATCGACACTAAACAGCTGGATATAAGTGTTATATGTACGTATGAGATGTTGTTGTGTTACTATTACGACACATACATTCCAATAATCAATTTAATTATAGTTGTTGCGTCTTTAAATCAACAAAATGTGTTTAATCTACAAACCATGAAAAAAAGCACATCATCAAACACCATGTGTGTGTTTTGTGTAATGCATATGATTAATAATCAAGTATATTTTTTGATATACAAATGGGCCTAGAAACTTAGCCTTGTTACCAACAACGACAGTGTATCAACAAGAAATAGGATCTAGAATACTTGTTATACAATGTTCATCCGAGTGTTACAGTTGTAAATACTCCTGGAATGGTCCTGCTATAAACTCTACAGGAAGCCAACTTAGTCTTGGTGTATTATGGACGCTTATTGTGCACAGCAATGAATATTAAAACGAAAATAACACAAACTACTGACGTAACCGTAGAAGTAGTGTGTAAGTATATCATTGGTATGCTACCTAAACTTAAACAATTAATCAATGATTATTTTGTTTTACTTTTATCACGTAACATTATTAGTTTAAATGATAACTAAACATTCTACATCTTGAAAACAATATGTTATAAATATATATTTAAATGTACTTGGGGTAGGAATAATATCTGGGTTGGGTTATTTCAATTAAAATGTATTTAGAACATGATAACATAATGTTTGCCATGCAAATTATCTTATTAAAGTAACATTCACTCCAGTAATCTCTCATACTGTCGTTTTTAACAATATTTTTTTCATAATTTTGACATTATCTCTAGGCTGAGACGTAACGTTTACATGTTTCTTGTATTCATATAATAAGTATAATAACCAAAGTTAATTTGATACATATCGGCCGTTGTTTAAACATATATATTCTTTATTTCCTCCATTAGCGGAGAGCAATATATACATGTATGCTATAACATAAAGAACAAATAAAACAATAACATGAGTAGCAAATAATATACAAAAATATGACAATATTAAATAGAATAAAGCATACAGGACATTTGACATTTGAATTGCAAAGTGCTACATTGCACTAACACTCGCAGATACACGCAATTACAAACATACATGAACAAAAGCGTTATGAGGTACAAGCAGACAGACTACAAAGCAAACACGCACAAATACTCACTCCTTCACAGACACATGAATATGAACACAAACATGAATACATACATCCACAGTTTTAGAATCAACTTAAAGCTATGTTTAATCACTATACAAAGTAAAGTAAAATATTACAAAGAAAAACATATTTACTGTGAAAAACTATCAGGATTCCGAAATTATTGAAAACCTTATCGAAACACGAAATATAAGGTGCAAAGACGGAATCTGCAAAATACAGATATATTACAATGGCTATCTCTTTAACAATCGTTTCATCGAGTAAACAGGGAAAACATTGAAAACAATTTTAGCCATGTCTGTAAATATTAAATGAAAGTTACATCAGTATGAATATATTACACTTAATATGCATTGACTGATGATATCTCGCTCGTTAGAAAATTAATTCATTAGCATATTCTGAATTGAATTTACGACTATGAACCGTAGAAAACATTCGAAGCATTTGTTTGTTTCTTTAGTTAACCGCACAGTCAAACACTTAATGGAGAGATAGTTCATTTGTACTAAGACATGTTTCTATTAAAGTAGTATGAAGCCTAACTATATATCAAATGATATTTACCAATATAAATATGTTGCAAGACGAGTTATTTAGGCAATATAATACTAATCAGAAACTTAAGCATTGTGCACCAGCTGTTTGGTTACATAAACTACGGAAAACAGTTATAAGAAGTTATATATTAATTATGTTAAAGAAGAAAGTTAGAAAATAAGAAAACACGCAAACGTTAAGAATGTCAAAATACATCGAATACATATTCGAAAAGTGAGATCAGTACAACTAAATTTGTATTCACACGGCCAAGTGAATCACAGTAGTTATCATGGTGATAGCTCTGAATTAGCATTATGCGCAAACATCATACACCAATTTTAAATGTCAAGGTTGTACTTAGATAAAACTCTTCAAATAAATATCTTGGTTTGGCTATAAGTTCGGATGTATGGAAGAACATTTTATAAATATCTAATATAAATTTCAAGTCACACACATTACATAACATGTGATAAATATTTTAATTTAGATACACTTCATGACGTAATGTATATAAAACACTTCGATTTTACGTAGTTGATATAGATTTCAGTGTTTTGATAGGCCAAGAGGTCGTTTCATGGAAGAAATTCAACATAAATTAAACCTTAGACAGCGGACGATTTCTTCTTTTGTGTTTAAATGACCGTTGACTAAGAACAGTAAATTGTTATTTAAAAAAAAAAGTATAAACTTACATAAATTATTACCTTAATGCAATAAAAATGTGTGCCATGCGCAAGGATTAGGATGAGGTAACAAAATTAAGATAACACTAAAGGGAGCAAATGGGTCAAATTTGCATGGACAATTATTTTATCTGAAACAAAAAGATAAAGGGAAATCTATAGTAAACTTAACGTATGTAGCATTTACAAAAGCAGTGATACAAACATTATAATACAATGAGATGTATAACACAAAAGTCAATGTCATACTTTGAGGTCAAATGTAAAATTGATGAAATCGTTTCCCGACGTTTCTCGGTGGTAACAAAAATAATTAAGCAATACTTTACATACTATTCTACTATCTAGGATGAACAAAGTAAACTCATACTGCAATTTGTCAGCACTAAATTAGTGGTTCTACAGTGATTATCACTGGCTGATTACTTACCTTTCCTTAATAATAATAATTGAATAACTATATTGCATCAACATGTGCAATTACAAATGCATTTTATTAATAATCTGTATTTCCGATAGGCGGACCGAAAAACATCGCCTTTGATCCTTCACTAGATAAATATGAAGAAGAAGAACACACAACATTGCCACCCATCAATTGTACAGCGTCGTGTTACCCAGCTTGTTCCTACAAATGGGAGAAAATAGGACAGTCTGGGCAGACAGGTACAAAAGGTATTCTGAACCTAGGTTATCTTCAACCTTCTATGACGGGTACAAACACATGTATAGCCACGAACCAACAACGTGACATTGGTTCTGCCGTTACAGCAACAAAGACTCTGGCCTTGACTTTCATATGTAAGTAGTTCACTTATCGATGGCCATAATATTAAATAGTGTGTCTATATAACACTTATAGTATTTATTTGTAAAGTGAACCTGTAAACATTTGGTAAATCGTCTAAAATATTTTTTTTCAATTGTTTATGTATCCGACAGACGGACCTGATAACATTACCTTTGATCCAAGACAAGATGAGTATACAGGAATAGAAAACAAAACATTACATTTCATCAGTTGTTCAACGTCTTGATACCCGGACTGTACATACACCTGGGAAACAATAGGCGAGACCGGAGAGATAAATGCTGACAATGTTCTGAATATAGGATATCTAAATCGTTCTATGGTTGGTATTTACAGATATACGGCCATGAACCCAAGACGAGTTGGTTCTGGTAGTATAACAACGAGAAATGTGGCGTTACATGTTATATGTGAGTTCATTGTTTTATTATGCTATCCACTTACGTTCAAATCTCGAACAAGTGTACAACATCATATGCCGTTAGCTGTATTATGCTTGTGCAAGGTCTTTGAAAATTTGTATCTGATATTTGGTATTTTTAGGTTAAACGTTTGCCATGATTAGCTAGCAAATTCAATACACAAGCATGTGGTCATTTACATACATTTACAAATCTATGAATAAACAATATAATATAAAATTGCAAAGCATTATAATAGCGTATGTCAAAGATACAAAGATAGATACAAAGATACAAAGTTTATTGTGCAATATAAGGCCTCCGGCCCAAAACACATATACATGCAGTAAACAAGGTAGGCATACATGCATTATAAAACGAAAGAATATATTGTATTATGTAATGGTGTTACTAACATAGAAATGTATGATGTTTCAATGTTTCACATTTGATTAACAAACTCTTATTGAAAACATGTAAGCATTATTCTAGATATATGTAATAAGATAATGCAACGATCAATATCAATAAAATGGCATGTTTAATATTATACACAATTGTTTTAGTTCTTAATGAGTTCATTTCTTTTTAAAAAGGCATAATATATATAACAGACGACTGCTTGAATAAGTTTATCGTTTTCTTGAAGACATACTCATATTAAATTTATGTACAGTTTAAATGTACAGGTTGTTAAAACATTTTGTTGGAATATATTGAGTTCTCAACACAGAGTAAGAAGGACAGCATATTAAAAAATGAAACTCGTCCTCAATAGCGTTGGTTTTGCAAGTTTACAGGTTCGGAGGTCCATATCAATAGTATGATGCCTTCCAGTTTCCACTTCTAAATTATGAAAGAAGTTCTAAATTTAGTAATTGAATGTCTAAATTTCCTGATTGAAACAACATTTAAATACAGTTCATGTTCATAGCTTATTTTAAAGTGATTATAAAAGCTCAACTTAGAAGAGTTATTGACTGTACTCTCTCCATTTTTGTAAGTATTGATCTTGGAGACGTCTAAGAAAGGTTGCTAAAAATGATTTCTCGTTATGTACACATTGATTTGACCAAAATGTAGCCAAATACATATATATTACAAAAAATGCTTTTAAAAGCTTTATTTGTGTACGTAATCAGTTCATATTGGATTTTGGGACACATAGCGTCAATGTATGTGTGCGTTTTTGTTCTATTGTATCGTGAAACCAAATCAAATCGTATACATTGTTGGCAGTTCATATCTGCTTTTGTTGTATTTCTACCAATTACTTAGTAATACATGGTATATAATTAATCTGGCGTTGCCGTGTAAACTATTTTCAGTCTTTTAATCGTTCAATCTTGAAACAATCTTTGCTAGAAGAGTATGATCAGGCATAGATTTAAATGGTACATTCTTGGTAGACGTCGCTGTAGAAAGTATTAGAAAGTAACAGTGCCTTGTTAAGAAACATTAAGTCGAATTGGAACCAGAACAAGACACATCGTTTAGAAACTGTTGGGGGAGACTCACCGATGGCTTCGAGCATTGAAACATACTACCACTAAGTATTATCACCTGGGTTGTTAGCGAAGGGAGACCATATTTGCACGTTTTCCTTTACACAATAGTCAATAATAATTCAAAACTTGTTTCTAATTATATTTTCCTTATTCTAAACACTTATTTTATTTCCTGTTATGTGTTACCGTTACATCTTATCATTAAAACGGGGTTGATTTAAATGCAATTTCAAAGCAATACATTTCAACATTCACATCTGAGTGAGCAAAAAAAGCACAAACACAAGTTCGTGAAATTAACATATATCAAACTTCATTCTTTACACTATACTATGACCGAATGAAAATTATGAATGTTCACGCTACTTCCTTTATAAATTCAAACTACAGTTTTCTTTGCTTTTGATTTCACACGACGCCAAGAAAAAGTCATTGAAATCTAGCCTAAACAGTACCTCTTGTTAGTAACACAATAACTACTACCAGAGCTTTTAATTGCACTCAGCCCTAAATGTTCAAAAGATGTAGTTTGTAAGGGAAAACGGCTAAAATCGACCAAAAAAAAAATACCGGTAGGAGGCACTGATATCAATCAATACGATATAAACATTGCGACCTGCAGTCCATTTATGTTTTCTTTAGAACGGTTGTAAACGTACTGTCGGCTTCAGGAACATAAGTATCAATCGGTCGGATAAGAAAACGTATAAACCGGATTTACTAATAACGTGCGATGATGAACTTGCCAACTTATCAATTAACTTATCAACTTACTTTGAATTGATTTACCTTAAGAATGTCTTGCATGTATTTTCATTTAATTGCTTTTTTTTGTGTGTGAAGTCGCTTTCATAACAAACTGCATGCATAATTAAAATTGATTATTAAAAATGACTATTTGTATGTTAACGAACTTGTACTCAGTATTTCGATGTGGTTATATAGAGAAAATAAAGTTCTTTCAAAATGATAATATCTGGGCAAAGAACTATTATTATATTGTATCATGTTCATTCTTATACTATTTAAAAAATATTTAAATTACAACACAATCAACTAAAAATAACAAACTTCAGATGTGCGGTATTAGAAAAGAATACTTGCACATAAATAAATTTCACTCTCTTAAAGTGGCATATCCAGAAAAAATTCTAAACGTTAAATTGAAACCATGGGTTCGAATCACATAACAAAACGTATCACTATATGTTTTCGACATTGCTTAATTAATGGCTTCCCAAATCGAAAACAGATATATGCTCCAATTAAATTAAAACAAATTACATTTGCCAAAGCCGCCTACATAAGATTGAACCAGAAATTTTACGATAATTTCATTCAGCGTAGAAGCTAAAACACGATTTGTTAACGTTTAAATGAGGCATCGAAATTATAAAGGCATCGAAAAAGAAATATCTTCAGATACAAATTATGCCGCTTTAATTAATTGATTCCTTTTATTGTAAATCAGAATAACAAGTAAATTGCCAAAATTTAAATGGTTATTTTAATGTTTCTATACAGATGGCCCAGACAAAGCAGTTATCAGCGAAGGACATAACTGAATGTTACAGAAGGTACACGACCCGCCGACATCAAATGTACATCAGACTGTTATCCAAGCTGTACATCATCCTGGACAAGTATAACCGATGGATCAGCAGATGTATCTGATGATGTTTTATCTCTGGGTCGAGTAACAAGGAACCAGACTTGCCAATGCAAATGTACAACCAGCAATACAGCTCTTAAATACAATCGCACTGCTGATGCAACAATTGATATAACTGTTCATTTTAAGTATACTACAGACCCTAAACCGCTCAAGTACCCCAAATGCACGCAAACGGAGTGCACTCAGAGCGTAAACGGAGCGCGAGCGGAGCGTGAACGAAGCGCAAACGGAGCGCGTACGGAGCGGACCTTCACCGTGTGCAAACGCTTGGTTTTGAATAATTAACGCACTCGTGAACGCTAGAAATAGATTGAGTGCACTCAGCGTTTCTGCGTGCACTAAGAAGTGCAGTATGCGCTACAAGCAGTAAGATAATCTTTGTGCGCTCGTGATCAATATAAAGGAGAAAAAAAACTAGTAAATATGAATGTCTATGTGGCTTTTCTTATCAGTTTGGAATATTAGGTCCTGATTTTATGTTGAAAATCATTAAAAAACGTTTTTCATTTCATAGAAGACAAAAATCTAAAACGAACCCGTATTTGCTGCCTATAGAATAGACAGATTCTATGAAGTTATACCAAGTTGATTATGCCAATTAGTATGTTTTCCAATGATCATTAACATAGGTCAGTAAATTGCCGACATTCGTTTCCTGCAAATTGGAAATGTAATTGGCATGTTTATTTAACACATTTGGTGAATGGCTGTTAATTAGTGGACAAAACTGTCAAAGTTGTGTTGATTACTAAAACAACATATCCACTATTGGCAATTAGTATAACACCGAGGTTTGCCCCTCCCCTATAGAGAGGTGGTTGTTTCAAGGACCAATGGAATTTTAGAACGCGTTTTAAATATTATTTAACAATTAACAGACCCTCCCACCTGCCCACCAAAATGACTTGTTCATAGAGTGAGGGTAAATAAAAACTTATATATATGACCCTCCCACAGTTGACATTATCATTTTTAAAACAGTGATTCGTCGGACAATATCTTTTTCTTTAAGATCAACAGAAAAAGGTAAGTAATTTAATATATTATAAATTATTTAAAGATTAATTGTTTTGCAAATTAATAATTTTTAACTTTCTTAACATAAACATAAAGTTGTATGTAATCTTAGATGTTTAGTGGAGCGCGTGGTCAAGTGGTAGAGCACCGGACCCATTATCGGAGGGTCGTGGGTTCGATCCTCCGCTACGGCTATGTGTGGTGTCCCTGAGCAAGACACTTTTCCCCATATGCTTAGTACAGGTTCTCTCCAGGAAGACTTCGAGCGTGATTTGTCTAAGTTGTAAGAACTTGTTTCACAATCGAAGTAAAATAAATAAGTTTAAACTATTAGATATTTAAACATGTTTCGATCATCCAAAACCATCTTAAATTAAAGATATTGAGTTTTGAAGGATAATTTCTCGTTATTTTAGCTGCAGTATACACATTTTATAATCATATTCACTTCAAAACAATTTTAAACACATATTTTTGGGAATGGTAAGATAATTGAAAACGACATTTGCTAGATCTTTCGTTAATACGCGAGCGTTCACAAACGCTTCCTTCTCTTTATAAGTCCATGACCTGTTAAAAAGCAATTATACACTTATGGTCTTTTACAATTCTGTGAATTTGATAATTGAAAGATCAAACTAGTTATCAACAAAAAAATACAGTCTTTTCTTCGATCACGTTTTTTTTTTTTGAAAACGTAAATGGTGTCGCCAATGTCTTTGTGACAGTGACTTTATACTAGTGGATGGGTCACAAATAACTTTTACTTAAACTTAGGTACATATATAAACTTAGATCTATATATCCGAATATGATTTTTTATTATCAAGGTCTCAAAAATATTGGCCGTGCTAGTTAGCTCTATGGACATGTTACCCATATCTGTGTATATACCATTGTGATGTATCTGTTAATAATCGAAACAATTTCAATGACAGTGTGTGAGATGAAAAAGGATTTGCTATAATGTTTTTTTAATTCGTTAAATTATCAGTTTTTGAAATTAATTTCTTCCATCTGAAACTAAAAAACGCTTTATTTTATTGGTTGATATTATCCAATCAAACGAAGTATACAAGATTTTCAACATGGCGTTTAAATTTTTACCAATTGTCTTAAATTATTCAATCAAACCGAAATACGATGTTCTAAAATAAGGTATCAGACAATGAATCATGTATAAATCATACCGTTTTTCAATTTGAATAAAACAGACGCACTTCAACTAAGTTCTCACATTTGAATTTCAAGCACTGTTTTCAAGTGACAGCTGCAAAGTCACGATGGGCTATTTATGTTTTGTACGCAATCAGTGATATAGACTCTTTATTGTTTATTTATGGTGCCGTAACATGTTATCGATCACGACCTGAAATCGAACGCTAACGAGAATTATGAATATCGCGCATGCATATTCAACTTCTTGCACAGTAGGCATTATTTACAAATAGTATCCATATGGTTATTGAGTGCAATGGAAAATGCGTCTCATACAAGCAAGAAAGTCATTGAAGAAATGTGTTTTCTCACTGTGTCCATTTTTCAGTTTGTATATAACCTTGGCTCAAGCTAGGTTTGTTTAAGTATATCAATTTAAGTAACCTTCTTACCGATTTTTTTTAAAAATATGTTTGAAATTAGCACAGGACCGCATGTTCAATATATTGATAATGTTATGGAATGAATATTATTCCTGTGAAAGGTATTTGCAGTTTTATCACTTCATTTATTTGCACTTAAGCAGTCTTGCCTCATCCAGTCGTGATCGAATTCAGGTGCCACCATTTTGTTAAGATATGTATTGGGGTCACCGTGAATGTGAAGGCGATGTGCATGTATCCTTTTTTTAGAAAATGATAATGATGTATAGTATTAAACGGTATATTAAACGTTTTGCATAGAAATATTTAGCGGCGATTCTTAAATTCAAAATTGTACAAAGGTTACCTGACAACATTTGTTGACAGACAGGAGGACAAGGGAGCATTTATTAATTTTACCTGGTACAATCTATATCCATCTGGAAATTTCTTCTCCACAAAGTGCAGGAAGTTGTCTTGCAGTATCTTCTGATAGATAACAGAATCCATTATTCCTGTGAAGATACAGAAGTCGGTCCCGCCTCGATAACTTATTCCTCCCCATAGGTGAACCTGAAAAATAAAGAACTCAACATGTTTTTCTGACATCAAAAGATTCCATGATAAAAACAAGTAGCATGTATACATGCGATTAATATTACTAATTTACCACATTTTTTTTAGTTGATATCTAGAAGGCTAAAAATATAATTTAACAAAATTGTACTTATTATTTTTACTAAACTGAAACATCATCTACTTTAGTTTGTACATGTGCATGTAATATGAATACTGTCCATGCAATCCGACTACCGCCAATGCAATATGATTACCCTTGTGCATTTCCTAATGAAAATTATCAAAACAATATGACAAAATATTTTGTGATAATTTCAATTGACCGGTCATCTCATTCCAGTTCTGCATTAAATTGTGTTATTATTTAATACAATTTAAAGCTGTATGCTCTTTAAAGCTTAAATGCGATTTATATCATGTCGTTATGAATCTCAAACATTTACAGAAAGAACTATTCCTGAATTTAGTGATATCAGATCCACCACAGTATTTGGTTATTTAAACAAACTAATAACTTGATTAAAATAGCTGTGTTAAAATACATTTAACATGAACGTGGTCCAGGTAAAACAGTATTGATAACCCAAAAAAAGGTTATATATATATCAAATATATATAGTATATATATTGTAATTAAAAGTGAGCTGAGGTCTTACTTTGTAGGCATGTTTAGGTTTTCTAGCCTTTGCTGGAAGTTTTTCCAAAGCAGAACGTGGCTTATAGAAGTATAATCTTCCACTGGAGGACATCTCGATGCTCGTCTCATCCACAAACACAACATTTTCAAATGCTTCCATGGTATGGAGGGCTCCTAGGCACCAATCCAATCGAAGATCAACGTTAGCTGTTGAAATCATTTGGCAGTACTTCGTGTTTTTGTTGGTCCAACCAAGTCTTCTCCACAGGGCACACATATACTGTTTCGTAATTGTAATATTGAACACACTGAATAACCTATCACATAATGCATTAGCTGACAACTCGAAATTTTCCTCCAACCACATGTCAATAAACTCCAAATGAACTTGTTTGATCGTTGCCTTCCTGTCTTGTTTTCGAATACTGAAATGAAAAACATTAATTTATAAAACAGGAATAAAAGCCCTAGATGAAATAGAAGATCTAAACATATAAAGTAAGTTATGTACAGCAATGGTTTGTAAATGATTCATCTCATAATCAAATGCTCATTATAAATATAAGACTGCATCGTGGTCTAGTGGTAGAGTGTCAGCCTTGCATGCAGAGGTTCGTGGGTTCGATTCCCGGCCAGGTCATATCGAAGACTTTAAAAATGGTACTAGAAGCTTCCTCGCGTGACGCTCAGCATTTAAAGGATAGTTCTAGGTCTGGTCTACCAGGTGTCAGTATAATGTGAATGGATTTGGTATCATACTATATGGCTAATCGGGGCACAACAGAACTGATATAGAGAAGTATCATTCTTCATTGCATTCATTAGAAAATTTCCAAACTTTACTTACAAATATCATTGGATAGTCTTTTAATGCAGAATATTGTCATTTTAATGACTCATCAGCATTTATTGGAGCCCCTGTCACTGACAGTTTGAAAAACATATAAGTGGCTCGCACAAGGATGGTGCACAGTGGTAGATCCAGTAATTTGATGTTATTTCAATTAGGAAATATGATTAAAACAACAGAAAATAAAATCATAGAACGTCAAAAAATCAATTGACTTAACCATTTGACACTGTCAGTATGTAAATACATGTAGCGCCGACGCTATCTTAAATAAAGTTGTCATGTACATGTGTGATAAAATTGCGAGTCACAGAATCTTTGCTTGATTCACACTTGTGGCTGCGAAATATTTCATGTGTTAGATAGTTAGTTTTTTCCCAGATTTTGATTTAGCAAAGCTATATAGTTGATACAAAAGTTTTCGGTAGCTGCAGTTTTGAGTAAGTAATGTAGGTTTTTCATAAACAGAAACCCAATCACTATGCAGTTAAGATTCTGTACTAAGTTTGGAAGACATATTAGTTGATAGAAAACATATCTACCGAGTTGAGATGTAATGCAACTGGTGTTCCCAGCAACTACAACTACACTGCCTTAACACAAACATGGGGGAGTGCGACAATACCAAATCATCGACCCCCGATCTCAACTACGCTTCTTCATAATTCACTTAGATTTAATGTTTTACGGCTTGAAAATACCGGTACATACACATGTGTGGTCAACAATGGTGTTAAAGATGTTAAAGGAATATTAAACCAGGCTTTCACCATTGATATACTTGTACAAGGTATGTTGATACATTTGTGAATCAAGATCTTGTATTCAATGATAATATCATAGACTCAGTACACAACTGGACATATAATGTAATTGTTAAAATTGTATACAAATGTAAAAAAGTATTTGTCTTAAAACAAACAGTAGAGGACTCATTATAAATACACATATGAGGTATGATTCATATAGTCTTGACCATTGAAGTCAGAGATGACAGATTCAATCGAAGACACGATCGCAGACTCAATATGATAACAGGGTTAAACAGATAATGTTCTTTCTGTATAAAGTTGAAATATGTGTTCAACAGTTAAAAGTACGAACATAAATTTCTCTCATTTTTATACAACACATGTAATTTTAATCTTTTTACCTGTTGAAATATACAGTTTATAATTTAAATTTATAATTTACATAAAATGTGTAACAGAGGGGTAGATAAGCTGTATTCGCAACAAACAAACCTAAGTATATGTAACGCAGTGGTTTAAAAACTGTGTTTGCACCTAATAAACGGTTTTTATTGTGACACAGTCTTTTATAAGCTGTGTATGCATTCAACAAACCATATTATATGTAACCGAGTGTATATAAACTGTGTGTGCATCCCGCAAACCATACTATGTATAACAGTGGTTTAAATGCTGTGTATGCACCTAATCAACGGTTTTGATTGTGACACAGTCTTTTATAAGCTTTGTATGCATTCAACAAACCATATTATATGTAACCGAGTGTATATAAACTGTGTTTGCATCCCGCGAGCCATACTATGTATAACAGTGGTGTATAGGCTGTGTTTGCACCAAACAAACTACAATATGTGTAACAGAGTGTATATAAACAGTGTTTGCATCACATAAACCATAATATGTGTAACATAGTGGTACATAAGCTGTGTTTGTAACTAAAAAACAATATATAAGTAACAGAATGTACATAAGATATGTTGTTAGGTGAGAACACATCTTATGTACATTCTGTTACTTATATCATTGTAACAGAGTGGTAAACAAACCACAATGTATGTGACAAGGTACTATATTAGCTGTGTCTGTACCTACTGCATACTAATATGTTTAACAGAGTGGTATACAAGCTGTTATTGAATTCAATAAATAATAATGATACGTTAACAAAGTCGTATATAATCTGTGTTTGCATCCAACAAACCATACTATGTGTAACATGGTGGTATATATACTATGTTTGCACCCCACAAATCATACATGTGTGACGTAGTGTTATATAGGCTTTGTTTGAGCCCAACAATAATGCTATGTTTAATAGAGTACGGGAGTCAGTATTTCCATTAAATTTTAAAATTTCCCTATAACTGTAAAATAAACTAACAGGTGTAATACGATATTTGCACCCAACAAACAATAGTATGTGTAACAAAGTCGTATATAGACTGTGTTTTCACCCAAAAAACAATAATATATGTAACAGAGTGGTATTTACGCTGTGTTTGCATCCCATAAACCATACCATGTGTAACAAAATGGTACATATGTTGTGTTTTCACTAAACAAACAATACTCTGCGTAACAGAGTGGTCTATACATTGTGTTTGCACCAAACAAACTATAACATGTGTAACAGAGTTGTATATAACATGTGTTTGCATCCCACAAACCATAGTATTTGTGACAAAATAATATAAGCTGCGTATGTCATTCATTATTTTCTGTGCTGTTTGAAAGGGCTACATGTAGGTGCGTTAAGGCCCATTTTTGGCCCAATTTCAAAATAAAAGGTAACATATATATTAATAATCCAAATTATATGTATTTTATGGGAAAACACATTTTAAAAGAAAATTTATTACGGATTAACTATAATTCATAATGTTTTGAAAGGTCATGTATAACATGATTTTACAAGCTGTAAGAGGGGGGTAGTATAGGAAATATATTTGTTATAGTTATTTAATTTATGTTCATTTAACAATCACAACTAATTCTTATCGTACGCATATTGTATGTTTAAAATTGTGTGATACAAATGTAAGTATTTGTAAAGCGGAAATGAGATAAAAAGGGAAATAACTCTATGAAAACTGTGAAATCTTACAAAAAAATGCATTTTAGCATCAGTTTCACCATTCACTGAAAATAAACATGAAAGAAGAAAAGTTTACTCTATATTATGATTTCAGTCATGTTTCCTAATTTTCCTTTTCCATACAATAGTTGTAAAAAATCTAATATGGTCTGCATTACCATAGCAACGGCTTAAATTGCTATCCTTAATACATTGAATGGCTATTTAAGTGCTTCTTATAATAGTGAATACATGAAGTGAAATTGAGAAATACACATATTGAATTTTTAAAATGATAACTGCATTTACTAAATGTTAAACGACATTGGTTATTTTAGTTACCCTAGCGACCACGCTAACATTTATTACTTTCTAGCGGTTGAAAAGTGCATAAAAACGTGTTGCTATATTCCCTGACCTATACATTTGTTCATAATAGATACATGTCAGATAACTTTGTATGTGAATTGTACATTTATATTACAAACACATCAGCAATTGTGAAGTTACTAATATTCGTTGTTCAACTTGTGTCCACAACTAAGATTAAACAAAAATAATTTACAACAACACTATAAATTATCAAATCATATTTTTTTTTAATTAAAATTCCTAACTATTTATCACAGCTTCTAGTTTGCATGCCGTGTATTGTTGCCTTATTCCTCTGTCTCGTCGACGTCACTGTCGTCATTAACTAATTGTGGTTGAGGCATATCATGTGCATCCGTTAGATACATGCTCCAGTTGGTGCTGGAGTTGAATTCCTGTACACCTTGGTAACGGGCATATCCGAGAAACCAAACGACAGCAGCGGTATGTGAACAACATCCAACAACGCGTGCACCAGCGCGTCACTGGCAGTACCAACCAGTCACTGATGATTCTGTGTACAACTCTCACAGTTTATGTGCTTTGCTGGACACATGGCGGATTTGGATTTTGGCCATTATCAACCCTGGTTCTGATGAATGAAAAAGAAGTTCATATTCTCCATCATCATAAGAGTGTTCTCGTGTATAACATTTTGCTAACTTTAACTGGTACACACCGATTGTGATACTTCATAGATCTTCTTCATCTAACTTCGGAAACAAGGGATTCCTGCATTGCATCAACTCCTTTCCAACAAGCCTTCTTTGTATTCAAGCCCTCAGATACAACTTGTTGCTGCAGTGCATTTGTGCGCCTCATTAAATAAAGCATACGCAGACCAACAGCTTCATCATTTATGTCACTGGTACAAAGTGGTTTGCGGTACTTGTTTGACATTGCACACACTGAACGAGTTTAGTCACCAATGTAAGGTATTTGTGTATTGGACACTATGTTGTCAAGCAATTTCCAAGATTTAATTCGACCATTCGCCGATTCTACGACCCTTCTGACTTTTGTTATAAGTTTAGAAGCATTACTTTCCTCGACTGTATGTTGTTTTGTGCCATGTTTTAGAAAGGTTGGCATTGCTGTATTGATTCCTTATTATTTGAGTACCTCAAGGGAATCCCTAAACCCTCTATCAACAATAAGCACATCGTCGTCTTTTAACCATTGCTTTAAGTTTTCAATATTTGTTGCAAACGCATGTTTAAGAATAATCGCATCATTGGTTTAAAGTCACTAAAGTATGGACCAAGCACACTTAAAATATATCCCGTTGTTGTAACGATCATCATTGGTTTGACCAATGGCCGTTTTTTTGCATACTGTAGGATCGCCGTTGAAAATTAAATTGCATACTCTTTTGTATGTACATGTATATATATGTGACATCCACCACCAATATTGCGGGATCATGGTAACCTCCAAATAGTGTCTTGACCAGCTGCCTGGTGTGATTAGATATTACAGTTTGCCTGTCAATGTGCTGAAACCCGAAATAGATTGGTGTAAACTGAGCTGACAATGCTTTCCTGGCTGAATATATTGACCTTTTCACTGAACTTATCCCAATGTTAAATATTGTTGATAAAACTTTATTGGACATTCCAGTTCGGAGTTTTGTTGGTAATATGCCAATGCATGTTTTTTTGTGTTCTGTTAGTAGAATCTGTTATATTTTTAACATGGTCGTATATGTCACTGAAAGTGTCTTTATTAACTCCCATTAGGTTGAAAAAGTCTGAATCTTTCATAGTGTTTGCAGAGTCAAAGTCAATTATTTCCTTTTTATTTTTCAAGGCAATTTTTCGTATGTTCTGTATGATCTTAACAATATCTGTTCTATTAAATTGTAATTCTCTATTTATATTTGTTACATTTTTCCAATGCAGCTGATGTAAAAACAATATTATTACTGTCTATATGGCAGGACAACATCTTGAACCAGCAGCTATAATGATGTTGTTGTCAATAAGAATGTTATACCTAACTTGAGCTGGCACGATAACTTGTTTAGGGCCTCTAAGTCTGCAAACACAGCATTTCGAATGAGACTGTCCACTAACAGAAGGAAGTGGTAAAGTTATAGTTCTTGATGACTTTATAGCATGTTTTTGTTTCTTCTCAGGTGGTTGATAATTGGAATCTTCAATTTCTGTAGTGAGAACAGGTGCACTTTGAGACAGTCTGTATGTTTTATAGAAAACATTGCGGCATTTTCCACAACTGACGTCGGATTCTGTGGCCCTTATGATCAATTTTTTGAGAAGATACTTTCTAGATGCTATGTTTTCTATACCTGTTATCCATCGTCTGTCTTTTGGTTTTGTTCGTTTAGAACACATGACACATGGAAAACTTGTTTAAAGAGAAAATGTAATAATTTACAAATCAATCGTTACCGAAAACCTGTTTTCTGTCACAATCAAATTAAGCTGTGTTACATGAACTATTTATAAGTACATAACATAACCATAAAGACATGGCCATCCTTAACTGGCATTTTACTGGTTAGATGAATCAATTGTTTTTTTAACTTAGATTAAAATGAATCATAAACCACCGGACAGTTATAAATGTAGGGAAATATCCAGTGCCGTTTTACATAAAAACTGATTGTATTAACAACAATGTACAATGAAGATGTTTTATATTTAAACATATACCTTATCTCGCTACCTTCCAGAATGTAACATTAATTTCTTCTGAACAGCCACCTGCAATGCAAAATATAGGCATATGTGATATTTGTCAGTTTATTATAGGGACTCAAGCAGACAATGAAATAAAGACATAATTTAAAGCATACAAACTTGACGGTATCGGACTGTTGTCATTCAAACTGAGTGTGCTAATAAATGTACATCATATATACAAACAAATAATTTTGCCGATCGATGTAGACGTATATTTGACGAAGCCAGATAAACATAACAAATAATATTTATACATAGGGCACATAGTAAATAAGAATGAACATTACACTATCAACAACAAGAAGTATGTAACTATGTTCTCTTTTAAATATTTTTAAGTGGCATCCAATAATAATCCCCTAGTTTATTGCACAACTTCCAATACAGCCTTGAATGCGAGGTTTTTCAGTAACCTATGTACATTCACTACAATATATTACCTGCTCTTTCGTTCTTCCATGGTGTGGTAAATAAAAATGTACCCGAATAATACATGATGCTGTATGGATGTGTACTGCGAATGCCGGACAACGTCTGTAAAAAAAAACACATAGCAGTATAAATTAAAACAAGGAACGGCAATCATTGTTAGGTAGATTTACCCATTAAAATTAAATTGATTGATAATTAATTAGATAGAAAAAAAAGAAATTGAATCAAAATTTGAAAAAAAATTGCTTCCAACGCGTTTTGACCCGGGGTACCATGGTTTTAAAAATCTAGATCATGACCACTAGCCATTCCGCTTTGCGTACTTGACAGTGGATAATTGCAATAGTAGTATTTTTTTTGTTATTATTCATTAAATTTTGACGGAATTGTGTTTTTCAAATTGATTTTGTATAATGTTACAAGCTTGATCAGTTCAATTACAATCAGTTCTGTTATTAAATATTTGAACTTTCCTATGCGCTCACTTTATAGTCTGGATCAAATATTACAAATAACAGACGACATCGTCATTCAAGAGTAAAATCGTCACTGCGGGACTTTACCTTGTTCGATTAAAATGCGTTGCATTCTGCAAAACAAACTTACTTATTTTTGATACACTCATGTTTAATTTATGTCTACCGGAATTAAAAAAAAATATATATATTTACTATTCGCAAGAGATGTCACAAATTTGCTGTGTTTTTTACGCCTCTTTCTTACCTGTAATATTTCATCGCTGTACCGCTTGTCAAAAAAAAAAAACAACCGGTGATGCGGTTATTTAATATGCCGAGTAAAGTGTGGAATGATATTGGAAAATATTATTTCTACCCTCTGTATCGTTGTATAGTTATTTTTTTATTAATGAATTATTTATAGTGTATTAATTATCATATAACGGAGACGTTTGACTTAAAAAATCATGATTAAACGAAACAACTGAAAGTAACAACACTCGAAATTGGAATATACTTCAATCAACATCGTAGTTATTTCAATCGTCATTGTTTAAAAAAAAATGTGCGCAGGCGAGAAACAAGTTGAAATTTTAATCAAACGTTTATTAATCGATTTTAAACAAATTATGAAAAATTCAAGTTGTTTCTCAAGTGCACAGGTGTTGTTTTTTTTTGGTGAGAATATAGTCACAATTCTGTGTCTTTTACTGTTTTTCCCGTTTTATGCCGCACGTGCGTCGCAATTGTGACGTCACCGCAATATACATTTTAACAAAAAAGAAACATATACAACTTGAAGATCCTTTATCGGTTCTAACATAAAAAGTAGCAACATGAACAAAAAATATATTTTTTAATTTTATATTTCTGTTGGCCAAAAACGGGCCTTAACGCACCTAGCCCTTTTAATATTTGTAATCAAATGATAAAGTAAATTATTCTTACACGAACACAGATTAAAATTTCAAATAGAAAAATAAGAAAACATATGACCAACAACTAATTTAGCACGGACGCAATTAATATACGAAATACATATGATTTTACAAAACATACATGATATGTAAGAAGTGACAACAAGTGCGACCGCCTTGGAACTGTCGGGAGCAAAATACGCCACTAGCTAGAAAGCTTTACTATAAATATTGATGCCATAGGCAGATGTTCTTGTTGGCTTTGTAGAAGCCAGCACAGCAATAGAAACATAGTTATGAAATTCCCTTGATTATTTCTAACTTGTTACACAAAATCCGTGTTTATGACTTGATCAGCAACAGCAAAGTGATAGTGACGGGCAATCCCAACGTTACAAAATATGATATAATTTATGTTTTCTTTACCATGTTTTGTCTGGTTATTACATGTACATTAAATGTATATGCTTTCATATTTATCTTTCAAATAAACTGATTGAGTGTTGTTTTCTGTTTTAGTTTCACCAAAAATATTAGCTGAGGAATTAACATTTGCGGGCGCAATATCAGGAGATGTGATGATAAACGTTCCGTTTTATAGTTTCCCGCCTGCAGATAGCATAAACTTTACCAGCCAAGACGGTATACAAATGCAAACCAGCAACAGGACAACTGTGTCATATGAAATATTGTATGTATCGTAAGTTTTATGGTAAACATGTAACATTGAACGGCAGTTTAGCCCATCTAAGAATAACTGATATACAAGAGACAGAGTTTACCAACTACACATTGGAGGTGACAAACATAATTGGAAGGAATCGAACATCTATAAACCTCATTCCTAAAAGTTAGTAATGTTTAGGTGTTTATTTGTTATTCCCCTCCTTGTCAACTAGAAAGCATTATTCCCCTGACAGAACTATGGTTTATGTGTATCATGGTATGTTTACATATGCATCGTTGATACCGATTACCAACATGAAACTATTTCAACCCATTTAAGTGTGTTCGATATTTGAAAGTAAAAAAGAAAATGAACAAAACTGATTTCGACGATTCCTTGGTAGTGGCGAAACAAATCATTTATTTAATATTAGAAGCATATACACGTTTCAGTCAATGAGATGTATTAACAACCTAAGCATGAACAGTCTGTAAGATAAAAAAAAACGTTTCCAAACAGAATTGTGTTTGCGTACAATGTGTTTGGATAGTTCATTATAAGATGATTCTTGTTTACGAATATTTACACTCGTATTGTTTTTTCTCTGCATTAAATTGTATTGCATGGTTGGCATGTGCTATTATAAACACCATAATAAATTAGAAGGAAAACAGTGTCATCTGTTGAATATTTTCATGAATGTACCTATTGTAACGTGTATCAGAACCAGTCTTCAGATTGAGGATTTAAATTTGGCACATGCACAGAGGTAAATTCTTCTTTGTGTTTGTAACACTGTATTACTTGTGCTGGTGTGGTATCTTAGGAACATGGCATATTAAAACAATCATACGATATATTGCTTAACTTAAGTGAAATAGGAATTTACACACTTCCTTTCCACTTGCTTGTAATAACAATATGTATCAACCTTGAAACATCACTTTATATCTAAGCTTAATTAAGTATACGACCATAATATTTGAAAGAGTCGTGCAATTAGAATTCTGTGACACAGCATGTGTATGTTCACTTCTTCCAGTTGACGATTGTCCCGAAGTGTGAAATGAATAACTTCAAAGCAGAAATAAAAGAATACTTAGATTGTTGGAACCACGAATACTTGGGTATTAGGCATATTAAACTGAATATTATTTACACGACATGGTATGTATGTGTGTGAATGTGTGTGTGTGCGTGTGCGTGCGTGCGTACGTGAGTTTGTACGTGCGTGTGTGGTTGAATACGTGCATGTGTGTATTAAATTGCAATGATAAATTCGTTATTTTAACCATTATGATTGTAGATACCTAGCCGCAAGCATATAATCAGTTACTATTATCTTCTATAATTTCGTGGTTCTTATATTCCTTTTAAAATGAGTCAGATTTTTGATGCAAGACATGTTTCCGTTCAGTAATTGTGGTATTTTAATTTCAATAAATATAAATACATTTGATGAATTATTCGCTAAACAATATGTGCTGAGGGTAAGTATTATCAAAAGTTACCGTTTAGTTAAAAGCAATGTTTGTTTTTAAAATATTGACGTGTGGTCATATGTCAATTGTAATATGTAAACTATCTAAAATCAAATGTAAAAAATGTTTGAGTATACAATTGCATGCTCTCGTATGTTCAGAGTATATGTATTGCTGTTATATTTCAAACTGTCTTGCGTTGTTATGTGACGATGGGGTGAGGTTGCATACACATGTTAACCAGGTTTTCCCTTCTCACTGACGTATTTGCTACAGATCGTTTTAAGTCAGAGACTACTAGCTAAAATGTGCATTGTACTTATAAAAGTTAATTCTAAGTATGCATTGTCTTTATGTGCAATTGATGGCTGTGTTGAATGCTACGTTTCCTGGTAGTACTATTTTTTCTTATTTTCAATACTTCACAGTTGTACCGTATGTTGCTATATGAATGTGTAGCAATCATCTGTAAATAACAGTAACTTTTTTTTCTATAAATATATAATTACTAGTATTTTGCTATTTGTTTTATAATAACAGTGGAATGATAGACAACAATATTCCGTAAATTATTTTGTGAGTAAAAAACACATGGTTCCAAAGAAATTGCCATATCGCTGACTTTAAGTTATGTTTGTCATTTCGCCGATTTTAAAGTCATACGGATAAACTCAACACGCAGTATAAAAGGTTAAATGTACATGTATAAGCGTTCCAAAGTGGTATATTACTTCATGTGTATATCCATTTCCTACTGCAAACATGGCTGTGTTTTACCCTAATTCAAGACAAAACAATAACATATTAAACACACTTTAACATCTAAAAGTTTTTAAATGAAGGTATATTGATATGAATTGTAGCATAGTTGCAAATTTTAAATGTTTAAAATGTATACCGTTTATGTCTTAACAGTATCCTATACGTGAAAACGTTCCCAAAACTTTGCTTGCAAGAACTAGTGTACGTTTTGGTTTACAGATAAAGTACACTTACTTATTTTCATACTTATTGAAACGGTAATATGATTCCTTTATATCTGGAAGGTTGTTTGATAACCGATGACTATATACAAGTCATGTGAACACAATTGCGTTCAAGTTGCCTGTCAGATTTGCTATTTAAGTTTATATCGTTATACATTAAGTAGGTATTAACAGCTTGGCGTTTTAAATACCTTGTTATACAAACATCTTAGTTGTGATGTTCGTAATATAGTCGAAGTATATATTAAGCATGGTCTTTTCAACTGGTTCTATTCCATCTAATTTAGAACAATGGTTTAATTATTAACCAGGTGAGCCTGTAACACAGTCGTCCACCAGTACTGGACAGATCATCGGCGGTGTTCTAGGCAGTGCCATCATTCTGACTGTAGGGATAGTAGTTATATTAGTTTTGCTTAGAAGAAGGAATGGAAAACTCCGTGGTAAAAATAAGTATGTCATATAAAGCCAAATCTATGTCTTTGTGTTATATACGTATTGTAAATGTATAAGTATCCATCTCAAAATCTCTGATTTATAATCCGTAACGATGTGTGTTCAAGCACAGCAAGGTCCCAATAGGAGACCATATGCTTGTTACTGTCGGGATGATGACGAAATGTTTGAAGACGTTGTTCACCTGTAAATTTAAACCTGTTGCTATTAACTGTATATAATAGTTATGTGTTCAAATTTAAGTTAAATTGCAATATAAATGATTTCAACTGCAATCATTGTTAGACTCAAAATCATACGTCTATATGACAAAGGTGTGATGTTAACTTATCATACAATGAAAGTGGCAATCCCTATTATAGCAATAATAAGTATAAAGATTCATCTATTTGGTGTTGATGTAAATGTTTAAAATGCAAAGCCTAGCTTGGAACAATGTTCAACATTTTTTTTTTAAATATGAAATATATAAATTTTCATCGGGCTTCTTGCCCAATGATTCGTACACTTCAAACAAAAATAAAATGATTATTGTATTTAGAAACCATACAAACAAATGATCAAACAAATTATGGGTGTTGGACTAACTGTTGTTCAACACTATTTATATGATGTGACCAGCTGTTTCAAACTTAAAAACATCAGACCAAACTAGTGTGCATGAAACAATCTCCAGTCCCAGCACAAAAGTTATTCCAACGAGTTTTAAATCCGAAGCCTTCTCAACAGCCTATAGCCAGAAATAATCTTTGACGCAATGTACTCTCACACTTACAAAATTAAGCTCATCCGAGGTTTCATGTACACTTTAACGCTGAAAATCTTAAGCAGACTTCTTGAAACTTGCGTCAAAATAAACTATTACAATATGGTATTGTTATGATACGAAGCAGTAAACCGTCTTACCTGTAACAAAACTATCTGACGTTATATACAGGTAAACACCTACTTGCAAAGTGTGTTCAACTCATGCTTATTTTCATCGTTGATTATAATATTATCATTCATCTTTTTTAGATTATTTTTATATTATTGTATAATTATAACAAAACAAAATGGAGTTCATTACCCCTCTCTATATTAATTGCTATATACAGACATTTGTGCTAAAAAATAACGACATTATTTTGACAAATTTCTTGATTAGCACACACTATAAGACAATGATAACAAATGCGCATTACATTATATTTACTAGTGTAAAAATAAAATACATTGTATATTTCGTTTACAGAAATGTGTTCAAATGAAAACCATCAAATACCGCGGTAAGTACATGCTTTGAACAGAGTATATAATATATGATGTATATCGTTAGCCAAGTTTAACATTCACAAACATATTTATCACTAAACTAAGTGTGATTGGTAACTGTAATGAGCTTAATTTTGTCATTTATTTTATTTGTTAATTGGATTAAATATAGTAGAAATATAATCCATAATGTATACTTTTATGCTATATTTAACATTCATAAATACACTCAAACATTCAAATATTTTAATGTTTAGATTTTGTAAATGGTTTATGTCAGGTGTTTGGAAAAACGAATCATTAACATGCACAATATGTTGATATTGTTTGTGTTATGTTTTACAGAGAGAGACCATATATGTCAATGCAATATACAACAGGCAATGAAAGCTAGTATTTAGAAATAAATTGTGAACAAGGTAAATATGCATTACTTATTTTTTATAATATCCCTCGTCCTTACGAGCATTATTAGCGGCGTGGTATAGTACTACAATACTAGACAGTAACATATGACAAAATATCATTGGCATAGAACTACAATACTAGACAGTAACATTGACATAGAACTACAATACTAGACAGTAACATATGACAAAATATCATTGACATAAAACTACAATACTAGACAGTAACATATGTCACAATATCATTGATATCGTCTCTCAGTTTTTCCACATAGTTTATGTGATCAGCATATCGATTTAGTTGAAGTGATGTATTCGCAAATGAGAGTTAAGGGTATGTTGCGAGGAAATATACGTTGCGAGAAATATTTCGTTCAGAGGAATATCCCATGTACTTTGAATGGAATATAACGCTGCATGCAAGTAAACATCGATAGGAATGTTTCATTCAAAATAAAATTACGATGAAAAAAACATTTTGTTGAGAAGAAGTAAAAAGTAATATTACGATGCGAGAAAAATAACGTTGAGAGGAATACAACATTGATATAATGTTTACATTTGACAATATGAGGTTTTTAAGTGTTTTTTCCTTGTTTAAAGACTTGTTTTATTATTAACTATAATATGCTTGTTTGAAACCCAAACTAGTTCAATTTCTAGCACAATATCTAACTCTGAAAAGTAAATTTCCTAGATGCAACTCGAGACATCCATTGTGGGTAAGCTGGACAATATGAAAATCAAATAATGTATTTTGTTGTGGATTCATAATACCCATACTACAATAATTATTAAAAACTTTAAACGTTTGAAGGAAGAAAAATAGTATTTTAGCCCAAAACCCACTAGCATTGATATCTACTTCCATTATAATGAACGCCAAATAAAACTATGTCACAAAGGTGTCTGGGTGTATTGTGAAAGGCACTTTTGTCTGCATAATCTATGTTGCTGTTGGCAATTTCACATTTGGTACATTACTTAGTTTGAATTAAAAACATTCTACCACATTCACCTAATGTCCTTGAGTTAGGCGAATTATATGGGAATCTACCACATTCTACCACATTCATCTAATGTCCTTGATCAAAGCTAGTTATAAGGGAATCTATCACATTCTACCCCATTCATCTAATGTCCTTGATCAAGGCAAGTTATAAGTGAATCTATCACATTATAGCACATTAACTTTATGACCTTGAACTAGGCAAATTATAAGGGAATCTATCACATTCTACCACATTCACCTAATGTCCTTGAGCAAGACGAGTTATAACGGAATCTACCACTTTCTACCCCATTCATCTAATGTATTTGAGCAAGACACGTTATGAGGGAATTTACCACATTCTACCACATTCATCTAACGTCCATGATCAAGGCAAGTTTTAAGGGAATCTGACACATTGTAACCCATTTACCTAATGTCCTTGATCAAGGCAAGTTATAAGGGAATCTACCACATTATACCCCATTTATCTAATTCCTTGATCAAGTAAAGTTTTAAGAAAATCTATCACATTTTACCACATTCACCTACTGTCCTTGATCAAGGCAAATTATTAGGGAATCTATCACATTTTACCACATCCATGTAATGTACTTGAGCAGGACGAGCTATAAGGGAATCTACCACATTCTACCCAATTTATCTAATGTCCTTGATCAAGACAAATTTTAAGGGAATCTATCACATTCTACCACATTCACCTTATGTCCTTGATCAAGGCAAGTTATAAGGGAATCTACCACATTCTACCACATTCATCTGATATCCTTGTGCAAGGCGAGTTATATGAACATACATCATATTATACTCCATTCACCTAATGTCTTTGAGCAAGACGAGTTATATTGGAATCAATCACATTCTATCACATTCATCTAATGTCCATGATCAAGGCGAGTTATAAGGGAATCTATCATATTCTACACTATTCACCTCATGTCTTTGAGCAAGGCGAGTTATATGGAAATATATCACATTCTACCACATTCACCTAATGTACTTGATTAAGGCAAGTTATAAGGGAATCTACCACATTCTACCACATTCACCCAATGTTCTTGAGGTAGGCAAGTTATAAGAGAATCTACCACATTCTACCACATTCACCCAATGTTCTTGAGGTAGGCAAGTTATTAGGGAATCTACCTCATTCTACACCATTCACCTCATGTCTTTGTGCAAGGCGAGTTATATGGGAATATACCACATTCTACCACACTCACCTAATGTCTTTGATTAAGGCAAGTTATAAGGGAATCTACCACATTCTACCATATTCACCCAATGTTCTTGAGTATTGTGAATTATATGGAAATCTACCACGTTCTACAACATTCATCTAATGCCCTTGATCAAGGCAAGTTATAAGGGAATATATCACATTCTACCACATTCACCTAATGTCTTTGATCAAGGCACCTTATAAGGTAATCAATCACATTCTACCACATTTACCTCATGTCCTTGAGCTAGGCAAGGTATAAGGGAATCTACCACATTCTATCACATTCATGTAATGCCCTTGCGTAAGTCGAGTTATATGGGAATCTACAACATTCTACCACATTCATAGAATGTCCTTGATCAAGGTAATCACATTCTTCTTCATTCATCGAATGTCCTTGAGCAAGAAGAGTTATAAGGGAATCTACCACATTCACCTAATGTCCTTGATCCAGGAAAGTTATAAGGGATAATATCACATTCTACCACATTCAACATATATCCTTCATCAAGGCAAGTTATAAGGGAATTTATCAAATTCTACCACATTCATCTAATGTACTTGATCAAGGCCAATTATTAGGGAATTTATCAAATTCTACCACATTCATCTAATGTACTTGAGCAAGGCCAGTTATAGAGAAATATATCACATTCTACCACATTTATCTAATGTACTTGAGCTAGGCAAGTTATAAGGGAATCAGCCACATTCTACCACATTCATCTAATACCATTGAGAAAGGCAAGTTATAAGAGATCTATCACATTCTACCACATTCATCTAATGTCTTTGAGCAAGACGAGTTTTAACGGAATCTACCACATTCTACCACATTCATCTAATGTCCTTGAGCAGGACGAGTTATAAGAGAATCTACCACATTCTACCACATTCACCTAATGTCCTTGATCAAGGCAAGTAATTAGTGAATCTACCACATTCTACCCAATTAATCTAATTTCCAAGATCAAGGCAAGTTATCAGAGAATCTAACACATTCTACCACATTCACCTAATGCCCATGATCCAGGAAAGTTATAAGAGAATCTATCACATTCTAGCACATTCACCTGATGTCCATGAGCTATGCAAGTTACAAGAGAATATATCAAATTCTACCACATTCATCTCATGTACTTGAGCAAGGCCAGTTATAAGGGAATCTATCACATTCTACAACATTCACCTCATGTCCTTGAGCTAGGCAAGTTATAAGGGAATCTATCACATTCTACCACATTCACCTAATGTCCTTGGTCAATGCAAGTTATAAGGGAATATATCACATTCACCTAATGTCTTTGATCAAGGCACCTTATAAGGTAATCATTCACATTCTATCACATTCACCTTATGTCTTTGAGCTAGGCAAGTTATAAGGGAATCTAAAAACATTCTACCACATTCACCTAATGTCCTTGAGTTAGGCGAATTATATGGGAATCTACCACATTCTACCACATTCATCTAATGTCCTTGATCAAAGCTAGTTATAAGGGAATCTATCACATTCTACCCCATTCATCTAATGTCCTTGATCAAGGCAAGTTATAAGTGAATCTATCACATTATAGCACATTAACTTTATGACCTTGAACTAGGCAAATTATAAGGGAATCTATCACATTCTACCACATTCACCTAATGTCCTTGAGCAAGACGAGTTATAACGGAATCTACCACATTCTACCCCATTCATCTAATGTAGTTGAGCAAGACACGTTATGAGGGAATTTATCACATTCTACCACATTCATCTAACGTCCATGATCAAGGCAAGTTTTAAGGGAATCTGTCACATTGTAACCCATTCACCTAATGACCTTGATCAAGGCAAGTAATAAGGTAATCTACCACATTATACCCCATTTATCTAATGTCCTTGATCAAATCAAGTTTTAAGAAAATCTATCACATTTTACCACATTCACCTACTGTCCTTGATCAAGGCAAATTATTAGGGAATCTATCACATTTTACCACATCCATGTAATGTACTTGAGCAGGACGAGCTATAAGGGAATCTACCACATTCTACCCAATTTATCTAATGTCCTTGATCAAGACAAGTTTTAAGGGAATCTATCACATTCTACCACATTCACCAAATGTCTTTGATCAAAGCAAATTATAAGGGAATCTATCAAATTATACCACATTCACCTTATGTCCTTGATCAAGGCAAGTTATAAGGGAATCTACCACATTTTACCACATTCATCTTATATCCTTGTGCAAGGCGAGTTATATGAAAATTCACCATATTATACTCCATTCACCTAATGTCTTTGAGCAAGACAAGTTAAATTGGAATCAATCACATTCTATCACATTCATCTAATGTCCATGATCAAGGCGAGTTATAAGGGAATCTATCACATTCTACACCATTCACCTCATGTCTTTGAGCAAGGCGAGATATATGGAAATCTACCACATTCTACCACATTCACTGTACTTGATTAAGGCAAGTTATAAGGGAATCTACCACATTCTACCACATTCACCCAATGTTCTTGAGGTAGGCAAGTTATAAGGGAATCTACCACATTCCACCACATTCACCCAATGTTCTTGAGGTAGGCAAGTTATTAGGGAATCTACCACATTCTACACCATTCACCTCATGTCTTTGTGCAAGGCGAGTTATATGGGAATCTACCACATTCTACCACATTCACCTAATGTATTTAATTAAGGCAAGTTATAAGGGAATCTACCACATTCTACCATATTCACCCAATGTTCTTGAGTATTGTGAATTATATGGAAATCTACCACGTTCTACAACATTCATCTAATGCCCTTGATCAAGGCAAGTTATAAGGGAATATAGCACATTCTACCACATTCACCTAATGTCTTTGATCAAGGCACCTTATAAGGTAATCAATCACATTCTACCACATTAACCTCATGTCCTTGAGCTAGGCAAGGTATAAGGGAATCTAACACATTCTATCACATTCATGTAATGTCCTTGCGTAAGTCAAATTTTATGGGAATCTACAACATTCTACCACAATCATAGAATGTCCTTGATCAAGGTAATCACATTCTTCTTCATTCATCGAACGTCCTTGAGCAAGAAGAGTTATAAGGGAATCTACCACATTCACCTAATGTCCTTGATCAAGGAAAGTTATAAGGGATAATATCACATTCTACCACATTCACCTTATGTCCTTGATCAAGGCAAGTTATAAGGGAATGTATCAAATTCTACCACATTCATCTAATGTACTTGAGCAAGGCCAATTATTAGGGAATTTATCAAATTCTACCTCACTCATCTAATGTACTTGAGCAAGGCCAGTTATAGAGGAATATATCACATTCTACCACATTTATCTAATGTACTTGAGCTAGGCAAGTTATAAGGGAATCAGCCACATTCTACCACATTCATCTAATACCATTGAGAAAGGCAAGTTATAAGAGATCTATCACATTCTACCACATTCATCTAATGTCTTTGAGCAAGACGAGTTTTAACGGAATCTACCACATTCTACCACATTCATCTAATGTCCTTGAGCAGGACGAGTTATAAGAGAATCTACCACATTTTACCACATTCACCTAATGTCCTTGATCAAGGCAAGTTATTAGGGAATCTACCACATTCTACCCCATTAATCTAATTTCCTAGATCAAGGCAAGTTATCGGAGAATCTAACACATTCTACCATTTTCACCTAATGCCCATGATCCAGGAAAGTTATAAGAGAATTTATCACATTCTAGCACATTCACCTGATGTCCATGAGCTAGACAAGTTATAAGAGAATATATCAAATTCTACCACATTCATCTAATGTACTTGAGCAAGGCCAGTTATAAGGGAATCTATCACATTCTACAACATTCACCTTATGTCCTTGAGCTAGGCAAGTTATAAGGGAATATATCACATTTTACCACATTTATCTAATGTACTTGATCTAGGCAAGTTATAAGGGAATCTACAACATTCTACCACTTTCATCTAATGTCCTTGAGCAAGGCAAGTTATAAGGGAATCTATCACACTATACCACATTCACCTTATGTTCTTGTGCAAGGCCAGTTATATGAAAATACACCACATTATTACCCATTCACCGAATATCCTTGAGCAAGATGAGTTATATGGGAATCTATCACATTCTAACACATTCACCTAATGTACTTGAGATAGGCAAGTTAGAAGGGAATCTACCACATCATACAACATTTACCTAATGTCCTTGATCAGGACAAGTTATAAGGGAATATATCACATTACACAACACTCACCTGATGTCTTTGAGTAAGGCGAGTTATATGAAAATACACCACATTATACCTATTTCACCTAATGTGAGTTATATTGGAATACACCACATTCTACACCATTCACCTAATGTACCTGAACAAGACAAGTTATAATAGAATCTACCACATTCTACTTCATTCTCCCAATGTCCTTAAGCAAGCAAGAATTTGTTTCAAAATCGAATAAAAAAGAAAATTCTAATGCTAACAAATCAGATATATTTTGACATCAATTGCAATATTGCTTATACAATTTAGGGTGAACTTATCTGTGAGATGGTGTCATACTGTGACTGTGTGTACATGTATCAACTATTTATGCACGTTTAAAGGCAGTATGTAAAAATAAATGAGTGAAACATCCTAATAAAATATTGATTGATTGATTGAACATTTAGCGTCATTTTATACCATCGAGGGCTAACCATCAGTTAACCTAACCACTGTTTCCTGGGATTAACAAGTACTCGAGCACATCCCATCTCCACAAGTAATTGATAACTTTCCCACTTTAATCAGTGGTGATAGACGAATGATAATGAGACACAATGTCGTATAGCAATCATCACGGAGACTGTTGCCGGGCAGGGGATTCGAACTCACGACCCCTGGATTAATAGTCAGACACGTAACCGACTGAGCTAATCGGGCCCGGCTCCTAATAAAATAACTGTATTAATAAAAGTGTAATATTATATTGTAATAATATAAACTGATTTAAATAATGCACTCTAAATGGATATATTTAATATATTAAATAGTCTGAACTAGATTTAACTGTAATTTAATTCTTAGATGTTCACAGAATGATGGAAAGGTACTTATAGACCAGCATCATACAACCAATATATTAACTGCAAAAATGTTATTTAATACCCGTGTATAATTGTGCAGTGTCACTGCCTGGGAATTCCCTGGTGTTTTATTCGGGGAATATAACTAAATCTTTAATATAAAGAGAGGAAATATTTTAGACATTGTTCAGTCGAAATCAGTTTCTAACTGCCCTGCACTCAGATTTACAAGCATAGCATGTATCAACAATAGCAACCCTTATCACAGTATGCTGTCAACGCTTTCTCTCCCTGGATACTGTCCAGAACTGACCATCTGACTCCACAGAACATTAGCATTGTACAAAGATAACAAAACCTGATCAACTGACACCTCTTTAACATACATACAAGTGCCATAGTACAAAAATAACATGTTTTGTCATTATACAACATCCCCTACGAAATAAACACACACACACACACATACATTTTTCTTTCACTGTTAGAATAATATTATACACTAAAATGAAACACTCATACATTATGTTCATACATAAAATGCAGAAAACAACAAAATTAAATCAAGTGACATATTTTCTTGTTCTAATACAAAGATAATCGTTCTTTTTTTTTTTTTAAATGACCAATAATATAATTGAATACATATTTTTGTCTCATGGTCACATTGACGAACATGAAAAATTAATAAAGAAACAATTTGAAATTTATTTATTTTCGTTACATAAACAAATGTAAACTGTAAAATTGTGTAAAACCTTTTAATCATACGTAATTTGAAAATTGTATTTGATTCTTTACAAAATATCACCCTGTTCTACAACTTACGATCAGAATAAGTCATATTGTAAATAAGTAAACACAGTCTATAGAAACAATTTGTACTAAAAATTATAACTATTGATAATTATGTTCACAGTAGACTTAATGTAAAAAAAAAAAACATTGGAAAACTTTTCTAAAAAATCAAGTAATATAAGCAAATTAAAACACCTTGATGTGCATAGTTATAAATGAAATAACATATACGGTACTTAATGTTTAATTTACTAACGTGTTTCATCATAAATCACAGCACATTAACATCATATCATCTGGACTGATAGGAGTTCTGGTGAGTTCAAAGATGTATTACACATTTATCAATACAATCGTTTTAATATGTATGAGTGAAAATTGGGTATAGTTTGTTCTGCCAGATTTCAATGTGTTTAAACTTAATAAATAATGAGGTGAGTTCCCAGAAAACGTTCTCGGCTGGTTTCCAACAAAACTGTACATAAAGTACTTATTCTATTATCAGTGCGTTGTTATCCAAAAACATGCTTTGCTTTTGGGAATCCACCAACACGGTTAACCATCATACCCAATATGTCTGGTACTTTGCACTTCCTGGTTGGCTGTCTAAGTGCAGGATACATGATTTCTTACCTAATGTCGGCTACTACAGATTTTTACTAACATAATTGCAAAAAAAATCATTTTACAAACGCATCAAACTGGCAAACGGTATGGATATGAACGTTATAAAGAGAGAAACAATCGCAACATTAACATGATATAGCTATATAGATATATGGATATTTACTTATAAAGAGAGAGAAAACCTCAATATTAACATGATATATATATAATACCTGGCTATATAAATACATGATTTCATCATTAGGTCAAGCCAGAGGCTAAAACTATCAGGGCTTTTTCATTATATCAAAAGTATTGTACTGCTTTAAAAAGTAAAATTAAATCTGATTGGTTAGTAAGGTATCCGCACCTCGCAATCAAGCACTAGCTAAAACTAAACGTTGGTGAAGTATATATATATAGTAAAGGTAAAGTTTAATATGATATATCATAGGTGAGAGAAAACAAAATGCCAGCTACCATACATTTTTAGCGATGTCATTGTATAATTATTCTTATTTATAGTTATATCATTCATTTCAGAAAATCGAAACTTATATCCTTACTGTCTGTGTTTTTGAAGAGAAGATTAAACAAAACAGAAACTATCACTTTTTTGCATTATTCGCACAGTGTTGCAGAGTTAATTTTGACTTTATTAAGATTTTATCTTACTTAACCAAATAATTTCCCATTAAAAAGTTAGACTTTATTACGCATGCCAATTTAAATCAAAATAATCATTTTTTACCCAATTCCTGTACTTTCTGCGAATAAATAAACATAATCACCAGGATTGCATTTCACTAAAAAAATTTGATTACAAACAGTCGTAAACGTAAAGTAAGAAATATTCATAGTATTGTGCCTAGTCATCCTCATGAAGTTAATACTGTATTTTCAGAAAACATATCATTTTCTTAATTATTCAACCCGTAGATGGGTTTAATATCTAAAATTTTATGAACAATATACTTTACGTTTACAACCTATTTTTATCGTAAGTTTATTCGTGAAATGCAACAAATGTGATTTGTTTAAATGGTGTTTGTTTGCATTTACACAGTCCACAATGCACTGTTGTGCTTTGAAAAAGATTACTTTTGAATTCTGACCAAATTATGTTTCACTATGTTTATGAACATAATATATCATAATGTGTATGTTCAATGGAATTAATCAAAATTAGTGGACTTTTGTGAACTTAACATACACTTTGAATAAATAAAAACATGTGTGTTGAATAACTTGTGGTAGAATGCACGAACTGATTAGTAACACAAACGACAAATGCAATTATGTCCCTATAGCTGATATTACAGTATCAACAACACCATATTTCGTAATTTTTTGATTGAACTCTGAAGTAACTGATAATGTATCCTGTTTTGCTAACGGAGCTGTTAATATATCAACCATTATCAATACATAGCTATACTTTCATTGTGTAATAGGTAATGACCCATACAAGTCTACTTGCTCACTCTGAAAAGATGAGGTTTGGGTTCAATAGCCATTTATACATGTACTTGATTTTGAATTGTCGAGTTTGTTAATACTTCTGATATTGTAGACACGATCTAACCCAATCCGATTTTAACAATTGTATGGTGTTTAGCGTCGCTTTCAAAAAATGTTCAGTCATATCGCGACGGTGTCTACTTGAGACAGTAGTCTAAGCGCTGTCACACTGGAGTATCATGCCGCAGACACATGGTATGATACCCCACCCAGTCACATTATACTGACACCGGGCCGACCAGACCTAGAACTCTCCTCTAAATGCTGAGCGTCAAGCCGATTTTAACAAATCTACTCTCTAAAAAAGGTTATACTCTTTTAACCCTTTTTAAATTAATATAAAATCATGGATGGCCCGTAATAATTAGTATAGTTATATGATGCTTATAATCACCATCTTATCAATGTATCTGGAAATATTTGCTGGTTCTGAGGTAGCAATTTGGTTCTGATACGCTTTAATAGAACAGAAGTTCATCAACTAAAATGTAATGACTAACCCCTTATAAAACTCATCTTGCCTTCTAATGAATTATAGGCAAAACACTGTCAGATAAATAACCAATCATACTTTACAATTCGAGATTTTTCTCTGTAAATACCCAGTATTGAAATAAACTTTGAAAATAATTCATTTCTTCTATTGGATCCTCAGTAAAACTAGACTGATCAATTGAGCTTTCATGAGCATATAATATATCAGTTTTAACAGAGCAATTATCATTTTTGGAAAGTACCATTTACACTTTGGTTGCTCTGTGTGAGTGAATTATTATCTCGGCGATACGTAAACGCTGTTTTCTAATTATTTTAAGCACAGCTGGTTTCCTAGTCATATTTACATTGGTGGTCTTCGATAAAACATAAAAAGTATCTCAGTCGTCTAATCATGTATACTGTTGATTATACTATGAAAAAAAGTGATTATTTTTTAAATATGTAACCAATTTTATAAAAAATTGATCAGGTGATTTAATGGTAACAACCATTGAAATTCTTGTAAAAAAAAAACTGAGCGCATAGGCCTTATTTGGAAATCCTTTGTCTTAGGCCTTTTTATATCAATATCGTTATGGCAATACGGACTGAGTGAATATATAATTAAACCATTTAGGCTTTGAATAAAAGTCTTTTGTTTTGTCAATTCTTACATTTTGAAAAATCCTGATACACTTCCGTTTAACAGTGTTATGTTAAAAATGTAGTGTATTATTGTATATTTTTTCGAAATAGGAGAGTAAATGAATAAAAGTGGAAATAGTATACTTTTTCACATATTTTTTATTTAATATGCAAAAATTGATATTTTAATTCATGTGTGTGTGTGTGTGGATGAAAATCCTACAAACTAAATGTTTAATGCAGTACTAGCGGTATAGAATATTATAAATTTCTTTATGGATGAAAAATTGTTACACACTGAATGCTAAATATATACGTTGTTGTTAATCGGGTTAGTTGTTAGTTGTTGATTTCACTTTCATTGTAAAACAAGTTCTTACAACTTAGATAAATCACGCTCGAATTCGTCCATAACAGAATCAATTCTAAGCACATGTAAAGATAGTGTCTTCCTTAACGACACTACACATACATGTAGCCTGTGAGCGGGATCGAACCTATGACCCTCCGATCAGGGTTTGAAGTTCTTCCACTGCACCACACGCTCCACAAAAATATAGTATATATATCATATTAATTTCAAAAGAATATATTGATAAATAAGTGTTGTAAATTTCAAATACAATAATGAAGTGCACAGTTTTACAAACCTACCATGGAAGTTTGAATTGACAAATAACTGACTTCTTGAATATTGTTGTTTTACTTTAGACATGCAATAATGTAATGTGATTACCAGTAGTGGGGGGCGGGCTTAATAATCCAACTGTATGATTCAGAAAAAGTTCAAAGGTTAGTACAATTAGTTTAGTATATACAGTTTTATTTTAGCTCGATTACAATGAAAGCTCTGAGCTTATATGAACCGCTTTCCAGTACGCTTCATGGGTAGCACCAGTACTGAGTGTTGTTTTATGAGAGGCGTCGGGTCGAGCTGGGGATCGAACCCACAACTTCTGGTGTGAACGGCCAACACTATATCAATTAGACTACCACCCCGCTGATGCAATTAATACACTTGCATCAGTCCAATTATAAGACTGATAAACACTATATATAAAAATAATGATTAATATTAAGTTGAAACATGTATTGTATGTATTATATAATTCATAATGACTGTGGCAAGTGTAAACATTTGTCTTTCTTGAAACATAAAATATACCCGATTATTTATATGTTCTTTTGCCTTAAATACAAGTAGGGTGTGTTATGCTGTGCATACAGAAATGTATATGATAGAGAAAGTTTAATAGTATAACTGATGTAAAGATACTCAACCCAATCAATTAAATGAACTGTGCTGATAGCAAATAGGATGTTCAAGCATTCAGTGGCGGGAGGGAGTAAATGTTAGGTAGCCAATGAGGCCTCCAAACATATTATATAATGAAACGGTGAAATGAAGGTCAGCATATTCAATGAGTCAGTGCATAAATAGTATCCGCAGAATAATAGGAAGTGAAACTACTTGAACAACAATATGGCAGATAATGTAATAGAATATTTGCTAATGGCAGCCTCTTCAAATGTATTAAACATTTTACATTGTAGGGGAATATCATATTGATATTAATAGTATTCAGGAGCCAAGTGGGGAATATATTTACAGTGAGATTTTGTGAAGAATGTTCTTGTAGTTGATGGAACCCATCTTCTTCAGGCTATAAGGTGAACAAAGGAAATAACTTGAAGCTATGTTGTTAACAGTGTCCTTTGTCATATTTACACAAAATTGACAAGAGACGAAGCTTTAATGCTTAGCGCAAACAACAATATGCACAATAAAAATATTAATGTTATGACTGAAGGTATGCCTATTTAGAGGGATATTGATTGAGCCTACCAACGAAAACCAGCCTTTTGCGATATCAAACAATGATCGGGCGTGGCTGTATTCCATTTTTGGGGTAAAAACAGTAAGTAATAATATACATACATTATTTTAACATATTTATCCTAGATTTAATAAAACATAGTACTTTTTCAACATTACTATAAGCAAAGCCAGTATATTGTGCAAACTATTTTTTTTTTAATTTTTGAAAACTTTTACCAACTATATGAAATCAATAAAATTTAAATTTTATAAAATATCTGTACTGTTTGTTACATGTATATTAATAGATAGTATTTTCACATTACATAATTTATTTATAGTTCCCTATGGAAATTATGCAACAGAAGAAGCTACGCAGCTCTATGAAGAAACTAGTGAAGGTAAACATATTTCTTACTAATACGAAATTAATGAGAATAAAGAATAAATTTTATCGTGTAAACAGGAAAATACTTTGAAATAAAATATAACGTAATTCAACATAAATAGAACTTAATATTCATACTATACATTACCGACTAAATACAGCACCATGAGTATGATTACCCTCCCAGTTTGATATTATATCATTGCAAGAAGGTCACAATGAGTATAAATCGCCCACCTGTAGTGCAGTATACCATACTAAAGAAGGCTGATACTACTTCAAACATTAACAAGATTACATTATAGATATATAATTACTGTATTTCGCAAAATTCAAATAGTGCAAATAAGGATGATTGAAGTGTTGTAACACGGCCATTGATCGTCCGATTTGAAAAGTACAAAACTTTTTCCATAGTATCATGAAATAATGCTGCACACAAAGGCAAATAAAGCAACATTTTATGATCAAGAGCCACAATACATACATAGCTCTCCGAATTGACTTGTTCAAACCTTGTCCGAGGTCTTATGGTATACAACTACAATGGAAATGAAACATGCTCAGGTGATGGGGAACGCAATTTATTTTGTTGTGATTCGTAACCTAAACATTATTTATCATATTTGGCCTGTTAAAGTGTGTTTTTTTCTGAGATATTATATTTATATATATTCACATACTTTTTAACAATTCAAGGTCTTTATATAACTCTGACATAAAATATTCGATTAAGTCAGTTCTATACGTTTCCTTGATACTGTAATTATAATTACTTCGCAAGTTTAAAATGCGAGGGCTAGAGTGCACATAACCAAATGTTAACAGATCTGAATAGCTCACTTGAGCTTTGTATAATACAGAAACAGTTATACGATACTAAACGTCCATATAGCGTTATGCATTTATGCCACTGTTAACCTAACATTCACATTACTTTTTTCAGAGTTTACTTTGAAAGAATATCCATCTTTTGTCGATATGGACGTGTGGATATTAGTGCGTCCCCAAACAGACACAGACGGTGATAAGTGGATAGGGGAAGTAACTTAGACCAAAAAGAAGATGATTAATTTTAAATGGCTATTCAATAGAGAGGGGATATATGTTGACTGGTAGTGGTGTAATGACCAAAAGGTGGAAAGTGCAATGTACCAGATATAATGGCATCATTTAATTATTCTAATAAAAATGTTATGCCAAAAGAACTAACATTAAGATTAAATAGAATATGGCTTTATTAAATGATATTTACAAAGAGGATCGTTATTTTGTAGTATATACACGTTGTCTATCTCGTCTCTACTATTGATAAAGAGGATTGGGCTAGCTAAATGCTAGTCATAAGCTCATTTTTCCAAAGAACCAAATGGATTTTACGAACGCTTTTCACAAGTCCATTTCAATATATATATGACTTTTAATACTCTGAGACTCGTGTGATGTACCCAACGTAATGTTAAATCAGTGTTGGATAATATTATAGCAATGTCCTAATTGATGATGTAATATAAACAAGCACTTAACATAGTTCATGATGAATACTTATCCCTCCTCACATTTGCTGTTATTTTGTTCAAATGACCTGGCTATAAACGTTTGTAATTTTATTGATAGACAAGGAACTGTTTGAATATGATTTAAACTATGTTGTATTTTGTTATATCCAATAGTACAAATAATATATCTGAATGTAATGCATTACATGTCTTTTAACTATAGTATGAAATAAAATTGTTATATATTACATTGTTTATTTCGTAAATTATTCCTTGAAGAATTACATTCTTTCTTTAAATCTGCTATTCTATACATGTATAAGTTTTGATTGCAAAGCAGACTGCACTTAAAAATACCCAATCCTCCGATGTCTTTGTACCATTTTAAATTTCAACCACCAATATGGTGGTCTATTTATTCAACATGTTATAGGTGTATGAGGACCGGGATGTAATACAAAATAAGTATATATGTTTAAGTTGTAATAGAGTAAAACATGTTTTCATTTCATTTATCATTCAAATAAACTATTGTTTTTTCTTCTTTTCCCCCTTTTTTCTTATGTGTAGTGTTATCTAAAACAATACTTCTGAAGTTATAATTTTTTAATCACATAATTAAGATATTTATTATACTAAAGCATACGACAAAATAAATATTTTGTATCGGTTGTTTCCAGTTTACATTCTTTTCTTATACATATATGGAGAGACAAAGAGTTTTTTATTTATTTTATTTATACATGGTATCTATGTATCGTACATGTACGAAACATGACACAAAGATTTTTGCAAAATGTGTTTCATTGCAAGATGGATTAACATTCAAGGAAAACTCGGCATTATTGTGATTTTGAAAAAAATCTATTTGAGTTCCAATCAAGTGTATATATGTTGTTTTAAATATATTCTTTTTTCATCTTTTTCCTACTTCAAAGTTTAATTAATTATTGTGTATGATATATAAACTGAGAGTAAGAGCATAAATCAAATACATTAAAATTATATTCTATTTGCACTTAACTCCATCGAACCAGTAACTCTGGTTATTATGGCATAAGTTGTAAATTTTAGCAGATAGATAGATATCAAAATAAATAGATAGTATCAAAACAAAAACCTCCAAATCAATTTATATTATCTGTTGATATCATTTGTAACCAATATTGTTTCAATATGATCTATTCATTTGAAGCTACTTTATATTCATTAAAATCAAACAGCTTTATTTTATCCATGCATCGTGCATTTGGATTTTTTGTTTGATTTATATTATCATATTACAGGGAAAGTATTCTAATAAAACTGGCGAAAAAACAACTAAAAGATTACTAATTTTGTGCTAGGATAGTATTTGTTCATATTTTCTTTTATATATTAAAATGTCGTCGTACATTTTTGCTGCATTCGGTCCCTTGTTAACCTACTGAAACAGCTTGAGAAAAAAAATCAAATTAAAGAGCTCACAAAATTATCTTACAGATAAATGTGATGCTACTGACTGAAATCAGCCAAGCATATTTTACAGAAGAACGATATGAAATGTATAAAATACTTTCCGTAGTTTTCATGATGTATTGTGAGATGCCCAATACTGACTGAATTCAGCCAGCAGGCAAAATGGTTTCCTTCAAAAGCAGAAGTTGCAAACTGACTTATAAATATAAAGTTTGGCTGAATTCTGCCAGTGAAGAGCTGGAATGGCAAATATCGATTTTATACGCGAGAACAGAAGTAACAAATATCAATAGTTTTGACCTTTTCAGAAAAGGGTCAATCTGAATCAGAACGTGTTATATATAAAAATGCAATCGTTTTTAAAAATGTTCTTATGCAAATTGTTTTATGTCTGTCCACGTCGTTGAAGTAGAGTTTTACATTTTAACAGACACAGCCACTGTTTTTATTTAACAACGACGAAAGGTGAATACAGAAAATAAAATCGAATGTTGAACTTTCAGTCTAGCAGTATTTCTATGTAAAATATAGATTTGTAAATCAGTTGGCTTAGAAAGCTTATACGTATTTGTGTGAACGTTACAATGGAGGAAATACGTATACTTTTATGTAACAAGCTGCATCAGCTTAACTTTAAGCAGGAGCGTTTAACGAGAGAACTTGAGAAAGTAGAGGAATCGAGCGAGGCAATTGTACAGATTTAACTCAACTTCAAGAACTTGATGAGTCTGGAAGTTCAATAAAACATAAAAATCTTAAAGACAAAGATTGGGATGGGGAATTAAATTTTAAGCAAACTGAATAAATATGTTGCTTTAAATGTGTTAAACGCAACAAAAACATGAGAATATAGTTAATCTACCAAAGTGAAATAATTTAAAAAATGTTGTCTACAAAATGAATCAATTTGTAAAGTATTAAACATTGATGATTAAAATTGACATCCTTTTTTAACAGCGAAAGTGAGATAGACAACGTGTTCTTAGCGTTTAGAGAAACCAATTGACGATACTGTTAAAAATGGCAAAAATCATTAAATATATCTTTAACATATTGTATTTTTATAATATTGCTTATTTTGATATTATTTATTGTTAATCTAACCGTACAAAAGTTTGTAATGTAATTTTGTAATAAAAGTTAACATTAACGTTGTTTGTTGTTCCAGTTTAAACCGATTGTGTTATAAAAGTAATACGGAAAAAACACAACATGATTAGTATTAAAATTATATAAAACCTTAAGATCTATTTAGAAATATTGTTTTAATAAAACCGCCGCTACGGGGTGTAAGTTTTGAATGAATGGAAAATAAAATCGCTTTAGTATACTTGTTAAGGTTTTTAAAATAGCCTTAGCTAAAAACGAACGAACAAATGTACGAACATTATCTCTAATAAAATGCTAAATATTTCAGAGAACGTTGAATTGGAGGATGACAAAAGTATCGGCCTTTTGTTTTCTTTTTTTTATCTATATCAGTGGATGGGTTTGAAGCAGAAAAGGGAAAGAGGTTGAAGTTTTATTTTACATTATGTATATAGACTAACATAAAAAAAGCAGACGTAAAAGTTTTCATGTGTTAATTGTTTCATTACATTTTACAAAACAGTATGTTTTTTCTCATTTGAGTATTTTCATATTACACCCCGTTTCTATAATGGTATCATTTATTGGTGGTAGATAAGTGCATGAAAAAGAAAAATCCAATCGTCGTAAATCGTAAAACATTCCGCATTATTTTTATATATATATATATATATATATATATATATATATATATATGACTTTGTAAACTCTTTTTTTTTTACTTTTTTTTTTGTAACTTTCATTTTAATTTAGCTGAACAAAATCAGACATATTAATACACAAATAGTTCATGACGGTTATATATACATTTAAAATTTCTAATATCCATTGAGTGTCTCACTGACTGTTTGAATTAAATGAGTAACGAACAGTGCCCACTAATATAATCCATATAATTCATTTGTGTAGTTTAAGTCTCAAGGGCCGACTTATCGTAATTGGTAAAAATGCGTAAACAGAAATCTTCATCAATCATTTTATTTTTCAGTTTCTCTTTTAATAATTATGTGTAATACAGTCATTACACGTCTTTACTTAATGATAAAGTATAACTTGCAACATAACCATTAAGTGTGAAGTTTTAAAATATCGCTGAAGAAACTATCAAAATGCATTAAATTAGAGAAACCGGTCTCAACAACTCAATGGCTAGAGAACTTGTACATATATGCGTTACAGAACAGAACAACAGTACGAGAACCGTTTTATTACCGAGTTTTTACATTTCAACGCCGTTTCGACCACGTTTGTGATGCGTTAGTTTGTTGGTTCGTTGGTTCGTTTGGAAACTAACGGTTTAGGGTGCTTATGCACATGCGCACCGTTTATCCATTTCTATTCTGCGCATGCGCAGCGTTTTACCGTTTCAGTTTGTGTTATGCGCATGCGTACCTTTTTTCAGTTTCACTTGACCAATATGTTAATGTGTGTTTCGATTAACGCTTGTTAATTATACAATTTTGTGTAATGAATACCGGCTGAGTTTATGATTGGTAGTTTTCGGTTATCATTCAATTGTATTTTTTTAATTTTGAAATCGATGTATATCGAAAACTTTACATTCTCCTGTTAATAGCAATTCCACCATGACAATGTTTGCTTATTTCAGAAACTTCTCTGTATGTGTATATTTACAATTCCATATAACGGTATAATTAACATACGTGTACATATAAAAAAAATTATAGTGAAACAATAAGAATGTTGGGCAAGGCAAAAAGTTGAATTGTTCATTGATATAATTAAATGTTTTACGTCTCTAAATTAGGTACCCAGTTAATGTGTACAAATTTAAAACCAAACATGAAACTTTGGAAGAACATGTGTCTTAATTAATGAAATCAACTTGCAATCACGCGACTATCGATGCGTATCGCAACATGGGGTAATTTCGGATAGTTTAGTTTGTGTTGCGAGTTTTCGTTACAATGCTGTGTAAACAGCACAAGATTAGAGAGGCGTGTCGAAAGCATCGGGATGAAAGGTGTGAATACGTTGATATCGCAAATTCACCTGATTAAAATACAAATTATAAGTAGATATATATCTATTAGAAAACTGAAATATTGTTTTTATAAACGTATTTTAATATACTTCCTGAAAAGAGCTGATGAAAATACGTCACGCTGGTGTCAAATATGGCGTTTACTCTAGACATATGCGTCAAAGAAAATGGTTTAACTCTAGCACCATCTCACTGGAGAATATTTAATACACATCAGTTAACACATCGTCTCGATAAATGACAGGCATATTTTATGTAATGAGATAGATCGAAGGTTAACGCAGTTGCCGTATTTAAACCTAATAATAAATTATTACACTTAATTTCCTAATTCAAGTTAATTTGTATTGATAAATAGTAAATAAAAACACACGAGGTAAAAAAACATTTTATCAACTTTAATAATTATATAATAGATTAAGAAATATAGGTCTAAATTTCCTCAATTCACCATGTGTATGTGTCCGTTACGGCCAATACGTGTTCAACAAAAAATATAACAATAAAACCAAAAATACGCAGTTAATTCACATATATTGTAAACAAATAGATACAGATGTCTATAAACAACAGATTCCCATGGTATTCGAATTGTACGCTACCTAATGTCAATCTGGTTTACACGGATCGATAGATGGAAAAGTTCAAAACTATCGAATGGATAAACAATTTGTCAAACAACTAATAAATACATAATATTCAAATATGTTCAATTAATATTTACATACGACGTAAATCTAACCATTCAAATATATAATTTATTATACTTAGTTGCATCATAAAAGAAGATCGAGATATTAATAATCATTTTTGTTGTAACTATTTTATGAGAATTGCTATTCCTACTACCACCACTACTACTACTACTACTACTACTACTACTACTACTACTACTACTACTATTACTACTACGTCTACCACTACTTATACTAATAGTAATATTAATACTGCTGCTAATACTGTTGCTGCTATTATTACTTCTACTACTACAACAAATACTAGTGCTACTGCTGCTGCTTCTGATACTACTACTACTACTACCACTACCAATACTACTACTTCTACTGTTACTACAACAACAACAACAACAACAACAACAACAACTACTACTACTACTACTACTACTACTACTATTACTACTACTGTCATTATCGTTATCGTTATCGTTATCATTATCATTATCATTATCATTATCATCAATCATCATCAGTCGTTATTTTATGCAGCAACAATAGCATAATTTGTTTAATCAATATCAGTAGCAACAGATGTAGCAGCACTCTAATTAGCACAGTCAACTGTATAAACAAAATCATCGCATGGTCAAATCACTAACAACACAACTGTCATTATAAATATCATCTCAATATCAGCATATTATAACCACCACTCCGGGCTAAGAGGGAAGCGCGATTGACTATCAATCCAATGGTCATGCATTCGAATCCCCTCCCGGCCACACTCTGTATATCTATAGACGAATCCCAATGAGACGCAATGTCGTATAACAATTAACACGGAAAGAGTGGCTGGGAGGGGACTCGAACGCACGGGTCCTGATTTAAAGGTCAAACCGACTAAGCTTAGCGGGTCCGTCTAGACGGTACTGTGATCATCATAATACATACTCAGTGCTGATTGACTGCAAGGCATTTAACGAAATACAGTCATTTCTTTACTCTGACATGTTTAAAAGGTTTCCAGATAAATGTTTTTGTTATTTTTTCCGTATGTATAAAAATACACTTAATATAGAAAATGCCCATACAAAGTCGGTATTTGTCATTCTATTGTTAATAGGCGGAAACTCTAATTGGTGACAGTTTAGTTGTCCCTGTAAATTTAGTCAGTTAGCAGTCTAACGTTCCATTATTATAGAATGCAGGACGTGGTCTGACTAGTCCTTCCCCCCCCCCACCCCCCCACGCACACACACCTAAACTCCCTTAATTGCAGCGGCGTCGTGTCGGTCTTCCTTTGTGATCTACACAATGCACATTTGACACGCGTTGTTATAAGCAGTATTTTAATGACTGCAAAACGTACATCTACTATTAAAAATAATCTACATTATTTTGTTCTATGATTTAAGTATGTTTGAAAACATTTTCTCCGAAAAGAAATTTATGATATATATTATAAAATATTGATTTCGTTAACGCTAAACTGTATAATATGTACATGCGATAATAATATTTTTAGAACGACAACTAGAAAGTAAGTCGTTTGAGTTTAAATATATGTTTATAATAAATGCATACATACATCAATGAATAAACGAGTGATTGATTGATTGATTGAGTGAGTGAGTGATGAGTAAGTGAGTGAGTGAGTGAGTGAGTGAGTGAGTGAGTGAGTGAGTGAGTGAGTGAGTGAGTGAGTGAGTGAGTGAGTGAGTGAGTGAGTGAGTGAGTGAGTGAGTGAGTGAGTGAGTGAGTGAGTGAGTGAGTGAGTGAGTGAGTGAGTGAGTGAGTGAGTGAGTGAGTGAGTGAGTGAGTGAGTGGGGCAGGGCGGGGCGGGGCGGGGCGGGGCGGGGCGGGGCGGGGCGAGGCGAAGTGAAAAATAAATTCATTTAAAAGCAATTTAATGACGATAATTGCTTATTTAATTTATAGTTATAGTCGATACTGAAAATAAGAAAGGAATTGATACATTTACTTTTAAGTAAGGAATTATATGTACACGTCCATTTTTCTCTTTATCACTTCAACTGTTCCGTCAATATTAGCCGTAAAATCCATTGTCATTTGATCGAACCAACAACAGCCTCGAGGGATGGCATAACGGACTTAACAGACTCGCAGAAAGAGCCCATCCTAATGTCTGGCAACTGCTACGTCTACTTCAGAGAGAAGAAGCTGTCACTGAGGTGACAATCATACAGTTTCAGAACGGTGGTGTCCCAGTACAAAAAAGAAACACTTGGAAAAAACCTAAACAGAAAAATCCAAAGACTGAAATCTAAGTTTGAGACAGTTCCTCTCCAAGACTACATCAACAGAATGGCTCACTTGACAAGATTGTAATATAATATGAATTCGAGCTTAAGTTTATGGTTTACTAAGCAAAGTGCTGATCAGATATGTGCTTGGTAGATTGATAAAAAATAAGTGAAAATCTTTCATGAAAACAATTGTTTCACCTCTTTATGCAATGTTTTAAATTAAATGTCGTCTTCAACACCATAATTATGATGAATGTGTGAAGTCATTGGTTAGACAGTTACATGCATACATGTATATAAAGATCTATATATGAATATAGATAGATTAATTAAAAAAAAAACAGGTTATTTTTCCCCTTTTACTACATGTTTTGAAAATAATTAAATATAATTATATGTCACCAAATGAAACATTTAATAACATAAGCAATTTATCCATTAAGTACATATTTATAATAACACATGTTTTTCAAATGTCGTCTACTAATAAAGTAGACAAAGAGTAGACAAAAATGGATTCACACCTTAAAGGTGTTGACATTAGAAATATATAATATTTTTGTGTAACAAGTTCTATTATTGTTATAATTTTAGAAAAATTACATAAAATAAAAGAAAAAATCAGTTATATTAGTATTTAACATATATAAAATAAAGAGTAGACGAAATGGGAATGGGTGTCAAAAAAGGAGTAGACGAAATGGGAATGAATGTCCAAATTATTGACGAAATTGGAGTAGACCAAATAGGATTAGACCAAATGGGAAGTTACCTTTGATTGGATATTTTATACGGGATGACACGGCTTGCAGTCATGGGATTATAGATCATTTAGCGTCGCATCGCATTTTTTTTAGTTTTTAAACATTGAGTATCATGGATGGAATACCTCAACAACATGATAAATACACAATAAAGGATACCAAGAATGATGTACACAGATTTGACGGAACATTGCTTTATAAAATCCAACACGTCTTTTCACACTTTGCACATTCAGTCTGACAATAGTATTAACAAAATGAATAGATAACTATTCACTGTGACAATGCGCTCCCACAACCAATGTGAACATTTAATCAACCATCTCTAACATGTAAGTCTCAAACGAAAAACGCACACACTAACACACCACGTACCCTCCTCCGACACGCATATTTTGCTCTTATCCGTCGATATGTGCACTTGTCACACATTATAGAACTATTCGTATGCAGGCAGTGGTAGGGTTTGTATTTTGATCAAGCTAAAATAAACCGTGTATTTTGTTAGCTTAGAAATTTGAATAAATAACCCAAAGTTTGATCAATGTTATAGTAGTTAATTGAAGTTTATAACGAACTTAAAAATGATCGGTATAATGAAAATATAATTTGCTGCAAGAGGTACTGTTCAGATGATTTCTTATGGTTAGAGTTTATATCAAAGGTACATATAATTATTCAGAACGTCTCAAAAGCATATATGTTCTTTCACTTCTGCAAAAGTGATTCAAGAAGTTTCCCTCTTTACTTCGATATTGGCACGCGATTACATGCGCACTAAATATATTTCATAGTTTTAATCAATCTTAAATCTAAAAGATACATATATATGTAAACTTTTATTTTATGCAAACATATTATCTTATGTAGTAGTATATAATGTTAAGCCTTAGACATTTGTATTGCTGGTTCCGTGTTTCAGATCAAATATCATAAACCTAATATATATTCAAAATGAAATACATGTCAATGAAGTAAAATTGCATATCCTATGTACGAATTTATGTCTTGGTTACCATCAACGGTAATGTTGTAAGCGCTCATTTCTATAGTGCAACCCAATGACAGTCTAACCAACCGGCTAAAAAGAACTGATGTCGATCGCATGCATCACACCTGAATTGTAGTGTCACTTTACATACATGAACTGATCGCTTTATATTAGTAGGATCCAGTTATGGATAACTACCCACACGCTATAAAAAGGACACGTTCGGTCATGAAGATACAATACAATCGTAGGAGAGATTTGCATTAATTCAACAAGTGATAGCCAAGCTATACGTTTTATGTATGCTTTTACAGTGCTTGTAACAAAAAAGTTAGGTTGGTGTGGCTTAATTTAGTAGTGTCAGCTAGTACGTGTCCATAGGAATAATAACAGCTATATCTAGAATAGGTAGCGTGAAATTGTTAAAACGTATCGATAGCTCGATAGGAGTAACGTTTTTAAGATCGTTTTACATATTTATTTCATTAAATTTCACGAAGTTTTAAAAAAGTTAGACTAATTGAACTGGTTTATTTGTCATAAAACTAATTTAAGCTTACATTTGGCCTAAAAGCATAAAGTCCGCATCGTACAGTTATCGTACGATATTTGAAAGTTTGTTGTTACATAATTTGCACAAAATTCACTAAGGTATGTGGACTGTTTTGCTATATATTCTGACTGTATTATGGGAAAACTGTCCAGTATAGAAAAAACATCATTGGAGTTGGCGTGACGAGAAGGATTGAGCATGTTACTGTTCCAATACATAACGGCAGATGAGTATGTGAATGTAATATTATGTTGTATTTAAATGTCTGATAGATATATTTTGACATAATCGGTGGTATAAATTGTTCATATCCATAACGACGATAATGTCTGTAATTTAATTTCACATTCTCGGTTTTGAGAGGCAAAATATAGCCAAGGAAACGTATTTTGAGCAGTTGATATCGTGTTTACGATGAAGTATTGAAATTCACCATGTTAGAATTGATTGATATGTATAATTAAATTTTGTTGATGCTTATTCTGATATTCACAACGTGAAAATGAGAAATTATGTAGCGATATAATTGTTAATTTGAGATTGACGGAAATTCATAAATGAGATGTTTAAACTACCATGGAACTGCAGATTGTAATAATTAAATGCACTGCTATAATATGTTGATAAATCTACCATTGAAATGTCAGATGACAAGAATTGAATGCACTGTTATCACATATTGATAAAAACTACCTTGAAATTGATAAATGGTAAGTAATACATATTTGAGTAACTAGTAAATCTGAGTTTATATATATAGTGTAGCCGTTTTTAGACGTATGCGAGACATGTGTCCCTACTTTAACGACGTGTAGACGTGACAGGAAGTCAGCTGGTGGTAGTACCGTCATAAGGATAGCAACCCACATACTCGTTATATGGACGGCTTGACGATTCTGGCGTAGCAGTACAGTCGGATATAATCGGTACGAGGCGACGTAAAGCCAGAAACTCAGTACAGAGTCCTAGGGTACATAACCCTCAGGCTGTTTATATAGCCATCGCCAAAAGGGACGATTGGTGCTAAAACTACGATAATCCGGACCCGGTAGTAGTATCTTGAATACACTATAAGTGCATTTTAAAAACAGTTTTAACTTTCATATGATGTAAGCAGTTTGGATCGCGATATAGATTTACGGAACGTGTAGGAGAAAGAACTGTGTAAACAAGTGTTAATTTCATCATAAAATTAGAACCTTTTGAAACCAGCTGTGTTTTTTTGTTGTGTAATTATATTTAAATTGTATATATTGTATAATTGTATATTCCTATTTTTTTTCATATAAAAAAATGTAAATTGTAAATTATTTTTGAGTATACTTAAACGTACGAAAACATACGTTCACATATAAAAAGTATCACGCGCGTTTAACATACATTTCTGGCCATACGTTTAACGTATGTTAAACATATCTTTAACTTTCGTTCAAAACATACATTTACATATAAATAGTACCACGCGCGTTTAATAATGTTTCTGGCCATACGTTTAACGCACTTTTTTTTTTACTTAGTTTCGTTATTATTTATTATCCTTTACTTTAGCTTTTGCAGCGGTGTTCGAAATATAATACAGCGTAAGCGATGGTGTTAGCGGGGCTTGGGACCCAAAACAGTTCATTAAATAAAAAATAAAGTAGCACCTAGATTTTATACTTTAATGTCTTTTGTTTTTTTTCTGTTTAGATCCGTTACAGTTAACAAATTGCGATTATACTTACTAATAGTATAGTATTAATCATAGTAAACAAACCAATTTAAACATAACAAATTATTGTACTTACCTAGTATGACTAATGAGACACACTGTGGTGTAAAGTCCCCTGGTACACCAAACCTGTCCAACATATAAACACCATCTTCGCCCTTATTTAGGTTTGTATATAACAAAGTTATATTGCCGGTACTAATATCTCCTTTAAACGTTAAAGAATTAATTTTGTTTTCAATCTCGTCAGGGTGCATCACTACCAATGTTACACTTGGGCTGTTTTCATACACACGTGCAAAGATGTATAGGCCTGTATTGATCGGACTCACGCTGAACGAGAATGTGGCGTTGCCATGTTCAGGACTGTAAACTGGTTCCATGTGGTCACCACAACCTGTAAAAAACAAGCTCATTAAACAGGTACCAGATGTGAAATGCATAAGCACGATATTACGTGATGTTACTTAAGATATTTTCACTTTCTTATTTCTCACGTGTATTTTTAGAAGTAAAGTTATTTTTATTTTCAGAAATGATAAGTGTTTTTTTTTAACCAACATTTACTAGCCGGCTGACTAGCACGCTCGCTTGCTTATAAATAAATACAAATTACGGACACATTTTTGAACTGGCCATATCAGACAATTAATGTCATGTGACCACCCTAAAAGTGTCAAAACTTGTAATTTGACTTTGAGTGGATTCAAACACCAGCACTTTTGATCAAATTCTATCAAATTACAAAATAAATACATAACTATTATTGTATCGATAATTCTTTGAACTGACTATTCAGATCATAAATGTTATGTTTTTGCCTTTGAATCATCAGTATACGTTAATCAACTTTGTGAACAATGAAATCTGCATTTTTCATTTCATCTAAACTTTCACAGTGCATTAATAGCTATACTACATTAGCCGAATTTATGAATTAATCGAATATGTTAATATTGATTTGTGATTTGGCTCTTGTGTCAAAATAAAATGTTATTTTGTGCATTGTTCAACAACTATTTTTCATTTGATCATAACCGAGTATTCAAACCAATGATATCTCGGACACGTTTTTTAAACTAACAAAATCGTATAATAGGTTTCGAAGTTATGGTTCTTGAATTGTCATTCTAGCTGTGTCTTTTGAATTGCCAAATCTAATATTTTCATACGGTCTTCTATGCTTCTGTCTTTGTTTCTATAGATCTTGTAACAGGACGAAGCTCAAATGCAGCAAGACCGGATTTCAAACCCAGGAACATTTGTAGACACAATCAATGTTTTACCAATTGACTGCGGCAGCAGGGCTGCTAAAATATTCTCTGAATTTTTAACTACACTATGTAAGTGCTTCTCGGAATGTACGTATATATATTTATTAATCTAGCCAAGGGTTTGAAAAAACAACTGAACTAAGGATGCATTGAATGGGCACATTGTGACCAGTTATTATTATGCAATATATGTAAAGCACATATGTGTCATAAAACATGGTTATCATTATGCATTATTAGAATGACACACATGGGCCATAAATGTTTTATACATTACATCTTCAGAAGAAAGGTACACATGTGCCATAATATCAATAACATATATTGCAAATATTCAAATAATACCGAAAAAAGAAAAGAAATGTGAAGGGTTCGATAGAATACGCCATAAAGAAAGAACTATGAATTATAGTTCTACCTTCCCCACATTTCGAGTGGAGAAAGAGAGCAGAAGGAAACTCTAGGCTATAACAAATGTATATGTAACCATTCATCATAGGTTTCCATGTTATAGGTTTTAACGGCAGTATGGCAATCGCCCATATGTACATCTTCACAATACAATATACACCAGAATGATAATATTAAGAGTTTAAAGAAATGAAAAACACATTATAATTATAAAAAATACATGCTACAGGTGTATACATGTTACACAAAATACTCATTATCATAGTACATAGACATAGTATATAGTACAAAATATCAGTATCAAAGTACATGTTTCAAGCCCATGCATGTAACAAGGAAATAGCATTATCTTAGTATATGTTACAAGTTACATGATGTAAAATCACAAGCCATTCAACCATACAAAGTATGCCCTGGATGTAAATGAAGAGCTTGCTGGAAAGATACTGGTTAGCGTATTACACAGCCAAAGCAGGTTACACCAGATATCTGTGTAATTATGTTACTGCTACAACGCCCAAGTAAGTAGCAATTTTGAACAAGATTAACTCATTTCTCGGAGTCAGAAATGCGTATGTAGCGACGGAAAGCATTGCTATGCCATCAACCAAGAGAACAGATAGAAGCATCTGAATAACCCCTTTGAGCACAATCTGACACTTTCCCAATTCGGAAACTATGTGACTTTTAACGAGAACTATCAAACCCACAGAACAGTAAGCATTTTGAAAGCTGTTTATCAAATTGCGAAACGGAACAGGCGCACCCGATCTGAGAATAAACAGAGGACCCGCCTGTGAACCACGTACATTAATATATTGGTGTAATGCAGTAACAGGGGATATCTTAGTGTGACCATGAGAGAACCCAATACTGTGAGGTTTACCGTTATAATGTTTAAAGTTTCTGAAAGTGACATCGGTAGGGATGCCTTGATGGTACTGAAAGGACACATCGTCATATTGTAAAACAGTTACAGCCGTGTGAAACCTAAAACATGCAATTTCACTTCATCTTGCAAAAGTACTAAAAGCAAACTAAAAACATTGCTGTGAAAAGGGTATTGGCATGCGAAGACGCGGAAACATGTGTACGTGTTTGTACTCTTTTGTCTAAAATGGTTATTGTAATTGGAAGGCGAAGATCGTATGATGGTGCTAATCTTTGTGCGCCTTTTACCATAGAGGTTATCAGGAAAGCACTGTCGGGTCAGACACATGAAGGATCTTATGAACATAACTAATTGCAGATAAATATGTCGATATTGTTTTAGAAGTCATTCGCAGTTGGTGTAAGTATGATACAAAAAGAGCAATAACTGATGTCGAAACTGGTGGGCTGAGTGTCTGTCCAAAAAACATATTGAGAAAACTGGCCAAATAAATGCCAAGCTCTTTGGTATGTGACGGACGTAGAAGGAGCGTGAGATGCGCGCATCAAAGTTTCAACCCCTTGCAGAAGACTTCTGGGTAGAGATGGGGGTTGATTGGAGTCTGTACTTGGTTGCAGTTTGGGGCCAGTTGCTTGAAACGGGCAATCTGAAAACGAGAGAGCACTCTGATACTGTAATGGCAAATTAAAATACAAACAAAAAAATCAACATAGATACGGGTCGAACTCGCGACATTTAAGTTGACAGTTCAAACCGTTACCACTACGCTATCAGAACAGACATGTAGTACAACACACTTAATATTGATATCTAGTTTATGTTATAGCTTATGTAAAAGATAAATCTGCTATCGTACCACAAACACCCCTAATGCGAAAGGTTCCATCTCAAAATAGAATGACGTAGTTTCAAAATAGCTGAATCGGTTTATATGCTGAGTAATAAACAGTTGCCGGTATGAAATGTAAACAAATGCCGACGCTAACGGAAGCTCGAGCTTTGCACATGTCTGGGATATGGTTATTAAACGAACATTCGCAGTAGTAGGTATATCGCAGTATAAAATATAAAAGGGATATATGTAAATGTACCTTTATTTAAAACATAAAAAACGATAACAATGATACAAACTTGGGAATATGATAAAATTTCAATGTAAAACATATTGAATTATGAACGTTCCCAAAACTTGATGTGCAAATAGACTGCTCAAAAGTATAAAGCATATTACAATTTTGTATGTATTTGTCTATTAGTAACAGTTACGCTTTGTCAAACTGGCAGGCCAGACTTATACGCAACCTGTCACGGATAGTTCGTTTACAAGGTGATTCCTTTACTGAGTGAGCAAACAGAATTGCTGGTATACTTTTTTTTCCTTATATGTTATGTACATAGTGACATCAGCGAACTTGTTATTTTGAGTTCGGTATATACAACGCTTAGGCTTCCTGCCCATGTGTGTAGATGAGTATTATTTAGCACCGAGCTTATAGTAATGTATACAAGGGCTGTCTTAAACCCAGTTATGAACATTTATGTTGTTTAAATCAATATTTGATACTTTGAACATTTACCGACTAATGTTTGTATTAAACAATAGCTACTATAAGTATGCAAAATTTAATCCATCTATTAGTTCAAGATTATTTGAACGTTCTACTATTATATTGACCAAGACAACTGCTACATAGCTCAGAAAATTATATATACTGACGTCTAACAATCGCACCACTGTTACAACGAAAAATCAATGACGTCATCAATAGATGTGTTCCTGCAAGATAAATCTTCCCTGCCGATAAAGTAAAAGTTTATCTTTCGTATTTCGTGGAATGATACTTAATGATATAATTACAATTGTTATGATTTTTCTGTAACTACTTAATATATAAAAAGCCAGGCAATCTGATTAAAATCATATCCTCAACAACGCTAAGCTATGCGATCTGACGACGACACGTAGAAGGTCATGCTCAGATGACCTTTCCGCCAGACAATCAGCAGTTTTGTTTAAATACTATTTCGTATGTGCTAATTATCCATTATATAGATATCTGACTTGTCTCTCTTTGACTTTATTGTAAACACAGGTCGGTGCTTTTTTATATTGAATTAAATTTTAATCGAAATACAAATTTACTAGACTATTATTGTGCTTTAATAGCACTTAACCAACATATAAAATTCACCTATCTTAATAAATTAACTTTGGACGGTGTAATTATTTGATTAAGGTATGTTTACACAGAATAAAGTTTAGCATAGTACATATCCTTTCACCGATACATGTAATATAAGACTATCGGTACGGTAGCGTATGTTATGTATGCAACTAAGTATATATTAAGACATTGTGGCAATGTAGATCCCAGTAACATTACACAAAATACGAAGTTTAGACATGCACAATTATCGCGATCTCATTATAATTTTCTGTACATTTGAGTAAATCAACAAGATGATGTCATGGTGTGATTTTCTTGTCGCAACTGACGTCGAACCATTTCCGTACAAAAGCACATTACATATATGGAGTCTTTTATAACAGAGTAAAAATTACAACCATATGTTACCACAATGATTGCTATCTTGATTCAAATATCTAGCCACCGATCTAATTTACCTTTGTTATTTTTTATTTTATTATTTCATTATTTTTGTAAAACCAATGTCGCATTCACATAATGGCCCTAAACATGGATGTGTATTGATTTTAATGCTGATATTCTAATGTTCCCTAAGCTTCTACATTCACAGTCTGGTCACACTAAAACAAAACATTTCAATGCTAAATATACCTGCTTTCCCTCAAGATCAATTTATCATCTCTGACAAATAAATAAAGAATTCGGTTGACCATTTTCTAAGAAATCTAAGCTTCGTAGCGTACAATCGTTGTCGATAATTTGAAGGTTGGTCGAGCAAAATAACAATTCATACACGAACAAATGGTTATATATGGCACCCAAAATATGCTATTTTGATGTTTACAGGTACTGTAAATTATGAAAATGCAGTAGTATTTATATTGGGTATTTAAAGGTTACATTGAAAACAAAACCAATACATGTAAAAAAAATAGAAAGGCAAGGAAACTATTGTTTTGAGGACGACAACACTTTCCTGTTGTTAGGAGTAACTTCGCCTTGGCATATACAGCTATTTAATGATTTATTAATCAATTTAATCTAAAATGTTGATTTCCATTTTATCAAGTATATAACTGTGAATCATTTCCATGAAACAAAGCATTACGTTTAACAAATGTTGATTTCATAACATGCTTTATTTGGTCTTGGGTTACAAATGAAATTTGTGGAAATTATTCACAAAGTTTTGACCGATTATAACTTGTGTTGAGTGTCTACACGGATGTTAAAGTATACCTTCATGTATTACGAACGACCTTACTTACAACAGTTACTGAAAATTGTCAGTGTAAAACAAAATGAACTAACGCTGCGTTATCAAATATGAATATTACAATAAACGATTTTGACGGAACTGTCGATGAAACAGTCACAGACTAGAACAACTCGCACATATTTTCACGAAAATATACCCATTCTTGTTTTTCACTTATATCACAAATTCAAGACTAGAATCCCTTCCGACCATATTCACTGATACTATTGTGTATAGTTCTATGGGATTTTTTACATACACTTTGTTCTTTTCATTTCTCACACATACCCGTTCATTACTATACAACATCACAATTATAGTGTTTTACTGTTGTTTATACATTACATACAGACAAAATACTACAATCTCATCTAACCATACATATACAGCCAGGTTAACTTCAAAATAATTAGTGTTGTACATGTATGTATCATAGTGCAGAGGACATATACATCTTGCATAATTAAGTCTTACTTTGATATGCACACTGTATACCTCAAACAATTTATATAGGAATGCACTCAACCCCGAATCATAAAGTTAACTGTTAGGTCTGGAGACGTTTATAAATGTCATTTAAACTACACTGTTTGATCAAACTTACAACATATCTGGTAACAGATGCAAACATTGATTTAGGTAGAGTTATATATATATTAAGGTTGATATATTACTCAGCACTAACGATTTAACTGAAGCATTATAGTTAAGTTAAGTAAACTGGAGTATTAAATAATATACACTGTAAACTATATAATTACAATACCCGTTGCTTCTAAATGTAGTTCTTTATCAGTTGTTATTTTTTATTACGTCTGGATATTAGGCCACATGATATGGTACTGCAATACAGACCAGGAAGACACGACAAGTAATTGTCGTTGATACTATCTGTATTTTCCCAAAATGTATATCAAGGGGTCGAGTCAAGATGCGTATAATCTCATTTCATAGGATACACCATTATGTCAATTGCTACATTCGAACTCCATCCGTCCATCAACTATTAGGCAATGAAATCTAGAAATAAAACAATCAGAACTTATTAGGATTTTAAAAATAAAATAACAGGAATGTGACAAAAATCCCACAGTATTACACTGGTAAAAGAAAATTACTAGTTTAACACACATCTTTGGATACAATGCCACAACCTTAAAATGGAAGTTAATGGGATACACACATTATCTGAAATGTCTGTTGTACACTCCGTAGAGAAACAAATTGATATGCGCTATCCAACAATAACATTACGTATCCGTTGATCTAATTACGCTGTTTGGTGATCTATTTCTTCCAATGTTCATCAATCTAATCGTATTTAGATACGCACATTATTACGTTATTTCCAATATAAAAAGAGTTGCCGGCCTCTTTCTCCCTCTCCCACCCTCTCTCTCTCTTTCTCTCTCTAGCGCGCTGTAAAGAGTAAAATAAGACATTGCTTATACAATGTAGATTATAAATTTACATAGGAATGCTTCTAAAAATGCCATAATGTAACAGTTACTTAGTATTATAATAGTACCTTAAAATATCAATGTATTCATACAAGCTATAATTCAACTAAATGTCGATAGGTTTTAAAACGCAATCAATATATTTATCTATATAATGACAGATATTTCATTTTTATAAATGTACATAGCCACATATTATCCTGATAGTATCGACGTCAACGTGAGGATTTTCTATCTTCTGTTCATTAATGGTAATATGGAATATCACTTACACTAGCACACAATGTCATAAAATAAATGTGTAACATCAAAATTCATTAAACAAGACTTGATTCCAACCAATATGAATTAAACGAATGGCAAAATGCACCCGATACGTTATTTATCGAATACACAGTAAGAAAGAAACATACGGGTATAAAATAAGAGGCTAAATTAGATATAATAAGCCAGTTCAACCTTATCCCGAAAACTTATTTCACAATTAACCCAGTATATATCATATATCCGACGATAATTAAGTATTTCATTGTATCAGGATAGGTAATCTTTACACAGTCTGTTGACCCTAGTTTATCTACATGTTTAAGTTTGTATATCATTTAAAAATCTATAGTATCATTTTTATATATATTTATATGTATTGTTTTGGTTGATTGTAGGCTGACCTTCACATTTACACAAAGTACACAACAGTATATCGTACATATAAATATACTTTACCGTACCGATATGTAGCTTCGTTCTATTTATCGATGTGTACTTAATCCATAATCCATAAACATTAGATAAAACATACATCTAAATATAGCTGTTATAATAAGGAAGTATGAATACTACATGTGTGTTAAGAGTCATATCCAGACAAGCCAGGTAAAGCTTGACACAGATAACATATTTTTTGAAATAAGAACATTGAATATAATTTACAATTAGCATGTAAAGGCTTATACATACACTTAATTCTTTTTCATTTCTCACACATACACGTTAAGTGCTATTCAACATCAACATTACAGTGTTTTACTGTTTTTTATACAATACATATAAACAAAATACTACATGTATACCCAGGCCAAACTTTTAACTTATCTGGTAGCAGATGCAAACATTGATTTAGGTAAAGTTAAATATATTAAGTTTGATATATTACTGTAGAGCACTAACATTTAACAAGAGCAATATAATTAAGTTAAGTAAACTGGAGTATTACATACTATACACTGTAACCGTTATCATTACAATACCCGTTGCTTCTAGTTCTTTATCATTTTATATTTTATTACGTCTGGATATTAGGCCAATTGATACTATACCGCAATTCAAACCAGGAAGACACGACAGGTAATTGTCGTTGATACTATCTGCATTTTCCCAAAATGTATATCAACGGGTCGAGTCATGATGCGTATAATCTAACCTTCCCATTTACACAAAGTACATTTCACCTTCATCCATAAACATTAGATAAGACATACGTCTAAATATAGCTGTTCTAATGAGGAAGTATGAATACTACATGTGGGTTAAGTGTCAGCTCTTAACAAGCTGTGTAAAGTTTTATATAGATAAAATGTTGTTTTTAAATTAGAATATTTTTAATTAAACAGAAAAACAACAATTAGCATGTAAAGGTTAATATTAGTTTTTTAATTTGCAAATACATCACTTTGTAAGGACTACCAAACAAAGTATTGGATACATATTTACAGTTAGTATTCATTGGTGGGACCCTTTTACAGTTGATATTGTAGGTGTCAATGTTGTTCAAGTGTCCAACGATTAACTTTCCATTGTCAACCATTCTTATGCATGTATGTATTATATGATAATTAAAATCATAAAGCATAATGAGCGAAAAATATCAAATAAATGAATAATATTTCATCATGTTCTTGTTTGATGAAAGATAAATAAATAGATAGCATAAAGTTATTATCACTTACGTACATGCCCTATAATGTGTATTTTTATAAAACATATACAAAGACGTTTCGACTATGTCAAATTTGAAAACCTCTATCCCATCATTGAGAGGTTAATGATGAGTATTATGTGAATGAGGAGTGACTGTCAGATATTTTAGCCGTGTTCATTTTAAACTGATTTAAAACTGTTTTATCATATACAATCGTTATACCGGCTGAGCTTTAATAAAAATGCATACTGGTCCTTCTGTATTATTCAAGATAGGGAAATGTCGTTCAGGGGTACAAACAGAGCATAGGGCGCCAGTGACCATCGATAGATTGAAACATATATGTTCCGTCATAAGAGATGTTTGCTATAGAGTTTGTGAGGCAAAGCTTTTTCGGGCACTATGCATATATAATATCTTCAAGTTTAGCGATTTAATGTTCACATCTCACGTCCAACTGGAGAGCGCAATGAAGACCAATGATGCATATTTCTTTTCAAATTACACATTCGTGTTTCTAAAACAAAACAGTATGGTAAACAAATTCAGTTAACATTCATTGCGAAAATATTTTTGGCCGGTTTTCTCTCTTCGGCTTTATATGTATGCACGGTTCACTGTCAAAGACCACTTTTATTATCATAACGATAAGACTCCTATAACCGGAACTGAGTACTCGACAGCACTTGCCCTGTGCCTAGAATCGGCAGAACAACAAAGCTTGCACTAGCAGTTGTTTCTAGTGCACACACAATGAAACTTGGTCGTTGGCAGTTCAATGTTATATCCGCCCTAACGGTTTCAATTTTATAAAATAACTTTGTCAATATTACTGCAGATATGTGGATATTGGGAATCAGTAGTGTAATGGGCCGCCGAGTGGGTCAATACTAGGGCAGATAGAGCATTTCATTTTGCCTAAGGGTGCAATGATTGGCTAGACCGTAATGCGTGGTATGCCATAATAAGATTTCCAATATACTATTCATTGGGAAATCTTTTTCACACGTGCACCAACACGGATTACTATTCATCCGGGAGGAAATGATAGGCCGGTCACTGCATCTTAAAATTTTTTTGGTGGGTATCAACTGGAATTTGGTTATAAGGTCTGCGTTCCCTATGTTTCAATTATATTTGTACGATATCTTACAACGCATTTGTGATTTGTGTTACGGACAGAAATTTGTGTAAATGAACTTGTGATGGAAATTTCTTGAGGCCGAGAGTCGATCACATATGTTCTATACAGTATGGTTGCATGATTGTCTTAACTGATTTCCATGGGTGTCAAGATTTTAAAAAAATTAGTGAAAAGAGCAATAACTGTGTCTTTATTCGAAGGGGGACATTTTTGCATTTATTTCCCTTGTATATGGTTATCTTGAATATGTGTACTTGAGGTAATCAATGTTGTTTTAATGTAAAATAATGATAAATAAACATTAGATAAAAGTAAAGGCTCGGAAATAATTATTAGCCGTTGCTCTCCATCACTACATGTTGAAATAGGTCGTGTTTACTGAGTATTTGATTGTATATATGGATTGCGTACTGAATTGTGTTTCCATTTGTTTAATCAAGGACGTTTTTGTTACGCCTCTTAATACTTATGTGTACATTGATTAATTATTTATTTTGTAAACAAATACTTGCATAGCTGAGTAAAATAACAATATGTGTAACTAGTTGCGACATTTGTTTATTTATAGTTTGTAAGTCACATAAAAAGTACATTATACATATTAAAATTTATGATAATATTACATGTAATTGATACTATAAACATTTATTAAAACAGGCACTGGGCAGAGTAGAGATAACATTTACTCGTGTTTGTGAGAAGATATCACGTTTATACTTAATATAATGCCTTATAGTATAGTCTTATATCAGTCATAGTGTAGCTATTGTTTGAAACCTACTCCAAACAGTTGTTACATTATTTTATATACAACATTTATTCATTTATTTCATGTAACATCGTTTCTATGTTTAGTTTATACTTCTTGCGGGGATACATTTAATACATATATGTACACTGTATCGTCTAATGATATTATGACGAGAAAATATCACGGTTAGATGCACTCTTTAATCTGATTTAGGCTGCCAAGTTGTCATTTTTGTATCTATGTGTTTATTGTAATTATAGAAAAACAAATTAAAAAGCAAGTATGCGTTCGATCGCTCCCGTTTCTATATACTTACCAGTATTAATTGTATTAATAGTGGTCATGCTTCTTTGGTAGTCTAAGATGTGGCCTTTGAATATATGTCTTTTTTTTTGTTGGTTATATTTTATATCTTTGTTAAAAACACATCCATGGATATTCAAAAGGTGTTGTAAATCAACATTGTTAAAACAAAAGAACATTTTTAATGAGGTTGATATGTTAATACCGAATGTAAATGTGATTTATCTGACGCTATAATAAGTTTGAAAATAATGGATATCTCTATTTCTTAATAATCTATACCATATGATGGTTTAAAAATAAATCTGAAATGTTACACTGGTACTTTAAATAGGAACACAAGATGTACGTGGGTCCAACAAAAGGAATAGTATGATTCAGCATCAACGTCATTATTTGTCTTGAGATGCCACATTTCGATTGGTTAAACAAAATAAGTAAATATGGTTTTACGGCACATCAACACATTGGAGATCATTAAACGCCAACAGAATGGAAGATCCAAGGTTCACTCTACATGTTCAAACAATACATCTTAACTTAAATATTAAAACAAACACATCAGCAAATGGATATGCGAATGAACCTAGAACATTGATACTTGAAGAACTGCAGAGTTTCGGCATTATATTCTATTGTATTACGCATATTGTCGCTTCATATGACGTTTATGAGCCACAATGATCCTATCACTCATATGGGTCCCTTGAATCGTACAGGGGTTGGTAATTTAACCATATTGGTGAATATGACAAAAAATGATAAAATGAACATGATGCCCATTCGGAAGAGTCCTTCCACTCTGCAGAATTGTTTTACAAAACATCCTCTAGCATCGACTTAAGTTGTCTTCTATTTCTGAGCAAAACTGAATGTGAGTAATAGTGCTGAAACAAGAAAAATAATCAACTCGTCCTTTGATGTTACCATTTCAGTATTGGTAACAATTCATATAGTTCATTTTTATAGAGATACATTGTCGGCTAAAATATTCATACTTGATATATTTGAACAACATATATGAACAACAGCTATTTGAGAAAAAAGTGTCAAGGTCAATTCCACGCATACAGAGTTTAATAAACAACAAACTAATAACAGTCAATATCAATCAGGAATACTAGTTTTCTTCACACGCATGCCTTAGTTCCGTAGAATAAATATATCGGCTATTGAAACAATAACCATAGCAGGCATACAATACTTTTTGCAATACTGCTATAAAATAAATTCGAAGATTATATTGGTTATTTAATAACACAGTAATAACAATTGATAACCTTTCAATAATATTAATAGAAACTATATTATATTGTTATTGTATCTCAACTAGTAGTCCAGTTCATCACTGTCCATCATTTAGCATTGTACTTTAGATTATCACACAACATGTTTATGAAGACGAAACAGTTACTATGTACGGTATAAAAGATCAACACTAAATATTTACAAACATGTGGAATGAGAAAATCAACATATCGGCAGCTACAGTTGATGAAGCACATATCTATATGAATCTGCCTCTTCATACGTAACATTATAACAATATATTAATTCAAATCAATGTACAAGTTTATTCTCTTTTATGCACTATTGCTTATTTTCCGTTACACCACAAATCATTAATGCTTGTTTTCTGTTACACCCCCAAATCATTTCTACTTGTTATTTTGTCTGTTACACTACAAATCATTACAGTAACTGCTTGTTTTCAGTTCCACCACAAATCATTACTGCTTGTTTTCTTTTAAACTACAATGCATTACTGCTTCTTTTCTCTTACACTACATATCATCGCTGTTGGCTGAGTTGTAAATTAACATACACATTTCTATCGCCAGTTTGCAGTTGACCTGAAATATGAATGAAATACCCATGTTATATATAACGTCAACTTTATTCTTATACAAGCACCAGGTAAATATCTATAACATATGTTTATACCCGTGTTTACGTCATTGATATAAATCAATCGTATCCTTAACCTTATACGACGTCCACATTTCAGTTTTCTACTTATTTCAAGTCGTTTTTCTATGATTAAGTTTTGCAATTACTACAGCATTATTCTACTTATTGACAACACTGATGCTACTGATTCAATGTTGTTACTAGCGAATTGTATATAAGATATAAACGAGAATGCCCAATGTTTATTAGCCATATTCACACAGGTCGACGTATGAATAACAATGGAACTTAGTAATGTAACAATAATAAACATAGCAAACTGTGAATTACCAACAGTAACACGGATTATACAAACAGATTACAGCAAGAAAATGGCTGACTGTCGACAGATTAGAAAGAGAAAAAAAGGTTTACCTTGTTCACGAATGATTTCTAAATATTCGCTTTCATTGTCTGCTGACTACTGCATTGATGTATATGGCCCTTCTCTGTCAAAATGACAAGAATATATATATATAATATAAATAAAAATAATTATTATAAACTACCTGTAAATGTTGTATTCGTTTTTGTGCCAATCCATGGGTCGTGAATTTGAATTCCCGCAATTGCACCAGTTACATTGCAAATATAACTGTACTAGAGTACTGAACACCACATGATCACATGGAAGAATGGTTAGAATAACTGATCGATGAATAGATGTTTGAGTGTGGTTGTGAATGTTTAAGATGGGGTTCAGTTATACATGATTATATGGTATTTATCTACTCTGACCTATGCAATTAGTACATTAGATAAAATGCATTTGCATGCATATTTAAGCGTAGCTGTTCATGTTTAAGTTGGGTGTGGTGTATGTCTCTTTAATGATACAAATGACCATTGTAAATTTATGCATGTTAAAGGGTTTTATTGAACGAGTAAGTTGGCTTTGGATATAACTGATGGGTCATTTCCTCTGGTTATTTCAATTAGCAAATTAGCAAACTATTATGAAAGAAGAACAGTTTTGAAACGCTATGCGAATGGGTATTTATACAGATTAAAAATTAGACATGTACTTACAGAGGTATTTGATTTCCATTTGAAGACCTTCCTGTAAACAAAAATATATAACATTGTTTTTTCCTGTCCTTTTTGATATAATACACTTTATCAATTCTAAAATTTTAAGAAAATAATGCGATGTTTTAATCAACGAATTGTGTATCAAAATATCGATGTAAACGATGGAATATTCATACCCATAATACCTAGTCAACTTTAAGCATGCCCACTAATTCAAACACATGTGAAATTGTCAATAGCAACATAGATAACGCAAACAAACGCAACAGCTGGCTTTTACTAAAATGGAAGAAGATATCGATACAAGTGGGTTTCGGTTCTAAAATAATATTTTTGTCCCTTCAAACTTTCAAAGTTTGTATTAATGATTGTATTATGGGTAATATGAATCCACAACAAAATGCATGGTTTTGATTTCCAGATTGTCCAGCTTACCAACAGTGGATAAGTCTCGATTTACAGCGTATATCATATTTACTTTTCAATTAATAATAAAACAAATCTTTAAAGAAGTTAAAAAAAACACTTCCTTATATTGTCAAACGTAAACATTCTGTCAATGTTATATTCCTCTCAACGTCATTATTATCTCTCGATGTTATATTTCTTGCAGCGTTATATTCCTTTCAAAACACATGGGATATTCCTCTGAACGAAATTGTTATCGCCACGTAATTTTTTCGCAACATACCCTTATCTCTCTCATTTGCGAATACACCACTTCAACTAAATCGATATGCGTATCAGATATACTGTATAGAAAAGCTTAACAACAATATCAATGATATTTTGTCACATGTTACTCTCTAGTGGTGTAGTATTTTGCAATGTCGCTTATAATGATCGAACGTACGAGTGAGATTATAAAAACAGATAATGCATATTTACCTTGCTCACGATTTATTTCTAAATATTCGCTTTCATTGCCCGGTGAATATTGCATTGACGTATATGGTCCCTCTCTGTAAAATTCATAAAACAAACAACATCAACATATTGTGCATGTTAATGTTTCGTTTTTCCAGAAATCTGACATAAACCATTTACACAATCTAACCAAAATAATTATTTAAATATTTGATGAATTTTAAATATAGTATAACGGTAAAATTATGGATTATATTTCTACTATATTGAATTCAATTAACAAATACATGTAAAATAAATGATAAAATTAAGCTCATTATAGTTACGAATCACAATAGTGAAAAGCATGTTTGTGAATGTTAAAATTGGCTTAAGATATACCTCATCAATTATTTATACTCTGTTCAATTCATGTACTTTGTAACAAAATAGTAAGGTTGTTGTGGCCTAATTTAGTAGTGTCAGCTTATACGTGTCGATTGTAGGGATATAGGCTATATTTAGGTCAGGTAGCGTGGAATTGTTAAAACGTATTGAGAGATCGATAGGAGCCACGTTTTTAAGATATTTTTACATTCCATTATTTCATTAAAGAATAATATCATTTTGAAGTTTAGTTCATCAAATTCCATTTAGTATTAAGAAAGTTAGAATAATTAAACGGATTTATTTGTCATAAAACTAATTTAGGTTTAGATTGGCCTGAAAGCGTAAAATACGCATCGTTAGATATTTTAGGGTTTGTTGTTTCATGATTTACACGGAATTCACTAAGGTTTGTGGACGATTTTGCTATAAATGCTGACTCTGTTATGAGAAAAATGTCAAGTTAGCAAAATCATCTTTAGATTTAGTTCTGATGAGAAAAATTGAACATGTTACTGTTCCAGTACATAACGGCATATGGGTATGTGAATTTTATATTATGTTATATTTAAATGTCTGATATATATATTTTTGACATAATCAGATCTAAATAAAGTTGTATAAAGTTGTTCATATCCAGGCCGATGGTAATGTGTGTAATTTAATACACGTCTACGGTATTGAGAAGCGTTTTGTTAGAATATAGGCCGAGGAATCTGAGAACGTATTTTGAGCTGTTGATATTGTGTTTACGATGAATTAAATGAGATTCACCATGTTAGAATTGATTGATATGTGTAGTTAAATTGTGTTGATGTTTATTCTGATATTCATTAAATGAATAGATACAGAATAGGACTGTAATTGTTAATATTATAATGAGAAGTTATGTAGAGATATAATTGCTATGTTGAGATTGACGGAGGGTCATATATGAAATGTTGTTTAAACTGCCATGAAACTGCATATAGTAAGAGTTGAATGAAATGTTATAATATATTGATAAATCTACCATGAATCTGTCAGATGGTAAACAATGAATGAACTGTTATAATATGTTGATAAATCTACAATGAAACTATAAGATGGTTAGAGATGAATGCACTATTATCATAATAATGATAAAAATACCATGAAATTGATAGATGGTAAGTAATACACGCCACGTCATTACATATTTGAGTAACTAGTAAATCTGAGTTCATATATATAGTGTAGCCGTTTTTAGACGTAAGCGAGGAATGTGTCCGCTACGTTGACAACGGTTGGACGTGACAGGAAGTCAGCTGGTGGCAGTACAGTCATAGGACATCAACCAACATATTCATCATATGGACGACTTGACGTTCCTGGCGTCGGAAAACGATCGTTAGTCGGTACTGGGCGACGTAAAGCCATATACTCAGTATGAAGTTCTAGGGGAGACAATGCAGTTATATAGCCACCGCCGCAAGGGACGAGTGATGCTAATCTACGATATCCGGACGCAGAAAGTATCTAGTGCATTTTTATAAACATTTGAATGACAGAAGCAGTTTAGATCGCGATGTAGGTTACCTACGTGTAGGAAATAGAACTGTGTGAAAATAAGAGTGTTAATACCACCAACAGACTTTTTTTAAACAAGCTGTGTGTTTTTTTTTGTTGAGTAATTATCTTTAATTATTATATATTGTATACTTGTATATTCGTAATTGTATTCATGTAAAATTAAAATTGTAAATTTTACTTTGTGTATGATTGTATTCTACTCTTGTGAGTTGTCGGCCCTTGGTCATTTCGCTACATTCTTACCGCATTATTTGATGGCTTTCATTTGAAAACATTTCTGTAAACGAAAAATATCAATATATTTTAATTTATACTAGTAAAGGAAATGCAATGCAACGTTTAAACCTTGAACATTCGCAACATATACAAATAACAATACGCGGTTCATGTTTTTTCATTGTATTATAGTATGTGCTGGTCAAGAAATTTGTCAAAATAATGTTTTTGTTTTTTTAGCATCAATGTCTTTATATAGCAATTATTATAGAGAGAGGTAATACAATCTATTTCTTTCCTATTTTTATACATTATTATACAAAGTATAGGTTTTATATTAGGTGAAAGTAGGTGTTTACCAGTAATTAACGTTAGATATTTTGGTACAGGCAAGAGCGGTGTACTGCTTCATCATATAAATTTTGTTGAGCAACAGTTAGTCCAACACTACAGGGTTTGAAACATTAGACTGTACAGAGATGATTGATTTGATCATTTGTTTGTATGATTTCCAAATATTATGATCATTTTTGTTTTGTTTGAAGTTTGAATTATGAGGCAAGAAATATGAGGAAAATATATATATTACATAGTTTGAACAAAATTGTTGAACATAGTTTCAAGCTAGGCTTTTTCACAGTTTAATCCAATGAATACACAGTCGCCTTACAGAAGATTCAGTTTTAAGTTCGAGATGCTTACACCAACATCTTGACAAATTGAAGACCGCAGCGTGGTCTAGTGGTAGAGCGTCCGCCTCGCATGCGGAAGGTCGTGGGTTCAATCCCCGGCCGGGTCATACCAAAGACTTAAAAAATGGTACTAGAAGCTTCCTCGCTTGACGCTAAGCATTTAAAGGAGAGTTCTAGGTCTGGTCGGCCCGTCGTCAGTATAATGTGACTGGGTGGGGTATCATACCATGTGTCTTCGGCATGATACTCCAGTGTGACAGCGCTTAGAATACGGTCTCAAGTAGACACCGTCGGGATATGACTGAAAAAGTGTTAAAAGCGACGCTAAACACCATACAACAACAAATTGATTGTCCTTATTTGCATTTTAAACATTAACATCAACACCAAATACAAGTAAATAAAGTCTTCTACTTGTTATTGCTGTAAATAGGAGTGGCCATTTCCATTGCATGATAAGTTAACATCACATCTTTGTCTAGAAGACGTTTAGTTTTAAGTCTCACAACGATAGCGTTGTAAATCATTAATATTTCAATCGAACTTAATGTTTAACACAATACTGGTTATACAGTTTATATCAACCGGTTTTACAGGTGAAAAACGTCTTCAGATATATCATCATCGTCCCGACAGTAACAGGCTCATGGTCTCCATTATTTATAAGGACCGCCCTGAGCGCGAACACACATCGTTACAGATTATACAGCAGAGATTTTGAGATGGGACTTATACAGTTACAATACGTGTATAACACATAGACATAAATTGAGTTTGATGTGACATACTTACTTTTACCACGGAGTGTTCCTTTCCTTCTTCTAAGCAAGCATATTACAACTAATAAACCTACAACTAGAATGATGGTACTGCCATGAACACCACCGATGATCGGTCCAGTATTCGGAGACGTCTGTGTTACAGGCTCACCTGGTTAATATTTAAACCATTGTTCTCAATAAAGATTTTATAAAGCCATGGATATACCGCCGAAACACCATGGATACACCGCCGAAACAAATTAATTTATTAAAAAAATAATGTTACATGAATCCAATGTAAGAGAAATCATGACACATTTATAAAACTACTCACATATTAAGAAATCTGTTCAGCGTAACACAGGAGTATATACATATGTCAAACCTGTATCAAATTTGGATGGATACACTTAGTCTGTTACATAATTGATCATATATATGCAAGTAAATGAGCCCAAGCGCATGTTTACCAACGGTATACACAATAAAGGTAATGACAAGTAGATAATACACATTAAAACAGTTTACACCAGATGAATAAAGTGCGGTCGAAATACTATATTCAACTATATTTTAATCATCACTCGACACTGTCTGTCGTCATATTTAATCATTTAAAACAGTCTGTGTTTAAGTAAAGTTTACAGACCATCTTTCCCGCACCTTATGTATACTCCCTTTGAAATATTGAACCCTTCGGCCATTTAGATTATACTAATTTATTTTAGCTCTACTGCGATGAAAGCTCAGAGCTGTTATGAACTACTCTCGTTTCTTCGGTAAAACCAGTACTGAGTGTTGTTTTATGAGAAGCGAGCGAGGGATCGAATCTGCAACTTCTGACGTGAGCGGCCAATACTATGTCCATTGCACTACCAACCCGCTTAGGCCATTTTATGTTAATTGTTTCGGATGATATTGTGATGTGTATCTTTTCAACAAGCTCAGCGCAAATGTTGCAGAATTTTTTCATTAAATTACATTTGAAGTTCACTGTTCACGACAGAGTATGTGCGATTTTCATTGATCCATTGATATTGGATAATATCAACAACAACTCTACTTATAAATCTACGTCAGCTTCCGTGTCACGTTAATCGTATTGTTTCATTTGTCGACAAGAATGACATTTGCGTTGTCAGATGATAGTTCTAAGCCGGGAATACTTCCTTAAATACTGTTAAGGAATCCCAAAATATTTGACAGTACTTGAATTGACACTTGATTATTGTAACAATTCACAAATATAATAAATTGACGCTTTGTGATGAACCCTAACAGGTTTATTACATGTTTACAACCACTTAAAATATTTAAAGGCCAGGGATTCCATTTATTGATTGCATTGGTAAACATACGTATTCATATTATTGAAGAAAGGTTCATATACTTTCCTAAATATATATTGGGAGTTGTATATATATATATATATATATATATATATATATATATATATATTTGGGACAAATTCAAAAGAACTGTAACAGTTATAGATTCATTGTCAATACTAGATTAGAAGAACTAGGATCAGTTGAAAATAGTAGCAGCTATCACTAGCTGATAGGTGATGGTTATTGGGATGCAGACACTCTAAAAGTAAGGTGCACTTTGCAGCGTGATTCTCATGTGAGTGTTAGTAGAACAGCGCACCGTCCCTTTTGACATTTGGAATTAAGGTAATGTTGTAAGAAAGTACATGCAGGAAAATATCCATTTGTTTATATATTTATGCTTGCATCGACGCAAATGCAATATGCAGTTGGTAGACGAAATGTTATTCAGTGTGTTTGAAGTCGGAGGGTTTCGGTTGTTCGTGGAATACCGAGATTTTTGTTAGATTTTGCTTGATGCGTAAACATGTCTACATGACCTTCTAATGTAAGAATGGTCAGTATGATATATAAGCAATTAGGATCGCTGTTAGGCGGTAGTTATGTTGTTCACTGTTAATTTGTATTTAACTGAGGTTTATAAAAGTAGAGATTAAACAAACTAAACGGTTACACCGAAACAATGGTGTCAACGCCGCCTTCTTCATCGACCGGTGTATATATAACTATATACCCGGATAAATGATGTCAATGGCTATATTGTGTGTCAAAGAGGCATATATGTAATGGGTGCTAAATTATGTTAATAAAGTTGCTTAATCTTCATCTGATTGTCTTATAATACTATAAAGAGTAACTGTTGGAATATACATATTATGGTAATTATATTATATCAGATCTTAAAAGTAATTTATTGGAAGAGTGCAATTCGGTTATTATTAAGCACAGGGACAGGGACTATGGGATACAATGCTAAGGATAGAGGGATGGAGATTAGGTTGAATACATTTGTTATTGTCTATTATATCTTTCATGATCCTAGCGCTAATTGTTGATAATAATTTTCATGTTCACCCGAGTCGACAATGGTAAAACAGAAGAGGAAGTAGCCATTGGCATATGTCAGTGCCATCAACTGTGATTACAGTGACATCTGCAACGTCTTCATTGCGACATCTTCAACCGAGACTATGGCTGAACCTGTTATATGCCGCTTGAGTTGGCCAGGATATTAAAAATGGTGGAGTATACTAATATGTTTCAATTGGCGAGTGTCGACTCTGAATTAGGGTTGCACATTCCTCAATTCCTCAATCGATGGGAATACTCAAAAGACAAGAAAAAGTTTAGTGGTTAAAAAAAAAAAAAAAAAAAAAAAAAAAAAAAAAATAAATAAATAAATAAATAAATAAATAAATAATAAAATAAAAATAAATAAATAAATAGTAATAAAACAAAAATATAGGGTACATGGGTACATGAAAGGGCTTAGAACAGGGGGATAACACTATCAAATGTATTAAAAACTAAAAAAATGTTCAAACATATGAATTGCATTTTGCTATTATTAATAAATAAAGTTGAAAATGGCGTTAAATCCCATTAAAAAAAAAAAAAAATAAATAAAAATAAATAAATAAATCTGAATGGGTTTGTATGTCAAATCTATTAAAACGTGACAAAATCAATATTTCGATGGGAGTGGTAAACTTGAAACGAAATTACCTTTCCAAGACATCACTAAAATACTGCTTAACGGCCTTTGCATCGTCATGTTGACTCTTTCTAAGATAAAACCATTCTTAAAACGTGTCAACCTGTATAACAGATCAAACAAAACAAAACAAAAAAAATGGAATCATGTGACTCCAATTTTAAGCGGTATATCTTCATTAATATATCTCAGCATGAAGCCCAAAACAAACAAAAACAATAAAAACCGAAACAAAAAAACAAACAAAACAAACAAACAAACAAAACAACAACAAAAACAAACAAACAAAAAACTCTTTCAATATATTATTCGGGCATATTTAGGTATATATGCTTTTGGCAATATGGGATTTATGAGTGTAAATAGGCATATTGGGGGAAATGTGTTTTCCCTTAAAGTGGCACAGCATAGACATTTTGCACAGTACTACAATAAAATGCATTCATTACATCATGGCATTGACAATATGAAATAATTTTATTTTAATTATGTAAAATGAAGAAAGACACATTATTAAAATTAATAAAAAGATGAAAAGTAAAACTTATTGAATCTTCGAGAAAAAGATACAGATTTTAATTTATAACTATATATTTTTGTAAACTCTACAGTTTGGACAAGTATAATTAAATCTTTATTACATCGAAATCTTGTGTATTTTAGTTATGCTTGCAGGAAAATGGTGACTAAACTTTTTCTTTTTGGGTATGATTGCTAGTCAGTATATTGACCTTGGTTTAATAAATATTTTATTAAAAAAATTTACTTGCTACATTACATAATGAGAAATGGGGACCTAGTTGAAGAAAGTATAGCGAGTAATGCAGGCTCAAATTGAGGGTAGGTATCCGGCAGCCAGGTGATTGGACATTATACTGTCAGAAATTGGAGTAATGGGAAATAGCCTTCAGTTTTAAGGGCGTGGTCTATAAGGTGACTTGACAATATAAACGTTTAGGTATGAAATGGGTAATACACACTTGCAGTCAATTTGCTATAAGATGAGGGATGAGCAACTGAAGGGAAATTAAAAAAAAAAAATCAGCAATCCCATTGCTTGTAATATAAAATTTATTTCCATATTAGATATCTAGTTCTACTTTAGGAAAATATATACAACATAATAGGAAAGTTCTTCTCTGTTTTACATACTTTTTCTACATGGTTTTATGACTCGTATTCAAAACAAAGTAATTCACCTTTCTCTACAATCTCCCAGCATCTTAAACAACTTGACTGCCACTGCCGAAATCCCCATCCCAAAAAATCTAAAAACACTATAAAAAATAAAAACACTGCTTGATAATCATCAAGCCTTTATATGTCCTGAACTCGGAGCATTTCACCTCAAGTGATCCCATCATGCTCCTGTGACCCCAATAATCTCTGAACTTGTGAACATAATCCAATATACCTGAGCTGGGAGCTCGCGTCTTCTTTTTTATTACATTTATTGAAGTCAATTAGTGCTGCTAATTGTTATATCTTATTTATGAAATTAAACATAATTATTCAATGAATTATGGACTAGTACAGAATTTGAAACTTGCAGTTATGTTCAATGACTTTTGGACAGTCAATGGGTCCAGTAGAGCATTTTATTGCCGTTATACGAGGCAATGTCGGAATTGATAGGGTTTTATTTTCATTATCTCCATTTAAGAAAACAATCACTGGTGATTTTGGTGCAGTTATTTTCCGAAGCAAACATGGCACACCACAGAAACATTAGATTTACGATCAATTCCTGATTAGCAAATGTTTGGTGTACTAAACCCGCAGAGAAATGATGCCTTGGGATGGCTTTCTAACTATATAGGTAGTGCATTATTGTCAGACAATACACTTTTAGTAGCATTGGTGCAGTGCTAAGAAAGAATGCGTTGCGGGATGATGTGCTATGCTGTTGAAGAACAGTATTGCTTAATGAGGCCCTGGTACCATTTTTATGAGGTCCTGGTTACTACGTTGAACAATTTAGCAAGTAGATATGGGTAATGGCAATTTTTGTCAGTAGATGATGGGATATGAATGAAGCTGAGGTGTGAAGAGGGGTTTTGCTATCATACTATCAAGTAATCTAGAATTGATTAAACGGGGAAGACCGCTTTAGTAGAATTATGAAGGTGGACAATCAAATTTGCCACTTTAGAAGCTTGCAATTGTACTTTTAAGGTTAGACCTAGCTAATATCGCTTGTTTTGTCATTTGAATAAGACTCCATTAACAGGATATCTGTTTTCAGCATGGCGAAGTCGTATGAAGCAAGATAATTTTAATCAGCACTGGGATAGTTGTTAATTATCCATCAGTATTGGCCCCTAGTTATATGGTCATAACCAAAGGCATGACATTTTCCAGCCAAATAGGTGGCAATAAATATAGCAAGAACCGTGTTACTACTAGTACATAAACAGCTTCAATGGTGTTAAAAGCATGGTGACAGTATATTATGAATCCGGATCCACATTCACGAATGGGGCTTTTTAATCATAAAAGCGTGCATTTGCTACCATTGGCTACATGTTAATACTTGATTAATTGGAAGCCAAGACGGAGTTGTATGTTGATGCATAAAAACAGTAGTTTAAGAATGTGTTATACTGATTCATCGACATTCTTTGGAATGTGATAATTTTCTTTTTTCCAATATCAATTTTTGATCATCAGACACTATATGTTGAGTGTCTAGTTCAAGAAGGTGTTGTACTGTTTCAGTGGCATTCTTTGAAATGTAACAATTTTCTTTATTCCTATATCATTTTTTGATCATCAGACACTATATGTTGAGTGTCTAGTTCAAGAAGGTGTTGTACTAATTCAGTGACACTCTTTGGAATGTTACAATTTTCTTTATTCCTATATCATTTTTTGATCATCAGACACTATATGTTGAGTGTCTAGTTCAAGAAGGTGTTGTACTAATTCAGTGACACTCTTTGGAATGTTACAATTTTCTTTATTCCTATATCATTTTTTGATCACCAGAAACTATATGTTGAGTGTCTAGTTCAAGAAAGTGTTGTACTGATTCAGTGGCATTCTTTGGAATGTTACAATTTTATTTATTCTTATATCACCTTTTGATCATTAGACACTATATGTTGAGTGTCTAGACACTATATGTTGAGTGTCTATGAAGCATTGTTTGGGTTTGTTTACGGCTCTATTTCGCTGATTATTTGGCGGTGGACTTGTTTCGCAGGTCGTCAGTAGTAACTGAACTACCTGCCGAGTCCATTTGGCGGTCAGCGAAATATTAAACAGTTTATAATAAATAAAATTTGTGTTTCCAATCACTGTTACCCAGGATTGGTTTCAATCAGTTTAGCTGATCGTTTCATGTGAAATGAAACTTGAAAGAACATGTACAATTTTAACTTATATGTGAAATATTTGCCCCATGAAGAGGATTGTGCTTTATATTAACTATTGCCCCATGAAGGGGTTGTGATTTGTGTGATTTATTTACCCCATGATGGGGATTGTTTTGTTGAGGGCTGCCCATTTGTTGTTGACGGTAGCCCGAAATATTGAGCCGTAGCCAAACAATGCCAAACTTAAAATAAAATATAATTAACTAATATTATTTGTTGTTCTGCATTCTCCAATAATAGCAGCTATCACTAGCTGATAGGTGATGGTTATTGGGATGCAGACACTCTAAAAGTAAGGTGCACTTTGCAGCGTGATTCTCATGTGAGTGTTAGTAGAACAGCGCACCGTCCCTTTTGACATTTGGAATTAAGGTAATGTTGTAAGAAAGTACATGCAGGAAAATATCCATTTGTTTCCCTCCCACCACGCCCGAAAATTTGTTACACACTTCTCACTTAATTGCCACTTTTTAACCATTTGCAAAACAATGTACCCAAGTATACAGGATAAAAGTATTGCATTGAAATCCTCTGTTTTACAATTGTAATGGAGCAACATAATTTAAAGCTTTTGGAATTTGAAACTCGTGAAAAAAGATGTTGATATTTTGTTCATTTTACCTTTGCCGAGTTGTCTTGGTTATGTTAATTAGTATAATTTAGAAGAGATACTTTTTGTTTTTATGAATGTTGCAGGTTTCCATACTCCTGAGATGTATCATTGGACTTGGAAGAGGACTGTAACATACCTGACGTCAAAACATCTGGTGGGAAACTATGAAGTGTTGCCATTTGGACTTGGAACACGAATTTACATACCCTACAACGTTACGGCTCAATATGATTGAACACTTTGCGAGGCGGTCAGCGAAATATTAAACAGTTTATAATAAATAACATTTGTGTTTCCAATCACTGTTACCCAGGATTGGTTTCAATCAGTTTAGCTGATCGTTTCATGTGAAATGAAACTTGAAAGAACATGTACAATTTTAACTTATATGTGAAATATTTGCCCCATGAAGGGGATTGTGCTTTATATTAACTATTGCCCCATGAAGGGGTTGTGATTTGTGTGATTTATTTACCCCATGATGGGGATTGTTTTGTTGAGGGCTGCCCATTTGTTGTTGACGGTAGCCCGAAATATTGAGCCGTAGGCAAACAATGCCAAACTTAAAATAAAATATAATTAACTAATATTATTTGTTGTTCTGCATTCTCCAATAACATGTTTTATGAATACTTTGATAATATTATGAACCTCAAACCTAAGCGGAGCGGTAGTCTAATGGATATAATGTTGGCCGTTCACACCAGAGGTTCCCCGGTCGACCCGATGTCTCTCGTAAAACAACACTCAGTACTGGTTCTTTCAAAGAAACGGACTCGAGAGCGGTTCATATAAGCTCTGAGCTTTCATCACAATCGAGCTTAATTAAATTAGTATCAACTAAACCTAAGATATATGTATTATAAGGTATTTAAAACGCAAAACTATTGATACCTACTTACGTGTGATGTATAACGATATAAACTGAAATAGCCCAATTGAAAAGCAACTTCAACTCACTTGTGTTCATATGACTTGTTTATTGTCGTCGGTAACCAAACTGCCTTCCAGATATAAAGGAATCATATTACCGTTTCAGTAATTGGTAAGATAAGTAAGTGGACTTCATTTGTAAACCAAAACGTACACACGTTCTTGCAAACAAGGTTTTAGGAACGTATAAGATACTGTCAAGACATACACTGTATACATCTTTAATCATTTTAAATTTGAAACTATGATATAATTCATATCAATACATACCTTCATTTAGATGTTAAATTTCGTTTATTATGTTATTGTTTTGTCTTGAACTAGGGTAAACCACAGCCATGTTTATCTGTATGACTTTAAAATCGGCGATATGACAAACATAACTTAAAGTCAGCGATATGGCAATTTCTCTGAAATCATGTGTTTGTTACTCACACTATAATTTACGGAATATGTTTTTCTATCATGCACCTATTATTAAAAACCAAATTACAAAATTCTAACAATTATATATTTAAATTTTACTACAAAAATATCAAATGAACCAAGGTATCTTTGAATTTTTTTTAATGTCTTCTCCTGGCTTTCAATAAACACCATCAATTAACACACAAAAATTGTGTTTATAAACCATTCCAAATATAGATACCTCTAATAAATATAAACACACAAAAACAACCCCAATATAATAAAATTCATGTAATTATTGCCACTTTATCTTTTCTGTAAAAAGGGATAAACCAAAATACATGTTTAATATTTATTAAGGTCCTACACCAAGCCAGCCACTATGGACTTAAGAGAGAAAAATCTCCTGAAGTCATTAGACAACATAATTTTCTTATACTATAGTCCACTGTGTCAAATTATATTTTATTTCTGTTTGATTGCTGTTTTAGCTCGAGCTTCAATCTATAATTTGTTTAGACTGGTGTGTCCCTTTAAGATTAATGTATATATGTGTATTCGGTGAAAGGAAAAAGAAAGTATACATACCTATAAACGTCGACAGGCCAAGGAACAAAAAAAGTATTGCATATAAATTTTGTATATTTATAATTCATCATACTGTTGAATCATAAAACAAACATTTAATTCATTTCAAAGCAATACAATCAGATAAAAATCAGTTCATTTTTCCATCACATGAATAAACTTAGTCAATAATGAAATAATTTCAAAAACCAAAATGTATGCTTTCTTTTTCCTTTCAGTGTATACATATGAATGTATGTTACAACTTGACTGATATATATATTTGTACGGTTTGTTGAGGGATGGCCCATCCCGACTCTCACAGACCTATTACGGGGTGATTAAATGGATCACTTTTCAGTGATTGAAATTAAAAAAAAAAAAAAAAAATATATATATTTAAACATTAAAAAAGTACTATTATTTACAGATGACTGATACACATACAAGTAGCAACATACGTTACAACTGTGATTCATTGGAAAGAAGAAAAAATATTACTAACAGGAAACGTGGTATTCAACATAGCCATCAATGACACATAAAAAACATTGAATAATTAGAATTAACTGTTATAAGTACAATGCACACATTAGTGAGTAGTGAGGTCACCGACTTAGAACGCGCGGTAGCAAATACATCAGTGAGATGGGAATACTTGATTAATACGTGCACCCAACCTCACTCTACCCCGTCGTCACACATCACAAGGCAAGACAGTTTGAAATTTAACAGCTATATATATACTCTTAAAATACGAGAGCATGCTAAGATTTATATATACTGAAATATTTTTACATTTGATTTCAGATAGTTTACATATTGCAATTGACAAATGACTATACGTCAATGTTTTAACAAACATTGCTTTTAACTAAATGGTTACTTCTGATAATATTTACCCTCAGCACATATGGTTTAGCGAATAATTCATCAAGCGTATTTATTTTTTATTGAAATTTAAATACCACAATTACTGAACGGATACATGTCTTGTATCAAGTATCTAACTCATTTTAAAAGGGATATGAGAACCACGAAATTTCAAACGATAACTAATTATGATGCTTGCGGGTATGTATCTACAATCATAATGTTTTAAATAACGACTTTATCATTTCAAATTAATATTATCCTGTTTAATATTATGATAAAATTAAATATTTGATCTTCTTTAATTCAAATACTGTTGCTAAATACATATGTATCTAGGAAATTATGATTAAGATGGAAGAATATTCGCTTATTCTATGTATTAAGAAGATCACGGACACTTGATCGCAAAGATATATGTTAAAATAATTTCTTTTTAGTTTACCTCTATGTGTCGTAAAGTTTAATACATCTGTATAGGGACTGCTTCCGTGTATATTGAATGAGTTGATCCGGATGTAGTATTGGGTGCTTTTCGATAATGTGTCCAAAGTAACATTCATTTGGAATCCTGTTGTATTCTTTCCACCAAACACGAATGAATTATTCAGCCATAGCTCTTTGTCTTTACTTAACTGTATGACAAATGTCTGATCACTGCCTCCGTGGAAACCAGATTTCCAGGATACGACGACGTCAGTTTCTCCAACGTGCCTGTGGAAATTGGCAGACTTACGTGGAGCACCTGTGTATGTGCAAATAATAACCTTGATCATTGTAGTGAGCAATATCAATAACGTAGGATTGCTATAATATGACTAAGAGTTTATAGTGTGTAACAGTACTTTCTTTAACCTAAATCAAATTGCTTGATATCAATCAAAAAGGAACATATGTATGTTTTCCATTAACCGTAATTATTGCAATTAAATACACACATGCACATAGTCAACAACACACGCACGTACACACTCACGTACGCACGCACGCGAACGCACGCGTACACACGCACGTACACACATACGCACACACAAACATAAATACAATGTCCTGTAAATTATATTCAGTTTAATATGCCTAATACACAAGAATTCGTGGTTCCATCAAACTAAGTCTTCTTATATTTAAACTTTGAAGTTATTCTTTTCAAGTGAAACAAACACATGCTGTGTCACAGAATTCTAATTACACGACTCTTTCAAATATTATGGTCGTATAATTAATTAAAAATAGATCACTACTTAAATATAAAGTGATGTTTCACAGTTTATATATATTGTTATTACAAGCATGTAGAAACGAAGCAAATTCCTATTTCACTTAAGTTAAGCAATATATCTTATGATTGTTTTAATATGCTATGTTCCTAAGATACCACACCAGCACAAGTAATACAGTGTTACAAACACAAAGAAGAATTTACCTCCGTGCATGTGCCAAATTCAAATCCTCAAATTGAACGATTGATTCTGATAGACTTAACAATAGGTAAATACATGTTAATATTCCACGGATGACACTGTTTTCCTTCTAATATATTATGGCATTTTATAATATCTCACGGCAACAATGCAATACAATTAAATGCAGAAAAAAAAAACAATACGAGTGTAAATATTCGTAAACAGGATTCATCTTATAATGAACTATCCAAACACTGTGAACGCAAACACAATTCTGTTTCCAAACCTTTCATTATCTTACAAACTGTTCATGCTTGTGTTGATATATACATTTAATTTACTAAATCGTGTATATGCTCTGTTTCGCCACTTCCTAGGAAACGTCAAAATCAGTTTTGTTCATTTTATTTTTTACTTTCAAATGTCGAACACACTTAAATGGGTTGAAATATTTTCATATTGGTAATCGATATCAACAATGCATATGTAAACATACCATGACATACATAAACCATGGTTCTGTCGGGGGAATTATGCTTTCTAGTTGACAAGGAGAATAGAACATAAACACATAAACATTACTTACTCTGAGTAATGAGATATATAATTGTTCGATTCCTTCCAATACTGTCTGTAACCTCGATTGTGTAGTTGGTAAAATCGGTCTCTTGTATATCAGTTATTTTTAGATAGGCTAAACCGTTCAATGTTACATCTTCACCATAGAACTTGGTCATGACTGTCGATATTTTATATGACACAGTTGTCCTATTGCTGTTCTGCATTTATATGCCATCTTGTCTGGTTAAGTTTATGCTACATGTAGTAACAGTAGTAGTAGTAGTAATAGTAGTAGCAGTAGTAGTCGAAATAATATAAATAACAGCAGACAAAATAGTAATAGAGGTTCTTGGGCAAATCTAACACCAATGTACTTGAAGTACTACTTAATGTGGGATTGCAATTAGAAGTTATGAGGCAGTACTCTGAGCTCTGCCGCAATGGAGTATCATGCCACAGACACATGATATACATTCAGACACATTAAACTGACATCGGGCCAACCAGATCTAGAAATATCCTCTAAATGCTAAAAGCTTCTGGTATTTTTTCAAGTCATGGGTATGACCCAGTCGGGGATCGAACATACAACCAAATTAGATGATATTTTGCTATGCATTTGACTTCAAATATTGAAAATAGTTTGGTGAGCATCGACAGACAATTTAATGATGTCTAAATTATACCAATATCTAATGTCAATATATAATACAAACTGGTTTCTCCACCTGGGTATAAAAGAGACGAAATTTCCGGTGGACGGTTCCCATGATTTTTGAAATAGCTATCAAGTGACAGTGCTTTTGGAAATATAATTGGAAAACCATTTAACTGTTAAAAATAGCACTATGTAAATAACCTCCTTAATACCTGATTCATTCAGTTTCCAACAGACGAAAATTTGATATTTTTCGGAGTGATTGAATATTGATGTGCTTACATTGCTAGTAATGTAAGAAAACGTGCTATCTCTGAAAGCGCATGTTTAACGTGCTTATGTTACTAATCTAGTAATTTACTTTATTTTGAAAGTGATGGAATTATTAACCCTGTACTATATATTGATGTATACTCTAACTGTAGATAAAATAAAACTCAGTGATCCATGCCGATATTTACTACTGGTCGTTAGTAACAATTAACGACAAGAATACTGGTGTTAGGAAACATCTGTTTTAAGAGTATCGAGTGTGATCTATAAAGTTTATTATTAAGTATTAACTTTATGCAAATATATAGCCACACCAAAGATATTCAAACTTTCAATCAACAACAATTGCCGATGTCAAATACCTCAGGTAGTTTTGAATATCAATTTCAAAACCAAATTTGACTTAATCTATCTCTAATTTATAATCTACAATTGCTTCATCAGTATATTCTCTCTCCTCATAGTAGTTGCTTTCTTTTTTATGTTATTTTTTTTATCAATTCAATTTAACATTGGCTTACCCTTTTTATGTCGAATTCGAAAACCAGTTTTGTTATGTCGCTTTTACTGTTTTTAATGGGATTCAATTCCATTATCAACACATTTCAGGTTATGTATGGCACTTCCAGTTTTATTGGTGGAGCAAAACTTCAGATTGAATCTGAGTAGAAATACAGTACCGCTGCTAGTAACTAGCAAGCATTCTCACTTAATGACTTTGGAAGCAAATAGGACTCGAACTTACCAGCTTAGCGGTAAAGAGTAAGTGATCTTGATTCAGGGCCTTAGACCACTCGGCAGCGGATTATCCATTTGTATTCGTTCCGAATCAAAGATTGTCCATTTGTTGTTACACAAGGAAAACAAATCATATTTGATAGAAATCATCATTAGTAGTCAATGTAGATGATAATGATGGTGATGATGATAATTGTAGTGGTTATGGTGGTTGTGATTATATTAAACAGTTGATATTATTTTGGTGACTTAAGTAAAAGGCAAACTAATTGATCCATTTTTGGTGAAATCAGAGTTTCTGTAGCCGGTCCGATTAGCGCAGTCGGCAACGCGTCTGACTACCAATCCAGGGTTCGTAAGATCAAATCCTCGCCAGACCAAAGCCTCCGTGAATAAACGATATTGCGTCTCATTATGTCTTGTCTCTCATCCTGATTCAAGTTATCATTACTTGCGTAGATGGGTGTTCTTCCGTACCGGTTAGCCTGTCAGGATCCAAGAAAAGAGGTAAACTGGTCGTCTGTTAGCCCTCAGTGACACAAAATGATGCTAAATATCTAAATTAATCAAACAAATTTATGAAATTTGACTGAGAACTTCTAGATGCCCGCTCGTTAATGTAGTAGAATTAATAGTAATAGCAATCGTAGAAGGTGTGGTAGTAATAATTATATTATTTGAAGTAGAAGTAGTAGTACTCGTAGTAAAAGTAGTATTCGTAGTAATTCTAAAAGTAGAAGTAGTAATAGTAATAGTCATAGTAATAATTGTTGTTGATGTTGTTGTTTTAGTAGTAATAGCAGTAGTAAAATAATTAGTAGTAGTATTAGTTGTTGTAGTATTAGTAGTAGAAGTAGTAGTAGTATAGTACTACGTCCCTTGAATATAAAAACTAAATAAATGACATTTTTTTCTGAAAATCACTTTTTTTGCATTTTATGATTCAAAATATTGATAGTAATAATGATAGTGGGGGTATTGTTTAAGATGATAGTCAGGGTATTGCTGTTGGTGATGATACTGGGGTTGTTGCTGATGATGATAGTATGAATGTTGTTGTTGATGCTGATAGTGGAGATGTTAATGGTGATGGTGGGTTTGTTGTTGGTGATGATAATAATGATCTAGAGAATGAGATGTGTAGGAAGCGAATGAGTGTAGAAATGAGTCAAAATGGAAAAGAAATATACTGAGGAGGAAGACAAATCGTTGGGAGTTATGTTGGATATGGCCGTAAAATAAAACGAACAAGAGTATTTAAACCAGGATGTGGGAAGAGATGTAAACAGAAATATAATTTTAAGATATCGAAGGAACTGAGGGAAGCAATTGTTCATGAATTTTGGGAGGCCAGGAATTATGAGATGCAACGGCACTTTTTAAATGAAATAGTTAAAAAAGTTGCTACACAAACTAAAAGTAAAAGTAACTTCAAAGAACGGAAACATATAAAGAAAGTACACATTAAATGTATATGGTGAAATGTTTATGTTTGTAAAATAGTTTGCATAAATACTCTTGATAGTTCATACCGTAAGATTGACACTGCTTTGACACAACGTAGTCTTTTGACGGGTATTACCACGAATGATAGACGGGGGAAACACTAACACAGGTCAAACAAAATCCATAGCTCGATCCGGTCAGACATTGAAGACCACATTGATAGCTTTCCACGTGTTGATTATTATTGCCGGAAAACCTCCCAGAAAGAGTATCTTGAAAGCTATTTAAATTTGGTTAAAATAAACCAAATGTATGTGCAAAACGTGTGTGAAAAAAAATATAATCCTAACAGCTTATCATCCATTTTATGAAAATTTGCCATTTTATGGTAGAATTGGGATACAAAATTTCTTAAAATTATCCTACAAGCTGTGTGGAGTAAAATGGTAACAGTTAATAGCTATCACATGTTTTTCAATGGCTGTATTATTTCATTTTAAATTTCATTACCAATTATATAAAAAGTATGTAAAAAGTATCTATTGGCACAAGCAGTGAAATGTTTTATTTCCACCTGGCTCCTGTTTCGCCAACATTTTAGTTTAAGTTTTGATTCTTAACTTAAAATATAACTTAACTAAGTAAGTTTACTAAACTTACTCAAAATCTGTTTCACTAACATTAAACACTTTAGTCTTTCAAAACTTATCTAAGTATTCCGCTAAGTCTCTTGCAACAATTGAAAGATTTATTTTTAAACGAAAGCGAATACGTTTGTTTACGTGCTGAAACGGACTGGTCAAGCGTTAATTTATAGACCGGAAGTAAATAAACAAATATGTAAAAGTTGCGATAACCGGTCGGTTTGAAGCTCTTCAACAAAGAGAAACCGTTGCAGACGACAACAACTCTGCATTGGATCCGTTATCGGAGTCCGTGTTATCTGTAAAACGGCAAAGAAAGTCAAGTTTCACAACTAATAAGAAAATGAACTTGGAAGAAGATGTCATACACAAGTATGACACCCTGTTTGGCAACTTTTACGGTGCTGATAGGGATTTTGCGGCAAAGGACAGTTCCTGGGGTTGTGTGGTGCAGTGAATGGTTGCGTAAAAATAGTGTGATTGTATCATGTCTAATAACAGTGTTCAATAACAGTGTGTCAGGAAAATGTCAAAATAATAAATTGAAGTTCCGGTGATGACAGTCTCCCTGCAACCTGATTTTTTTTCTTCTAAGCTGAAAATAAAGTCTCATTCTTTAACTTTTAACTGGGATTAAATCAACTGGTGATTTTCTATTGACAAAATGGAAGTAGAATGGTTCAATAGGATATGCATTGTTTTAATCCTTCTTACTGCACAAAATCCCACTCTTGGGGCATCGTCATGCAATTATTTATACAATTTGTATAACACAAGTAAGTGACCCCTCCACACACACACCATACTTGTTCTTTGCATATATATATATATAGATAAATATAAGCTATTGTATTTCGGTTTAAATCTGCTACGAATAACACATCAAATGAAGTTACACTTTCAGACAGCTCCATCATGCCCGTAAATTGATTTTCCTCATGTAAACAGGTAAATATAAGTGTATTAAATGAAAAAAAGACTGTGACATAATATGTATTTTCAGAACTTGTAAGAAAAGACACATATGTGAGCAGTCTGGCTGGCTCAGTCGGAAGAGAATTGTCCTGTAAGCAAAATGCCCCAAATTCGAGTTCAGAATGGCTTTATATATTCTATTATTATGTAATTGCTGTTGATGATGGACTTGTTAAAAGTAAAATAACATTTCCGAGCAGTGATGATAATTCTAGCAAAATAAATTTCCTAATGGCAATGATAATTTTGAGAAAAAAGCACATTTCAGTCCAATTCATTTATTTTTTATATACAATCTTCCAATAATACTAATGATAAAACATGTTAACTGGGTTTGTTATTTCAGGCACAGAGGTCAGAGCGTGTACATTCAAAGTTCTGTCCCGAAACATTATCAAGCGCTAGGGGCATATAAATTCTGAATTTCAAGCACTGGAGTGAGTGCCAATATGCTGAGATGGCCTGTGGAGAATGTATGTGCAGAGCTTGTAAGGAGAGAAACCTTTGTAAGCAGTCTGGCTGGCTAAATCGGTTGACCATTTGCCCTGTAAGCAAAACATTCCGAATTTGAGTCCAGACTGGCTGCATATATTCCAATACTAGGTAATCAATATTATGATGGCCTTGTTAAAAGTAAAGTTCACTTGAACTCGATTAGGGACATGAACTGTTAAGTATACAACACTACTTTGTTATGTTGTATCGCCCAGGCACCGGTTTCACTAAACTTCTTAAGTTGAGTATTTCCTCAAACTCAAAGTTCCACTCAACTGAGATTTCTCAAGTGTTCTGTTTCACGAAATTTCTCAACTCGGATTTGAGGATCCTCAACTGAGTGAAATATTTGAGATTTGTTATTAAAATCACAAGCGGCCTAAATACGAAGTTTTCAACGCGGAGGTACGAAAGTCGATGTTTTGTTGACAGCTCGCGCGAATTCCCGGTAAGTTTCACTGGAAAATTGTCGTTTGGTGTTTTTATTGTTGTAAATCAACATGTAGCAACAGTCCGAGAAAAGGCCTCGCTCCACAAACTGGGTCGAGAACGAAAAGATCGTCCTGACCGAGGCTGTTTTAGCGAGGGAAGCCACACTCTTTGGAAAATTGAAGGGGGTGGATGGCTTTGGTGTTGGGATTTCATCCCGCGACAAAATAGAAAGCTGGCAGGAGGTGGTGTCTTGCGTGAATGCGTAAGTTAAAGGAAACCAAAATCTATCAGTGCTGTTTTTATTATATGATAAAATGGTTTTGCATTTGCAATCTGATTCTATATAACATCCATAATTGTGTAGTGAATGTATGTACACCAGCCTCGCTGTAAACCGAACTTTTAAAGTTTGTTATTTTTTTGTTGGTGGCCGATGTCACTTTATTTGCACCTGTACATGATATATCAAGCTTTTTGTGTATTTGTATTTTACTTTAGAACAAAACTCCTGGTAGGCAGTATATATGGGGGGGGGGGTAAAATGGTCCTATCGCAATGAGAAGTGTTTTACTTTACTAATCAGAGAAATAAGCTCTCGTTTTTGACAAGTAATAATATTTATAGAAATGGTTAACCTGCATGTTACTGTCGGCTCTAAAAAATGTGTTGCATCGTTTTGATTTGTATAAATAGATGTTAATATTCTTTAAAAATCTTTAAAACTATGTAGTTATCTAATATAATTAACATTAGTTATTATAATAAAATGGGAAGGGGCTTAATCAAAACACAAACATGTAAATCCATTGTGTTTGTGCCGTGTAAAAATTCAGTTTTCATGTAAAATGCTTCTGTAATTAATCGCCTCACTTAGTGGTGTTGGGGTAGTAACAAGCCTTTGTCTGTTATCTTGCATAGAAGGGAATGCCCATGCATATTTTGTCTTAAGTTTTTATGGGAACAGCATCTGTAACTGGAGAAAGCTAGTATCATGTATTTAAAAAAACACTATTAGATCTATAAGCATTGATTTAATTGACAAATGTATATATTTTTCTTCAAGTGTGTCAGTCCAGCCCAGGACGCAGATCAATGCAAAAAGCAATTTGATAATATTAAACAGAGAGGTAAGCTTTAATATTGAAATATATAATACGGATAATATGGTAGTGCTGTCAATTAATGTTTTTAAGCCTAATCCAGCAATGAAATATGTTAGCCCAATTGTTGATGGACCAGGCTGTCTATATCTCTTATGACACCAATTCACCTCTCACATGTAACAAGACAAGAAAAATAAGCAGCCAGTCTGGGATTCGAACGCATGGCCTTTCAAAGACAGGCTAAATGCTCTTATGACAGGGCTGGCTGGACTTCTAAATATATTTACATCTCCTTACTGGCTATGTAAACACTGCTTTATATTTGTAATTAGTTGTTAAGGGTTATGCTCATGTGGGTGACACATACATAGAAAAATAATGTGAAGTTTACTTTCATAATTAAATGTTTACAGTATTTAGATCTTGCTGTGCTCCAGCTCAGTATTTTTCATGTGTGTAGGTAGGTAGGTAAATTTGTTTTGGGCAAATTGTGATTTTGCAGTCATTTTAAAGAAAAATGGATAGAAATTGTGCTTTGAAAGTCAATAAAAAGTTTGGATAGCTGCAATTCTGAGTAAGTTGGACAGCAAACTTTTTTTAAGGACGGCCGAAGTTAATGACAAAGTTGTGATTGCTTCTGTGTAGTGTTCATAATATAGATTGTATTTATCATACATTTCAGAGATGTTGAAGAATTCTCAATACAGAGTGTATGCTGTTTTAAGAAAAGTTTACGCTCAACTCAAATCCACTTTAATAGTAAAATTTACAATTAAAATGTATTACAGCCAAAGAAAATATAGATGGATTAAAGAAGCCAAAGACGGGGGTGGCCCAAAAATACCAGACCCTACACCATGCCAACAACTAGTGATTGATGGCATGGACGATAGGCCTCAAATGACTGGTATACAGCTTGGGCTTGACACAATGGGTAATTATAGTCACTTATTCAGTCAACACATTTATAATCCAATTCATTAATTTCCTACAAATTCCTATTTCGTAATCATTAATTTAGATAAATGGTATATCCAGTTTTATTGTTGGTGGGAGGCCTATGAATGAATCTGTCTAGAACCACTTTCCTTCTAAAAGTAGCTGGCAAACTTTCTCACACTCAAACCTATATCCTTACCAGAGTCGCTTTATACCACTCAGTCACAGTGGAAAGTTTAGTTTATATACATATTAAAAATAATAACAATATGAAAGTGCTTTCATATTTGGAATCTTGTAGGATAGAAAGAAAAACTATTTGTAAATATAGTTCTGTGTGTATTTATATTCTTTTTTATACATAAATCCAACATGATCAAGATAGTAGGTTTGAAGAAGGTTCCAAGAAACAATGGTATCTACCAGCTTAACTAAAAACATATTAAAAATTGAAGTATGTTTAATCTTTACAAAATTCTAAACAACAAGACATCAAACTGTAGATAAAAATGCACATTATAATTCTATGATAACTATATATACTAAGTAGGACTTGGAATGACAATTTATCTGGTTTGTTATTCTAGATGAAGACATGCCTGCAGTCCTCGGACTTCATGATTCTAACGGTATGTTTTATTGCCATGTGTAAATTCTATAGTGGTTATACATGTACTTAATAACAGAAAACTATAATTTTAGTATTTTTGTGATGGACAGTTCATTGTTAAACCCATTGCTGAGGCATAATTTAACATTTAAATGACACCATTACACCTGATAGTTGAAGATAAAAAGTAAATTAATTGGTGTTCTACAACATCCAATTCTTGTTTTAAAATAAGTTTCTTTATAATTACAGTTTCAACAAGCGAAGATACATGTGCAGAAAACATTGTTAAAAAAATAGCAGTAAGTAGACAAATTATTGTGACCCATCATGTTTTCATGGGCACTTTGGGACCTTATGGAAGATCAGTTGAATAAATCTTCTCTTCAATTTAAGCTGCATAGTAGTGCCCTATTCTATGAATTATTTACAAAATATGGTGTGTGTGTTTTGTTCCATTAAGCTAGCTGTATAGGCAATATTCTGATGGCAACATATACCTGTACCATTTTCACCTTTCAGTTTCCCTTACTGTTGGAGTCGGACTGAGTAGAACCGTCATCCTTCCGCAAGTAACTGGAAACTTTCTCCCATAAAGTTGTTGGAGCAAGAGAGGACTCGAACCTACAACCTTAGTGGTGAGAGGCAAGTGATCTTGAGACAGCGCCTTAGACCACGGAGGAGAATATTAAGCTCAAATGTTATGCCATCCAGGGCTAACAGACCATCATTTAAAAATCAGCAGTGAGAGAAGAACATAATTAACATAAAAAATAGTGTATCAATCTTGTTAAATTAAAACTTTAACAATAAACGTGTGCAAAGCATAAACTTATATATAATAATTAGTAAAATATATTGCCACATGTCCTTTAAATGTAGACAATCAAATACTGCATTGAATAATGGCATGAATAACTGCACAGATTGGATGATCTCTTGATAAACAATCTCTATTACTAGTTATTCTCAGAAAACATAACAAACAAAAAATTCAGTCAAGCTATGGGCTTGTTTTGCAATCTAATTTAAATAAATAAGTATCAAACCAACATAAAATATACAAAAATAAGACGGTTTGTACGTTGCAATGATTTTTTTCTTGAATTTCAGGGAAAAGACAAAGAAGTCCTGATAACAGGCAGTTGGAAAAAGAAAATTTGACCAAGGAGAATCAAAAACTTGACAAACAACTTGAAAAATTGGACAAGGAAATTTAAAAATAAATGGTGAAATTGAACTTATAAACGTACAAAAAATTTATTACATGGCTAAAATACAGAAAGAATTTGGTTTTAATTTTGACAACGTTACTGCACTTTAGATGGAATATATTAGGATTGTTTTTTTTTGTTTTTTTTTAAATTGGCTTAAAACATGTTTTACCAATATATATACACACAATGAACCTGTAGAAGGCAAACCCATCAGGATACAGACCCATAATGACATCTACAAATATGGATACAAGCCCACTGAGGCTTAGACTGAGTCAGTCTAGCATTACAACACTTAGTGATGTATTAATGTCATCTATTTCAGTGGTAGATACTATTAATGTTGTATAACTCTAATGACCAATTGTAATTACTTATCATTCCTAATTTATCATGACATGATCATTTAGAAACTATCTGCAATCTATTATATGAAATATGATTATTATGACATAAAAACACAATTTTAAAAAAAGTAGTATGTTGTCTACAATTGTAGTCATGTGCACATTGAACCATTATACTGTCATTGCATTCACCTGGAATCACTACACAACTGTCATCATATGCATAAAGCTACAGCTGTGCTGGTCTAACTTGCCTATGGTTCAACATCATGCACATGAATACAACTATATAAACTGCTCAATTATTATATCTGGAATAATTGCATAGCTGCCATAGTCTATGTGCCTGTGTACAGCTGTGATCCATATTGCCCATTGTTCAATACCAGGTAATTAATTGCAATTTGAGTAGGCCTCCTATCAGTGTGTGCAAATATTAAGTCATATTGAAGTCAATTTGTATAATGGAATGTGAACATATGACATGATTACAAAATCAACTGTATCTACAAATTGATACAAATTACAGTGATGCCATTTACAATTGAATTCATGTGCCTGTGGAACCATTGTGCTGTCCTCTACTACATCTGGAATCTTTGTATAGCTAGCATAATGTATGTGCCTATATACAGCTGTGTTGGTCCCTATTGTCCATGGTTCAGTACCAGGCACATGAATGCAACTTGTGTATGCCTTATATTAGTTTGTGCCAATCTTAAGTCATTTTGAAGTCAAATTGTACTATGGAATGTGAACATCTGGCAAGTTATATTAAATATAACATCTAATGTGAACATAAAGGCATACAAAAAATAAAAATAACCATGTTCATCAATTGACATAATTATTAACATTGATGTCTTTAGTGTGAACCTATATTAAGTCATATTGAAGTCAAAATATTATTATGAATTGTGAACATTATGGCATTATTACAAAATTAATTTTGTTAACAATTTAGAATATATAAGTTCTCACCAATTTAATTCATGTGCCTGTTGAACCATTGTGCTCATCTACTATTTTTTGAATACTTGCATAGCTGCCATAGTCTATGTGCCTGTGTATATGACATCTGAACATTATGGCATAATAACAAATAAGTTTTACAAATTAAGATCAGTACTCACCTTTATGTCATAAACAATTGAACTCATGTGCTTCTTATATGTAGTGCCAATGCAATAGCATATTGAAACCAGTTTGTATATGAGATTTGAACATTATGGTATGATTTCAAACATGACTTACAATTCAGTATGTGCCTATCCAATAGCATATTGAAGTCAGTTTGTATATGAGCTCTGAACAGTTTGACATGATTACAAATTTGATTTACAATCAGTATGTGCCTGTTGAAGTCAGCTTGCATATTATATCATGATTACAAATACGATTTACAATCAGTATGTGCCTGTTGAAATCAGTTTGTATATGAGATCTAAACATTATGGCATGATTACAAATATGATTTACAATCAGAAAGCGCCTATCCTATTGAAATCAGTTTGTACATGAGTTCTGAACATTATGATATGATTACAAATATGACTTACAATCAGGATGTGCATATCCAATATCATTTTAAAGTCAGTTTGTATATGAGATCTGAACATCATGGCAAACTTACAATCATGATCTATATATTAAGATTAGTACTCACCTTGATGCCATTTATAGTTGAATTAATGTGAACATAATGGCATGACTACAAAGAGTATAAACAAAGCTTACCAACTGGAATCTTTGCATAGCTGTAACCTTACTTACATACGCCTATGTACCACTGTGTTGATCCATGTTGCCCATGTTTCAGTACCAGACACATGAATGCAATCGTGTAGACGTCATATCAGTGTGTGCCAATATACAGTACTCACCTTGATGTCATATACAATTGAACTCATGTGCATGTTGAACCATTTAACTCTCAGTATTTACATCTTACATTTAGGCATAGCTGTTACTGTGTGTATGCCCTTGTACTGATGCGGTGTGTATCAGGCACATGATTACGATTGTGTAGGTCTCATATGTGTCTACCATAGGATATATTGCAGACATATTGCACTATGAAAGTGAACATTATGGCATGATTACAATGGTGATCTATAATTTCGCATAAGTACTCACATTGATGCCATCTACAGATGAATCCATGTGCCTATGAACCATTGTGATGTCTGCTGTTACATCTGAAATCTTCGCCCAGCTGTTATCATGTATACGACTATGTATAGCTGTTATATCACTTTTACATGGTTCAGTACCTGTCACATGAATGCATTTATCAATACATCAATAGGAATGTGCCCATGCAAAGTAATTATTGGTATTATGAACTGAATACATCATAATACATATTTTGTATATAAAATACAAGCATCCTGCATTTGATAAATACATTTTGTATCTCACCTAACAATTATCACTATTATGCACAGGACTTGTAATTGTGTGAGCCTCATATCTGTATGTTACTTTCTATTGTTACATTACAACATAAGCTGTCAACATATTTGCATGAATACAAATATAATAATAATTTAAAATTAACATGAATACTCACCTTAGACTACAACTGCTTTCATGCGCATGTAGAACCATCACTCTGCTCCCGCTAAACTTGCTGCAGCATGTTAATCGAAATTCCCAAGCACATATTGAAGTATCATACACACGCGTAGAGTTATTAGCATTAGATCAACACTAGTTTGAATAAATTAGCACCATTATTCCACTCATGAATAACACAAACAGAAACACATTGTTTGTTTCATTCCAAATGCAGCTTACATCGGATGGTATTGATGGAATAAATACCAAGCACGGTTACACTGTCATTCAATATATCTAATCCTAGCTGCTGTTGTATGTTAATCCAAATTCCCAAGCACATATTTTAGTATCACACACGCGCGTAGAACAATTAGCATCAGATCAACACTTGTTTTAATAAATTAGCACCATTATTCCACTCATGAATAACACAAACAGTAACACATTGCTTGTTTCATTCCAAATGCAGCTTACATCGGATGGTATTGATGGAATAAATACCAAGCACGATTTCACTGCCCTTTAATATATCTAATGCAGCCTTACTGTTGCATGTTAATCCAAATTCCCAAGCACATATTTTAGTATCACATACATGCGTAGAGCAATTAGCATTAAATCAACACTAATTTTGATAATAAATTAGCACCATAATTGTACTCATGAATAACACAAACAGCAACACTTTGCTTTTTTCACTCCAAATGCAGCTCACATAGGATAGTCTTGATGAAGTAAATTCCAGGCACGGTTGCGCTGCCCTTCAATATAAATACCAGTCTATGTTACACTGCCCTTCACTATATCTAATCCTCACTGCTGCATGTTAATCCAAATCCCAAACCACACATTTTAAATTTTAAACTTTAATACACACACACACGCGTAGATCAACTAGCATTACATCAACACTAGTTTTAATAAATTAGCACCATTATTCCACTCGTAAATAATAAAAACAGCAACATATTGCTTGTTTTCAATCCAAACGCAGCTTACATCGGATGATCTTGATGGATAAATACCAAGCACGGTTCCATTGAGTACCTGAGTAATTTCATTCAGAATACATGGCATTGTTTTTCTAAGATAACACATAAAACACTGTTTAGTTTGCTTCACAATTCTAGGTGCTTTTACTTATCAATACACCTAACATCGACTTCTAAATCGCAAGAGATAGAATTTCACCTTGTCTGTTTATATTTCAATATTATCGTAATTTAATCACAATTATACTCCACCCATTCTACCAAATAATTCTCATATCATCATTATGTATGTCCGTTATTTCTGCTATGTTTTCTCATACCATTTTCCAACATTTACTTTCCTCTATGCATTACTCCTTCACATCCTATACACTCATATTTCCTTTCTTCTCGTATGATCACATGTTCCACGGAGGATACTCGCTCACACAGACTTATCACCCTGGTATTACATAATGTCTATTGATATATCTGTTTACAGAGCGAGAGTGGGTATTTTTGGTCACTATCAATTCAAGCAAAAAGGGTTCAAACCGATGAACAGTTTCGATTTGATTATTCGGCTATCCATTTTACTTATTAAGTCCGGTGACGTCCACGAAAATCCCGGTCCAGCTTCGTCTAGTACGTCCGATCTGAGTTCCGGCTCGTCATCCATTTTGTCTTTCGGATCATTTGACATCTCAGAACTTATTTCTAGCCATCTTTCATTTGTTCATTATAATGTTCAAAGTTTTGCCCCAAAGATACACCAACTGTATGCTGATTTATGCTCATTTGATGTATTGGCTTTCACGGAAACCTGGTTGAATAACAATACACCTACATCGGATATTGCCTTTTCCAACTACCGAACACCCTTCCGTAAGGATCGCCCGACTGACAGATATGGCGGTGTCCTAGTCTATGTTAAGGATACGATCACCGCTAGCCGAAGACAAGACTTAGTTAAACGACATTGAATGTATATGGTTAGAATTGAAAGTGAAACATAAACCTATTCTGCTCGGCGTTTTCTACCGTCCACCGAATTCCAATGCTGCTGTCCTTTCGTGTATACAGGATTCCATAGCCCTAGCTGTAGATACTCAGACTAAAAACATAGTGATTACTGGTGATTTTAATCCCGATTGTCGCAAACCAGCATCTCGATTGAAAATTGACAAAATCTGCATGCAATTCGGCATTTCCCAACTAATTTCAGATCCAACCAATTTCACCGAATCTTCCCAGTCCATTATCGACCTATTCCTTGTATCCTGTCCCAATCTGGTATCCATTTGAGGTGTAGGTGAACCCTTCCTTGAACAGAATATTCGCTATCACTGTCCGATATTCTGTTGTATCAGATACCCTAAACCCCGACACACACCCTTCAAGCGAAAAGTCTGGAATTTACTTGAAGCCAATTTCGATCTGTTGTGTACCAATGTATCCGAGTTTGATTGGGAAGTTTGTTTTAACGCTGATATTGATGTATATTGTTCTAGTCTCACTGCAGCTTTACTTTCTTTATGTGATGAGTGTATTCCTAACAAAACTGTAACAGTACGACCCACCGACCCATCTTGGATGCACAACACAATTAGAACCCATATTCGAAGACGAAAAAGAGCATATATCAGAGCACGCAAAACAAACAAACCAACATATTGGAATGCATACAACACCATACGCAACAAAACTAACTCACTCGTACGCAATGCCAAACACGTACACAACACCAAAATGGTCGAAATACTAAAGCATCATCTGTCACAACACAACTCGTCCGGCTACTGGAAACTTCTAAAAGGCTTCATTAATCCCAATTCCTCTACAACAAGCATCCCAACACTTTATCACAACAACAACACATATGAAACAAACACAGAAAAAACAGACATACTCAACACATTCTTTCAAGCACAAACACTCCTAGATGACACGAATAAAGACCTCCAAAACCTTCCCATCAGCGATCAAGGTCCTAAACTCACCAACATTAACATCCAGCCTAAAGAAGTAACTGACGCCCTAAAAATACTTAAATCAGGGAAAGCCACCGTTCCCGACACCATCAATAACATAGTGCTCAAAGAACTCTCAAACGAACTATCCCGACCTCTCTGTGATCTCTTCAATTACTCCGTACGTCTATCCAAAGTTCCCAGTCAATGGAAACTAGCCCACGTCTGTGCAATCTACAAAAAGAAAGACCCTCACGATGTTAGCAACTACAGGCCAATCTCCCTACTCAGTGCAGTCAGTAAAGTCCTCGAAAGAATTATCCACAAACATGTATTTAACTTCTTCCATGACAACAACTTCATCTCTTCTTTTCAGTCTGGCCTCGTTCCCAAGGACTCTACTGTCAATCAGCTTACATATATTTACCATACCTTTTACAAGGCTCTAGATGATGGTAAAGAGGTTCGAGCTGTCTTTTGTGAAATATCTAAAGCTTTCGACCGAGTGTGGCATAAGGGACTCTTATTCAAACTTGAACGCAGTGGTATCTCTGCCTCTCTTCTTCTTTGGTTCAAGGATTATTTAGCCGGCAGAACACAATGTGTAGTCCTTTCCGGGTCCACATCTGACACGGTTCCAATATCGGCTGGTGTTCCTCAAGGCTCAATTCTTGGTCCATTATTATTTCTTGTTTATATCAATGACATTGTTTCTGAAATAGGCTCTGCGATTCGCCTCTTTGCTGATGACACAACCCTTTACGTTATTGTCGATAATCCTCAAATGCTGCTCTCCGTTTAAATTCTGACCTACAAAAGATCAATGATTGGGCTTCAACCTGGCTAGTAACTTTTAATCCTGCTAAAACTGAATCTCTACTTATTTCTCGCAAACATGTCAAACCCCAGCACCCGCCCATATTCATGAACTCTATTCAAATACAGAACGCTGACAATCACAAACACCTTGGAATAACTCTATCTAACGATGGCACATGGCACAAACACATTGAAGACATCACCAAAAAAGCTTGGAATCGAGTTAACAATCTGCGCTCTCTCAGATTCACTCTTGATCGTCGGTCGCTTGAAACTATCTACACATCTTTCATTAGACCTACACTCGAATACTCTGACGTCGTTTGGGATAATATAACGAAAGCTGAAGAAGAAGACCTCCAAAAAATCCAAATCGAAGCAGCTAGAATCATTACGGGAGCAACAAGCCTGGTATCACTTTATAACGTATACAAAGAATCCGCTCTTGAGCCTTTGAAGTCCCGCAGACGAAAACACAAACTGATCCACTTCTATAAAATGCTCAACAGTCTTTCTACCCCTTCCTACTTATCCAATATGATCCCCATGACAGTAGGTAATGTTGCAACCTATGGCCTACGCAATTCTGACCACATTAGGAACGTTTCCTTCAATACACAACACTTCTCTGCATCTTTCCTCTCCTCCACTATATCAGAATGGAACAAACTACCCCCTGCCACCTGGTCTGCTGCTTCCGTCTTGTCTTTCAAGCACGATCTAAATTCTAACAGAAGGTTGTTCCAAAATTTTATTACGATGGTAGAAGAGATTCGGCAATTCAGCATGCGCGGTTACGGATGCACTGCAGTTCCTTGAAAGAGCACCTGTTTTCAAAAAAACATTGTAGAAAGCCCTACCTGTGTCTGTGCAGAAATTGAGGATACATATCACCTTTTCTTCACATGCCCCTTATATCAACGCCAAAGAACTCTACTCCATGACGTCCTTCGTCCTATTACTCGTCTAGACCTAAACATACTACTTTTCGGCAACGACTCTCTTTCTGATTATGTCAATCGTAAAATATTTCACCATGTCCAAACATTCGTTTCGAAGACCAAGCGTTTTATTCATTGAATTGAACTATCCTTTATTCCACAAAAGTGACCCACAACACCTTAAAAGGTATCCTGTGATCACAACTCTCTTTTCCTGTTTCTCTCTATCTATTTTATCTACCCTTTCCACTTTATTTCTACTCACATATTTTTTTTTTCTTTTTTAAAATATTTTAAGTTATATACGGCAATTATTGTTCAATGCAAGTATACACAACTCTCAGTAGTTGAAGCGTCGTATACGCCTAAGCCTATATACATACCAAATCAGCTACATCGGTATTCTCAATGATCAAGATACTTGCATATATTTATTATTTTCATCTCAAGCGCTGCTTATAATCCGTTTGTCTAGTAATTAATTTGTTTTTATTGCATTTGTAACACCATTATATAGTCGTTGCAAGATATTCAGAAGAGAGACTTTGTATAAGCTAGAAATAGCTTTCTTCTCAATTCTATTGTTATGTATCGCTGTATATTTGAATATATTTATATGTAATATGTTGAAAACGAATAAATATTGTTTAAACTAATGAACCTGTATGTCAATTAAAATATTTAAAAATAATATATTTAATAGGGGTTTCCTAATCTTGGCTACACGCTTGGGTTAGACTTAATAGATTTCCCTTAATAGATTTCCCGCTTAAAATTGCAACATATTTTGTGATGTTAAATGAGTTGCATGGTATCATTTTGATTCCAATTTGATCCATTATACAGGTTTTTACATAGTAAAAATGGTTTCATTTTAGAAAAAGTCAGAATGTTGATGTGAATGCCATAGAGTAGTAATAGAGTGTTGTCTATTTTTAGAAAGCAGATTATAACATTAATTTTGTCACGTTTTGATATACCAAACCATTTGGATTGAAAAATCTTCTTCTCAAAAACCAACAAGACTCTTTTATATAAGTATATCCAAGTATTTATTAATGAATATGTCACAGCTCAAATGATTGAATAATAAATAAAACATAACTAGTTTTTACTAGTGATGGGCAATCGAAAATATTTTTACAATGAAGAACTTTATATAAAAAAAAAGTTAAAATGCTTGCATTCATCACAAATTAATCAATTTTATTCTGCTAGTTTTAACAGTTTTAAACTTTGATCTAAGATATATAATTGATTGAGAAGAGAAAAAAATTGGGATGGAGAGAGGGTATAATTCCATTTTCAACACATTTCAGGTTATATATAGCATATCCAGTTTTACTGGTGGAGGAAGCATATGTAATAACAATTATTACAATTATGAAAAATGGTTCGCACAAATGTGATTCCTAATTGCCTCTCCATCACCTTGTAAAGTTACCTGATGTACAGGCCCTTCATTCACTTCTTCTCCTTCTGGAGGAAGAATGTCGCCTTCCTGAATTCCAACGTTGTGCAAGACTGCGCAGGCAACAACAATTATAGCAGCTTTTGTGCGCTTTACTCTCAAACAGCTGTGCAGACAGCTAAAACGTCTTTTTAAAAATACCAAAGGTTTGTTCTATTAAAACGCGAGTCCTACATAGAGAGTTGTTAAATCTAATCTGGCTGTTGTTTCTGGTCGAGTTGTAGGGTGCCATTAAAAATAGCCTGCATGGGTATCCTGAATCCCCAAGGAGGAGTCCATCATGACTGCCTGAAAATACATGCATATATTAATGTCACTTAACAGATCTTTCATATCATATAAAAGCCAGACCTGATTATCTCAGTCAGTAGCATGTTTGTCTATCAATACAGTGGTTGCGAGTTTGAATCCTCGCCCAGCAAGTCTCCATGACGATTGATATACGTCATTATGTCTTGTTATCTTTTGTCTTTCACTTGCATATTTTTTTATTGTGTATTTGCCAGCACTTGTGTTCATCAGGGCCTCATGGCAGATGGTATAGTTCATATAACTTTTAACATTTAAATAAAGTCTTCATAACTAATGTTATTATTTAACTCATCGAATTATCATTACCACTACTTCAGAGGTAGTCTACAAAAAAAATAAACTAGAAATGCCTTAAATGGATACACATCCACACTGTTTCTAAGATTTATAATTATTATATTTTGGCATGTTTAAATGGAATCTATCGTGTTCCCCTGATATACTCCCTATAAATAGGTATAATTTTGGCAATATGTGAGATTCAGAGTATGATATAAAGGCATGATATAATAGAAAAAAAGTTTTTATCCCAGTTTAAGATTTTATAGACTATAGTTCTATGATTATATGTTAATAACATTTTTTTTAAAAATTTAAATAGTCAGTAAATAACAACATAGAATTTATTTTATCCTATAACTTAAAAGAATGCAGCATTTTGTTTTTAAGATATCAAAATTTCCTGGATGTGTGTAGGGAACACTCCCTCCTGCTCTCTGATTCTCCATGTCTTGGCTCTAAGTGCATGAGGTTATGGTTAAAATATTTTGAATATATCCTCAGCAGGGAAGTTCAAGAGCTGTTTTTGAACCAGTTCTAGAACAGTTCATGAACAGAAAATGGCCAATTCAAGAAATGAATTATCGAGCAGTTCACATACGTCTATTCAGTCATAAGAAAAAAAAATTTTTTGGTCAATTTCTCTTACACAGATTTAGTAAAGAAGGCCTCATCCCCAGGGACAAACCATGAGACCAAGGATCATGAAATTCCCAAGTGATATAATAATGATGTTTTAACAAATGCAACATTTATTACATATTTCACATACCATTTTCAAAAGACCTGCAAAGTTGACTTTCTCTGAAAATTCTGGCATCATGAACGGACCAACGCCATTTGGAAACACAGTTTGTTATTCGGAATCTGGAATCGCAAGACATCTGAAATCATGACATATATTATAACATGGTGTTGGTAATTAGCCACATATATCATCAACTAATAAGCATGTACTTGCCACACATGACACATACATGTTGAGATGAACATGTTATTAGCATACGTGACACATACATATTGAGATGAACATGTACTGACCATATGTTACACATACAAGTTGAGATGAACATGTACTGACCATAAGTGACACATACAAGTTGAGATGAACATGTACTGACCATAAGTGACACATACATGTTGAGATGAACAGGTACTGACCATTTGTGACACATACATGTTGAGATGAACATGTACTGACCATAAGTGACGCAGTCGAGATGAACATGTACTGACCATAAGTGACTCATACAAGTTGAGATGAACATGTACTGACCATAAGTGACACATACAAGTTGAGATGCACATGCACTGACCTTATGTTACACATACATGTTGAGATGAACAAGTACTGACCATAAGTGACAAATACAAGTTGAGATGAACATGTACTTACCATAAGTGACACATACATGTTGAGATGAACATGTACTGACCATACGTGACATATACATGTGGAGATGAACATGACAAATTCCGTCTTGAGGGGAAACTGTTTTGGCCAAAACGAGACTCAGTGTACAGTTATCCGAAGGGACAGATTTAACCGAAATTTAAGCCATGAACGATTCTTTTTATTTCCCAACTTCGAATAATTATTGAAATATCTTATCCTGTTCAAAATACAGATACATGTATCCTTGTCCATTATGCAAGAAATACATGCGACTTATCTTAAGATGAACATCATGAGAAGTTGACATTATATATGTTGTGGTTGTGATGATTAATATTAATTGTCTGTAATTTTAAATATACAGTGTGTGTGTGTGTGTGTGTGTGTGTGTGTGTGTGTGTGTGTGTGTGTGTGTGTGTGTGTGTCATTAAAAATCAAAAAGATATACCTGTACATAAAGAGCATGAAATCCTTTCCGGTTAACAAAATCTTGCTCATGATCATTTGGTGCCAATATTCTTATGAATGTTCCATCAACTGCACTGATCACGTTTGGAAATCCTGACAATAAATTTTATTATATATTATCACATGTTTTTTATAAATCAAGAAAAATTAAACTGAAAATATCAATTTGTGTTTTTAATGATTTTTCAGTCCTATTTCCAGAAACATTTCGAGATACATTGTAGTTTAAATTATGTATATACATGTATATGAAAGTGTACAAAACGTTATTCTTCTTGTAAACGTATAATGTTGATGAAAACATTTGAAAATAGAAGCAATAAATTTCCAATCAAAGATCTTAGTTTGTGATTTGTTAAGCATTTAACTCATTATCTCTACCATATATTCATTTTATCCAATTGTGCCACAAGCAAGCTGCAGTCTATTTTCTGTTTAGTTCAGGCAGTAAAAAATGTCACATATCATGCAATATAAATATGGTGTAATCAACAGGTGAGGATGTATAAAGAATGCTTCATTGGGAGTCTTACACACTAAATCAATATATACAACTGGACGTGTGGACTACCAAAACCTTGCCATACTGTGGCATACAGTTAGCCTTCATGGATATATGGCAAAGCAAACTAAAGTTTGTACATTGTTGTGTTTGCGTTTCTCTGTTCAAGACATAAAAAAAGATAAAGATATCTAAAATTATACTGGTCATACCTAACATCGCGAGTAAAAAAAAAATCAACCGTGTAAAGAATGGAATCATTATTAAACAGTAATATGGTTACTTAAGTGTGCTGAGTAAAAAATGGTTGATTGAATATTTAGTGTCATTATTTATGCCATCGAAGGCTAACAGACGATCAGTTAACCTAACCACTGTTTCCTTGGATTAACCAGTACTCGAGCACACCCCATCCCCGCAAGTAACTGATAACTTTCCCACTTGAATCAGTGGTGAGAGACGAATGATAATGAGATACAATATCATATATCAATAATCACGGAGAGGGTTCGAATTTGCGACCCCTGGATTGATAGTCAGATGCGTAACCAACTGAGCTAATCGGGCAAAAAAAACAGTTGCCGATATAACATGCAAACAAATGCCGATGCTAACAGAAGTTGAAGTTTTGTGCACGTCTTCTCAGATTGTTATCATACGAGCATTCACAGTAATAGGTATATCGCGTTAGGTTTACAAGAGAAACTATCAGTTACAGTGTTGGTGTCAACTCATCTTTGGTTAGGTCGAGTTGTTCTTAAAAGTAGGGACAAATTGTCTTTGGAACGACTATTGTTATAAGAAAGCTCGTCAACATGAAGAATCTCACTGAATTCCAGTGTTTACATTATTTACAGAATGAAATCATTCATACTGCAAATTTGTAAACAAAGACTAGTTTAGGTTTAAATGGATCAGTGTTAGATATATACTCAACGAGAGATTCTCCCAATCAAATTACTGTATAAAAGTAGATTTACAAAAGAACCAGTAAAAACACTTATCGTATTAGTATAAAATCGTCCTGCTGTTTTGCCGCCTTTATGCATGTTGTGTCGACAGTCGGTTACTCCACCCACTCTGACATTGAAACACTAATATTCCAGCATAACTGTAGCTTAGCTGAAAGTTGTATTTAAACTATCCGAACAAATAAATTATCTCTGTCTTGCCAGATACAGATTTATCCTGATCGCGTTGACAATGGTGATATTCTGCAATATAAATGATGCAGCGATCGCGGCTAGCCACGACTGATTTTATCTAGGTCAAAGCGGTGCAGGATGTTTTCATTCCCGAATGAAAATATACAGGCCTTACATGAGGCCCTGACTTGGGTGTTTAAACAATCGAATACTCGTAGCTCTAATTTATAGATGTAGTTTGCAGAAACTCTTACCTGCAATTCGATAAAATGCCTGCTTTTCTTTTTCTGCATCGACACCAGTTGGGAACTTTATCAACCGTGGTGCAAGACTACAAAGGGCTTTTGTCACTCTACTGACACACCGACTGACTGTGGCAACTGAGAGACCCAAAGAATCTCTTACTAAGCGATTATGTGACCCTGAAGCTAAAAATCTTAGCGTCGCTAGCACTTGTAAAGTTGGGGGCACAGGAAAGGAACGCTCGCATATGGGGGTAATTAAATATGCGATCAAGTTTACACTGAACATAATAGTTTGTTTGTGAAACCAATATCGTGAAAACACATATAGATCGTCATCCGCCATCGGGTCAATTCTCTCACGGAAGATCCGCCTTCTTACGCGATGTCGTCGCCGGTACCTACGTGCAAGCGCCATATTTGAGGAAATGACTTAAGATAGATAGGAAGCAGCCTCAAATATTTGAGGAAATACCCAAGAATTACGTTGAGAAATTTCTCAAAAACGCTTCGTGAAACAGGATTTGAGGAAATCTCAATCTATTTCTGGAAAATCTCAGATTTGAGTTTGAGGACGGACTTAAGAAGTTTAGTGAAACCGGGGCCAGGTATATGTCCTGTTACTCTTGGCAATGATAGTGTCTTTGCAAAATAACATTTCCGAGCAGTGATGAGAAGTCAAGCAAAATAAATTTCCTAATGGTTACGATAATTTTATGAAAAAGTACATTTCAGTCTACTTCATTAATTATTTTCTATATACAATCTACCAATACTACAAATGATAAAACATGTACACTGAGTTTGTAAATTCAGGCACTGAGGTCAGAGCATGTGCACTCAAAGGTCAGTCCAGGAACATTTTCAAGCGCTAGGGCCAAACCAATTCTGAGTTTCAAGCGCTGGGGTGTCCATATGCTGAGATGGCATGTGGAGAAGCGTGTAAATGTCAAACACAGAAGTACACATATACCAATTGTTTATAATCCATGATGAGTTCACAGTTTATCATGTTGCAAATGTAACCAGATGTGTAACTTTTTTTTGCTTTAAGGAATACAATGACTCAACGGAGCAGAGAAAGCTGCAATTTATTTTAAAACTTTGAAGCAAATTTCTTTTGCATGAGTAAAATTTGTACCAGAGAAGTCAATAAACAGTGAAAATTACATATTTCAACATATACAATTGAACAAAATTTTGCTAATATACTGTTTATTTTCTTTAGTAATCAATTTCTGCACTTATTAAACAATAAGACAAATATCCTTGATTAGTTGTGATTATTGACTGTACCCCTATGGTCGACGCATACATTACTTAATGTTGGCGACAAACAGTTTGAATGATACAGCATTAAGACTAAACTGAGGCCAGTGAGTTAATTCAATGATATAGTGTCTCTCAACTCGCTGTCTATCTTAAGTCTCTGGGATGTATTCCCTAGATTTAACTTAATATTATATGACTGTTACTTAGAATTTCAATAAAGAAATACAAATTACTAATTCAGATTGTGCAGAAAGTGTACATTTTCACAATTGCATCTGTTTTTACTTAAATATTTTCATGTAAAACGAAATAATATCACATATGTCATTTTTGCACTGACAATTCTGATGCAAACAGATAAAATCACTTACAAAGTTTGAGTGTCAAAATAGGCTATTTGCATTGTTTACTAAATAACTATCTTAAAATAAAAATCTGGATTAAAATTTAGTTAGAGTACAATTATAATCCTATTTTGCAAACTGTGTTGTTATATCATTTATTACAAACAATAGATAATTAGAATGTTTTGAAAATGCAGTTATCTCGTTAAAACGCTTAACTACTGTAGTACTAGTTGCTGTGGTAGTAGTAGTAGTAGTACTAGTAGTAGTAGTAGTAGTAGTAGTAGTGGTAGTAGTAGTAGTAGTAGTGGTGGTGTAGTAGTAGTAGTGGTAGTAGAAGTTGTAGTAGTAGAAGTTGTTTAAGAAGTAGTATAAGTAGAAATAGAAATAGTAGAAACTGTAGTTGTTATTATTGCAATAGTAGTAATAGTAGTTTTAATAGTAGAAGTATTTAAAAAAATAATTTCTAGATTGCATAGTTATAACTGATGCACAAAATTTTGGTATCAAAAAGAAGTATGTTTTAAAAAAAATCATATACAGCATATGGTTCCAATTGTGTTGTATGCCGACTTTGATTCATTTAAACAATAAAAGAAATTCTCATAAAGTCGCTTAACTGATGATCGATACGTTATTTCGAATGGTGTTTAACGGAATTAATCTGAGTAGAACCATCCTCCTTCCTAAATGGCAAACTTTCTCATATAAAGATTTTTTGGAGCAAGCGGGACTCGAACCTATGGTTTTGAAACGCACCATTAATCGCTTGGCAACGGAGGACCTTGATCGAAATAATTGCTATACAAATGCATATCAGAAACAATATACTAGTGGTAATGACTATCAGGTTTTATGATGAATATAAGGTTTGATGGTGACTGTAAGGTTGTATGATGACTATATTGTTGTCTAGTTTTATGAGGATGGCCATTTGAACCGGTAGAAACGTATCATCTATTGCAAAACAGGTTCATTCAACATAACAACAACTGTTCGATCATTAATCATATACACAAATACTACATTACGCAATTCCCATTGTCCGTAAATATATAATCATTGAGTTCGTATAAACAGATATATTTAGTAGTATGGTTAAACTAAATGTTTGGCATTATACACATATCTATTACACTTTTATTTGTTCCATTGATACGTATGTTGATATTCTTTCAGTATCTCCGAAAATCCTTCCGTAGCAAAACTTTTTATTTACAAGTTCTCTGTCTGCATCTGTAAACATCAACGTACCATTCTACAGCGCTGAGTCTACAAATACTGTAAATTTTATCAGAGGTGATGGTATTCACATCCAGAAGGACAACAGGACATCTGTGTCTTATATAAACTCTCCAGTAAAAACTAAGTTCTATGGTGTTGATGTCAAACTAGATGGATATGTAGCGTTGCTCTATATAATCGATCTACAAGAGGCGGATTTCATGAATATTCAATAACGATATAACACAGAATACTACGCAAACCATTAATTTAATCCTCATTGGTAGTATTGTTAGATTTATTTTGATATATGAATCCTCATTCAAATTTGCTATATTATTCAAGTGACCATAGACCATGTTTTACCTCGGTGGACAAAATGTTAAAATTTCCAACGGAGTCATTTATTTTTTTATATATTATTTTTACAATTTCTGATAATGAACAAGTACATATATATCAACATTACAACAACTTAAGTGGTCTAACTACATTTTGCAGTGTTAACCATGTTTACACTCCATCTAACAACTTGTTTCAATTTCATAAATAATTAATAAATAATGTAAAGTGACTTTAATAACGCGGGATCCACTACAAACTGATCGTTTCGGAAGTGCAAAGCGCACAATATTGAATGTTTTGCTGGTTTAAACTTTTCGGTACACTTGACACTATCTTGTCTCAATGTCGCATCAACTTACACTTTCAAACGTTTCAGATCATTTAAAGGAAACTGGTACAGTCCTACTCCAGTTCCAACCCCTGAACTGCATCCATAAGTGGCACAAATAACCATTTTATCTGAACGAATAATCAATTACAAACTATTGCAAATGGCTGCACGCTACCTGTTCCGATTGTCGCAGATGACGTCACAATTCAAGGAAAATCAAGGGAGATAATTCAGTGCGGTAAAAGTAGCAATAATATGAAAGATGATTTTGATTATCGATTAAACAAATTTTTGTTTAAATATGATTTTGGAAACAGATGCTTATATTCAAAATGGTATTATTGAAATACTAAACGCAACAGAATAACTTTTCATAATTCCATTGCTTATGACCTTTAAATGATACAAGTTCAATTAATTATCCAGCAAAAATATTAAGTGAAACCTATAACCACATGTAATGTAAATGACTGAATTTAGCCAGATTGAAAGCATATATAATCTACAAAAAGGCATGCTAGCTTGAACTTCTCAAACTTTTGAGTTTAGTTGCGTTTAAGTTTAAGATATCTATGCAACCACTCATTGGATATGAATAAAACTTCACATGTGTGTTCATCAGCATCAGTGGAACACACAAAGACAAGATCTACAACTCGGGGTTGCATTTTGGCAGAGTTATGGTCCTTTTGGACTAAATTTTTCGTCTGTAGACACCCAGGTTAAACTTTTGCGTTGAGATGCGCTTAAGATTTGGTGTTTTCCTCCAATCTCAATCGTTGCATGGGTAGAAAGTTTTATCCCATCGGTGAGTTCTGTTGTCTATTGACAACTCTTGTTAAGAAAACCAATAAAGACGTGTCATCGTGTATTTTAACAATCAATAAAAACACGGTCAACAGTTTGGCCTTTATCAATCAAAGTTACAAGGTTCGACTCGTCGTCACATCTCGCGTTTATATCACCAAAGTACGGACAGAAATCAAAATCATTGGCTCTGAAAATTGAATTCTTTAAATGAAGATTGTGACAACCTGCCGTCTATGCTACTTTCTGGGTGGCAAATAACATACACATATAACAAAACAGAAGTCTGACAATTTGTCGTTAAATTCTCGAGTTAGAACGTCTCTGAAATTTCTATCAAAAATATCTATATCATATATGTAAAAAAAAATAGTTCTTTATAAATACAACCATTGTCATGTACACGAATGTTCGATCGGTTGTGACCAATCCACTTATATCCACTTAATTAAACTATACTATCACCTTTTAGTTTTAATTCAAAAATGCATATTAAATCGAGTTCAATTAAAATCACTTTGTGTAAAACTCTTATTGTTTCTGGTCCAGGAATAAACATTACACAGTCTTATACTTCAACTATCTTCACAATAAAACTGGGTATTGTGCAATTCATGTGTATACACTTGACGGTCGATAACAAATATTTCCATTTTTTCGCTTTACCAGGTCAATGACATCTTTCAGTGATCTTCTTGTTTGTAAATCTTGCTCCGTTAAATCGACTATCAAGACGTTTGGAACATCGGACAGTTTTGCTCGTTGATTGGTAATCAGGAAATGCTTGTTGGAATGACAGAGACACTTGAACATTATTAGCCGGAGCATTGCTCTGCCAATTCCTATTTTTTTTTTATCAGTCGTACGTGCCTTCATAATTTCTACATTTGCAATACCGACGTTAGCCGCAACATGCCGCACAATATATCACGGGTTCCTGTCGGGAGATTCGTTGAAATTAAGCAGACACAAGTTGTTCTCAACATGAGAATCGCTCTAGTCTGTTGCAATGTCCTTTAGCATGCTCTAGATGAGATAACGCGTAGGAAAGGTCGTCTTCGAGCTGTTTACTAGGTTTGAATATATCATTTATCGCCGTAGAGGCTTTTAAAGTATTTTGATTGGAGACATTGTATTTTTCATTTCGCCGATATTTTGTTCCACAACGGCAATTTGAACACTTGATCGTTGAATTTCTGTTTTCGTAGCTAAAATAACAGAGTGTTGGGGTTTCGTTACTTTTTCGTTCTTCGATGTATTGCAATTTACAACTGGCTTTATTTCAGTTATGTCTGTGCTCAGAATTTCAATTTATAACTCTATAACAGTCACACGAGAGGACAAATTTGTCACTTTTTGGTAAATTTATATCAGCTTTAATAAAAATTTGAGAGTGGGTTGCTCTATCAATAGACGCCTGTTGTGTTTTCATATATGTGTTTAATATTTTCTAGTGTTTTTCGAACAAACGGCTCTAAGTCTATCCTAACAATTTCCGAAGCGCCATCACCAGTTGTTCACATTATGAAAGTCTTCATCTAACCTTAAATTTACCAGGGATTCATCGTGATCCTCATTATCCTTTGTGCTTTGATTTGGTTTTTTAAGGTTTTGTAGATCTACTTCTTCCATTCCTGGTCATTTTCTTTAGTGACTGAAAATAAATGATTTAAAAATACCGATAATTCAATTCACACAAAGGTGTCGTCTGCTATGTCCCTTATTATATCGATTATGTGTCAGTTCAATAATTGTTACATATCCAACGTTGGTAGTGATATATGTCCTAAACAATTCACAATCATATATTTTCCAAAACAGGTTTTTAAACAACATAATAAACCAAAAATGCCATGTTCAGTCAGGAGCACAAAAATAAGCCGCCATCGTTTAGGTGTTAATATCATTTAACTTGTTAACTATAGTGTATTGAATTAAGGTTACAGTAAAACTATAGTTCATATACTGATTTGTAGGTAAAAGTGGATGCGTCACCTTCCCTAGTCTTATCGTCCATGTGCTACTAGAAAGTAAGTTTATTTACACTGCTCTGAAGGTTTTGATCAGTTGACTATTGTGTTCTCCATTGCCCATGCACAAGTAAAAGTAGCCATCTTCAAAGTAGCCAATCAAATGACCGCCAGAAAAGGTACGTTTGTGCTTTTCAAGGAGATAGTGAAAGCTTGATTGAGTTGTTTACAAATTAGGAACTCGCTTAAAGTCACGATAAAATATTGTAAACTTGATATGGGAAGGTTTATCAACTGGATATTTGAATACACATAATCCAGAATCGTAAATTAATATGTATGGTATAGAGACTTTGAAAAATATTAAAATTTAAACTACACCGTTTGATCACACTTTAGACATATCTGGGGACAGATGCAAACATTGATTTAAGAAGAGTTATATGTTTTAATTTTCATATTTTGCTCAAGAACACTATCGGTGTAACAGGAGCAATATGGTTTAGCTAAGTAAACTCGAGTAATAAATAATCTACATTGTCAACAACATCAATACAATACCACGTTGCTTATAGTTGTTTATCATGTTAATTTTATTACGTCTGGATATTGGGCCGCATGATATGTATTGCAAGACACGCAATTGTCGTTGATATAATGTGTATTTTCTCAACAGGTATATTGAGGGGGTTGAGTCAAAATGCGTATAAAAAACACCAGTATGTCATGCATAGTTAAATCAATAATTGTGAGACACACCCGTACATAACAAAATAATTTACGGTTGTCATGAGTCAAATATTGTGAGATAAAATATTCTATATTTAGATGTTTCAACCAGAGAAATGTAGCTGATATTTGATTACTGAAAATCAAAGCACGCCTGATTAAATGCATTTGTTTTATGATATGTTTTTTTTCCGCAAACTAAACCATCATATAGTACCAGAATGCCAATGATGACAAGAATATGGCCAAGATAATGTGTGAATGTCGGCACACAGAGGCGACAAATTTAGCATTGACTAATATTTACCGATCTATATAGCTCTGCGGTTATAATGATTATAGGTCCTATTCTGTTCAGTATATATGTTTATTTTGTTGCTTTTGTACACGGAATCTGAACAATTCCTTTCTGTTGGCGTTATTTAACTAACTTGTAAAATGTGTTGCATCCGTTTGTGAAAATACGCGATTGTTTAAATGCATGCATATTATTTAATTAAAACTAATACATGCATGCATAGAGATAATAATTGTTGTTAAGCAAATGGTTGTTTTAAGCTTTAATTTAAGCGTTTGAGATTTTTAGAATAAAACAACTGTTTTGGTTTGTTTATATATCAATTGGAATATAATTTGTATTCGTTATTTTGTGATTTTCTTTATTTTTCAATCAGCCTAAAACATTCATCTAAGTTTCCTCAGGAGGAACTTGTCTTTTGCTCCTAAGGCACCCATTGTCTGGCTTATAAGACCTCAGTAATGATCAAGGTAAAATTTGTTCCAAACATGAAGACCCTCATGCCCAGTCTAAAGTATACAAAGTAGAAATGATGCAGAGAAAAGCGGTCATGTGGTGTTGGGAGCGTTGGGTGAACTCAAGGCGAGTAGAGGTAGTTATGTTTAATAGAAATGGACAAATCACATATATTCTTTTGGGCAAACTAAATACTGTGAAAATCGTTAGTCACCAGAGGTGAACGAACGTGGTTTTACTAGTACATGTAGCTACATGTAGTTAACGGACACTGCCGACCGAGTATCGGCTATTATTTTAATTCGTTAGATTGGTTTGAAGCTAACTTTAACGTAAAATTGAATGTTTTGTTGTTGTCTTAATATATGCCGTTAATTACATGTTTAAACCTAACTAAACGGAATATCGAATAATATTTATTGCCCTCTGTTTGCTTTAGGCGGTAAGCTATTACATACACTGTTAAATTCTATTGTTGGATGATTACTATGAATCGTACAGCTTTCTCCCGAGTTTACCTCATCATTTCCCCACTGTACCTGATTAATCCTTCATATGATTACGTCAATTGCGTCATTTAACCACATCCATCTCATTGCCTCATTTTTGTTTCATTGCCTCATTTTACCTCCTGATTGCCCCATTTTACATCCTCGTTGTCACATTCCTCGTCACCATTCCCTCATTTCATTTTTCTGTTGCTGTATTTAAACACAATTTTGCCTCATTTTATCACATCATTGCCTCATTTTACCTAATCATTGCCTCATTTTGCCATATCATTGCCTCAATTTACCATTTTCATTATACCTACCCATTCCCTCATTTTTCGTCTTCATTCCCTCATTTGCCTTTGTAGCCTCGTTTCTGTTTAAAGTGTTGATATACTTATATCAATAGGTATCTCCTTTAACACTCATTTAGATATATACCTTGAGGATGTTCAGTTTAAATGCGTGCTACAACGAGCATAATGCATGACAACTGGCAAACAAATATCAATACTTAAACGTGACTGTCATATGTATATAATATTAATTTCGATATATCTTTTTTATGTAATCATTGTCAAAACAAACTAACAGCAGTTGATAACATTTTGGAACGTTAATTTAGTTCACAAATATACGACGAAACATTACTAATGTAATCGTCTTACGGTATTAACAATCAACAATAATTATAAATGTAATTAAACTTAAATTCATATGATAAAATACCGCAGACACAATCTTAAAAATGTATAATTATGCTACAAAGAAGCGTATATTAGTACTGAGCTCTCTTCTCATACATAATCTTCTTTTTACTAAAGATCCAGGTTACATGTAATACCGATTAACTTGTCATGTTACACGATACCCATTACTACTTGTTCTCTGTTACACTGAAATCAGTAATGCTTTTTTTCTGTTACACAACAAATCATTACTGCTTATTCTTTGATACAAAAAATATCTGTACTGTTTTTTTTTCTGTTACACATCAAATTATTACTGCTTATTTTCTGTTACACTGAAATCACTACTGCTTATTTTCTGTTACACGACAAATCATAACTGCTTATTTTCTGTTACACAACAAATCATTACTGCGTGTTCGCTGTTACACAAAAACTCATAACTGCTTGTTTTATGTTACAAAACAAATATTTACTTCTTGTTTTGTGTTACACCACTAATAATTACTGAACGTTGAGTTGTAAATTAACATAGACATTTTTATCGCCAGTTTGTGGTTGATCTGAAATATGAATGAAATACCAAATTAATATATAATATCAAATGTATGCCTTACAAAAGCACCATGTATTTGCCTATACAATATGTTTATAGCCATGTCAATAGAATGTATATATAAATCGTATCGTTAACATTATACAGCATCCGCATTTCATTGTTCTACTTATTTTCAAGTCGCTTTTTTATCATTGCGTTTTGCAATTACTACAACATATTCTACCAAATGACAACGATGATGCAACCGATTCAATGTTGTTATCAGCGAATGTCGATATAAACATAAATGATAAAACTAAAATATCAAATGTTTAACAGCCATCTTTAACAAGGTCGTTATATAAATAAAACTATGCAGTGCACCATTGTTTAACATATCACCTCGTGAATTACCAATAGCAACACTTATATGGTAACTTAATATAATTCTCAATGTAAAATGTATTTCAAAGTAATATTCCTCTGAACGTTATCTTGGTAAATGAGTGACAAACACATCGGTATTTACTAATATGTAGCAATGTAGTGTGACAATGCAACATCAGTTTTGATGATATCAATACGAGTGAGATCAGGAATTTTTAAAAAAAAATAAATATACCATGTTAACGATTTATTTCTAAATACTCGCTTCCGGTGTCTGCTGAATACTGCATTGATGTATATGTGCCTTCTCTGTAAAAGTTACATCAACATATATAATATAAAGGATAATAATAATGATAATTAATATTTTTAGATAAAAATGATATAGAAAATAAAACAACATCACCATTTTATTATGTCTTATTATGTTGTTATTATTATTATGTTTACTCTTTATCATGTCATTACATGTTACATGCTAAATACATAAATAAATGTTTAGTTAGTGAGGTGTGTTTTTATTTGTGGGCAGCGGCATAAACGTATGCATGACTGCACAGTACAATGTGCATACACGTGTTTTTATTGCGTATACGTATTTTTCGTATATGTGAATGGCAGTGCAAGTACCCTAGATACTCATAAACGTGCGTTCAGTTTGTTTTATGTCATACAAGATGGATAATTCTCTACTCTCTTCACTTTGGTAAGCATCATAAACAATTCTTACAATCTAAGTGTAAATTATATTTGAATGCTTGAGTAAATTTAATGAAAAAATGTAAATGTTTAATCATGTTTGTGAATGTTAAAATTGGCTTTAGAATAAAATTGTCTGTTTTTTTATTAAGCAAATCAACAAACGATGATGAACGTTTTATGTCATTATTGACATGTAAAGCAGATGGTAACTACTATAAAACCTATGGAAATAATTTACTGACAGCGCTGTTCGATGGTTTTCATGTGAAGAATTTTCTGTCAAAGAAAAATACATGTTATTTATACTTGTAAAACTGTAATACAGTGTTTTATTTAATATATAACAACAAAATAATAAGAATTACAACAGTTAAAGTGTTTTTTTATTGTATTGCATAATGTGCTGATGAAGACATGGTTGACTTTATACACAATTCTAAACCTTAACATACAGGCGCCAAATACGTGAAACCTTATGCAAATTATTTCTGTTAGTCGGAATGATTATTTAGAATAACATCACAACTTTGTTAAGTAGACGTATGCTTTTCAGTTAGACAATGATTTCGTTCGTTCAAATCCAACTGCATTACGGACATCATGTTCAACACATCACCGGTAATACAGTATATAGCAACCAGTTTCATTGGTGATCATTTATTGGTCCTGATATATACCTACGTAGAGCTACCTACACCTACACACAGAACGATAATACTGCCTACAACACCACCAATAATCGGTCCTGTATTCGGGGACGTCGTAGTGGCAGGCTCACCTGGTAAATATTTAAATTGGTATCAATCAAATTTCAACAATAAACATGGATATATCGCCGAAACAAATTAATTTATTCAAAACATAAATTTTGTATAACATTTAAATGGTTTCAAAGTTTTAAGCTACATCTTATATACTGGACAACAATGTATATATATATATATATATATATATATATATATATATACTTAAACTTGCCGCCATATTGGGTCTGTTTTTTTATACAGAGCTATTGGTACCATACAGAAGGATTAGACGTAGGGCTTTAAAACCTATCAATGTTGTTGCTGTATGGTATTTTGTTTCCATGTATAGCAATATATACATCTAATTTGCTGTAAATTAACTGAATATATAAGCTTCATAAATACACATAAACACTTGGGTCTGACCCAAAAATATAATTGGGGCATAGACCCAAATCTATTTATAAATAAACACGTGTAATAGTTATATACATATAAACAATATATTGGGTCGGTTCATGTTGATTCAAATATTGGAACTATGACATGAAGATATGGTTCATCCACAATATAAAAAGTAAAAAATAATAATTTAAAACTGCGAAAAACGTTGTCAAAATTGATTGAATATTTTCATGTATCGTGTAGGCCTACTAAATATTCTAAAATGAACGTGTTGGGTTGCAGTCAGTCAAGCGCTGACTAACCAAATGGAAACGTGTAGCAACGGGGTAAAGTACCATGTGCAAAAAAGTAGCTACCTGTACAAATTGTCCTCCTGTGTTCATTGGAACCCCGACATTTGGAAGACATTATAAAACGTTAATGTTTTTGCTTTAAGTTTCATACTAGTAATTGCAAAACCAACTTTACCGGAACATGTGCGAAGGGACGTTAGTTTCAGGAGTGTGTAATTTGTTTAGTTTAATGTGATTTTTTTGCAAAATGTATTGTCGATTTTCTTGATTGTTCTTATTGTGAATAAAATTAGCTTTAATTTGATATATTGCTTTATATGCATTATATTATGGTAACTTAGCAATACCTATCCGTACTGATTGGACAATACTTTTTCGCTTGAGTACAAGCAGGCGCGTCTATACGCACTTTAGGCACGTGCCTACACAGTCATTCTTGTCAGAAAAAACCCCCAAAAACAATGTAATAAAAAGCGGATCCTAAGAGGGGGGGGGGGGGGGGGTATGTGGCTAACTAAAGCCGATATACCAATAATACCATACTGATTTTTTCAAAGAAATATTTTTTCTTAAACAATAGTATCATAGAGATCTAATACAAAAGTGCAGCGTCACATCAGTTTGAAATTTTAAGTCATTACGTGAACATTTTCTTGATGATGTGAACATTTTTTTTTTCAATATTATTATCTCTAGGATATTTTATTTGACGGTCAGATCGGCATTGTCCAATAACCTTATAGTCATGTTCGTTTTTCACGTTTGACAAATTTTAGTTCAGAATTTACCGCTAGTATCGCTTGTTTAAGGTAATGCTTCCTTCCTGGGGGTAATTTGAAAGAAAGCCAAGCCTCCGTATCTTAAAAAGTATGACGTTGTTAGGTTAAAAAACATATACAACCTAATAATTATGCATTAAATTTCTTCAAAAATCAGTATTTCGGATTTTTAAAACAACTAAAATAGAGTTTGTCAAAAAAAAGAACTACGCTCCGGCAATTACAACTAAAATATGTATTCTTAATTACAATTAAATAAACCTCTATATTTTTTTGGATATATTCTCATCGGCCTCGAAATAAGGTAATTTAATATCTTCGACATTCATGGCAATAGATTTTTCAATCTGATGATGTTTTTATTTTATTCCTAAACTTAATAGTTTTTGACTTCTAATTGCCGGAACTCTGTTGTAGCAACTTTTCTTTCATTTATTTTTCCGAAAAAAAGATGATAAAAACATATTTTATTAATGAATTTATAATTATTTCACCGTATATCAATAAGTTCATACAATCTTTATTTGTATAGGTAATTTGAGTTCAAAAAGTTTATTACTTTTCTTGATATTGCTTACTAAAACATACATGTAACTGAAAAAATCATCCCCCAAACTTGCCTGATTGGCATTACCTTAACATTGATAAGAAGTCATATGATTGCTTGTATTGGGCAAACTAAATCATAGTTGAACTAGTTGTTCCCTGTTATGTTACTATTACTTTTATGCCATGAGGATGCCCAGCCGTTCAACACCTTTGGAGAACGTTGCCAAGCCCGCAATATTTCCAACGTCCATGTATATTAAGTGTTTTTCTCTTCAGATACGTTTTTGATCAAACTCGTTATTCTAAAATATACATATATATAGATATATTCTCAGACTTGGTAATATAATGGGTCCTACAGCCATCCCTTGCTATTGGGTCCACCTACTTCCAGTGGTCACATATATGTTTCAAATATGTAGACAAAACTGCCTTGCTTCACACTGGGTATATATCGCTTTCGTTTACAGTTAGCTTTAAATCTGAGCTATATATTCAACAATTAAAATTTCATCAACTATTGGGTGTTTGAGGACCCAATTGTCTCCTGTCTTAATATACATATATAACTATATACGTTTTGTTGGGTCATAACATCGGGTTATATATTGGTCCTCCCTAAGGTTAGTTTGTTGCAACCACATGTGTTATCAATAAATCCAGAAGTCATTGGTCCTGTTTGTGATATTGTTTGCTTGTGTTTACCAAACTGTCAACGCCAGACGTTGCCAGTCCTACATAATATACCTAGATTCAAATGAGGGAATACCTATAGTACACTGCGAGCGACTGGCAACAGTCCTACTTAAATTTGAGGTTGGATGTAAATGATCGAAGCATTTTTGGTCAAACCAGCATAGCCCAAATACGTGCATGCCAGGGCCGCAAATCAAAAGGGGGCCAGCGCTATCAACTGCTCTTCTGCTCCCATTGTAGTATGTATATACCTATCCTATTCATGCTTTTACCTTTTCATTTTTTTTTACTTAGTAGTAGTAATGTCTTAATCAATGAAATTTAATGGAAATTAAAATTAAGCTCCATAAAAGTCGCGCCGTTCTGAATGGCATTCCATCTTATTTGGCCAGTATAAAAACAACACAAAAACATTGTCCACATTAGAGAAATTTATAACAGACACAATGTTTAAATTCATATTCATTTTTTTAGCATCCATTTAAAAAGCAAAGAACGTGTTTTATAACAAGGATATAATACAAGGCAGAGCTAACTGTCATTTCTTAATCAATACAAGAATTACAAGTCACTTAGTTGACCTTCAACACATGCACAAGTTAATATTACAATTATAATAGAAAAATGACAATAAGTATACAACGCAATGAATTCATAATTGTTTCAACTTTTTGTTGCAGCAAGTTATTGTATAACTGTTATATGTGTAGAAGGAGAAAAAAGCATGAGAAAAAAATATAACATAATATGTATCATATTTTATGTAACAGCTTTACAAATGTGATTTCATAGAACTTAAAATATTTTTTTTAATTACAATCAATGATTTTTTCTTCAAATATATATACTAAAACAATTCTTCATTATTCTTAAACATAAAGCAAAAGAGATAAATAATTTTAAGTGCAAAACTAAATCAGCCAACAATCAAAAATTTGTGAATGAAATAAAACTGAAAACATGACCATTAACCAAAATATGTGTGGTTTTAGCAACATCATCATGAAATCATGAATAAATTTAAGGCTTCAACAATTCATTTTTTGTCGACTTTAAAACAGCATGTAAGTTTGGATATTTGTAATAATTGTTTTAAACTGCCAAAATCATTCTATATCAAAATTCTTTGATTTCAATGAAATCACTTATACAAATATTTTAGCCAACTACAAACTCTTTTAAATGCAATTTAATCACTTTTGCCAAACATAGTGTAAGTTATTTGGAATAAAGAATTTGAACAAGTGATTCCACAGTGGATATAATAAGAAAAACAACACATCACTTTGGTCCTTCTAAGCTACACAAACGATTACCAATAATACTATCATTACAAATATATACTCTATATCTATATTTATGTACCTTTGTCTATTCATAATACATATGATAGGTTAATCACAAAATACACAAATTACAAATGTGTATTTAGTCATAAATCTGAAGCTTTTCCTTTAAGCATCAAAATGACCTATTAAGATTTGCTTTTAGTTGAAAACTATACAACTGTTATAAAATATTGTATAATAGCACATATCTTTTTGTTCCTCACAATTTAACTAATGTAGTTATTCAAATCTCAAAAAAATAATATAATACTTAATAAAACAATTCTTTGTTATGTAATTTTCAAATCTGTAAAAACACAATAAAGAGAATTATATTTACAAAAGAAGGGAAAGCATTTGTTTCATTTTTATGTATGAAGTTATAGAAGGCTTGTGAAGCCATGAACTGCCTAAAGTACAGAAAATTCTCCCCAATACTAAAATAGGTAATTCATACGATACTGAATTCACATAGACAAAGAACCATACATTGTTCAGACTATTCCCTTTAATATTGAGACAATATTCCATATTTTAAGATCTTTATTTCTCTATTATGCAATAATATATGGCTTCAGAACCAAGCATGAAATAAAAGCCAATCCACCTTTTAAATCTAGAATATAATAGAAATGTTTTTATCCCAGCATTGAATTATTTGTTCATTATTAATCAACTGACAGAAAATGACAAAACTAGTATTCCGAAATATTATATTGTACAATCAAACATATACTCTTTCAAGGGTTACAATGACGTTACCAACCAACAACAGCATATTTTAAGCGCAATACAATATTATACGCAAAGACAAACGCAGCCAATAGTAACTATTACTAATTTATAGTATCCAGAAATTCACACCTATCTACCAGTTACAAGATAAAACACAGACTCAGAGATAGGAACCAATATATCAAAACTGCCATACAGTCTTGTATAGGTATAATAAGATTCTGGTTCTCAGCTCTTGGAAAAAATCATTCTAGTTCTTTAAAACAGTTGCAAAGAAATCCATTAACGGATAACATGTTCACACTTTTATAAATTATGACTATGTGTTTTTTGACAGTTTTTTTCTCAGTTTAACCTTTCATCTTTTACACAAATACTCAGTTTTACATCGTGATTTCCTCTTAAATTACTATCCCATTTGTCTTAAGTTTCTTCAATGGGTAGCGAATAATGTATTTCAACATTGATTTACCCACTATAATATGAAATTCCATCAATACATTGTTCTGTTTGTAAGTTCAGAGCCTCCACAAATAGGGAAAATAGCATTAAACATAAAATGCATATTAAAATTAAGTCAAAATTGCACTCAAGAAGTTTCCTGTATTTGTTTACTGTAACTTAGTGTTATGTGTGTTCCTTTGTCAAACCACTATAAACTAATGATAACAAGTCAGACTCATGCAATATTCGGTGTCCTCGGAAAGATAATGATTCCTAGTGTTCAGATATATATGTAACTTTTGATTAGAAATTTTATGCTACAAACAAATCTATACATTGTCAATTTGAGTGATATTACATATTGACTGTCCTTCATAGATAATGTATCTTTAAATATCTAACAAGATTTACCTAGTTTCATGTTATTGAGTTTTGTTCTAATTTGAGCCAAAGATCTTTTGGATAGTTTGTCACAAATATTTTGACAATAGATTAAGTCTGCTTTATGCACATGTCCATTTCCCTTAAGGTAACTATGGAATTTTTTCTGCAGAATAGTCTGTTCAGATTTGGACCATCTCTTCCTCTTACCTGAAATTCAAAAATGAAACAATTATTTTATTGGGTCTTTTCATTAAAGGGCCAATGTCCTCAAATATAGGTATTCATATTTTTTTTCTTTTGTGTTAAAAACCATTTAGGCTTATTTGAAACATATAAATTAACACATGTACACACAAACATGTGTGTATGACGTCACTTATGACAATGTTTTTGATTGCGTAAAGTGTAGTGAAGCTATACACATATTACGAAATAAAAAACGGTGGTAGTGTTTATTAGCGTTATTTTTTATTATCAAAACTATTTTGGTTCAATCAAAGGCGCAATAGATGTATTTTATTCACATGTGCATGTGACCAAAGAATCAATTAAATATACAATAATGACCATATAACCAATTAAATAAGGCTTGTGTTACTTTAAGAAAAATAAAGTAAATAACTCAGGTAACAAAAACGGGTCATTTATATTACTACAAACAAACATTTTTGGTGGCATTACATCAAAAATTATACATTGCTGATAAAAAAATTCTTTGCCTTACAAAACATTCCAAAGAAAAGAAAATTGCTTTAAGAAACATGTTGAATAGCTCATTTTTAGGATATCTTCAAAAATAATTAGATAAGGTACACAACCATCACTCTATTGTTGACTGAAACTTGACACAAAGAATAATTTTGGTAATCTTAACCAACATCTGTCATTTGTCAGTATAAATATAACAAGAGCTCCACAAAGAGGGCAATATATGACGAGAGGATAACATATAAGGACCATATCTCATGATACAACAGAACAATGTGCATCATCTATAGCAGTGTCCAATTTTTTTCAATATATCTAACCCAGTGACCCAGGTTGCTAACAGATGGATGGAAGGCCATGATTCATGTACGTGACATACAGTCTCATAAAAGCAAACACTTGTGCCAAGTTATTTCAGAATCCTTTCATCAGTGTGTGAGATATGCCCTGGAAAATGTATCATAATGTTTGACCTTTGACCTTTATTTGTGACCTTAACCTTTGAGGCACAGGTCTGGCTCATGTATGGGGCACACCATCTCATCTAGGGAAGTTATTCCAGAATCCTTCAATCAGTGTGTGAGATATGCCCCGGAAACAGTATAATAAGGCTGGACCTTTGACCTCTATTTATGACCTTGACCTTTGAGGTAATGGCCTAAAAATTGCATATGACACACCGTATCTTCATGGTTTTGATTTGTGTCAGATTTCAGAATCCTTCAATCAGTGTGTGAAATATACCCTGGACAAAGTATCATAAGTTTGACCTTTGACCTTTATTTGTGACCTTGACCTTTGATGTACAGGCCTGCAAGTTGCACGTGACACACCATCTTATTATGATTATTATTTGTGTCTGGTGATTTTAAGATGCCATGAAAGTGAGAAAGTTACAGCCTGGACACAGAATTGTCCACGGATGAACAGACACTGAGACCATAACATAATATGACCCATTGGGCATTTAAAAATCTTAATTTAATTACAATGACCAAAGAAAACTTACCACAGGTGGAGCTACTTTGATCATTGGGGGCAGAGCCACTTTCTTTTATGGGGGTGGAGCCACTCAATTCCATAGGAAGAGCATTTGCTGTTGCATCCCTCAGAATTTCTTCTCCAGGATCATGTAAGTCTGAAGATTAATAGTGTTGGCAATTAATGATTAAACCTATGATATGGAACCATGTCAACAAAAGTTATGGCTAGATAAACAAGAGGGCCAAGATGGCCCTGGATCTCTCACCTGATTTTTTTTTCCACTTTAGCTATATAAGCCCCCCCCCCCCCCCCCCACCCACTGGCGGCCATTATTTCAGACCAATCAATTTAGCTTTAACGAATCTGACAGAGGGTCACCCTAGGAACATTTCTACAAAATTATTTTAAAATCAGCCTGACACTTTTGGAGACGAAGATTTTTTAAGTTTTCACTATAGCCATATAAGGCAAAATAGCCCCGCCCCCTGGTGGCCATGTTTTTCAACCAATCAACATGGCTTGAAGGAATCTGATAGTGGGTCACTTAAGAAACATTTCTACAAAATTATTTGAAAATCTGCCAACCAGTTTGTCAGAAGAAAAATTTTGAAGTTTTTTTCATTTCGTTGCCATGGAAACCAAAATTCTGCATGGATCCCAAAAAATTGAAGGAATGCTGGTGAGGTCATTGAGAGGATGCTTCCTATGAAGTTTCATCCCAATTGACCCACTGGTTACTGAGGAGAAGAAGTTGACGCACAACGCACACCGCACGACGGAAGCCGGACAAAAGGCGATCACAATAACTCACCTTGAGCAGAGCTCAGGTGAGCTAAAAATGCATCTCAAATATGAAAGCTCTAGACTGGCACTGAGCTTTCTGACAAGAAAATTTCTAAAATTTAAGAAAATAATCTTTATACTAAAAATTAAGTGCCTTACAACAAAAGGTGCTCACTTTGTCTGTCTCAAAATGGCTAATAAAATACTATTCATTCTTGCAGCAAGTTGTGCTTTTATCAGTGTAGCAAACAACATAGAAACACATATTATTTTGTTTGGCCTTAAAGGATGAAAGGCTCATTTTTAGGATATTTGAAAAAAATCATAGGAGAAGGTACAAACTCATCACTGTTTTGTGAATTGAAACTTGATAAAAAATAATTTCAGTAATACTTAACAATATCTGTAATTAGTCAGTAATAATATAAATATCTAAATTTAAATACAATGAACAAAGAAAACTAACCACAGGCAGGGCCAATTGGATCTTTGGGGGCAGTGCCACTTGGTTCTATGGGGGCACGGCTACATGGGTTTACTGGATCGGAGCCACTTGGTTCTATGGGAAGATCATTTGTCATTGCATCTTCCTCAATTTCTTCATCCTCTTCAAGATCCGATAAGTCTGATTGAAAGGGTTAAGTTGTTCATGAATATGGACTTTGTGCAAGTTCATCATAAAAGATTCCCATTTTATAAAATTTTTACTTGAACATTGGCATAAAAGCATGGGTGATTTACACTAAACATTATGTTGTCATGGGAAAGCTAATCTGCAGTTATATGAAAATCCTTCCAGGCATTTAGAAGTTATGGAATTGAAGCAATTTTGTTTTGACCTTCAACTGTTACCTAGACCTTTGACAGATAAGCATGGTTGGTGTTCGCGCCATATCATCTAGTAATTGGAATACAAATCTGCAGTAATATGAAACTCGTTCCAGGCATTTAGAAATTATGGAGTTGAAACAAAATATTGGATGGACGGACATAGGAACCAACACATGTGAATCGTATTTAGCACAGGCTTTGTGAAAAAGTTGGGGTATAATAATGTTTGGTATTTTTCTATTTTATGCTGCAATTTCACAGATAAGAAAGTCAGAGCATAAAGAAAGAAATAACACATGAATTACAGTGAAAAACTGTTTTAATGCCTATTATCATCTACTTCTGCATGTTTGAGTTCTACATGTTTGTGTTCAAAATTACAGTACAGCTCAAGTAAAACAAATGCCAAGGTATGTGGAGTGGAAACAGATACTCACCAAGGTATATGCAGCTTAACTTGGAGTGCATTGATGCTATTGAAGTGAAGTACTTTATAAACCTCTATACTTAGTAGTAATGTCTTGACGGTATTTCACAAAGTACATTAGTTTAGTAAAGTCTCACTGGATACCTTAACTTCACAAATCGTTAAATATTTTATGTTCCGCTTCAGCCATACCATATAATGCAATTTTCAATTGAATTATACAATGTCTTAGACTCATGTCTTAATTCTATGCAAATTAGCGTACCTTCAATAGGAATTTCTGATAACTTCTTGCCTTTCCATTTGTTCACGGCGCCACTTTCAACAAGTAGGAGAAGCTGGGACACCTGTAAAAAGCGTTAAACAACATTTTAGAGGTAATACTTATTTCAACGACAATTTGGTTTCCAATTGCACTTTAAATGCTGTTGTAAGATAATAATGTGCGATTAAGACATTTAAATTAAATAAAACATATATACCCGGTAACAAAATACAACAAGAGCACCGTGTATGGCACAAACGCTCGGCTTATCGCCAATTTTGTCGATAAAAACAATTTTTTAAGTCAAATAGGGGATGATAATTTGTTAAATAACTTTTTCAGTGTTATAGTTGGTCATCCCAATTGATCCACTGGTTACTGAGAAGAAAAAGTTGACGCACGACGGAAGCCGGACAAAAGGCGATCACTCACCTGAGCACAAAGTGCTCAGGTGAGCTAAAAAGACCATACAAACTTGACCCATAGTATAAATTGAATTTTAACTCAGAAAGCGTAAACTATTGTCCAATTAGAAAAACATTATTATAAGAATTTTTATATGCCAATTGCTTCATTTTTTATTTTTAAAAAATTGCCCACCACCCCTTGGGGCCCTTTTCATTTATGTCCTATCTATAAATACATTTAAGGCAGTGTATGAAATTGTGAATAGCAATGACCAACCTAAAATTCATATATTTTTACTTTAGTTGTGAATAAATGAGAAATTGTATTAAATGACCATATTTATGCAGTAATTGTTTAACAGTCAAAGAAATTGTATAAATCAACATACCAGAGCTAATTCTCTTGTGGAGTGGGTCAACCTGTAATTTTCTTTATGAGTTTTGGGATCATGACCCAAATGTGTAGCCAACATTTCAGTCTCGTTATCAGTCATGTCCAGAATCTGAAATAAAAACAAACAAGAGGGCCATGATACTTTGTACGCTGTATTTAAACTAAGTCAAAGGCCATAACTCTGCACTTACTGGGCACAGAGAAACATGAAACACAAGGTCACATTTACACATGCTGGTCGTCATTCCTGTAAAGTTTTATGACTCTGGCTCATAAACTTTTAGAGATATGCCCAACACAAAAGCAGACAGACAGTCGGACAAGGGCAAATCTATATGCCCCACTTTCAGAGTTGGGGCATAAAATCCCTTCCAATTCAAGAAATTCAAAAATAAAATTGATGTTAATTATTTATTATAAAAAGATGTATTTTGATCCTTTATAATGGAAAAATATCCCTAAATGAGTTTTTTGATGATACAAAATTCCCTTTTGGGACCTGCCTCCTTTTACCCAAATGGCCAGGAAATGTCTAAGAGATACCACAAAACCTTAATAATTTGGTTAAGACTGTAAGAAAACTAAGTATAGGTAATTACTAAGCATTCCAGGACATGCATTTTGCCATTGAGAAAAAGGGGGGGGGGGATCTAGTGTTGGTGAATGGTTTGTTTTCTTGCACACAAACAAGTGTTGATACTATGCAGGTGCAGGACGATGATGCAGGAATGGTTCTCTATAACAAATTATCAAAAGCTAAAATAATTTTGTCTTAATTGCTTTGACCAACATTATAATAGGAAGCTTTTCCCAAGCACATTTATTAGGTCACCAGTTTATAGCATAGTCATTGAAAGAATGCTCAACATAAAATAGTACAGTATTTCAATTATTCTGGTTGAAGTTGTGACGGTCTTTTTATTTTTTAACCCTTTTCCTCATATAGATGCTTTCTGAGCCTCTGCAGCAGACGGCTTTTAGAAAACATGGTGACAAAAGAAGAAATTGCACAAAATGTGCAATTTCTCCTTTTGCCACAATGTTTTCCACTTTTTGTCATAGGTTATCCATTCAACTATAGAGATTTTCTATTTTTTGCCAAAATATGTTCAAAGCTGTCTGCTGCAGATATGTCGTATGAGGGAAAGGGTCAAGCCCTGCTGTGGTAAAAATTGAAAGTCATTAGAATAATTTACTTTAATGTTTATCAACAAACATTTACCTGCGAAACAGTTGCGATGTATTTTCTGAGATGGTTGGAACTTATTCGTTCAGGATGTATTATCCCTGGGCATGAGGTTGCCAATTCCCTCAACTCTGTATTTCCCGTAAATGGGGTGTCAGATCGCATTCGTGCAAATATATATGGATTTGAAGTTGGAATTCCAACTTGGGCCCTGAACTCAATCAACAAATCGATAGCAGTTTTGGCGTCTGGTGGTAGGAGGACATATGCGTCAACATTTTTCCTAGACTTGCCTGCAGATATGACCATATCCATTCTGTGCAAAAACAAAAAAAACACAGCATAGTTCATAATTATATACCATTAAACACATTCAAAATTAAACTACCGGCTACTTATTGTTTAATATGACCAAGGCTCAATTGTAGAGTGTAGGAATGTTCATCTTCAATTATGTTTTTAAGAGATTTGTTGCCAAACCAATTACTAGTCTTCCAATTATTGATACTTTTATTATCTATGAACTATACCAAAATATTGGGTCTTTCAAATTCCATCTTCAGACTGGTCCTATGAGAACAATACAGACCAAGTAATGAATATAATATTCTGTTTCACTTATGTATCATACTTGCTATACAAACACATACTAAGCCTAAAAAGTGCTCTTCACAAACCTAACTAGAGATTCCTCTACCACATAGAGACATTTTAAATAAGCCGATGAAATAAAGAAAGATATTCACAAAATGAAACATTTTCATATGAAGGTAGAAACAGGCTAACACTGCAACTTCATTTAAGTTCATTTCAAAAAGACAAACAAAATAAGCCCAAAAAATTAACGGAGACCAAGAAAGATGGAAATCTGTAATGAAGGCCCTATGCCGCACACGGGTAAAGAGGATAAAGACATATTTTGAAAAGTAACCATATTACTTGGTCATTTGTTCAGAGACACTTTAAACAAAATTAATATATGACCCAACAATTCTATAGAAAAATGACTAAATGCCCAAACACAACTGACCCAACAATTACTAATTTCATGATGAGACATTGGATATGGATGTGACACAGCCATCTGCTAGCCCAAGATGAATACATGTCTTGAATTTAGATCTAAAATGCTTGGAAAATCCTTATTAAAATCATTGGAATTCAAATTATGAGGAATCTCAAAAAATTGGGAGGGGATAATAAAGATAGTAGAAAAAGAGGGTTCAAATCATTTATACATTTTTAACCAGTCTTTGAAAAAAAACAAGGTCACATATGAAAGTAGTTTGGTTATAATAGAAAACAGAAATTAAGTCTGCAAAATATTTTTACAAAGGTACCCAAACAGAATTGAAAGGGCAAAAGAAACCATTCAATATTCAAAATAAAAGTAAGGGGCCTACCTAAGATTGCCCATACAGCCATTGGTAGCCATAAAACCTATCCCATATTCTCAAATACCTGTCTATCAATCTATATACAAATACAAGTTGAAGAAAAACTAATAATGTCAGTAATAGAAGCAATGATAGACAAACAACAATGGCAAGTGAGGCGTCCATCTTGAATGTGAGCATGGATGACATCATAAGCACATGCTATTGATTCTTTCTGTGACCCAACAATTACGGCATGACCAAACAATCAGCTTTGACTATATATGGACACAAATGTTAAATTAAAAATAAAACTTTATTCTAAAATTCATTAAACACACACACTTACACACACTCTTAGGCCATAAAATAAAATATTGTTTTCTTTCCTGCAACATGCCCTTGAAACTTTTTGAATAGTCACCACAACCAGCCCCTTGAAGCTTTTGTATAGTCGAATATATTTTTGTATTGCGACAAAAACTGTGTTTCATGTAAAAATGTGTACAATTTTGTCATTGTTTAGACTATGATACTTCTGTTTGAATCAAATAAAACAAAACGTAAATTTTAATGAACAAACTTGGCAGAAATATTTCTTTTAGCAAACTTATAATGTGTTATTGTTGATGATGCAAAATAATAAAATTCCAACAATTTTACTCTTACCCTTAATAATAGATTGCAGGAGGAGAAACAAACAATATTTAATTTTCAGAATTACATATCAAAAGACTAGAAATGTTACCTTTTTGCCAACATACGACTTAAAGCTGATAACGCCATATCGAATTCTCCATTCTGGTTGTCTTTCCAGTCTGGTCTAGACTCGTAATCTGCTACTTTGAGGTCTTTTACCTCTGCCCTTCTTCGTTTGTTGAACATGATCAGACGGCACATGGTAAGTTTAACGAGCTGCGTCCAAGCTGCAGGATTTTTAGTTTGCTTGAGCGATGTCGACATCTCTTTCATTTTATCAGTTGTGTATGTCCTCAACCTTTGGAGATCTTCAGTTAATGGTATGGTTTTAATTTTTTGCCGTTTAATTGAGTTCATCCGCTTGGTGCAAACCGCATTCACCCTGTAATTCCACTCAGCCTCAAGAAGCTTCTGAAATCGTTTGCCTTCTTGACATGCATTAGAGTTGTTGGCTCTTAAAGCTGATCCAATTTTGATTTGCACAACATGTCCTAATAGATTTCCAATTAGCCTTCCAATTGAAGTGGCAGAATCTGGTTTTCCTAAAGACATAGTCTTTGTTGCTTCCACGACCTTATCAAAGTTCTCTGGCCTAACAAGAATGTCGAGAGATAGGCGTTGGCTGGGATTTTTCTCTTGAACTGCAGTCACCACTCTTGCTAAGGTTCTAGCACTTTGAGAAACCCTGTAGATGTCATTAATCTTTTGGTCACTTTTACATCCCAGTCCCTCCACTCTTAAAGCAGCATATCGCTTTATTAATTCATCCTGTGAAACAATCTCTTTAATGTGATCATCTTGCATGCGCGACAACAAAGTTATGACATGTGGATCGGGGTCAGTCATCAGAGCACTGTTTAAAAGATTCCTTCCCCTGCGAACAGCATTACTCTTCATGCCAATTTCACTTCCTTCATCTGACTTTAATGTTCCTTGATTGCCTTTATCAAACTGCAGGGTAGAGCATTTGCGGTGATGCATCCATAATGAACGTAGCAAAATAAATTTCTTACAATATTCACATGGTAAGTATTCAGTAGCATCATGTTCAGTTCCACTCTCACGACGTGCAACAACAATACAGCCTTTTTTTCCTCTTAATACACCAACATTGTGCTTGAAATTGCCTTCATTTGCCAACATGTCAAGTTGAATCATACGTTGTTTTGATCGTTTTGGGAGGAGATGTATAGATGAAACTTCTTCTTCATCTTTATGAACATTAAGCAGGTGACGTGATATTTTGCTTCGAATTTCATTTCCACAGAATGTACAAAAATGTGTCTTATCATAGACTTGTTTGCATCCACTTTTTTTGTGTTTTTTTGGTTGCAATCTACAACTGTTTTCAGTATCATCAACTAACCAAGAAAATGAGGTTCCAGTCTGACTACTTTGATCAAGTTTATTGAATGTCTTGGGCTGACATTGGAACTGTGATATATTTGGAAAAATTATACTTTCACCAGAATCATCACTGTCTGGGGCAATGTTTGTACCATGAAGAAATGTTGCTGGCACCCTTTCAATGCCAGTTCTTTGCCTTTTGTGACGACCATCTTGAGCTAATGATTTCCTTTTACGATTAATCAATGGTTCGTCTTCCTCTGAAGTGTCACTGTAGGAACTGGCATCATCAAAAAAAATTGGATCATTAACATCTGATTCATCACCTAAAATATCATCTAACATATCTAATTCATCATCTTCTCCTTCTTCTTGGCTCATGCCATGAACTCCTCCTGGGCTCATAACGTGACAATCTTCTCCATCTCCTGGGCTCATACCGCCGTGACCATCATCTCCTGAGCTCATACCGTGACAGTCTTCTCCTGGGCTCATACCGTGACCATCTACTCCTGGGCTCATACCGTGACCATCTACTCCTTGGCTCATACTGTGACCATTTTCTCCTGGGCTCATACCGTGACAATCTTCTACTGGGCTCATACAGTGACCATCTTCTCCTGGGCTCATACAGTGACCATCTTCTCCTGGGCTCATACAGTGACCATCTTCTCCTGGGCTCATACCGTGACCATCTTTTCCTGGGCTCGTACCGTGACAATCTACTCCTGGGCTCGTACCGTGACCATCTCCTCCTGGGCTAATGCCGTGACCATCTTCTCCTGGGCTCATTCCGTGACCATCTACTCCTGGGCTCATTCCGTGACCATCTTCTCCTGGGCTCATACCGTGACCATCTTCTCCTGGGCTCATTCCGTGACCATCTACTCCTGGGGTCATACCGTGACCATCTTCTCCTGGGCTCATTCCGTGACCATCTACTCCTGGGCTCATACCGTGACCATCTTCTCCTGGGCTCATTCCGTGACCATCTACTCCTGGGCTCATACCGTGACCATCTTCTCCTGGGCTCATGCCGTGACCATCTTCTCCTGGGCTCATGCTGTGAACATCTTCTCCTGGTCTCATACCGTGACCATCTTCTCCTGTGCTCATACCGTGACCATCTTCTCCTGGGCTCATGCCGTGACCATCTTCTCCTGGGCTCATGCCGTGAACATCTTCTCCTGGTCTCATACCGTGACCATCTTCTCCTGTGCTCATACCGTGACCATCTACTCCTGAGCTCATACCGTGACAATTTTCTCCTGGGCTCATGCTGTCACCATTTTCTCCTGGGCTCATACCATGACCATCTTCTCCTGGGCTCATACCGTGACCATCTTCTCCTGGGCTCATTCCGTGACCATCTACTCCTGGGCTAATGACGTGACAATCTTCTCCTGGGCTCATTCAATAACCATCTACTCCTGGGCTCGTTCTGTGACCATTTTCTCCTGGACTCATAACGTGACCATTTTCTCCTGGGCTAATGCCGTGACCATCTTCTCCTGGGCTCATACCATGACCATCTTCTCCTGGGCTCATACCGTGACCATCTTCTCCTGGGCTCATACCGTGACCATCTTCTCCTGGGCTCATACCGTGACCATCTTCTCCTGGGCTCATACCGTGACCATCTCCTGAGCTCATACCGTGACCATCTTCTCTTGGGCTCATACCATGACCATCTTCTCCTGAGCTCATACCGTGACCATCTACTCCTGGGCTCATACCATGACCATCTTCTCCTGGGCTCATACCGTGACCATCTACTCCTGGGCTCATACTGTGACAATCTTCTCCTGGGCTCATACCGTGACCATCTTCTCCTGGGTTCATGCTGTGACCATCTACTCCTGGGCTCATACCGTGACCATCTTCTCCTGGGTTCATGCTGTGACCATCTACTCCTGGGCTCATACCGTGACCATCTTCTCCTGGGTTAATGCAGTGACCATCTTGGCCTTCGCTCATGCTGTGAAGAACACCTCCTGCTTTACCTATTGATGCAAGGAAATGACCAAACAATGGTTATTTCTGAAATTAAGTTGATTGCCATAGTCACTCTATCTTCAAGAAAAACAAGAGCGCTGCTCGACTATCGCCACGTTATTTTAGAGTTGAATGCGATTATTGATGTAATTTATATAATGCCAATCAAAATCATATTTAATAAGTATTATGTTAATTGACTAAATAGCATATAGGGATTTCTACCCTCACTGTCTGCTGGCCCTGAATTACTCTTGAGAAGTTTAAAGTCAATTAAATGGATAGCATGGAAGATATAAGTAAGATACACAATCTGCTCTAATACATTAACCGGCACTGCCGACAAGACTAAAGAAGCCTCCTTGTTCTTTGAATAGTCGAGCAAAAAATAACATCTGAAATGCTAAAAAACGTGAACTTGAAACAAGGATTTATTTCAGGTCAGCCTGATCAAAATTAATATATTATATATTATTTGTGGCATATTTACATGTTTCCCAAGGGTAATTCCATCTGAATGTTGTATGGCCTACCGAAAACAGCTCGCCATCTTTCAAGTGATGAGGGGAAGCATTCTCTCTGACCATAAAAGCCTGTAAAGTTAATGCAAATATCTAAACTTCATAATCAGCTACATGTTTGGTCAAGTGCTTTGATGCAAAAAAACTAAAATCGGAACAGGCGTTTAAGAGGAGTTGCGTTCACGAGAATTTGGACAGACGTCTGGATGGCCAGACAGGTGCATATGAATGCTGAATGCATAAAAATACTTCAACCTAAACAAATCTTTACCTACAATTTTGCTGCAAAATATTTCTATTCCACAGGCAAAAAGTAAGGGCAAGAGACACAAAAAAATACAATCAAACAAATGCACAGTTTCACCTACCTCATCAAATCTATTTATTTCCAACAAAACCTCGTGAGCAGCAGATCCTCTTACGATAATGTCATTTGACCTTGCACTGAAATAAAACCAGACATAATTTTCCACATGCATTATCACAAACTAATGTAATTCATTTTAATGTCATTTTCAAATTACATGTAATTTTTTAATGTACAGATATTGAGCTACCTTGTTTTTATCACTGAAATTCGTAAAGTCATAGAGAAAACTAGACATTGACTCTGTAGGCCATGAATGCAAGCTGCCATGTACCCCTGACAATAAATAGGGCTAAAAATAGGGATGGAAACGACTATTCGGATTAATGGATACCGGATAGGTATCCAAATAATAAAACAGGATTCGAATACCTTAAAGCTAATATTCCTTCACATTGTTTTACATGGTTATTACTGTCATAACAAACCCCGGTTTGGCAGACAATAATCTGCACAACGCAACATTGACAGACTGACATTATTCTGTTACTTAGTTGTTTGCATCAAGGCAGAGAGGAGCCTATGACGTACGCTTATCAACATGTTATAAAAGCCTATATTTGCCTTTGACTTTGTGTTTGACTGTTTTTGCTTACTACAGAACCAAAATTTGGTTCAAGACCAAAGAATAATGTATCAGCACAACGAGCTGACCAAGTGACTTTTAGACAAAGATTCCCTTTTCTCTTAATTAGCACTGAGCACCATATATCTCAACCAATTCAACTTTAAACATTTTGCAGATCACTTATCACTTATAAAATATATTAAGCTTGGAAATTATGTTTTAAAGAATATTTAGCAGTAACATGTTTCAATAAATTCAAATAAATGCATATGTTTATACAGAATGTAGGTCATTTGACGGTACAAAATATTTGTTCTGAAAATTGATTACTTATTATAAACATACTCATGTACAATGTATGCTCATTGTAAAAAATATATACCCCCATCTATTTTAAGGTACTGGCCCAAAATACACCAGATATTAATGCCATTTTAACTGATTATTTTGAACGCTTATCCGATAATAATAAAAACCATGATTGGACCCCATAGGTCTATGAACATGTTTATATACTGGACCCAATAGATAGGTTTATGAACACCATTATATACTGGACCCAATATGTAGGTCTATGAACACCAATTATATATGGGACCCAATAGGTAGGTCTACATGTAAAATCACCATTATGTGAGCCAGAGCATGAGAAAACCATGCTAATGGCATTTTTTTGTTGATTCCATTTTTGCTGCCAGTGAAATGTTGTGAATTATCAATAACATAATGATTTGCCAATCATACTGCAACATGCAGTTTCAAAATACATGCTTCGTTAAATTTGTGTGCGTTTGTATATATCCACTTCCACTCTGGTTTTGACCTCATTTTTGGCATTAGTTCTCCATGCTTTAAGGGTGGCTCATATAATGGACCCAATATACTGGTCTATGATCACCATTATATATTTAATGATTATTGTTTTCTGTAAATGTCAATGTTATTTCACTTCACTTCAAATCAGTTTTTTTTATATTTCAAATCCGCTTGACAGCCTGCTCAGAATGCCCTAAATAGCAAGGATACAAATTTAAGGGGACCGGTTGCTCATGGCCCCTAGATTTTCAGCTTGACTACTGGATTTTCTGCTCATTTCTCAAAATACTTCATATAAAACATGCTGAAAATGCAATGGTGTGTTACTGGATAGAAGTCTGTATCCCTGCACTATATATTATAGTGCCCATCTTCACTGAAACACAGAGATTTTTTTTTTTTAATTTACAGCCAAAACTTTGATCAACTTTTTATAATGGTTCATGGCAGTACAGACTGTACCTTAAATTTTATTGGAGTTACATGTACACATGACACAAGCTCAAAACAGGCTATCTTTCTAATTTCAAGAGCTATAACTCTAGTTGTTGGTCCTACGGAAACACAATCACACACATGCACAACCACTCAACCTGACCTACATTCATATGAAGTTTAATAGTTAAAATGCTTTTGGAGCTGTGAATATCTATTTTTCTATGACACAGAAAGTGGGGACATAAAATAGTACTAGATAAAGTTTGGATATATATGAATCACAAGGAGGAAAATGAGCAGTTTGACTTACCTCCCTATTGCCATTACAGTTGATTCCATAGGAAAGATAGTGAATTCCTCGTCTTTCTTAGTGACCATCACTGATCCCCATACCTTGCCTGAAAAACAACAGTATCAATTACCTTTTCAGAGTAATAGATGGATCACTTGTTTTTTTAATAAATCTATCTTCATAGACATGCAAGAACAATTCAAATCTGACAACTGAATGTATTGGCTACTGGATGAGTACCTAAGTCGGAATGGAACATAAAAACATGTAGGAACTTTTGCTTAAAAAGTGACTATTATAAAAAAACAAAAACATTTCGATCGATACAGGTGCTCATGATAACAACATACACAACGTTTAGTTGGAAGCAAGCCAGTTTTTATTTATTTTTTGGCAAACGACATTGGGAAAAACTATAAGCGCTAGTTGGGAAATTATGTTACCAAGCATGTGCAAAAATTAAAATATGTGCTGTAGATCTACAAAAGCAATGAAATAATAGGTTTATACAAGCCATTACCGTCGTTCCTCCCTGACTCAGACACCTTCTTCTTCCCCGCTGCAACCTCGCTTGTGGTCTCACCTACACCTTTATCCACTACTGGGTCACACACATCCTCAGAATCTACTCCATTGACAAACAAAAAGAACATTTGTTAAAACAAGAGGCCCAAGAGGGCCTGTATACATTCTACTGGTTTACATTGCAACTAGTCTATATAGTTAGATAAATGGATTACATGTATAAATGTGGTATTTCGTCAATATGCTTGACCTAACTCAACAATGATTTTAATAAAAAAATAAAGGGAGCTAGGGTGTTAACAAGGCTAAATAGAGCATTTTTTTGTAAAATCAAGGGCCCTTAACTCGGATTTTGCTCAAATTCAAACTCATTCGACATATTATAGTCATAAAAATTCTGTATAAATATGATTAGGATTGGTAAAGAAAAAAAGGTCCTAGAGTCTAATAGAGAGTAAACAACATGAAATATAGCAATTTAACATGAAATAAATCAAATTTTTCTAATTCAAGGGCCCAAAACTCTAGACCTCCTTATTCGATCAAGCCCATAATCAAAATCATTCGAGATCTTGTGGCAACAATCTTTAGGCAGCGACTTAGCGGTGAGAAAGTTTGATTAAGATTGCTTCAGATTTATGGATGCTAGAGTGTAAACAAGAAAATTGGGGTTGAGAATTAAATAAAGGGGCACTACAGATAACAAACGAGAAAAAAAACAACATATTAATAATCAAAGGTTAGTGTTTGTTTGTAACTAGTTGTCTTCTAAAATGTTTATTTTCAGTATACTAATTTCTTAAAAAAGAATTACTATTAAATTGATACGATCCGTAAAGAGAGTTATGCTACACATGCCTAAATTTATGTACGCCTTGTGCCAATGTCCGATGACGTCACTCTGACAGTGAAACAAACATTATTATGACACATGTTATTTACTCCCTACTATCGATAAAGGTTTAATCTAATTTGACCTCATTTCGCACACCCGACGACAAAACAATCCGGTTATGGATGCTCAAAGACAATTTCACAGTCCAATTTATGTTTTTGTATGACCGTTAAGAAATATCTGCTTTTCGCCATGATTTTTTTCAGACACTGGGGTAAGAATGAGGCGTATAGGGTGTGGGGTGACATATCTGAGAATGTGGATTTTATTTTCACTGCTAACGCAATGTACTAATTTAGATTTTTTGTCACAATAGACTTTGCATTTCTTGGCGTTTCTTTTTGTGCCGAATAAAGTAGTGTTTTACACTATCTGACAAACAGCGCGGATATGCATATAATTATAACAATGCCGCTGTAGAGTTGAATCGTAAGTTTTGCGGAATTTAATAATATACACGTCTGTATATTCATATCCGTATTGGAGTATTTGTTAACATATCCAATACGTCAAATACTGAAAAGATATATAATTCGTAAAATTTACTTGAGGAGATAATTTTGTGACACGGCATCTCGGCATCAATTTAATAAAGTAGACGTGGTTACGGCCTGCTACGAGTGTATTCCGCCACCTGATTAGCTCGTACATTTCCGTGTTAATAATTTATTCACGACTAAGAGTATGTTTCTTGTCCCTTTTCGGGAAGTCCAAAGGTAGATAATTATACTTTGTTTCAAACAAATAAATTAAATCATATGTTGTTGCCGGGTGATGTAATTATATTATGGCGGTCTTAACAAAAAAGGATCAATCAGTTTGAGATGAAATAGTTAATTGAAGACAATTCCTAATATTAACATCACCAGTGTATCGAGTGTCCAACTGTGTAGTCGCGTAAAACGTTCACTTGGTCATGGAGGTTGTGTATTACAATCGTTACAACACGCGTGTCAGTGGCAAACATGTAGGTCAAATCAAGGTAAATTTAAAAGACCTGCAGTTTCTGCTGCGATAAAGATAGGACGAAATCTTGATGCTGCGGGATATTGACTCACTGCGGTACATGGGGAAGGACAATTTTATGCTTTTGTATACGACGGGAGGAAATATCTGGGCAGAAAATGTATAAAATTTCGAGAAGAAAAACGGTGTTGAAGAAAAAATTCGGTTCAGAGATGGAAATACCGGCAAGGCATAAAATTTTAATAACCTTTTACCCCGCAAGGCATCATTTTTTTTATGAAAACACCCACCAGGCATAAAATTTTAATTATACTGCCGTCCGACCCCCCCATACATTTAATTCTGGAAAAGCCCTAATAAAAACTACATGAATACACAAATTAACAAACATAAAGAACAACTTGTAACAAATAACATGAATACACAAGCTAGAACTATCACTAATTGCAATTAATATCCCCCACAATAATGCTTTGAGGAAATGGTATTCTAATTATTTCTATGAACCGTTGCAAGACAATAAGTATGTTGACTTTTCTAGTTAACTTGCGAAAGGTCATGAATTATTGCTAGCCAGACACCAGTCATCAGACAGTCATTGCTGTAAATACAAGAATCATTGCCCAACCTTGCCATTGATAACTGGAAATGTTGAGGACTGGCGGCCTTTCGCCTGATCTGTCCTAGTACATATCAAGACGTTGAAGTGCACTTGAATTAAATAGTTTAATAGGCAAGTTGTGTTGGTCAGGAGTCTTTTGATAGTTGCTTTGAAATGAAATGCTCATCGCAAAAGCATAATTAAATCTCAAAAGGTATGCTTGTGAATAGCAAGTTAAATGAGTTATACTGCATAAACAAGTATCAATTAATGCATTACATGCACAAATCTTCTATTCATGTGAAGGTATTGAAAATGCCTAAAATTATTTCTTTTCAAAAAGGAGTTCATATATATATGTATTTAATGACTGGTATCATCTTCAATGAACGCAATTATACGAGGGCTGTTCGGGCAGTTCGAGGAATAGTTGTGCAGCTTCATTATTTATTATAAAACAGTACTACAACATGGCAGAAAGTAAATTCCATATATATGCAACATTTACTTTTACCATCAGATTAAGGTAAAAAATTTAACACACTAGAAATATCAGTAACCACAGCAACACATGTTTGTTTACATGCCGGCCATTATAAATACAATTATACGCGCTTGATAACTACACGGATTTATAACTAAACGCCATATTATTTGGGCACAAAACAAGAGGCCCAAGAGGGCCTGAGGACGCTCTACTAACTCATAGTTGCCATAGCACTTTTTGAAATTCTACTATGCAATAGAAACATCGGGGCAGGGTCATTTTTAACCATTTGAACATATCTTACAAAACTATAGTTGGTCATCATTACTACATAAACATTTTGAAAATCTGTTGGACCGTTCATGAGAAGAAGACTTTTTAAGTTTTGAACTATTTTTAGTAGGGGTGGCCATCTTGAATTTTAGATAGAAAAAATAATTCTTTTGTATAGTCTCCTATGCAATAGAAACATCCATGTGAAGTTTCAGTTTATTTAGTAACAGCAGCCATCTTGAATTTCAGATCGAAAAAAAAATCTTCTAATAGTCTCCTATGCAATAGAAACACCCATGTGAAGTTTCAGTCTAATTGGCCTAGTGGTTTAAGAACAGATGAAAGAAAAAGAGAATTTTCTGTTTTCCCATAGTATCCCTATGTAAAATTCTAAGTCCCCTTACAGGGCCCCTATAAATTTTAGCCCCTAAATTCTTATCTGCAATGAAACCCCTACACATAGGGATAATTTATGCAAATTATGAACAAATCTGACATACCGGTTCTTTAGAAAACGAATTTAGTAATTCCCAATTTTTACCCTTTTGGGGCCCCTCCTGACCCCTTAAGACAGTGGAACCCAGGCATTTTTACAAATCTGAACCTCCTTCACTAAACAATGCTTCTGTGAACATATAGGCAAAATCATTTCCATTTTAAAATAAAAAAAAAAAAATATATTATAATGACATGTAATTGAACCCTCGGGGCGGGGTCATATTTAACCCTAGGGACACCATTTGAACAAATCTAACAAAACTATAGTTGGTCATCGTTACTACATAAACATTTTGAAAATATGTTGGGCCGTTCATAAGAAGAAGATTTTTTAAGTTTTGGACTATTTTTAGTAACAGCGGCCATCTTGAATTTCAGATCGAAAAAAAAAATCTTCTGTATAGTCTCGTATGCAAAAGAAACACCCATGTGAAGTTTCAGTTTAATTGGCCCAGTGGTTTCAGAGAAAGTGCTACTAACAGACGACAGATGACAGACGACGGACAACAGACAGCCTTTGGCCAGTAGAGCTAAAAACATGCCTACGTCATTTCCGAGAAATAATGTTATTGAAACCATTAATTGCATTGTCACATTTTTATTTAATGCTATCGCTATTTGCTTCACTGCATAATAACATCAACTGGAGATGTTAAGCTACAGGGCAAAAAGCAATTATTATTAAATTCTCCGTTGGATTAGGTAAATAGCCATGAAACTATGGCAATGTTTATTATAAGATGAAGAAAAAGAATGATGTGTCGCTTTGTCTTTAGCTTTTATGTGGCAATACGAAGCCAAGAGATGCCTTCTTGGACATAATAATAACATTAGATAAAACTTGGGTTCATTACTTTGATCCAGAGACCAAGTCACAATCGCAATCATCAGTTTGGAAAACCAAAGGGTTCAGTACAGTTATTAATTTCAAAATGAATTTAAATTTAAGGTCATGTAGTATGAATGTGTAAAAATAAATAAATAGTTCTAAATAACAATAACAAATTAATATAGAAGGGATATGCATTTTCAGGTTTCAGGTCATTCTGCTCATCCGGCAAGCTCAACACATTTAGGATTGTAATGTTGGATCATCGGCCTTACGGCCTAGCCTAAGCTCCTATGGAATTTTTGTTTTCCCGGAGTTAAAAGCTGAGCTCATAGGAAATCACTTTGAAACAGGGGGAGAATTCAGACAGGCTCAAGGTCTGCATTAAAATCATTTACCCCGGACAGGTATGAGGAAATATTCGGTATTTGGCTATCAAGACACAAGGATTGTGTAACAGTCAATGATGAGTACGCCGGTCGCTTGACTTTTGACAATAACGTCAGGTCACATATGGCACCTGTCATTGTGCAGTCATACAGTGTTTTTCATCAAGCATAAAATGTAAATTGATAATTGTACAAAAATAATTTTTATGCAAGTGCATGTCATCAAATTAAAATTCAACTTCGCGAACAACTCTCGTATTAATTTAACAACCCAGAATTTTTAATGCCTTTAAATTGGTTATATCAGCTGAAACAAGTAAAACAAGTGTATGAGGGCTACCCTCTTTAAAACTGTAAATTAATCAGTCTTTGATTTAATTTTTCAAAACCACTTGCCTGAACTGAGCAATTAAATTCAAGTGACCATGTTAAAATAAGAAGCTTTCTCATGAAAGTAACCCATAAAATATCTTGTCTGAACCAGAAATCACTTGCCCTTAGCACCAGGCAAGTGGATTATGTCAAAGACTGTAAACAAACATGAGAACTTAAACTGCAACATTTTTTGTCACCTTCTGTGTATATAACCTTCCTTGCAGCATTTTTCTAGACGAAAATATAAGCATCATAAAATATGCACAGCTAATTACTTTTACTAGGATCAATCAAAAAGTCCTGAAAACGAAAGTATTTGTTATAAGACCATCATTAAAAATATTTTGGTTTGCCGTGCTCCTACCTAGAATTGTTTGGGTGTGAAAGTAGGAAGGGAAATATTTGTTTATCAATTTTATTTTTAAGAAGCAAACAACCATAGTAGTTGTTCGCCATTAATAAGAGGATGATATGTGTACACTATGTATACAAAGTATTTATGTGCAATTACTGATACAACATACAACATGATTTGAAAAATGTGTAATGATTTTCATCTTTAAATTTTTTGTGGCCTAATTGGAAAAAAACAATTATGGGTCGGGGGTATTTTGGGTTGATAGGTCAGAGCATGGCAAAACAAATAATTTTCTATTTTATGCCTAGGCAGTTATTGGTTACACATGCACACATGCTCAAACAAGGCTCTTGCTAGATAGTGACCTAGGAGAAGTATTCTCCGCATTAATGTCTGTAGCAGAAGTTTTACAAAGTTCCAGATGTAGAACCAGGTTAGATGTCAAAACTGAAACAACTTGATAATTCAAAATTTCTCAACTCACCCTACGCCAAAACGCTGATTGGTCGTTGTAGTCAAATCTTAGCTCGGAGCCCTCCTTAATGTACTGTATGGCATACATTGCTAGTTTTACATTGCCATCATTCTTTTCTTCTGCAACTACTTTGCAGTTTGGTTTGCGGGAATCGTTGACCATTCTACCACATCCACTTGATCGAGTTCCATCAATACTGAAAACATTGCAATTTAACATAGTTAATACTGCAAATAGCAGCCAGTATCTGCAAATATCAAAAACATTAAATGCATGGGTTTGCAGTTTTTATTACAGAGACCACTTGATACTAAGACCACTCTCAATTATAAGACCTGTTTTGTTTTGTTGGGTTTAATGCCCAGTCGTCACCTTTTGAGGTCATATACAGGCTTTTGTCAGTTTATACTGGATATACCTTGTCTCCATAACAAGTGCATTCCTCGGTTTTACTGCAAGCGACTGACAGCTTTCCCACTTGAATCAGCGATGGGAGGCGAATGACCTACGAAATAATCCTTTGATCAAATCACCAAAGTGATCGTAGCCGGCTGGACCCCAGATCGAACCCAGAACATATTTAAGATTCCAATGTTCAAATGTAAACAAACTTACCATAAATCCTTTCCCTTGTGTTTGAAAAAGAACAAGAATGATCCTTCATCAGAAGATAGAGAACAAAACCTCTTTAAACCTTCTTTCCCTGGAATCTGCTCTCCCTCGTAAAAACACAGAAACTGGCCTTTCTCCAGTCCCTGGCTGGCAAATACACCCGAGCCTAAAAACAATATTATGACTTAGGGTAAAACAAAAACTTCTACTGAAGTAAAAAAAAAAAAAAGCCGCCTTAAAATTAACATGTAAAACTAATTATAAATCAAGTTTAATATATGACAATGCCAAATGTGTATTGATATATGGCAATCAGTCCACATGAACAATAAACATAGTTTTTACTTAATTGTTTAATAACATTCATCTATTCAAGTGCTTGAGAGGTTGCTAGAATCTCTTCCTATTATCACGAAAAAGATGGAGCTTATATAAGCCCCATTGTCAAGGTGGTATGCAGTGTCAAAATTAGGCACACGCGAGGAAAGCAGGTTAAACCTGCATTTATTTATAAGTTTTTTCCATCATGTCATACTCTTGTATTGATAGATTAGATACTTTACCTTACAACAAGCTGTGAAATTAATATAATAATTTTAGTGTTCATGAATAACTCACCTATATATGTGTCAATGAATTTAACCGACAACATCCCCCTTTCCTCAGCTGACTTATGAGACAGCTCACTTGCTGCCCTGCTTCTCAGTCTCGTTGTCTGAAAGGAAACAAACACTGAACCATATATATAACACTGTTTGCTTGCACAGTGCAACGTTATGGCGCTGCTTTTAAAGGAATACTTGTTGAACAGCTTATTAACCATTAGAAGAGAATAATATCACAATATTGATACACTGTTTTAACATTAATATAAAGTGTAATTTGACATCAATGTATGTTTGCTATATATATGCATAATTTGAAATCAAAGAAATTGTATAAAAAAGCCCAACAAAATGCCCCTCTCAGAGCAAAATGCCATGCTTCATTGAAATCTAAAGTAAATGAGTATGGAGTAAATAACAATAATTAAAAAGAATGGTCAACTGATTTAGTAATGCTGATGGGGTCATTGTCGTTACATTTAATACAGATATGTCCCCCGGGGACATTTCTGTATACATGAATGTACCCGGAAAACTGTTTGATTACTTTAAAAGATACGCCCACAATATAATCCCACAGCAATATTAGCTATAATAACAAATTAACAACACAACTTTTGCATATTGTTTACACCTTAGTAAGCACAGTCATCGACTTTAGGACAAGTCTGGTGGCCCATGGCCAGTGAAAATCTGATCGGGCCAGTGACTTTTTGTAATATTTTCAAAGAAAGCTATGCAAAATTTAAAATATGAAGGTGTTCGGGCCAGTAAATTCAAATGTCTAATTTCACAGACTGTAAGCATCAATAATGCTGACGTCATTTTGCCAAAATTTAAAAACATGACGTCATTATGTCGCCAGGGAACATATTTCTTATTAAATGTAACGACAATGACCCCATCAGCTTAGTTATTGGCTTGTCACTTTTAACATTGTGCATTTTTTCAAAATGAGGTTCATATGCATTAATAATATTATAAAACATATTAATTTAAGCATACTTTACTTCTATCGGCAGTATAAGGGTTTAGATGTTATTCAAGGAATAAAATTATTGTTTTGCTTGTTTACTTTACGTCATCAACAGTTAATTCTCAAACATTGCACAAAGTAAACAATGTCATTATTATTCATAATTAAAGTAAAATGACACAATGTTCTCTATATTTACAGGTCAATAAATGATATATTGCTATTCATGCTGTAAGACTTAGAAAAAAAAGTACTATCCGAAAACTGTTGCATCCGAATATAGACTATTTTCACACAGTCATTCTGGCACATCTTAATCATTGCATGCATTAGATTCCTTTGTGGCATTAGATTATTTACAGACCAGTAAATCGACAAGATCATTTATGTCCACGTTGTGAAACGTTATGAACTTACCAAAGCCATTATGTGGTACGCACTTGATCATTGGAGTCCTGTAGCGAGCGAAGAAAGACAGTCCGCCATATTTAGACAGGAATTGAAATCGAACTGGAGCATGCGCATTATGTTCACCATATATATACCATATATATACAGATAATAGAATTCACGGCAATTGTATATTCGCAACATTTTCGGACCCAATAATTATGTTTAAAAAAGCATTTTTTTCTGAATGAGTAATATAAAAGGAATGGATAGAACCGCACAATTTTGTTGGGTCTAGCCACTATTGGGTCTATGTCCCAATAATCTACATATGTCCCAATAATCGACATGGCGACCCAAGAATTCGGGTGCAATACGCAAAGCAGACCCAGTAATTCGGCAAGTTTAAAACTATATATATATATATATATATATATATATATATATATATATATATATATAAATCTGATAAACTATTTTGAAAACAAATCAGTTATGAAAATATATATAGTTAAAGACTATGAAAAAGGAACCAACTTGAACACTATGTGATTTTAAATTAAACAAACAGAAAATGATCATTTTTAGCATAATTTAGATATGGCATTCTACCTCTTAGACTAGAAACAGGACAATATTTTGGTACGCCACCGGTGCAAATAAATTTTACATTTTGTAATCTACTTTAGATTGAATGCACATTTTACAATGGCTTAAAGCAGATTTTTTTCAAAGAACATTTGTGTTTAAATACATGTATAGTTTAATGGTATGGAAGATGTTAATACCTTTATATTGTCACAAACTTATAACTATTACTTAATTATTACGCCATATATGTTTCCGTTTTCAGCGTTACAGATATATCACATCATTTGCAATCAAGTAACTTATTCAGGGTACATGTAAGTGTTACAACTCATTGTCGAAACTTCAGAAGTTTTAAGCGTAGTACATTTAAAATGTTCACTATAGTTGTAGATGTAATTAGCAAATCAAGCAACCAGAGATAAAATGGTTGAAAATTAGAAATGATAGTTAATTTAACCAATTATGACAGTGTCGGTTAGATTTAATATAAATAGCACAAGTTGTGTCATAGTCACTCAGTAACTATTGTATTTTTATCAAATAAATTTAATAAGTTTAATATTGGAACCATGCTTGGCTTTCTATAACTTTTACAAAAAACTAAATGGACACACTCTATGAGATTTCCTGATGATTGATGACCGAGTACTTGTCAAACGATATTAAGTGTATTCACCAAATTCAAAAGTCATGTTAATAGATATGGTACTCCTTGTGGCTGGGTGTTTGCAACTAGCGGGTGACACAGTGAACATTAGGAAGCTTTTACATGTAGGTACTTAGGCTAAAGGCTTGCAAAAGGCCCACATAAAATGAGCGTAAACGAGTCTAAGATAGAGATGTGAACTTGATGGTCAATGGGAGTTTTAAATGTCCAGGTGTACGAACAATATGACTATATAATAATTAGCCGACATTGTATTAGGTCAGGAATAGCGCAAGATACAAGTGCTAGTATTTGGGGAAGGCATAATACTTCGGGATTCAAGTATGTTAAGACGGGTTTTATTGAGACGATGGTTGGGTTTTAAGTAGGAACAGTTATACTAAGATGAAGGCCTGTTTGAACTATGTTTAGAAGCGTACATATGTGTCAATAAGATTTATTTAAATTTAAACGAAATGTAATATTGTAAGAATGAAATATATATAGAAAGTCCTGCTTTCTGTATAAGTGTATTAGTTATCTGTGACGTTTGAACGAAGAATGATATGGGAAACAGAGCAACATTTAAGAAATATTAGTGATATATCAAATCCATTAAGGAGATAAAGCTCAATGGTTAAACACCGGGCTTCATTAGCTTTTTTAAATAACTGATATAAATACTATACTTAAGAAGAAAATCGAACTCAGCTATATAGACAACAGTTATTATGATTTTAGACACTATATTATGGGAAAATAAAGTAATACTATACATATTCACTCAACAATTAATTTTGTACTGTTCTACATATAAAGATAGTAACACATAAGTCCACTGATGGTCAAAATATGCAGTACAAGCCTTATATTATTTATGTATATGGTTTTCACTAAAAGACGGACGAGTATAATGTATTCCCATATTGTACAAAACACTGTAAAATGATATGTTTTATTATGTTCCTCAATCTAAAACAAATGTATCAAAAGAGTAAAAAAATATGTATTTTTAAATAAATAAACCTTAATACAAAGCGGCAGACAAAGACACTTGCAGTGGTAAATAGTCGGATTTTCCAAACGTCATCGTCATGCGGAACAGTTTATCAGTTGTTTATTTTATCGTTGAAATTTCTACTAAATTATTTTCCTTTGTTTTTTAAGGCGCCATATTTAATTTTGAAATGTACAATATAAAATTTATTTTGGATTCAATACATTTCTACATACTGAACGGTGACGTGGTAACATCTAGGGTAGCTGATTTGCAAAACACGAACAGGTATAGAATAAGTATAGAAACACATGCATGGTCATGTCAGTTTATAATGTGGAACTCAGTCAAATGGACGGGGCTGATTATCAATCATGTTTGTTTGTATGGTAAGTGTAAGCCTAAAATATGGAACTGTATATAAATCATTACATAACAGATATCGTCAAAACATAACCTTAAATATAGTATATGTTTATGTATTGTTCTAGTTATAATCCTGATAAAAACTTACTTTTAGTCCTCAGGTTTATAACTGTCAGATGTCTTCCAATTCGGTTTGTGACCTAAACTATGTAGCTGGTAAAATCTTTATCTTGTATATCAGTTATATGCTATACTGCCGTTCAATATGACATCTTCTCCATATAATTTAGTCATGGTATACCATTTGTCATATGATACAGTTGTTCTGTATTTGTACACCATCTAATCTGGTAAAACTGACGCTACCTGCAGGCGGAAAACTATAAAACGGAACGTTTATTCTCACATCTCCTGATATTGCGCCGACAAATGTTAATTCTTCGTCAAATATTTTAGGTGAAACTAAAACAGAAAACATCATAAAAAACGTTTAATTTGATGGTTAAATATGAAATCATATGAGAGGTTGTAAGAAATACATATGTGTTATCGTATTTTATAGCGTTGCGATTGACAGACACAATTATTAACTGGTGCGCTATAATTTGGTCTTGTTAATCATGTCACAAACACAAATCTTATGTGCCTGGTTTATGAGAATCATATAGTTTTATAATGATGTTACTCTTGCTGCTCTGACTTCTACAAAGCCAACGAGTATTGCTGCTGATGGCCCCACTTTTTATAGAATAGCTTCCCAGTGACGTCTTTTGCAACCGACCGTTCCAAGGCGGTAAACCTTGTTTTGTTTTTATCATATTTATTTGGTATATTTATTGCATCCTTGTTGAATTGGTGGCTGTGTTCTTTGAATGAAACTTTTCCTGTTTGTTATATATTATTGTAATGTTCAATAGTTAATATCAATCTCTTTTTGTATATGTAATTTTAACTTTATTATTTAATTACCAGTTTAAAAAAGGGGAATTACATACGCTGCATATATGCCAATCTGTTACACATATTACAGTTTATTGGATTTAAACACAGATTATACGCCACTATGTTACGCTTATTAGTGTTTGTGTAATGCAAATAAAAATGTTAAATTTTATATCAAAATGCCAGATCGTATATATCAATAGGTTGATAGCGTACAACTGCAGGTTTAGTACACAATTTCGGAGTATTGTATTAAGTACTTTTTAAAGTATTGAATAAACAATACAGTACAACCCATTGTCAAACATTAATGCATTTTATTAACCATTTGTATTTCATATATGTTTATATTATACGGTTTTGAAGAAGGCCTAGGACTTTTAATAAAAGGCTCTCGACTTCTCTACCTGGAATAATCTTAACAGATTATCCAAGTCATCAAATCGAGTCTCTGATCGAGTCTCTGATCGAATCCGTGATCTCTAATGTTAGTGGTCAATCTATAGTTTAGTTTAAACATATTTTATTTCATAATTTTTACATGAAATGGGGTTGGGCCACAAGTTCTGCCAGCATTAGATTCGGCCCTTCCCCTACAGATTACATAATCGTTTTTAACAATGGCATAAAATACATTACAAAACCAAAACAATTGAAAAATATTATGGAAAAACGAAAAAAACAAAAACAACATTTATGTGAGTTTTTTTTAAGAGAGGAAGAGAGAAAAGAAGAAGAAAGAGATAGAGCGAGTTAGTTGCTGCATAACAAAGTTTATATACAGTTATTTTGAAAGTTCACTTCTCATCTGTTTGGCACCTCCCACTAACAGCCTGCGGCTCGTGATAAGTAATTTCAACAGAAACAGCAGTCAACTGGCATTGACAGGTTCTACTATTTTGCAAACTTAATAAAAACAAATATGTAGAACTTAATCATTATAATCCTTAAATCTTTTTGTTGTTTTAATAAAATTATGTACTGATTCAACAATTTTCTTATTTACGTTTAAGGATAAACTCTTATCGCCAAATAATAGTTTTTTAACGTTAAGAGGGTGTAACAATCTAGTTGATTGAAAGAGTATTAGTCTTTGATTTCTATAAATGGAACATTTAAAGAAAAAATGTTCTGCGTCCTCAATTGTATCGCTGCATTTACAGAATGGGCTGAATTTTAGATTGTTTATATATAGGTCATTATTTAAATTACTGCAGTTAGTTCTTAACCTAGCATGTAAAACTGATAAATGCCGCTTGCCATGAGAAAAATGTAAAGGTATATTACTGTTTTTGTAATTTTTGTTGATTTGTTTTTTAAAAACCATAAGTGAAGGCGAGGTTCGAATTTCATTATCTAAAGAATTCCACAAAGAAATGGATGAAGGTATACATGATTTTTTCATCAAATTTGTTCTACAGTGTGGGATAGTAAAATTGTTTCTATTTCTAAGTGGGTATTGTGTTGTCTCACCAACATATGATGGAATTAAATCATTAATATAGGAAGGGACATTATTATTACGAACTTTAAACATAAAATAATTCTTTCGGAGTTCACGTCTCCATTTAAGTTTCTCCCATCCGCATTCCTGGTATAACTTTTCTAATGATGCAGATCGTGTGAGACCAGTTATAATTCGCGCTGCCTCATTCTGAATTTTTTCTATGGAGTCTGAGAGGTGCACAGTGCAACCATCCCATCTTCAGATGAATACTCTAAAATAGGACGCACATAGGAAAAATACATTTGATTAAGAGCATTTCTACCAACTTTAAATTTTAGATTTCTCATGACTCCTATTGCCTTTGAGGCTGAAGAAAGAATGTTTTCAATATGTGTTTTCCACTTTCCATCATTATTAAAAGTTACACCTAAGTGTTTATGCGATTGAAAAAATTCAAGAGGAATGCCATTAAAAAACAATTTAGGAAGTGAGTCACAATTCCTTAAGGTAAAAAACACAGCTTTTGTCTTGTTCGGATTAAAATTAACCATCCACTGGTTGGCCAAACACGATATATGTAATAAATCATGATTGATAATACCTTCAATATCTTCAGCTGAAGAAGCAGAGTAGTATAATGAGCTATCATCTGCATAGAGTCTGGTCAAACTAAGGATATTTTCAGCTATATCATTGACATAAATAAGGAACAATAAAGGACCAAGGACAGAGCCTTGAGGTACACCTGCAGTTAGTTTTTCAAATTTAGATTCTGATGATTGGATGACGACACGTTGAGATCTGTTATTCAAGTAATGAGAAATCCACTTAAGAAGATTTCCACTTATACCGTTTCTTTAAGTTTAAAAAGTAGTCCTCTATGCCACACTCGGTCAAAAGCTTTAGATATATCACAGAATACCATGCATGCAAATTGTTTATTATCAAATGTTTGACAAATATGATGGTAAATGTCAATGAGTTGGTATGTTGTTGAATGTTTAGGTAAAAAGCCTGATTGATATTTATACATTATATTATTATCATACAGGAAATTATACATATTTTTAAAAATGATTCTCTCAAAAAGCTTGCCACAACAACTTAACAAAGACACAGGTCTATAATTTGAAACATCTGACTTGTCACCTTTTTTATATAACGGTGTGACATTGGCAATTTTCCATACTTTGGGGTATGTACATTCACCAAGAGAACGATTAAAAAGAATAGCCAGTGGTTTCGATATTGAGTGTGCAACTCCTTTTAACATTTTATGACTTATCAAATCATGGCCACAAGCTTTGTTTACGTTCAGTATGGTGATAACATCAATTATTTCTTTTTCTGATATAATAATACTTGAAAGTGAATTTTCAGTTTTACGAGTAAAATTAGGCAGAGAAGCATTTTCATCATCTACCGTGGATGTAGAAACAAAGTATTTATTTAAGTAGTTTGCTTTCTCTTCGTTAGATATATAGAATGATTTGTCACCATGCATGGTATTTTCAATAAGCGGTGGAATATTAGTCCAGGAACCGTTGTTTTTAACAAAATGTCTTATAATTTTCCAAAAGCCACGCCTGTCATTGCATTGCAGATTTGTAATATTCATTTCCAGATTATTAAAAAAAGTTTTCTTTTGCATGTTTTTTTAAATTGTTAACTTTATTTCTAGCATTTTTATATTTATTCCAATCATTTAGTTTTTTTCGTCTGATTGCTATATTTTTAAGGCGATCTCTAATTCTTGAAAATTTTCTAAGCTCAGAATCGAACCAGGGTTTATCGTCTGGACGAACAGTAATAACTTTAGAGGGAATACATAATTTAACCATAGCCAAAAATATTTAAGTGAAATTACTGCATGCCTCGTCAAGTGTTAAATTGTTTAAATAAGTCCAGTCATGTGAAATATTTTTTTCATTTAGTAACTGAAAATTGGCTTTGTTATATAACCATACTGTTCTTTCATAACTGGCATGTATCTGACAAAGAAAAGGCAAAACGATGTATATAGCATTATGGTCACTTACAGTAGACGGAATTTTAATTATGCCTGAATCTGAATAAGGCATATCTTGTGGAATAATTATGGGGTCAAGAATGGCATTTGTTCTTGTGGGCTCGTGTTTAGTATTGTGCATGGAGTTAATTAAAAGTACATTTTTTAAGTTATTAAAATTTTGATTCAGCAAATCTTCATTTAAATCTCCTAACAGAACTACGTTTTTTGAGACTTCATACGCATGTTCTATATTTTTGTTAAAATTATCAAAAAACTCTTTGTCAGCTGTTTTAGGGCTGTAGAATAACCCTAGTAAAAAAATTTCCGAATTTGTTTTGATGTGGACCAAAATTGATTCTTCACAAAATATTTCCAAATCCATTCGCCTTGAATGGATTATGTTTTTCGAGAAATAAGCTAAGATACCCCCTCCATGATTTGTACGATCCTTTCTGTATGATATATCGAGATTGTTACTGAAGTGTAAAAGATTGTCTGGAAAGTTTTGGTCTAGATGTGTTTCAGTAAAACATAAAATATCGAAGTCAGAAAAAATATCTGCAATAAAGTTTAACTTATTCCTGATGCTCCTCATGTTACAGTGCATTATAGACAGGGTATGTTGTTCATTTGTAGGGCCTGGATTAGTCTCAATATCACCTGCTTGCAATAGTATACAAAACAAGATAATTTTAAATTCAATGTTTTCAATACAATCTTTGAGTATAAGTGGGAAAAATAATATTACTTTTGTCAACCATTTTAAAAATAAGCTAACATAATATATACAAGATCCAGATATCTTGAGTTTAAAACTGCCATGCACCAGCATGCTGCAACCATTGAATAATCCTATAGCTGATCTCCAAGCACAAATGTCATTATCCATTGGGTAAAAGAAAAATATTCTTAAAAAAGTTGGAGACCACCATATCACCTATCCCTACCACAAGCTGAAACCCAGAAGTGCCCACATATGAGAAGGAAATGAAAGAAGACAGAAAAAGGAATAAATGTAAAAAAATAGAAAAACTAAGCATATTTTAAAGAGTAAACTGTGTAAATACTACAGGTTTTGCAATGACTGATAATCTATATAAATCACAATACATATTTGTATTCATAGTTAGAGTCGTATTTCTTCACATAAATATGTATCTTATAGATTCAATAAAACATGTATGACACTGTGTGTTTTAAGATAAAAACTTATATGCATAATTTAAAAATTACATTATGTATGACGATGTGTACCAATATGATGATGCTATCAATGAACACAAGCTCTTGATTCAGAAATGTTAGCTGTACCAATATTTACTCAACACACCTTGTACAAGTATCTCAATGGTGCTAGCCTGGTTTAAAATTCCTGCAACATCTCTAACACCATTGTTGACTACACAGATCGGCGGTCGAGGGTTTGGTATAGTTTTACTTCCAAATGTTTGTGTTAAAGCGATGTAGTTGTAGTTATTAGGAACAACATTGGCATTACACTTCAATTCAGTATAATTGTTTTCTACAAAATCTGTACTTGGAAGTACTGTGGCAGTTGCATCAGGTGCATCTAGAATGTATTTGAACGTTTACTTGCATTGTACATGCATACGCATGTGGTTGCAAATCAAAGGTATTTGAAAAGTATGAAAATCGATATATCTATATTTGGTGAAACAATAGGTTTAATATAATAATGGTGTCATTAATGCAATTCAAACTTTTTTTTTAAATGTTCCGGTTGTTGTAGTTTCAAATGATTCCAAAATGGCTTTGCTCCCTAGCACTTTTATTTTAAAAATGAAATGCTATAGTTCCGTAAAGATCACAAGCAATACCAATATATAAATAATTCAGCCTTTATCGATATCATACAAACTTTCCAGAAATATGCTAATCCGATGACATCCGTGAAATACTGTACAATGTATGAACTATATACAAATCAACTTTAAAATATGCAGTTATTAGGCCAATGTAACCAATGCTGTTGTTGTTGTCAGGACATAATCGGGCATAGTGTATTTGGAATATTTACGATGGGTATTCCTTCTTACCGAGTTGCAAATAAAGGAAAATTAAAGAATAAGATGTTTCAAGTTTGCTGTCTGTTAATAGCTCATATTTATAACACACGTTTCCACCGTGACAAATTTAAACCTATTGTCAATATTTTGTTTTGAGTGGTAGAACTACTAATGTCATAAAACGACAATTGCTGTTAAACTACATTATATGTGATATAATTAAGTATAATGTGTGACATTATTACGCAAATAACAATTCACGCACCACACACATACACATTCCATGTTGTTTAACTGTAAAAAAGTACCATGTCGAAAATAATCATAATAATAATTATTTAAACCATTTTGATTGTATGAAAATTTGACCAAAATAACATTCCTAATATTCATTCCACATGAGATTTATTTATACAGGCTGTTATTTACTAGTTGATATTGTGGCAGTATTGTGATACACGTGCAATTCTGGCTGCCATGTGTACACATTTTAGTGTGCTCTCGCATGTTGAATAATACGGTACCGTTTCATGATCACTATTACTCATGAGGGACGGACCGTAACTAATGTTGGCAGAATGTGTGGACTTTTTTGCTCATGTGTTTATATCTATATGTATATAACGTTACATGCTTAGGAGTTGTAGTTATATTCAGTCATAAAATATACCATGAAGTCTTCCTCCGCCAAAGGTATTGGTAAACATATAAATGTTATGTTCTGAAATTATAAAACTGTGATATTGTAAATATTGACTTGAACTTAAAACATTTTTTTCAAATTATTAATATTTCAGTATTTCATAAGTATGCTTTGGTTTAAGATAACAGAGAAAGCCACCTTCTGCAAATATCAGGACTAAATTGATGTGTTTTTCTACTCCTGTATACTCATCTTGTTTCGGGTCGAAGGTAATGTTATCAGGCCCGTCTATCGGATACATAAACAATTGAAAGAAATTATATTTTAGACGATTTAGCCAAATGTTTACAGGTTCACCTTAAAATAAAAGACTGTAAGTGTTATATAGAAAAACTTTTTAACTTAATGGCCATATATGGGTGAAATACTCACATATGACATTCAAGGTCATAGATTTTGTAGCTGTACCGACAGAACCAATGGCACGTTCTGGGTTCGTGGCTATACATGTGTATGTGCCCGTCATAGAAGGTTGAAGATAACCTAGATTCAGAATACCGTGTGTACCTGTCTGCCCAGACTGTCCTATTTTCTCCCATTTGTAGGCACAAGCTGGGTAACACGACGCTGTACAATTGACAGACCTTAATGTTGTGTGTTCTACTTCTTTATATTTATTTTGTGAAGGATCAAAGGCGATGTTATCCGGACCGTCTATCGCTAAAACAGATTAACAATGAAATGCATTGTTGATGCAATATAGATATTCAATCATTATTATTAAAAAAAGCTAAATAATCAGCCAGTGAAAATCACTGTAGAACCTTTAATTCAGAGCTGACCAATTGCAGTATCATTTTACTTTGTCCATCTTAAAAGTAAAATAGTATATATAGTATTTCTTAATTTTTTGTGTTACCACCGATAAACGCCGAGAAAAGATTTCATAAATTTGACATTTGACCTCAAAGTATGACATTGACCTTTGTGTTAGGCATCTCATTTCAGTATAATGTTTGTATAACTGTTTTTGTGCATGCCACATACGTTAAGTTTACAGTAGATTTTCCTTCATCTTATTGTTTCAGTTAAAACAATTGTCCATGCAAATTTAACCCATTTGCTACCTTTAGTGTTATCTTAATCTTGTTACAGGAACCTAATCCTTACGCACGACACAATTTGTATTGCATTAATTTAATAATTTATGAACGTTTATATATTTTTAAATAACAATTTACTGTTCTTAGTCAACGGCCAACACAAAGGAAGAAATCGTCCGCTGTCTATGGTATAATTAATGTTGAATTTCTTCCATGTAACGACCTCTTGGCCTATCAAAACGCTGAAAAATATATCAGCTACATTAAGTCAAAGTGTTAATATATACATGAATAGACTTTGTGGACGACGTCATGAAGTGTATCTGAATCAAAACATTTATCACAAGTTATGTAATATATGTGACTTAAAATATACATAAGTTTTTATCAAATTTTCTTCCATACTTTCGAACTTATAGCTCAACAAGATATTTATTTATTTTAAGTGTTTTATCTAAGTACGACCTTGACATTTAAAATAGGTATATGATGTTTGCGCATAATGCTAATTCAGAGCTATAACAATGATAACTACTGTGATCCGCTTGGCCGTGTAAATATAATCTTAATTGTACTAACCTCACTTTTCGAATATGTATTCGACGGATTCCTAACGTTTGCATGTTTTCTTCTTTTGTAACTTTCTTCTTTAACATAAGTAATATATTACTTCGCATAACTGTTTTCCGTAGTTTATTTAACAAAAAGCTGTTGTGCAATGCTTAATTTTCTGTTTATTATTATATTGCCTAAATAACTCATCTTGCAACGTATTTATGTTAGTAAATATTATTTGATATATAGTTAAGCTTAATATTAAGTTAAATAGAAACATGTCTTAATACAAATGAACTATCGATCCATTTAGTGTTTGACTGTGCTGTTTATTTAAGAAATAGACATATGCTTTGGAATGATATTTGTCAAGTATTTGGATTCAAATGATTTCTACGACTCATATCTACTGATATTTATCTTTCTATGGATTAAACAAAAAACTTCAGCTGAAAACTGAGCAAGACTATGTCTGAAAATAGTCGTAAATTAAATTCAGAATATGGTAATGAATTAATCTTTTAACGAGCGAGAAATCATCAGTGAATGCACATAAAGTGTAATATATTCAAACTTTCATTTAATAATTACAGACATGGCTATAATTATTTTCAATGTTTTCCTTGTTTACACGATGAAATGATTGTAAAAGAAATAACCATTATAAAATGTCTGTATTAAGCTAATTTATATTCAGATTCTGTCTTACCCCCACCCCCAATAATTCGATACCGTTTTTAATAATGTCGGAATCCTAATAGTTTTTCACTATAAGTATTTTTTTCTTAGTATTATTTTACTTTATTTTATATAGGCATTAAGCATAGCATTAAGTTGACTCTGAAACTGTGGATGTATGTATTCATGTTTGTGTTCATATGCAGGTGTCTGTGTAGGAGTGAGTATTTGCGCGTGTTTGCTTTATAGTCTGTAACTGCTTGTAACTCATCACGCTTTTGTTCATGTATGTTTGTAATTGCTTGTATCTGCGAGTGTTAGTGCAATGTGGCACTTTGCAATTCAAATGTCAAATGTTTTGTATGCTTTATTATATTTATTATTGGTATATTTTTTGTTTATTATTAACTACTCATGTTATTGTTTGATATGTTTTTTATGTTAAATCATACACGTATATGTTGCTCTCCGCTATTGGAGGAAATAAATAATGTATATATATTTAAACAACGGCCGATATGTATCAAATTAACTTGGGTTATTATACTTATTATATCATATGAATACTAGAAACCTGTAAAAGTTATATCTCAACCTAATGATAATGTCATAATTTGGGAAATTTTATTGTAAAAAACGACAGTATGAGAGAAAACTGAAGTGAATGATGCTTTAATAAGATAATTTGCATGGCTAACATTATGTTATCATGTTCTAAATACATTTTAATTGAAATAACCCAACCCAGATATCATTCATACCCCAAGCACATTTTATTATATATTTATTACATATTGTTTTCAAGATGTAGAATGTTTAGTTATCATTTAAAATAATTATGTTACTTGATAAAAGTGTTTGTTAAAAAAAAGTAAAACAAAATGATCATTGATTAATTGTTTATGTTTAAGTAACATGCCAATGATATAGTTACACAATATTTTTATGGAAACGTCAGTAGTTTGTGTTATTTTCGTTTTAATATTCATTGCTGTGCACATGTAACGTCCATGATGAGACCTCGTTAATACATCAAGGCTAAGTTGGCTTCCAGTAGAGTTTATAGTAGGACCACTCCAGGAGTATTTACAACTGTAACACACGGATGTACATTGTATAACAGGTATTTTAAAGCCTACTTTTTGACGATACACTGTCGTTGTTGGTAACAAGGCTATGTTTCTAGGCCCATCTGTCTATCATAATTAGTCTTGATTATAAATAATATGCATTAAGCAAAACATACACATGGTGTTTGATGATGTGCTTGTTTCCTGGTTTATAGATTGAATACATTTGGTTGATTTAAAGAAGTAATTACTATAATAATATGGTATTTATGTGTCGTAATAGTAATACAACAACATCTCATACGTACATTTAACACTTATATCCAGCTGTTAAGTATCGGTGTACTGAGAACTTCCAACTTGTATAGGGTTTGTTGCAGTACATGTGTAAGTTCCTGCATCATTACGTGTCAGATTACTGATATACAGTGTACCTGCCACACCATTCCTATTCCATATATATGTTCACGTCGGGAAGCAGCTAGCTGTACAGCTTACAGGTCAAAATTGAGATTTTTCATCTTGTTCATATGTAAGGTTTGTTGGTCGAAACTGGATATTTTCTGGTCCATCTATACGATATAATTAATGCTATTAAATTTATTGCGAGAACATATTGATTACGTGAATAGCAATAATCGCAATGCACCAACAATCAATCGATTTATTGAATTACTGAGTGCGTTATGGACAAAGACAAAAGTCTTTTCATTCAACTTATTTGAACATTAAATAAAATTAACCTGATATATGAGAAAGTATGTTTAACAAGTTTGTATTTACGGTTTGATAAACAAGTATTTAAAATACGGTATGTTTCAATGAGCATTTGTAAGGCACTATACAAATGCTAGTTTGTCATATATCTTTATAATTGCAAATCTGCCAATGTTACATTTGAAATAATTATTTAGGAACTTCATTTGATATACATCTGTAACAATCGCCGAATCCGATATTGTGAAAAACATAAAGAGCATTGTGAAATACTCCGGCATATTTGTATATATATAAAGGATAAACCATCGACCATACCCTATGTTATATAAACATAACACATTACGCGTTTTGTAACATTACCAGCATACCGTCTTAGTTTATTTTCTTCATGCCTTGTTACAACTCAACAGCATGATATTCGATATTGTGTAGCGACATGTTTAAATGCTTGTATATATCCGGTTCGATATGTTAATGAGGCTTTAGATAAATTAGATACTGAACAGTATTGAATTTCTTTATTAGGCACATACGATTTCAACACTACTTTACAACACTATTTAGAATGTCGAGTGCCGAAGAAAACACTATATTCCAGTTATGTATACCAGCATGCTACATATCTAATTAGATATGGACTTCCCAAGAGGGTTGTCAAACAGCATAAAATCTTTTATATCTGAATAATATTTTACATGATATATTGATTCCTTGTATAGAAAATGTGTTATGTATTCGTATGGGTGTACTGCTATAGAATCATTTTGACACATCGTATGCAGTATTTGTAAAAGATTTGTTGATTGTGTATAAATATATATACCAAAGAATTATATAAAGAAGGAAAGACATGTAATTGATATTTGGTAAACGCTTGTGTAATCACGCAAACTCTTGCAATATCTCGTTTTCGATTATTTTAATTTACATCTCAAGAACACAAATCACAATTCTTACATTGCAGAAAAAAAAAATCTCATCAAACAAATTACTTTTCCAGCAATTTGTGTTTAAAGTTGTTGAAGTACTGCTGATTTCAAAATTGGTATACTGCAGCTACATGTAAAATAACAACACATTACGCGAAATTTTAAATATTACCTCAAAATCTTTAATACAAGATCAATGTTCGTGAAATATTTTGAAATATTTTAAATCAAATAAGAGTATATACAACTTATTTTTTATGTATAAGATGCCAGTCAGTATGTTTGTTTTTACTTACCGGGCCTGATTAGCTCAGTCGGTTACGCGTCTAACTATCAATCCAGGGATCGTGAGTTCGAATCCCCCGCCCGGCAACAGTCTCCGTGATGATTGATATACGACATTGTGTCTCATTATCATTCGTCTCTCACCACTGATTCAAGTGGGAAAGTTATCAGTTACTTGCGGAGACGGGGTGTGCTCGAGTACTGGTTAATCCCAGGAAACAGTGGTTAGGTTAACTGATCGTCTGTTAGCCCTCGATGGCATAGGAATGACGATAAATATTCAATCAATCAATCAATTGTTTTTACTTAAGGTCAAACACTAAATAATAAATATTCATTGGAAAGCGGAATATGGCTCCAGCGATTAAAAATAATTATAAAATGACGACAATTGATAAATCGATTGCATATTTAGCGGCATTTTCTGCCTTCGAGTGGCTTAAGACGATCAGTGTTTCCTAGGATCCTGAAATGTTAACCAGTACTCGAATACACTCCACCTGGGTAAATAACTGATACTTTTCCACTTGAATCAGCTGTGAAAACGAATAATAATTATATGCAACGTCATATAACAATCATCACGGAGACTGTGGCCGGGCGAGGATTCGACCTCACGACCACTTGATTAACAGGCAGACGCGATACTGACAAAGCTAACTGGTCCCGCTAAAATGACTTTCAGGTAAGGTTAAACGCTTAAGCAGACAACAGCGTTTGATTTATCACACGTTTATGAATAAATATTAAAAACTAGATTGTTAATTCGAATAGTATGTGTACGGTAAAATAAAGAACATATTATATTTTATATGAAGGGTGCTAGAATGGTGTTTTGGAAAATACTGTCAACCTCGAGTTTTGTTTGATTTATACAAATAGTATTTCCCCAATGTTAAAAATCTTACTGCTGCCAGCTACATAATGTAATATTTACTATGTCCTAAAGCAATATATTATCAGATATATTTCAAAAGTCCATATACTGAAAAATGTCTGCGTTGTCTTCAAAGAACCCATTTTTATTTTAGTTTGGTTAATGAATAAACAAATATATATATATATATATATATATATATATATATATATATATATATATATATTAATAAATGCTAAAGAATGAGTCACTGTTAAACCTAGGCCAAAGTGTTGATCACTTGAACATTGCTTAATTAATGAGGAGTACGGTCATTTTCAAGTTTTAATGCTTATTTGTGGTGTTCCGTATCTCTTTAACGCATGCTTCAGGTTATTTCCAAAACACAATAAAATAAACACCTGACACTTACAGTATATTTGCACTGATACCACACTGCTCTTTGCAGATTTCAATCCCCCTGTCACGTCTTCTTGAGCTTGACACGTTATCTGTTTCTCAGTATCTGTTTAACTGACATTTGTTACAGTAAACTGTTCTCTGTTGGCTGTATATTTGTATCTGGGGTTGTCAGGATTGGTGGCGTTTTCAACGATCCATAAATACACCATCGACAGGTTCTGACCAGCTGGAACTGTTGTTGATCTACTACCACTACATGTCAACACGACATCTTTCCTTCATCTGGAATTCTATCTATAGCTACAGTCAGAACATCGGAAATGCCTTTAAAAAGCACATTTTGTTTAATTATAATTTGTAAATTTAGTATTACAATGTAACGTTTCGTTCGTTAAATATTAACATTATTATATGCATGTAGTGAAAAATCCATCTTCAATGAAATAATTGCTTTAAGTATATGTTTGCAAAAAGTATGTGACTTAAGACACGACTTATCGTGATATGAGCACAAATAATTGTAATACAATCATTATACTATATACTCCAGCTTAGCTTATATTTAACAACATGATACATACTCAATAACGGATACTAGGAATGTTGTACAAATATTTTTTTTTTTAAAAAGTCAACACGTATGTCCATACTGTGTATATTCAGTATGACAACAACACTTACAAAATGATTGTATAAATATTCAGTTTGACAATGCCAACCATAACCAATGACCGCATCTGAACAACCATCGCATACATTTAGGTCACTGTAGTGTGGTTTTGTGTAATATTAATTATTTTGAGTTCTTCTTTATCTAAGCATGTCAGGGTAGAACTTACATATCAAATGAAGTAAATGTTTTACTCTTGTCCGTATAAGGTATTATGTGCACTGGTCATAAATTATTGAACTTTTTATTTGCTGAAAGTTATTGTAATTTTATTTTAATAAAGCTAAAAATGAACTGTGTCGTGTGTTAGTTAAGTGATTCGAATAAATAACCTGATGATTGACTAATGATATAGAAGTTGATTGACGTTTCTGATGAACTTAAATATGATTGGAAGAAATTTTATTTGTTGTCATGTTAGTACTTTTAAAGTACAACAACGATAAGATTTTTTCGTATAAAATACTTAATCGGGTTATTGAAGGGGGCTGACTGGTGATGTTTATTATTACAATGTGATTCGAACGGTGACTCCGTCTTGCTGTCTCTTTCAACATTAGACGCTATCCATGCGACATTTTTTACGGCTCTTGAACTATGAAGAAATTTATTACTTTATATATATATGTCGCGGAAGGGGGGCCATAATGTGTTCCTTTGAAGACCTTTGCTGGGAGATAGGTGTACCTCTTGCACATGACAAGACAGTGGGTCCTACCCACATTCTGATATTTTTAGATCTGGAAATTTATTCAATTGAAATGAAGATCAAAATCCCGAATGAAAAGTTCGTTGAGCTGCGGCATTTGTTATGTTATGTTTTGGACAAGAAAAAAATCAATCTTAAAACACTTCAGTCACTAACCGGCTCGCTAGATTTTTGTGCACATGCAGTACCAGCTGCTCGTTCTTTTTGTAGACGTTTTTATGATGCCATGTCTGGGATTGCTAAACCCCATCATTTCATAATGGTTACAGACCCCATTAGGTAGGATATTAAAACTTGGTTAATGTTTTTAGATTGTTTTAATGGTATATGTTATTTTCCAGAGTATGAATGGTTAAGTAATTCCGACTTACAGCTCTTTACAGATGCATCTGGTAATGCTGGTCTAGGATGCGCCGCATATTTTGAACGTTTTTGGATTTTCTTTGCATGGCCTGATGCCTGGCTGTCAACCGAGATATTAAGGGACATAACCTTTTTAGAGTTGGTACCAATTGTATTGATTTTTCAAACTTGGGGACATTTCTTTCGAGGCAAAAAGATTATTCGGAATACCGATAACCTTGCTCTTGTTTCTTTCCTGAACAAAATGTCGTCCAAATCAAAGAGGGTAATGCATTTGTTACGACCATTCGTTTTGCAAACACTGCTTTGTAATGTACAGTGTAAAAGCGTTCATATTGAAGGTAAACTTAATAGCATAGCAGATGCTCTTTCACGTAGGCAATGGGTTCGTTTTCAGCAAATGGCACCCAGGGCGGAGCGACACCCTTTTCGAATTGATGATATCATGTCTCGATCTCAAGTGCTGTTAGATTCATCTTTAGCGGTCAATACTCGAGAAGCTTATAACACTGGAGAAAAAAACATTTCAACTATTTAGAGTTAATTATAAAATTGAGTTAATTTGGCCTCCAAAAATACAACAAGTATCTGACTTTATAGCCCATTGTCATTAAAAGGCAATTCCCCAGCAACAGTTAGATCATACCTGGAAGGTGTGGGTTTCAGATGGAAAATGAATAATGTTTATGACGTTACTCAGAATTTCGTTATTAAAAAAATGGTTTCCGGTATAGAGCGCTTGATAAGAGGGTTGACTTCAGATTATCAATTACCCCTGATCTGTTAAAAAATATTTTTGAAGTATTACCAGTAATTTGCAGTTCTGCATATGAGTCCATATTGTTCTCAACAGCGTTTTCGTTAGCATATTTTGGATTGTTAAGGGTTGGGGAGCTTGTTCCCGATTCTAAAAGTTTTTCTAGCCATGCTTTACATGTATCTGATATCAAATTAACTATTGAGGATTCAGTCGTTGAGTTGCGTATTCCGCATTCGAAGACAAATCAATTAGGCAAGGGTACTGTGATTTCCCTGCAAGCATTAAATTCTGCCTTATGTCCAGTCAGCCGTCTGAAAACTTATTTAAAACTCCTGCCTAATAAAACTGGGCAATTGCTAATTCATTTTGGTGGTAGCCTAGTCAGTAGATATCAGTTTTGTTCAATTTTAATTAAGGCTATCACAGCATTAGGCATTAATCCGAGTAAATATAAGTCGCATTCCTTCCGCATTGGGGCAGCCACTACTGCCTCAGCTAGGGGTTTGTCAGACACCGAAATAAAAGAAATTGGTAGATGAGAATCGAAAGCTTTTAATACTTATATAAGAGTACCAACTGAATAGTGGAATTTACAGTTATATCAATAATCTGACCTGCCAGTGATTTATTGCAGATGTCAGATCTAGCGTATGGATTGTGGGTTCCTCGTTGGTAAAAAAAGAGCATTCACCTTCGCAAGGCATTCTACACTTGCTGGTTTCAACCTTGGTTTTGAGAGAGAATCTGTCAGTTTATGATGGCCAGGAAAAGGCATCATGACATTGCAGTACGTCGAGAGAACAATTAAAATGCTGCTGACGGTGAAGAATCCTCCTAACATATAAGTATTACACGTAGGTGGTAATGCCATTGGACAGATTCCTGCTGCTTATTTAAGAATCCGTATCATCAAGTCCATTCAGGTCATCAAGGACTTAATACTTGGTGTACTGATCGTCTGGTCACAAATTTTACCTAGGCTAGTGTGGCGGTATGAGACAGGCCATAAAGCTTTGGGAAGAGTTAGAGTCACAGTAAACAGTAAAGTTGCCACTGAAGTACTCAGATTAAATGGAGCCTATATCAGATATCCGGAAATTTTAGAAGTAGATAAGGGACTTTTCTGCGACAGAGTACATTTATCGGACCGTAGTAACCATCTATTTCTAAATGGGCTGAAAGAAGGCATTAGCTGTTTTTTAAACTCAAGTGTTCGGGTTTCCCCATAGTTTTGGTTAAAACAGTCATGGCTTTACTTAGTTCATGTGCAATCAATTACATTGGAATTATATCATTGCATTTGTAGTACATCGGTATTTCTCCATTTTAGGAGTTTGTGTTATGTATGTTGACGTGACAAATCGCTTCCATTTGAAGTGCGTCATCCAAGCCTCCATTTGAGGACCTCCTCCATTTCAGGTTTTTTGTATTATGTATGTTGGCGCGACAAATCGCTTCCATTTGAAGTGCGTCAGCCAGGCCTCCATTTCAGGAATTTTGTATTATGTATGTTTGCGCGACAAATCGCTTCTATTTGAAGTGCATCAGTCAAGCCTCCATTTGAGAATTTTTGTATATGTATGGTTGAGTAACAAATCACATTTATTTGAATTGCACTATGAACGTCTGTGCCCAGGGTTCTTCGTGCAGTGTTGTGTAAAGAGTGTCAAATTAGATATTAAGAAAGTTATTAAGGAATGTTATTAAGGAATGCTTCGTTGCTGCTTGCTCCCCGCTTCCCCCATTGTATGGCGGTGCATCTAGTGTTATGCCACTAGAGGCATATGACAGTATATCGCAGTCTAAGCAGCATATAGTGATCAGTGTATAAAACAATTTATTTATAACTATTCATTTAATTATGACTTTATTATAACCCATCTTCAATAATAGGATTTGTCGTATAAAAGACTAAATTGGGTTATTGAATGGGGCTGACTGGTGGTGTTTATTATGACAATGTGATTCGAACGGTGACTCCGTCTTGCTCTCTCTTTCAACATTAGACGGTATCCATGCGCATTTGATTTTACGGCTCTTGAACTATGAAGACATTTATTAATTTCAGGTTATCATGACAGATGAGTGGGAAGATTATCGAGTTTGAGTCAATATTCGTTAAATAAACTTCCTCATGGCTTCAGACAGTGGATTCACGCAGTCACGTTGTAATTGCAGTATAACGCTGTCTCAGAAGCCAGCGTATAGTGTTCGGTGTATAAAACAATTTTATTTAGATGATTGTGACTAAATGTTGAATAGCTGTCTTTGTGAATGTCTGTTCCCAGGACTCAGAGAGTTAAGTTAGTAGTTACAATTCAATATATCTAATATAACTTCTAGATACACTTTTCTTGACTGCACAATTGTAATCAATATTTGCCAAACTTTCTTTTTTTATCTTGAGGCCATAGCCATTGATGCAAATAAATATAAACTATAACTATTCATTAAATTATGTCTTTAGTATAACCCATCTTCAATAACTGCCTTGTTATGACATACTTTTTGTTACATTTTGTTGATGGTTCACTGTTAACCTAATATATATTCAGGTAGTGTTTACAGAAAGGTTTGTTTTTTACATTATCAAATAACTTGGCTAAAAATAGAATCGCAGATAAATTAAACTGCATCCATTGCAGAAGACACGTGTACACCGACATTCATTATCAACTAAATATCAAACCAAATCTATATCAATGGAATACAACCGTCAAAGTGTAACCTGCCTATTTAAGGTTTACATATGAGCTTATTAATCAAATATAATAGCAGTTCCCTATCAGTGTATCGTTTCATAAACGGTATGAACAAATATTAATAACACATATAAAATGGATATATGTATAATGTCTATAATCTACATTGCATAACGTAGTGTTTACAGTATCGCAGAGCAATTAACAATATGACAAAACTAAAATCATAGACAAATTTCATTGCGTGTAGAATACTCTTGTACGGCGACACTTATTAAAATATTAATACTAATCGCACACAACTATATATTATATGCAATAAAACCGTCACAGTACAATATTACAACACATCATTTACAAATGAATGAAGCTTTAATGAGGAATAAACCTTTTAAATAATTTTCAAAATTTGTTTTGATAAAATGTCGCCTGTAGTGTATTTTGACTTAGTTTTGTTATCATTTCTTATTCTTTGATTTAGGTCAAGTATTGTTGCTCGAAATAGAATACCGCTTTTAACTTTTAACTGTATTGATACAAATGTCGCCCCTAACCTTTGCATAGTTTTTCTTCTGGTCCTTAATTTTCGCTAAGTCATTTTTGCTCGAAAAATACTTCACTAATAAGGCATCGGTTAAATGTTTGTTATGTGCTAATGTATATCATTGATGTATATGTTTTTACCAAAAAGTAAATGCTGAAATCATTTTTATTCCACTGACAGAGCACCAAATTGTGCTTATACTACCTAAAACAGTCGTTTGATTGTTAATCATGGTACAAAAACCATCTCAAACAAAGCAAATTATTGTACTTACCAAGTATGACTAATAAGATACATTGTGGTGGAAAGTCCTCCGTTACACCAATCCTTCGTAACTGATAAACACCAGCTTCGCTCTTATTTACATTTGTATATAACAAAGATATATTGCCGGTTATAATATCTCCTATGAACGTTATAGATTTTTTTTCTAGTCTATCAGGGTACATCAATATCAATGTTACACTTGTGCCATTTTCAAGTATGTAGAAAAGGTGTATAAGCCTGTATGGAACAGACTCACGCTGAACGAGAATGTGGCATTGCCATGTTCAGGACTGTAAGCTGGTCCCATGTGGTCATCACAACCTGTAAAAGACAATATCATTAAACAGGAACCAGGTATGAAATGCATTATCAGGTTGGCTAGGATTTTTCCATATTCCATATTCCGTATATTATCAATTTTGGAACTAAATTTATATTGTCAGAAATGATAAGTGGTGTTTAATAAATATGGATATAAAGAAAAATACACGCGCATTATCGTTTAACGTAATGTTTGTTTTTCTAACATTTAGTAGTCGGCTGACTTGCTGGCTGGCTGGCTGGCTCGCTCAAATATTACGGACGAGTATTATTTTAACATACCATATCAGACATTTAATTTCATGTTATCACCCTTAAATTGTAAGAACGTGTTATTTGACATTTAGTGCATTCTAAAACACGCACCTTTTTATATAATCTTCACCAAAGTAATAAAATTAAATATATAACTATACTATTATCGACAATTCCTTGAACTGACTATGACTTCATTGAAGTGAAAATAACGTACCCCAATTAGAACAATATGCTGATTTGCTCGAATGTGGCATTTAACTAAGAAAATCCTGTGAAACCGTATTAAATACTTCGAGAAAAGTGTTGTTGTATGTAATCTTAATACATATATCGGGAATAATACTAACATGCTTTCAATAAGTGTTTGTTTAATCAAATATGAATCATTGAAACATCATTTCTATGTTAGTTACACTATTGAATAATATAATCTATTCTATCGTTTTATAATATATGTATGTCTACTTTGTTTACTGCATGCATATGTGTTTTGGGCTGGAGGCCTTATATTTCACAAACAAAAAATGTTTCCTTGTGTCCATCGAGACCAGGAAAATATGTACCTGTTTCTCGGAATATATATAACAAAAACACATTATCATAGCATCTGTCAATCCAAAAGAGTTTGTGTCAACCATGGCTTATATACTATAGTTTTACATGCAATACATCTGGACTGTAGGGACAATTTACATACATAAACATAAACTACTCACACGCTATATAAAGTGCACACATAGAAACTCGTTGGATCATGAAGATACAGTGAAATCATAACATTATTATTTCATAAAGGGGATAATTGAAATCACAACAATTTTTCCGATTTTTCGGATATTTCTCAGATGCACATACATATATGGAGATACTTGTGTAAACAACTAGACATAACAATATAGACAAGACTAAGGCGAGCGCCCCTAGCTACAATATAAACCAAAGACACTAGCGCATGGCATCTACCATCCCAATAAAATTGGTGTCAACCATTACTTATATATTATGGTTTTACATACAATTCAAACCAAAGACACAGTATTACGGCATATATCATTTATATAGCAATTCTGTGCTTATGATGTAGAGTTACACTTGATATAAGACGAATTGATTAGTGGAAAATGGATAAGACGTGGTGTGCTAGCCATTATGATAAAGACACAACAAGTATATAAATACATACAATGAAAACATACATAAAATGTGTTCTTTCGAATATCCGTCATAGTTACATTCCTATCATGGATGGAGGGGGTTATGTGAGTACTGCTGAGATCTAAAGAGTATAGGTTTATTATCAGAAATTAACTTGTGAAACATTTGTTCTTCTGTAAGAAAATATAAAAAGTATTAGAAAAAGTGTTTAAAATGTGTATTCCTTTTAATACAGCGAAACTTTTTAAACCGAGAAATAGCTCAGTGTGTGTTGTAAAACTAAGGTTTAACTATATATTGCAATAGGTTTAACGTTAACGTGTATTACAGACTTGTCTAAACAATTGATTATGGTTTTCATTTTTATTATTTTAAGAAACAATTTGGTTTAATTTACAAGTTACTTCTCTCTGTTAAGAGTGTCAGACTGACTATCCATGAAATACATATTCTTATAAGCAAACAATCATAATCCAGACAGCATGCCTAAGTTAAGCATGATTATAAGGTGATAACTGAGATGAAATATGAGGCATATATTTAACTGCAGACTAAGATATTACCTATCAGCTATTCCAAGTTAATATTATAATGTAAAAATATATAAAACATTAAAGGTGTTTAGAATAAAATAATTTATAACTAGACGAAACATGTCGGTAATATGCAAATATATCTTAATACAAAATACATCTCAATTTCTAGCAAATATTTAAAGCTTAAAACCGCTGACCATTTCAAAACAATATAGAGTCACAACCATAACCCTCATTCGCATTATTACATTTATTGCATCTATCCGCACATATATATCACCGGTAATTGACAAATTACACGGAATGATAGTATATGAATGTATTATTTGTGTAGATGTTCATTCTTAATGCACGTATTCTGATTCAGTGATAAAGCAATATAAGCATTTATGGTAGCTTTACGGCCTGATGAAATGTTGTAACACTCATGCCCGAGGGCGTTGCGTTACTCTCTAAGGTGTCCTGGCGGATAATCACGCGCACGGATCTGCCGTCCAAGCTTATTCCAGTCATGATCAATAGGAGACATTTCTGTGGGCTACATCGACCATTCCACCACTTGAACGTTGTTTGTTGTCTTCTGTTAGTAATGTACAGGGGCATTATCATTTTGGAAGATTTCACTAGCAGGTAAAAAATTGCACCCCATGAATGGAATGTCATCGGGTACTAGCACATCGTATAGCTACATAGTACCGTATATGAAGAGTAGATGGCTAGTCTGTTTTGTGAACCGGGGATGATACACTCTATTCTAATTTGTTAATTGGACATGAAGCACCGATGATATTTCGGACGTTCCCATGTGACCAGTTGCACAGATGATATGTTTTTTATATTGTTAGTGTCAAGAACGAACTTGTACAACATTTGCGTTTCAAAATCGGTTCAGTGTAATAGGCTAGGTATTTATGAACGTGTTTGATAATGTTGTAACTGTAACATGTATTGTTCCTGTCGCTTTAATAAATAAGTTGTATAAGTAATCTGTTTGTTAGTTGGTTGTTGCTTTTATTTTGTTGTTTTTTTCTATTTGTCAAACGAACAATAAAGTTTTTTTTAAACTAAACTAATCTATAATGATTATAAGTTGAATATTGACACATTATCTTTAACAATCTTTATATCAAAAGAATTGACACCTACCATATGCAACACGTAAAATTATCAAACTCATAAACGCTAACAATTTATTTGTTGCCATCACTTATTTGTTGTATTACAAGTTTAAATGTTGTTTACAATTCCAGTTGTGTTAAAGCAATTCATCGTGTACACATATCTGACTTGTCTCCCTTTGACTTAATTACAAACACAGGGAAAGTGATTTTTGAATCCATTTCAAGTTAAACAAATCCATACCAGTCTATTTTGTTTTTTTGAAATCACATAGCAATCATATACAGTTCATATAGCCTCATAATTACAATAAGTTAAGTCTTTGGAATTGCTTTATTTCAATTATGTTTACACCGAATAAATTGAAACACAATTTATATCGATTCACCTAAACACGTAAGATTATTGGTACGGTAGTGTATACTTTGTATAAAACGAATAATCTAATACAGACCCTAAACCGCTCAAGTACCCCATAATTGCACTCCGTTTGCGCTCAGTTTGCACTCCGTTCGCGCTCCGTTCGCGCTTAGTTCGCGCTCCGTTCGCGCTCCGTTTGCGTGCACTCAATTAAACGCGGTTAATTAAATGCACTCACAAACGCAAGTATTCGCTCACGAGCGTTGTATATCTGAGTGCTATATTAAATACTCCTCTTAGCGTTCGCTTCGTTCAGCGTTCACTCAACGTTCAGTTCGCTCAGATCGGTTTCCGGCCCATAACCAATCGCAACATTTCAGCTCTTTAAAATTATTCTATATTGACTTTTAATTTAATCTGTTCCAATGGAGCAATAAAATGTATCGATGGGATTTAGTCAAGGTAAATTAATTCATAATCCGATTGTTTGTCTACATATTGTGTCACCCGCTGGGCGGAAGGTTGTAAATTTCCGATAAACTGGTATCGATAGTAGCCATGTTTAACGGAAGTGTCTATGTTTTGTGATCAGTGGTCTGGGTGATTCAAGAATATCGCACGTTATACCGGCTCCTGTTATCCAGACCGACATGTGTTTGCGTCAGTATCTTCTTTGACATACCGTTAGCCGTTTGTTACAGGAAAGCGATAAAGTTTTTCCACAAAATTTACATATACATTATTAACATAAACTAAATATATTGTTATTAATGATTAAATTTAATTAATTATTTCATACTGTTGATACCTCGTTGGCCTTATAATAATCCACAAATCTGCTCAGTGTAAGCAGTGACTTAACAACATGTGGATATATCACTGGTTTTGTTAATGTTCAAACTATAATAAGCTTTATAAGCAATAATATGCACTGCATGGGTGATGAAAAATTTATCATAATCCGTGCGATGCAATTCGACATTATAATAAATGATTTTGAAAAATAATAATCTTGTAGTGTTTTTCTCGATTTGGGTCCAAATGTGGCTTCACTAAACTTAAAAAAGATATTCTGATATTTTAAGTTTTTATAATTATTTTCGTTATCATTATGTATATAAATATACTTGCAATGAACTTTTTTCAGTGAGTTTCTCAAATTATTCTTTTACTGATAGTATGCTTTATGTATATATATTATTTAAAATGACAAACTATATTAAACTTGTTTGAAACGACACCCACTGTGCTATACCGCTAATTATATGACACGCAGCAACACACCCGTGGTGTTAATTACGTTATGCCACATGCCAGTGAGAGCCGTGTCAATTAAGTTATATGCTAAAGCGGTGACTTATCGGTCTATTGACCAAGGAAGATATGTATGATTTCATTTTGATTGTAATTCGTGCCAGATGGATGAATCTTAATTGAGCCAACATTATGTGATTGATAAGAAAAGATAAAAAAAGAAAAACTGCCAGCCAATTAACAACAAATAAAAAAGTCATTTAAGATATTGGTTATTCGAAGTTTCAGAACGATTTAGTATGTAAATATCATGATGTTAATATCATTTAATTAACGAACCGAAAACCCCACGCTAGTTCTGAATGAATTGTAGAAAGTGTGACATACATGTATTAAGGGGTGTGTATTCAGGGCTGTCATTTTACCATAGCTGCCATAGCGATTTCGTATAAAAAAACAGATCATAATTGTTAATTTACAAAATAAAACAATCATACAATTTTAAAACTATTTAAAATTAAAGACATGTCTCTAAATAATTCCTTGTAAAAAGGTAGTATTTTATTTGTATTATTTTTTACTTTCATTATTTGTTTTATTTTTTTAAATATTATTATCATTGGAGCTATTATTATAATATACATATAGACTTATTGACTTGTCATAGCTTTTATATTGGATACGCGCGTACGTGCATCTGGTTAGTCGTTCACAATTAATATATATTACTAGTATTGTTATTATTGCTATATTACTTTATTATTATATTATTATATTATTATATTATTAAATAATTATATAATTATATTATTATTATCTGAGTATTTTTTCTTCTTTATTATAACTATTATTATTATTATTATTGTTGTTGTCATTTCCTACTTGTTGCCCCTTTGACAGCTTTTATAATGGCTTAATTGTTACGTGCCTACGTGCACGTGATCAGGCGTATCGATTTTGTAGGAAAGCGGGAAAACAATATATTTACTATTTTATAGGCAGTGAATACATACAGGTTCTTTTTTGTTTATGTAAACCTTCCTCATGATAAAAGCTGTTCTTTAGTCAATATAAAACCACAACTTCAAAAAGGTCACCTAGAAATTTACGTTTACTAGTTTTTATTTCCTGTGTCTAATGTGTTATTTCGGTCTGTCGTGTTAATTTGGCATACATACATTTATTTTACATTAATTTAATTTAGCTTGATTGTGAAGTAAGCTAAGAGCTTATGCATATTGTTCTCCAGTGCATTCCCTTATTAGATCTGGTACTGAATTGTGTTTCGAGAGGTCGGGTAGAGCCTGGGTCAAACTCGCGACCGCTGCCGTCTGAAGTCAGCACCCTATCCACTGTACGACTGACCCACTTTATATTTTAGAATACAATTAATTTATTACTACTATTTTAATAAGATGTGCACGAGTATAATGTTTCCACTTTAATTGCAATATAACAGTTTTACGTACATTTGTTCACAACTAAGCACAAGCTCAGTGTAACTACGTTTGGGGAAATATATAAAACTTAAGTCCAAATTAAATTGAAAATTGGTAATTTTCATTTTGCCGAAATACCCAAACAAATACAATCATAATCATATAATTTTTCGCATATCTATGTTTTGTTTGATTCACGCATGCTTTGATATTTTTGTATTTTGAGCAGTATACGTTTAAATCGAAATAAAGTACATGTTTTGTATGTTCTATAACTAATTTATATCGAAATAACACGGCAAACAGTGAATTCATATTACATCTTTTCGAATTGTTATTTACACAATATATATAATAATTTATATTTTTGTTGCACAAACCAAATCATGCTTAAACATGCAACTAAATTAGCCTTGAAACCGTAGATAACCATTGATGTGTCGTCTATTGTATAATAAATATTTTAAACATTATTGTATTGATCAGCTAAATATTGATATTTATGCTATAATTGATAAATTGTTGACCAAAATAAGTTTTATCATGCGTTTTACAATAAAACATTTATATAAACTACATGGTTTATATTTATGTGAAAGAAAATTTCTTTTTCATCTCGATTTTAAGTATCGACTTCAAGATCAAATAATGAAAAAAGAGTGTATCCGAATGAACGAGTGCACTCAGTAGTGCACGAATAGTTCTGTTATCAGTTATCTAACTGTGTCTAGCGTATACTGCATATACTGCGCATCTGAGTGCACTCAGCGTATCTGAGTGCATTCAGCGTGTCTGAGTGCAGTCGATCTATTTCATGCGTTCAGGAGTGCGTTTATTATTCAAAATCCAGCGTTTGCTTACGGTCCAGGTCTGCTCCGTCAGCGCTCAATCTGCGCTCCGTTCGCGCTCCGTCTGCGCTACGCTCGCGCTCCGCTTACGCTCTGAGTGCACTCCGTTTGCGTGCAATTGGGGTACTTGAGCGGTTTAGGGTCTGTATAACAATTTCAGACGCCTATAAATATGCTAACTATTGTTAAAAGCTTTTAGAAATTCTTAATCAATTAAAAAAAAATGTTTTGTTCTTTTAAGTTCAAATATTAATTTTAGTTCGTAAAACATAAGTTAATGTTTAATCAATATAAGATAACTGTTATATGACTTGGGCAATACGGTGCCGGAATAAATAACCTCTATGTCACGGAAAGAGAAAGTACAACTACAAATATGGATAGCTACAGAATGTTTGTGTTTTTGGTTATATATTTAATAAATGAATCTGGTGAATATCATTTTAGTTTGTCGATCTTTTAAAATGAAATTGACAATAGTGAAGTTTCCTGTTTGAATCTGTATTGAAGACAAAGTTATATGCGAATATACGTATTGTTAGAAATTAGGTCGCCCATTATAGTGATAAGAAAGCAACATAGTTTAAAATACTTTGTGAGTGTTCTATGCTATTACTACTATTACCACTGCTGCTACTACTACTATCAACACCACTACTACTACATCTACTAATACTACTACTACCACCATGATAACGATTTCTACTACCACCCCTACCACTACTACTACTACCACCATGAAAACGATTTATACTATCACCCCTACCACTACAACTACTACCATCCCAACCACTACTACTACACAACCATGATTACTATTTCTACTACAACCCCTACCACTACTACTACTACCAACATGATTACTATTTCTGCTACAACCCCTACTACTAATACTACTACTACTACTACTCCTACCACTACTACTACTACCACCATGATTACGATTTATACTGCCACCCCTTCCACTACTACTACTAGCACCATGATTACTATTTTTACTACAACCCCTACCACTACCACTACTACTACCCCTACCACTACTACTACTACCACCATGATTACTATTTCTACTACAACCCCTACTACTACAACTACTACCACCATGATTACGATTTCTACTACCACCCCTACCACTACTACTACTACCACCATGATTACTATTTCTACTACAACCCCTACCACTACTACTACTACAACCCCTACCATTACTACTACTACCACCATGATTACTATTTCTACTACAACCCCTACCACTACTACTACTACTACCACCCCTACCACTACTACTACTACAACCCCTACCATTACTACTACTACTACCACCATGATTACGATTTCTATTATCACCCCTACCACTATTACTACTACCACCCCTACCACTTCTACTACTACCGCCAAGATTACTATTTCTACTACCACCCCTACCACTACTACTACTACCACCCCTACCACTACTACTACTACCACCATGATTATTATTTCTACAACAACCCCTACCACTATTACTACTACCACCATGCTTACTATTTCTACTACAACCCCTACCAATACTACTACCACACCTACAACAACTACTACTACTACCACCATGCTTACTATTTCTACTACAACCCCTACCAATACTACTACCACACCTACAACAACTACTACTACTACCACCATGATTACGATTTCTACTACCACCCCTACCACAACTACTACTACCACCATGATTACTATTTCTACTACAACCCCTACTACTACTATTACTACTACCACCATGATTAATATTTCTACTACAACCCCTACCACTACTACTACTACAACCTCTACCACTACTACTACTACCACCATGATTACTATTTCTACTACAACCCCTACCACTATAACTACTACCACCCCTACCACTACTACTTCTACCACCATGCTTACTATTTCTTCTACAACCCCTAACAATACTACTACCACACCTACAACTACTACTACTACTACCACCATGATTACGATTTCTACTACCGCTACTATTTCTACTACAACCCCTACCACTAATACTACTACAACCCCTACCATTACTACTACTACCACCATGATTACTATTTCTACTACAACCCCTACCACTACTACTACTACCACCCCTACCACTACTACTACTACTACCACCATGCTTACTATTTCTACTACAACCCCTACCAATACTACTACCACACTTACAACTACTACTACTACAACCCCTACCACTACTTCTACTACCATCATCATTACTATTTCTACTACCACCCCTACCACTACTACTACTACCACACCTACCACTACTACTAATACCACCATGATTACTATTTCTACTACAACCCCTACTACTATTGCTACTACCACCATGATTACGATTTCTACTACCACCACTACTACTACTACTATCACCATGATTACTATTTCTATTACAACCCCTACCAATACTACTACTACAACCCCTACCATTACTACTACTACCACTATGATTACGATTTCTACTATCAACCCTACCTCTACTACTACTACCACCCCTACCACTACTACTACTACCATCATGATTACTATTTCTGCTACCACCCCTACCACTACTACTACTACCCCCTACCACTACTACTACTACCACCATGATCACTATTTCAACTATCACCCTACCACTACTACTACTACAGCCCCTGCCACTACTACTATTACAACCCCTACCACTACTACTACTACCATCATCATTATTATTTCTACTGCCACCCCTACCACTACTACTAATAATACCCCTACCACTACTATTACTACCATCATGATAGCTATTTCTACTACCACCCCTACTACTACTATTACTACCACCCCTACAACTACTATTACTACCACCATGATTACTATTTCTACTACCACCCCCACCACTACTACTACTACCATCCCAACCACTATTACTACTACCACCATGATTACTATTTCTACTATCACACCTAATACTACTACTACTACCACCCCTACCACTACTACTACTACCACCATGATTACTATTTAGACTACAGCCCCTACAACTACTAATACTACAACCATGATTACTATTTCTACTACCACCCCTACCACTACTACTACTACCACCATGATTACGATTTTTACTACCACCCCTACCACTACTAATACTACCACCATGATAACTATTTTTGCTACAACCCCTACCACAATCACTACTACCACCCCTACCACTACTACTACTACAACCCCTACCACTACTACTACTACCATCATCATTACTGTTTATACTACCACCCCTAACACTACTACTACTACCTCCCCTACCCAACTACTACTACTACCACCATGATTACTATTTCTACTACCACCCCTACCACCACTACTACTACAACCCCTACCACTACTACTACTACCATCATCATTATTATTTCTACTGCCACCCCTACCACTACAACTAATAATACCCCTACCACTACTATTACTACCATCATGATAGCTATTTCTACTACCACCCCTACTACTACTATTACTACCACCCCTACAACTACTATTACTACCACCATGATTACTATTTCTACTACCACCCCCACCACTACTACTACTACCATCCCTACCACTATTACTACTACCACCATGATTACTATTTCTACTATCACACCTAATACTACTACTACTACCACCCCTACCACTACTACTACTACCACCATGATTACTATTTTTACTACGATTTCTACCACCACTACTACTACCACCCCTACCACTACTACTACTACCACCATGATTACTATTTCTACTACAACCCCTACCACTACAACTACTACCACCCCTACCACTACTACTACTACCACCATGATTACGATTTCTACTACAACCCCTACCACTACTACTACTACCACCCCTACCACAACTACTACTACCACCCCTACCACTACTACTACTACCACCATGATTACTATTTATACTACAACCCCTACAACTACTAATACTACAACCATGATTACTATTTCTAATACCACCCCTACCACTACTACTACTACCACCATGATTACGATTTTTACTACCACCCCTACCACTACTAATACTACCACCATGATTACTATTTTTACTACAACCCCTACCACAATCACTACTACCACCCCTACCACTACTACTACTACAACCCCTACCACTACTACTACTACCACCATGATTACGATTTTTACTACCACCCCTACCACTACTAATACTACCACCATGATTACTATTTTTACTACAACCCCTACCACAATCACTACTACCACCCCTACCACTACTACTACTACAACCCCTACCACTACTACTACTACCATCATCATTACTGTTTATACTACCACCCCTAACAGTACTACTACTACCTCCCCTACCCAACTACTACTACTACCACCATGATTACTATTTCTACTACCACCCCTACCACCACTACTACTACAACCCCTACCACTACTACTACTACCATCATCATTACTATTTATACTACCACCACTACCACTATTACTACTACCACCCCTACCATTACTTATACTACCACCATGATTACTATTTCTACTACCACCCCTACCACTACTATTACTACCATCCCTACCACTACTACTACCACCATGATTACTATTTCTACTACCACCCCTACCACTACTACTGCTACTACCCCTACCACTACTACTACTACCACCATGATTACTATTTATACTACCACCCCTACTACTACTACTACAACTACTACCACCCCTACCACTACTACTACTACCACCCCTACCACTACTACTACTACCACCATGATTACTGTTTCTACTACAACCCCTACCACTACTAATAGTACAACCATGATTACTATTTCTACTACCACCCCTACCACTACTACTACTACCACCATGATTACGATTTTTACTACCACCCCTACCACTACTACTACTACCACCATGATTACTATTTTTACTACAACCCCTACCACAATCACTACTACCACCCCTACCACTACTACTACTACAACCCCTACCACTACTACTACTACCACCATCATTACTATTTATACTACCACCCCTAACACTAATACTACTACCTCCCCTACCACTACTACTACTACTACCACCATGATTACTATTTCTACTACCACCCCTACCACTACTACTACTACAACCCCTACCACTACTTCTACTACCATCATCATTACTATTTATACTAACACCCCTAACACTAATACTACTACCTCCCCTACCACTACTACTACTACTACCACCATGATTACTATTTCTACTACCACCCCTATCACTACTACTACTACAACCCCTACCACTACTACTACTACCATCATCATTACTATTTATACTACCACCACTACCACTATTACTACTACCACCCCTACCACTATTACTACTACCACCCCTACCACTACTACTACTATCACCATGATTACTATTTCTACTACCACCATGATTACTATTTCTACTACCATCATGATTACTATTTCTACTACCATCATGATTACTATTTCTACTACCATCATGATTACTATTTCTACTAAAACCCCTTCCACTACTATTACTACCATCATGATTACTATTTCTACTACCACCCCTACCACTACTACTTCTACCACCCCTACTACTACTACTACTACCACCATTATTACTATTTCTAATACCAACCCTACCACTACTACTACTACCACCCCTACCATTACTACTACTACAACCATGATTACTATTTATACTATCACCCCTACTACTACTACTACTACCACCCCTACCACTACTACTACTACCACCCCTACCACTACTACTACTACCACCATGATTACTATTGATACTATCACCCCTACTACTACTACTACTACTACTACTACTACTACCATCCCTACAACTACTACTACTACCACCATGATTACTATTTATACTATCAGCCCTACTACTACTACTACTACTACTACTACCACCCCTACCACTACTACTACTACCACCATGATTACTATTTTTACTACCACTTCTACCACTACTACTACTACCATGATTACTATTTTTACTACCACTTCTACCACTACTACTACTACCACCCCTACCACTACTACTACTAACACCATGATTACTATTTCTACTACTACCCTACCACTACGACTACTACCACCCCTACCACTACTACTACTACCACCATGATTATTATTTCCACTACAACCCCTACCACTACTACTACTACCACCATGATTACTATTTCTACTATCACCCCTACAACTACTACTACTACCACCCCTACCACTACTACTACTACCACCATGATTACTATTTCTACTATCACCCCTACCATTACTACTACTACCACCCCTCCCACTACTACTACTACCACCATGATTACGATTTCTCATATCACCCCTACCACTACCAATACTACCACCCCTACCACTACTACTACTACCACCATGATTACTATTTCTACTACAACCCCTACCATTATTACTACTACCACCATGATTACTATTTCTACTATCACCCCTACAACTACTACTACTACCGCCCCTACCACTACTACTACTACCACCATGATTACTATTTCTACTATCACCCCTACCACTACTACTACTACCACCATGATTACGATTTCTCATATCACCCCTACCACAACCAATACTATCACCCCTACCACTACTACTACTACCACCATGATTACTATTTCTACTACAACCCCTACCATTACTACTACTACCACCATGATTACTATTTCTACTATCACCCCTACAACTACTACTACTACCACCCCTATCACTACTACTACTACCACCATGATTACTATTTCTCATATCACCCCTACCACTACTACTACTACCACCCCTACCACTATTACTACTACCACCATGATTACTTTTACTACTACCACTCTTACCACTACTACTACTACCACCATTATTACTCTTTCTACTACCACCCCTACCACTACTACTACTACCACCATTATTACTATTTCTACTACCACCCCTACCACTACTACTACTACCACCATGATTACTTTTTCTACTACCACCCCTAGTACTACTACTACTACCACCATGATTACTATTTCTACTACAACCCCTACCACTATTGCTACTACCACCCCTACCACTACTAATACTACCACCATGATTACGATTTCTACTTTCACCCCTACCACTACTACTACTACTACCACCCCTACCACTACTACTACTACTACAACCATGATTACTATTTCTACTACAACCCCTACTACTACTACTACTACTACTACCATCCCTTACCAGTACTACTACTACCACCATGATTACTATTTCTTCTACTTCCCCTACAACTACTACTACTACCACCATGATAACTATTTCTACTACAACCCCTACCACTACTTCTGCTACCACCCCTACCACTACTACTACTACCACCATGATTACGATTTCTACTATCACCCCTACCACTACTACTACTACCACCCCTACCACAACTACTACTACTTCCACCATGATTACTATTTCTACTACAACCCCTACTACTACTACTACTACTACTACCACCCCTACCACTACTACTACTACCACCATGATTACTATTTCTACTATCACCTCTACCACTTCTACTACTACCACCCCTACCATTACTACTACTACTACCACCATGACTACTATTTCTACTAGCCTTGGCCGCCATGTTTTTTTGACTAATCACTACGGTTTGTAAAACTTGGTGAAATATCCTACAAGGAACATTTCTGTGAAGTAAAATTATTTTAAAATCGAGCCATAAGTTTCTGACAAGAAGATTGTGTAAGTTTTTACTAATTAAACTTGCCCCGCCCCCTAGCGGTCACGTTTTCTTGACGAATCAAGATGACTTAAACAAACTTAGTAAAGGGTCACTCAATGAACATTTCTGTGATATTATTTTAAAATCAAGCAAATAGTTTCTGACAATAAGATTTTTTTAAGTTTTAGTATAGCTTATATAGTAAACTAACACCACCCCCTGGCAACCATGTTTTTGACGAATCAAAATGGCTCGAACAAACTTGGAAGAGGGTCACCAAAGGAACATTTCTGTGATATTACTTTAAAGTCGAGCCAGTAGTTTCTGAAGAGAAGATTTTTTAAGTTTTTACTAAAGCTTATATAGTAAACTAACCCCACCCCTTGCCGCCATGATTTTTGATGAATCAAGATGGCTTGAACAAACTTGGTAGAGGGTAACTCATGGAACTCTATGAAATTATTTTTAAATCGAGCCAGTAGTTTCTGACAAGAAGATTTTTTTAAGTTTTTACTAAAGCTTATATAGTAAACTAACTCTACTCCCTGTCAGCCATGTTGTTTTGACGAATCAAGATGGCTTGAACAAACTTGATGACGAATCAAGATGGCTTGAACAAACTTGGTTGAGGGTAACCCAAGAAACATTTCTATGGAATTATTATAATATCGAGCCAGTAGTTTCTGACAAGCAGATTTTATTAAATTTTTACTGATTAAAATTACCCCTACCCCTGGCGACCATGTTTTTTAACGAATCAAGATGGCTTGAGCAACTTTGGTAGCGGGTCACCCAAGGATAATTTCTGTGAAAGTATATCAAAATTAGCCAAGTAGTTTCAGAGGAGAAGTTGTTAGAATCTAAAAATTAACGACGGACGACAGACGACGGACGACAGACGACGGACACCAGGCGATCACAAAAGCTCACATGTGAGCCTTCGGCTCGGGTGAGCTAATAAAGGAATAGCATGAATTAATCGTTAAAGTCATGATAAAAGAGATTCCAGATTTCGATTAGTTAAACAAAATAAATAAATAAATTCTTAGGGTTCTACGACGTACCAACACGTTATAGGTTATTCGACGCCAACAGAAAAGGAAGAGTCCAGGTTCACTCTACAAAACAACAAATTAACAAACTGATTAAAAACATAAACAAATGAATATTTAGAATGCACTTAGAACCTTGATACCTGTATAACTGCTGAGTTTCAGCATATTTTATCGTATTACTGATATTGTCGCTTCCTACGACATGAGCCAAAGTGATCATATTCTTGCCAGCACTCATATGGCTCCCTTGAAGCACACAGGGGTTGGTAATTTAACCAAAATAGTGAACATGACACGCATTCGGAGGATTTTTACCCCTCTGCGGAGATCGGCAGTGATTCTATTTTTAGCCGGAACCACACAAGCTGGGTTAAACATGCGGTAATGATTCGACAAAAAATAACTATTGGTACTCCTTTGCTTAACAATATAATAATGTGTACAATAATATACAACAATGTCTACTAAAATCCTCTTTTTTACCCAAACAAGAAATAATCAGTAATCATTAAATAAGCGTATGAGATTTTTTTTCGAAAACGTCCCCTAGCACCGACTTTTTGAGCAGAAATAAATGTGAGCTATGAGATCTTCCTGGGGGTTTTGGAAATTTGGAGAACATGGCCATTTATTTTCAGAGATCTGGGGAACATTGGCCATTACTTTCAGAGATCCAGGGATCAAAGACCTAAATTTAGAGATATAGGGATATTGTCCTTAATGAAAAAAGGACCTTATTTGATCAATTTTATCAGAGATAGGCAACTGGAGGCACTTATCTTAATTTCAGGTGGCACATTTCTAGTTTAGTTTGAACTTATTTATTTTACTTCGATTTTGAAACAAGTTCTTACGACTTAGACAAATCACTTTCGAAGTCTTCCTGGGTATAACCAGTACTAAGCACATGTGAAAAAAGTGTCTTGCTCAAGGACATAGTCGTGCGAAGGATAGAAAACCCCACGACCCTCCGATCACGGGTTCGGTGCTTTACCACTAGATCACGTGGCGTTTTCTAAATCATGGAAACACACATCCTCCAGAATCAAACAACATAATTTTGTGATTATGGTATCAAAAGAAAGGGCTTGATTTAGGAGATGATTGTTTTCTTTTTTAGATTTAAAGAAATGAAGGATTGTACGCTTAAAGTTTTTATTTGTGATCATTTTCCCTTTTTTAGCCCATTTTTGAAATAAGAAAACCACTTCAAATATATTAATATGAAACTTCCACCACCGATGAAAAAATTACTGCTTCATCTCTCTACTTAATATTTCTATTTTATTGTGTTTTGTTTAAACGTACATGGCATTTGTTAAATAAAGACTACCGTTTTTTGTTTAAAAATCTTTTTTTTTTCGTGAAATTTCAACATATTTCGACTTCAATCCGTAATGATTTTAATTCAAAAGAAAAATATCAAATAATCGATAATTGGAATTGGTCATCATTTTTATCAACTTTACTTTGGCCCCAAAATTGTTAAATTCAGACCAAGATTCGAAGAGTTATTATAGAAATACTAAAAGTGCCGTGGACATTATATTGCTATTAGCATGCCAGTTTCTGTAATTAAGTCAGTGATTTTATGTGTAATTTTTAAACTTGATCATAATTTACTTTTTAAATGAGATGTCGACTGCTTGAAACAGCTTTTGACAGCTTTGGAGGTTTCTTATGTGTTAGTCTGGGTCCCTGCACAACTTCATCCCATAATCGTATGTACCCGAAATAGATTGTGGATGGTAATTCTGAGCAAGATATATTTACAGTACTGAGGGTTAAAGGCAGAATAGTGCAATGGTTAATATCGTCGATTTCTGATTGTAAGGACTGGTGTTCAATTCCGCCTGGCATCTACTATTTTTTATTAGATCGTGTTTACACTATAAAGTAAATTTTTATGTGTATTTATAATTATTGATGTGTATTTATTGCCTTTTGTTAATTAACCGTTCAGCCGGACAATTTTTTTGTCTCTTCTGTCCTTCCGTCGATATCCTCTTTGGCTCTACTTGCGAAAGTCCAGCAAAGCTTATGTCGTGGTAAATTGTCCGTCGTCCATCTTTTTCTTGTAGAAGTTATAGCATCCCCAAAATTTTTCAAAGACTCTTATCAAAACTAGCACAGCATTCGTATGACCACAAACTCTTGAAATTCTTGAACAAGCTTGATTGAACCACAAATGCTCCCTGCCATAGGGCTTACAAGCACATTTTTAAGGAAAATTAAAAAACACTTTTTCTCTGAAAGTTCAAGCCATAGACCATAGATATTTTAAACAAGGAAAAGAAGACAGTACATGGATTTTGCTTATAATGATGATGTGTAAATAATAATAGAGAAGATTATAGTAGACGTTTTACTTAAGGAAACACTATTTGGTACTTTCAGGGAACTATGTTTAAAACCTTTGGAGACTTAGGGAACAGTGGAAATACTTTTAGAGATCTGGGGAACATTGATGTCCCTTTGATGTTACCATTTTACCATTCGTAACAAATATTTTAGATTTGTTTTATACAGTTACTATGTCTGCTGTTATAATATTCATACTACATGCAGATATACATGAACAACAGTTATTTGAGCCAAAAAGTTTCAAGGTCAATTCGACGTATAGAGTGTTTAATTAACGTCACACTAATAACACTAATAACAGTTGATATCAATCAGGAAACCAAATTTTCTTCATATTAATGCATTAGTATCACCTATTGAAACAATAACCATAACATGCATATCATACTTTCTGCAATATCGTAGCTATAACGTTAATGCAAAGCATACATTGATCATTTATTAACACATTAATAACAGTTCATAACCATTTGATAAGGTTAATATAAACTTTATATTATCTTTCAACTAGTAGTCAAATTCATAACAGCCCATCTTGTAGCACTATGCTTTAGATTATCACACAGTATGTTCACGAAGAGGAAACATTAACAATGTAATCGTCGTACGGTATAACGATCAACAATACATTTTAAGATATGGATACAGAAAATTTATATATCGGCAACTACATTTGAGGAAGCGTATATCCATATTAGGCTGTCTACGCATACATACTATTGTCTTTGCCAGTATGTTAATACAAATCAACTTAAATTGTTGTTCTCTGTTACGTAGTACTGCAGTTCCGCCACAATGCATTACAGCTTGTTTTGTGTTACACTACACAGGTAAAATGCCATGTATGTTGAACATATGTTTTGTCCAATAATATAAGTTTAACGTATGTTTTACACGCGTTTTGGTTAACATACGTTTCAAAACATACGTAAAGAAATTTATGATAATCACAAAAGCACGTTAAACATACGTTTACAGAAACATATGTTAAACGCATGTTAAACATACGTTTATCATACGTGATTCAATTCATATGTTTAACATACGTTAAAATGAATATATAATTATTGCGCTGAAATGCTCCACAGCACATGTTATTCACTATTTTTGGAAATATCACTAGTAGAGCCAGAGGCAGGGTCCAATTCAAGTACGAGAATCATAAATACATGTCTGACAATCAAAAACATATGTAAAACATACGTTAACATCAACATATGTAAAACGCATGTGAAACATACGTTTGTCATATGCGTTTCGATTCATACATTTAAACTATGTTAAACATCCTATATAATTATTGCGCTAAAATCTCCAACAATTTAAAAAAAATCATATTTCATATTATTCATATATGTTAATAAAACTTTATGTAAACATATGTATGTCATACAAATGTTTAATCCAAATGATTTAATTCAGTTACATGTATAACTGATAAATTTTCACAGCTGACACGAAATATAAAAGGAACTGGCAATATTTTCCCAATATTTTATTGTTTTTCTTAAGTAGTATAGCCACAATATAATAATCATCCAAGTATACACCATCTATGCAGTTAATGGTGTGGTATCATATCAAATATTTAATTAGTCCTCCTCTTCATACTTCACATGCTGGCTAGTGCGACATATTGCACGTCTCTAAGGAGCATTTTGACATATTTCATTATTGTGTCTCCTGAGGACAGCAGATCAAATATCCAAATAACAAAAAATCTGTCCATCAACGCCTTATCATATCAGGCTAATTGCTGGCATACACGAATGCAACAGTTGAAACAGCTTCACAACTGAAATAAAGTATAAAATATTTTTATTTTATATATATAGCTAGATCTGATTTATTGTGAAGCTGTCAATTATAATGGCATCTTGTATTTCCTTTTGTGCAATAGAGGGCCTCAACGAAGATATATGAATCAAAGATTAAATCTAAATGTCAAATATTGCCTACTTCTATAAACATTTGCATATAAATCAATACATAAAAATAATTAATCGTCCAAAATAGAAAATATCTTTATTAAAATAATAAATAAAAATTAAAATTAATAAACAGTAGATCTACCTGATTATCTTGACCCTGTGACTTCTATACAAGATTGTACTTTCGGTTTTGCATTATCCTATTTTCACCTCTACTAAACGTGTATTTACATTACACTATGCAATAAAATGTTTATTTGAATCCTTTAATTGCTTTTGACCGAGATAGGCCAAACATTGTGAATCAACATCAATGTTTCCTGTTTCCTGGTATTTTTCAAGGTAAAAGTCGGCACTGGATTACTCACACTGAATAAACCATAAAGCAGCTTAATTTGTAAAACTGTAAAATCTGAACTTTTGAACAAAGATCATTTGCGGGATTTTTTATGATGAAGTCACTCACCTTTGAAGAAAAACAAGGTAAGTACAAGATTGTAAAGGTATTTTTAAGATTAAATGTAAACCACGTGTAAAGTTTTCATATATATTGTCTATAACTTTATCTACAACAATATGTTTTTTCCGAAAAAATGAGTGAACATCTTTAAACATCGAAAATTGATTTGTGTGCTAGTGTTATTTCCCTTGTTGTGAACGCACAATAAATACATTTTATGAATACACCGAAACAAAGTTTTGCCGCCATATTGACCTATATCCGTTTGGCGAGTAAACAAACCGTCACGTGATCATGTCCAAACGTGGTTCAACGCAAAATGATGACATTTCCATTTCAAAATACCTGCTCACATCTTCAACAAAGGAGCGATCGCAATTGCAATTTTGCCTTCTGATACAGGTTCTAACATATCGTAAGTAAATCTTCCCAAGTTTCATTGAATAATAAACTTTTTACAGTGAATGACTGCAACTCACTTCAGTACAGGTTTGTGGGGTTCTTAGCAAGCAGTACATAGAAGATAGCGTATGACATCATGTGTCAGAGCAGCTTGTTATATAGACTTAAAAATACAATTGAACGTGAGAAAGTACCTGCAAGACAATGCAAAAAAAAACTATTAAGAAAGAAATTTTGTTTCCATGCATATGCATGCTAACATGTTAAATATAGTTGATACCATTTATTCACAATTAAGATACTATGGACATGAAACATTACTGTGCATATATTTAGTATATTATATGAACACATCTTCACAAAAGAAGAATACATCAAATTTTGTTTTTATATGACTTGCTGTCAAACATAAGTTTCTTATGTATTTCAGAATATAAACAATGGTTCTCAGTGGCTCCACTTCACGACACTGCTATGTGCGTCAATGCACAGATGGAGACTACAGGTTATGTAAGTGGCGACAAAGTCAATGCACTATTCTTAAGGTTATGCAAGAGAAATGCCCCTGCCAACCACCATTTGCCTATTTACATTTCCAACTCAAAAGAGAAATCCTGAAGGTAGATAGCGATGGATAAAGAGCAGCATCAGAAAATACCCACCATTATTTAGAACCAAAGAAGGATCACAGAATATGCTCTGATAATTTTATAGATGACTGTCCAACCAAAGAGCACCCTGATCCTGAGCTTAAATTTGGCCACACACACACAAGCTTAAAGATTCAGACAGGCAAAGCGACAGGGGACAGCGTTATGTCAAGCGGGTTCGAAAAGAATTTTACGGCAACTGTACATGAGGGAACACCCAGAGTTACTTTTGATGAAGAAGAAGATCTTTCAGATATTGATAGCCATACCATTACATCTAATTCTGTACTCATAGGATGTCAATGTATTGTTTTTATTCTGATGTCTGTAATCAGAAAGTATAAGAATATAATAAACTACTAAAGAGGCAGAATGTTTTATTGAAAAATCAAGTTAAAGTGCTGCAACGAAAACAAAAACTTTCGTTGCTCTCTCTTTTAAGTAATGATTCTGACTGTCAATTTTACACTGGAATAGATACATTTTCCTTGTTCATTAAACTACATAATTTCATAACCCCTTTTGTTATAAAAAGGTGGCGAGGCTTTAAATGTATAAGTACAAAAATCAGGAATTGTGCATCTAGTCCAAAAAATTTGGTCCTAAAAGAAAACTTGAAGATGAATTTATGTTGGCACTCATGAGGCTCAGTCTTGGCTTACTTAAAAAAGACCTTGCTGACAGATTTTATATTTCAGAAAGTTTATGTAGTCAAATATTTAACAGTTGTGTTACTGCAATGCACAACCTTTTAGATAACTTGGTGTTTTGGCCTTCAAAAGAAAATGTCACTGTTACAAAACCTAATCGCTACAAACATCTCCCAGACTTGCGTGCTATAATTGACTGCTCAGAATTTGTTATTGAAACTTCAAAAGATCCTCGTTTACAAGCAACAACATGGTCCGATTATAAACATCATAACACAGGAAAATGTTTGGTAGCAGTTGGTCCAAATTCAGCAGTCACATTTTGTTCTAAAGTTTTTAATGGTCGAGCCTCTTATAAATCTATCACTAGTGCTTCAGTTTTTTTTTGATAACTTGGAACCATATGATATGAAACAGGCAGACAAGGGTTTTAACAATCAAGATGAATGTGCTGCTAGACTGGTACAACTTCATGTACCACCTGGGAAGAGAGACCAAGCACAAATATCAGCTGCAGCAAATGCCAAAACAAGTAGAATAGCCAATCTTAGGATTCTAGTAGAGAAAGTCATCAGACGTATTAAGTCTTTTCGAATTATTAAATACACTGTTCCAATAAGTCTTGTTTCATCACTTGATAAGATTTAATCAGTTTGTTGTGCACTTTGCAATCTTAAAAAAAACAATATACAAATACTATTTTTTACAGATAGTTTGCAGACTGATGCTTATTCACATCATGCAAAATTTTAAAGATAATGAAAAATCCGACTAACACTATTTCTTGCAGTGTATCAATATTTAAACAGTTATTGCTTAACCATAAAGTACCCAATGTCATCCAAACTTGGCAGAACTCATGAAAATGTTTCAATGTTTTCATATGTACATACAACTATGACCATATGATACATAATTAGAAAATGTCACACTTGTAGCAAAGCCACTAAACATTATTGGAAACATTACGCAATTTCGCTAATTGAACACATCTTTTGTGGAACCACATTTCACATTAACTACATTCCACACATTCTTCATGCTCTGTCGTACGCTCATTTTCAAGACTGTTTCCACATTTCCCACAAATATATACATGCGGTAGCTTTGGCTTTGATAATGGACCGTGTCTAGCTTTGGAGACCGACTCTAAATATGTTGATGGCTTGTAAATTTTACTAATTGTAACTGGTATTGGTTCTTGACTATTTATATAATTATGATCTATGAGTAAAGTCTCTATTTGGTTGCTGTTGTTGTTGGTTGGTAAGGTTCCGTAAATAAGTTCCTTGGACATATGTTTCATCCAAAATTCAACAAGATTCATTTTAACTTCTTTCCAAATCTTTTCATTAAAATGTATTCTTTCAATATGATGACCCTGAGCAGTGTAAACGAAAAAGTCACAATAACTTGCTTTGAGTACTGCCATCTGACCCTGGATTTGGGTATAGTATTGTGAAGACTTTGAGAGTGTAATAGACATGTTTTTTCTTCAACAAGATGCGGCCAATTTGGGATGCTAGGGATCTGGTCCTTGATTGATTCTGGACATTTAATCTCACATAGACCTTTAATATCACACTTGGTCTTGCCACACTCACAAGAAACAAGTACATCGGTTGAAGCACCAAAGAAAAGGATTCTCAGTGTGGACAAACAACCCACAGTCTTTATATCTGAATTTCTTGTGTGCTGCCGTCTGTAACCTATGATATGCTTATTTTGCATATGGCTCCATTGATTTGCCATGCTTGATAGCTAGGGTATTTGGCTGTGGAGAATAACCCATCAGTGATCTAAATAATGAGTTTGGATCAGCATCAGGCTTTTTATGTAGAGTATTGACTCTTGTTATAACTCTGTGGACATAACTTGCTGTTATTCTACCACATCTCTGTTTCATCCACTCTTCAAAGTCAGACTGACCAACAGTTGCTACCTGTAAATCAGAGATCTGCTGGTCTGTCAGAACCATGGCACTAGCTACTTCTTCAGAAGTACTTGGGTGTCCCAGATTAATGGTGATATATTTTGGGCATGGTGGACATACAGGCTTTGGCTTGGCTGGAAATGGTTGCATATCATACAGCTGTAGAAAGCATGACTCGGGAGCATGTTGCCTTACTAGATCAGCCAGGTCTCATTTTATCTTGTCTTGTTTGACATAGTCTTCTTGTATTTTAGTCAGTGGACTGAAATCTGTCGCAAGATGCCTGACAGACCTTGATTGACCAACATCGCCTGAAATAATCATTTACTATAAGTTCTATACATTTCCTCATTATACATTTTCTGTGGTCAGCATATTTCATTTCCATAAAAATTATGCTTTGGCTGAAAACCACTTTAAGCCACATAAAAAAAATCTTTTACATGTTTAATGAATCTTTCAGTCTGTCGTCTTTAAAACTTAATCAAATTGATATATACATATATATATATATATATATAACGTATGGGCAAGTAATTTAAGCACATATTCATTTTACTATAAGAGCTAATCAATCTGACCTATCAAAATGTTAATATATTGGAAGCGAGGCGGTAGTGTAATGGACAGTGTTGGCCGCTCACGCTAGATGTTGTGGGTTCGATGCCCAGCTTGACCTGATGCCTCTCATAAAACAACACTCAGTACTGGTTCCATCCAGGAAGCAGACTAGAGAGCGGTTTATATTATAATCTCTGAGCTTTCATTGCAATCAAGCTTAAATAAATAAGTATTAACTAAAATGTATATATTGGCACACAATAGATATGTACATATTAAAACATAAACTAAGTTAGTTTAAAGTACTGATCCATTCTTCCATAGTTTTATTGGATTGGATGGAGCTTTTCCATACACATTTCTGGGATGTACTGGATGGTTTAGTTAGTCCAGTTCTTACTGCATGCTCCACTCTGAATATAATGGCAGCAACATGATTGCAGCATCCTTTCAACCTGCACAGAAAAAAATGGTTTATTAAATACTGAATCATTACAGACAAATTGTACACAAAATTCAAACTCAAGAGCCGGGCCCGATTAACTCAGTCGGTTACGTGTCTGACTATCTATCCAGGGGTCTCGAGTTTGAATCCCCCGCCCGGCAACAGTCTCCTTGATAATTGATATACAACATCGTGTCTCGATATCATTCAACTCTCACCACTGATTCAAGTTGGAAAGTTATCAGTTACTTGCGGAGATGGGGTGTGCTTGAGTACTGGTTAATCCCAGGAAACAGTGGTTAGGTTAACTGATCGTCTGTTAGCCCTCGATAGCATAAAAATGCCACCAGATATTCAATCAATCAATTAATCAGAATCAAGTACATTGTCCTTCTGTAGTCATGTTTAGAATAAAAATTGATGTACTGCGTTTTACTCTTCTATATCTGCTTTTATTTCATACATGTAGCAAGACTAGACAGACTTTTACAATCACATTAGCTTTAATAAAAGTTTCTATATCCATGCATGCTTCGATTAAAATAATTGTTAGGAGTATACTAGATTGATTATATATGACTTTACTACACATCACCTATTTTTAGTCTTCTGCAGCCAACTTTACCCATTGTGGATAATAAAATTGACTGTAGCAGTAATATGTAGAAGGAAAACAATTACCCTGCTGTACATGTACAATAAGCTGTATAGATCTCCCCTCCTAGCCACATACCCAAGTCTCAAAGGGAGGGCAACTAAATCGCATATAAGGCGTCACCTTTGCTGCTAAGAAGGCCACACTACTCTGGTCATTTATTGGATGATAATGGACCTCCTTCACCAAACCGCCAGTAAAAGACCTATTCCAACAAATTCAAATTATGAGTACATCATAACATGAATTTTAAAACAAGCTTTAAAAAAATTCAATTTAATCCAAAACAAAATGCATTGCATTGCAAAAATATTGTTTTATTTTCAATGTGTATATATATGTATATAGAAAGAGATATTTTGTGTTTCGTGCAAATGCTTTTTGTAAGCATTTCCTTAAAAGTCATTTTTATAATTCATTTGTGTTTAAATCACTGTAAACTGTAGAAGTTATTCCAACCTGTAGGCTTTTTCCTGTTTATACTCATTGCAGAGTCTGTGATACAATTCTGAAGGTGTTATCATTTTCAAATAGGTGGCTATGCCATTAAAATATAAACTTGGTCAATTAACTCGCCCTTGCTCATTCAGCCATCCATCCTTAAGAGTAAAAGGGTTAGGAAGAACTAAGGATCCTACAGTCAGTCTTAAGCTGTAATCATCAAGGTTGGCCCTCAAAGAGTGTCCGTCTTAGGTATCAACTGCAGCATGGTCCTCCCATGCTATAAAAGCCCTGAAAAATTATAAAACACAAAAATGATTTGAAAAAATAAATCTATAATTATAAAGACTTCTAAAATCATCAGTTAATAGACAGACAAATAATATGTATGTTTGTAAATTAAATAAATTTATGTTATATTAAAATTTGAAAGTTCATTGTATGTATGACATAATCAGTCGTTAAAGAAAAAGGAAAAAAATATTTGTTTGCTCTGACCCAGTATTTTTTCATGTTGGTAGGTAGGTACGATTTTTTGGGGGCCAAATTTTGATTTTACAGTCATTTTAAAGAAAAATGGACAGATATCATGAAATAAAAACACTTTTAAAGTCAATAAAAAAATGTGGGTAGCTGCATTTTTGAGTGAGACGGTAGGAGAACAGCAAACCATTTGTTTAAGGAAGGCCAAGTGTATAAAAACTATGTTGGTTTTGATTTTTTTTAATTCTGTAAGTGTCATCTACATTCATTTCACCATTCCTTTATTACGAGGAATACTTTGTGACAGTATGAAGTATTTTATGCATAAAATAAATTATTTACAAATATTTTGATGTTGTTATAAACACTAGTACCGCTAAGATATAATATGTTATACAATGTTGCTACATGTATATACAAGATGTGAAAGATAACCAAGAAAAGATAGATATTAAAAATCTGCACAGCTAAAAGTCAGACATTATAACTTTGAGAGTCTTTATAATCACTGATTACTGATAAGAGAAATTATATAAATCTTAACATTGTTCAGTTGTAAATTTATCCCATAACTATGTGTTTGTATGACTTTGGGTTTAAATTTATTGTAGGATTCTTTGGTTCAGGAATGACACTTAATCTTTTATATTATAAAAATATAATTCAGGGTTCTGGATATATATCTCATGAACTGTTCCACTAAGCAGTTATCATGTAGATGTATTTAACAAAAAGACACAAGCTGTGCTATCTATTTTGAAATGTGTAGGTTAAAAAAGAAGATAAATAACAGAAACATATAGCTCTACATGTGTATATTTATATATACATAAATGTTTTGTGTTAAAAGCACATCCATTACCTTTGCACCATTACCAAATAGAATGGAAAAAAATATAACCCCTTACCTTCACCTGGAAAGCTGAAAAGGATATTTTATAGCAATACATGTACATCTGTGTGATTATAATTATTGGCAGATAAAAATGGACTTTCTCGATTTAAATTATGTGTACTGTATAGATATTGAGAAGTATGCTCGGAAAAGATATAAAAATGTTTTGGCTAAAATGATTTTATTATTCTTATTTACAAATTAAGTAGATTTATGTAAAAAAACATAGATATTAGCTAAATATATAGCCTACACATACATTTCTCAGCATCCAAATGATCTGCTGTTTAACAATGTGTAGCTGTAAGTTATGTCTTTCATGAACATATTATCTTTTACATGGGATACTATATTATACAATTCCAGAAATAAATTCAAACTAAATAGCATTTGCCATTCAACTTTCAAGACAGTTTGAAATTAATATCCCAATCACAGTTACCTTGCAGCTAGCTCATCAAATGATCCATCTGTGCTTTTCTTTCTCAACAACAAAAAAAATGCTTTTAATGACGGCATGGACCATAACCTGAAGTCATTCAATAACATTTTGTCAAGATCTACCGAAATGTCATCTTTAAACGGCGTTCGACCGCTTGTGGATAGTTTAATAGTACCCTTTGATAGAGGTTTCGCCATGATAAAACTGATACACCGTGCGTTTGTTTACTCATACATCGTTCAATAGTTACTTTATTTAGCAAACCGTGTCTCTGTGTATAGAGTCTATAATCTGACAAATTTAACAATACTTGTCGTTTTAATGATATTGAGCGGTTAGTATTATGTTTATATATATCAATGTAGTTATAGATATACATCAATACGTTTTGCAATTTGTTGAACTGGAAATATTTTCAGTTTAAACCATAAACCTTACCCCATCCATTGTTACTTTGTATGTTCAATAATAATAAAATTTTGTAGTTTGCAATATTATTTTTACAACATGTTTTTATGTTAATTGTATGGTGATATCTTACTATTTCTTAAATATTTTAACTCGAGACCTATGTAAAGAATTTCTTGGCGTCTTAATTGATGTATTGAACTTGGACCATGCACAGGCAGGTTTCCAGCCAGTGGGAGAGGCCCTATCTTAATACAGCATTTGGATAGCTATTAAGTTTATAGTAAATAATGGAAAGGTAGGACACTTCTTAAAGACATATCTGGTGTGAAGGGAGAAACTTACCTGCTTATTACCTCGATTACTAGACTTAAAGGCAATGTCAAAGGATTTTTATCTTTATCAGCGTTTTCTCCAAAGCGCGTTTCTTGTGTTTGTGACGCAATTAAATCTCATTTGACGCAATCAAGTTTGTTCAGTGCGTCCACTATGACACAACCTTAAAAATACAGAATTTCAAACTACACAGATTTGTTTGGACAAGTTGGTTTTAGAGTTATTATTTTTACACTGCTAGCAGTTTTGACATATCACGCAGTATTATTCAGGGAAACCCCGGTCACGCGTTTTACTAAGTTACGTAAACGCTTTAATTGTTTTTTAATGCTATATTGATGCAATCGTATGGACAATTTGATCACGTACATAATTGTCCGCAAAGCATATTGTAGTTTGAAGAAAATATCTTTGAAAACAAACGTACACTGCAACAATAGCACTGATATATACTGGTTATAACTATTACAGCGAGTATAAAACTTCACTAGCCATGTAAAAGTCAACATCAATAATGAAGTTACTTTATTGTCTTGAATAATCCTTCTAAAATTTATTTTTTGTAACTATACCTTTGAAAACGATACACTCATGAAAGGACAGTGGTTAAAAGTTTATGATAAAAAGTCGGCCATTTTAATTTTTCCTAGAATACATATTACCGCGAATTGGCCATTCAGACGGTTAGAAATGGTGCCATCATGTAAAAAACTGCTACTGTATTAAATGTTCAAATAATTTTAAGTAAAATATAATATAAAAATTAAATCAACATAAATGGTGAGTTTTGTACACTTAATAATTTTTGCACTGATTCTAGTTTTGCTAAAACGAGGGTACAAAGTGTTGACCCCCCCTCCCAAGAAATCTTACTGGTGTACAGTATTTTAAGTGCACCCATCCATTTCAATTGTTAACTGTCCCTAGGTAAGAAATTATAAGTGCGCATGTTTGAGATAATGCTATTATATGGGCAATCGTAGTAATACGTATATCGCGGTATTAGGTATATAAGGGATATACCCAGTTTTAAGTTGTTTGTATATCAAGATGAAATGTGGAGATCGTGAAACTTATAAAAAAAAGTTTTTTTTAAAAATGTACGGACGATACTCTATCTGAAAAACATTTAATTTTGTTTTCTATATTCAAAGGTATCGAGATGTGCATGTGCGACATTTTAATACCAGTTTAAACATCGGGTCAGTCCATGTTTTCCCAGTTTTGTTAAGTTACCATCAAAATGTTTTTATATCTTTTTAAAGGTAACATTACTCTAATTGGGTTTGAGCCAGAAGAGAAATGCTTATATATATGGGAAAATGAAAGTTTATTTCCCGAGGAATACAATGCTTAGTAACGCTAATCATGTAGCTCAGCTGAAATATAAAATATTGAAATTAATAATTTTAGTGTTTTTCATTTAATATAGTTAGAGCAATGATGCTTGAGAGTGAAACACGACATTTGAAAAGTTCATAATCATAAAAACTGTTGTTAGGAAGGAAGATACAACTAGTTTCAAGTTGTTGTAATTTGTTGGGCCAGAATTGAAACATTCGTTTGGAAGTTAAGTTTACTTCAGTTGCAATTTTGATTTTAAAATTTGTGAAATAGAAAGTAAAACTGTTTAAGTAAAATATATCGTTTCCACCTCTATTTATTCAAGTTGATTAAGTTTAGAACTAGTCAATGATGACCCCCAGGTTTTGAAAATGACCCGAGATTTTTAGTCAGTTCGATTTTTTTCTGACAAACTGTCTTAAGATATTGTTTCAAAGTTTATAAACTATTATCTAGATTGAATACGTATCATCAACTGTAAACAGTCATATAAAGTGAACACTTTGCTAATATATGTAGTATACAAATTATCTGTTGTTTCAGCTTTAACAGCTTACACTAGAACTGGAGGCGTTTTACAAATGTAGAGATCTTAAAAGAACCCAAAATTCTATATGGACCTGGGGCCGTATTCCAGTAGGATCTTAAATAGTTAAGATTTTCTTAAATCTGATTTTTCCCTTAAATCGAACAAATTTTCTCCTTAATTATAAGAAATTTCTTAAGTGGTATTCCAGAAGCATCTTATCTTAAGAAAAATCTTAATTTTTTTCTTAAATCTAAGGAAACACTACACCTTCCTTAACTCATTTGATAACATTTCCTCATCAACGTTTTTCTCGGACTTTTCGATGTTTTGCACAGCTTGTTCGTAAAGGGGTCGAAAAATACAACAGACAGGTGAGTAGTTTTACTTTCCGTTTACGTCGATGTCCGACTTTTAAACTATGCTACATATTATAAGAGAGATAACTCTGTTTGAATGAACGCTTACCACACGCCATTTAAGAAAGTTAAGCAAGTATATCTTTTAACGCAGTTCATGCGATTTGTTTTCTACACAAAAACAACGATTTGTAAAAGAAAATAAATAGAGCGATATTTTGTGAATAAAGCGAGATTCTATGAATTCAGACATTTGTTTTTTCTGCGGAGGAACGCTTCGTGTTATTGTGTAATTTCAGTAGTTCGGATTAGTTCAATTTCGGATAGACGGAATATCAAATATAAGGGTCACTTAGACGGGCATCGGATGTGTCAACAACAGTGTTATTTCGTATATGATTTCGATATAACATGTTGTTATTCATTTTTTCGCCTTGTCAATTCAACGACGCACAGAATTAAGTGGATTAGCTAAAGTGTTATGTTTATTTGTTATAGGAATGGCAGCTCGTCCAGATACACTGGCGGAACTGACAAACAACGAGTTATTACGTCGCTACCGATTTGATCGGAGAGGGATTGAGTACCTTGTGGGACTTTTAAGGGCTGATTTAGAATCTCCAACTGCCAGACACAGCAGCCTGTCCGTGTCGGAAAAGGTTTTGATCACCTTGAGGTTCTTGGCAACTGGTGAGATCCAGCTCAATGATGGCGATCTTCACCATGTTGCCCAGTCAACAGTGTCGAAGGTGGTGACTGCAGTGATAAATGCACTTGCATCTCCTGCCATTATTCGTCAATTTATAGCCTTCCCCACAACTCCAGCAGACCTAGACTTGCAGGTGCAAGAGTTTGGTGGGGTAGCAGGATTCCCGAAGGTGGTGGGAGTTATTGACGGGACACAAGTGAGAATAATAGCACCGTCAGCTGAGGAGGAGGTCTTTGTCAACAGGAAAGGCTTTCACAGCATCAATGTACAGGTGAATTTAATTTTAATGTGTTTACTTTTTATCATTTAATATATATATTGAGTGTAATAGAACAGAACATTACTATTATTATTATATTAACAACTCACAAACAGCCTCAATAGATGAAATATAGCAAACAAGATGAACACATAACCATGCTAAATATTTAATGCAGATCAAAACAGAATATAGTGCCTGAGTTTCATTTACTTCAACTTCAACGTCACTAAGTCAAACCCAACATGGCATGTACTGAAACCTGGTTGAAAACCAGATATAAACATGTCAGACATCTTCCCATTCCTACCGTGAGGTGAAGGGTTCAATCCCTAGTCCCAACAGTTAATTGTCTCACGAGGATACTCGGGCTACATAATGATGTATCAACTTATTCAGTCACTTTTGTATTATTTTATTGCAAATGTTTTTTCGTTGTTTTTTTTCTAGCTTGTGGTATGTTTACCATATCAGACTTTATACATGTATAAAGCTTATTGTATCTAACATCTTGTATATATTGCAGGTAATCTTTAATGCTTGTGACAAGTTGGTAGACATTGTTGCTCGCTGGCCAGGATCTACACATGACAGTAAAATATTGCATAACAGTGGGGTGAAAGAATTATTTGAAAGGGGTGTTGTCCCTGCCGGGTACCATCTATTGGGTGACAGTGGGTACCCTAGCAGACGATGGCTGCTGAGTCCATACCTTCACCCACAGCCTGGACCTCAAAGTTCATATAACAGGTATCTTAAGCCTTTCACTCATTTAGACGCTTTCTGACACCTCTCCGGCAGACTACTTTTTGAAAACATGGCGACAAAAGAAGAAATTGCTCAAAATGAGCAATTAGTAGTGATGAGTTTCAATTAATTGTATTATTTTGAAATAGATGATTGCATTGTTGTTCGATATGAACTTTACATTACATTTTCTATTATTCCATCTCAAGTCATTATATAAGACATCGAGTGTGATTAATATAAGCTTAACCCTACCCAACTATCACACCTATGTAGATTATCAAGTAAGTTAACTCGATCCTGCATTTTATGCAAGTAATGGCCCTTTTTGTGTCACCCTGTGTAGCATGGTAGGCACTTAGGGATTACTTTTTTTTTATCCGGCGTCTGACTGTCTGTCTGTCCGTCACACTTTTTCATCACACTTTCAATAGGCAGGTGCAGGTGACACATGTGCTCCGCGGAGCACTCCATTCTAGTTTTACTTAGAAATTCTGGTTCAAGTTTTGCAGGCAACTAAATTAAGACTCCATATCTCAGTATTTACTTGATGCATTGCATTGCATTGAAACTTTATACAACCCTACCCATCTATCACACCTATGTAGATTTTCATCTATTTCACTATCCTGCATTTTATGCAAGTTATAGCCATTTTTTTACTTAGAAATTCTGTTGAAAGTTTTGCGTGCAACTACATTAACCATCTCTTAGTAACTACTTGATGCATTGCATTGAAACTTTATACAACCCTTCACAACAATCAAATATTATAACTTTATCCAGTATATTTTGCAATTTATGGCCTTTTTTTTAAACTAGAAACTTGGTTAAAGTTTTGCATGCAACTACATTAACAGTCGATATCCTAGTATTTACTTCATGCATTGCTTTGAAACTTTATACAACCCTTCCCAACAATCAGATCTATGTTAATTTTCAAGTTAAATAACTGCATTTTATGCAAGTTGTGGCCCTATTTGAACTTATAAATTCTGGTTCAAGTTTTGCATGCAACTACATTAAGAGACCATTATCTCGGTAACTAAAATAAGCGGTGAAAAAGTCAAGCGTGCTGTCCTCCGACATCTCTTGTTACACTGACATAATCTAGCTGTAATGGTCCAAAATCTGATGTGCCTCACCAGTGACAATGTCTTTAAAAAAAGGTAGGGAAAATTACCGTATTGATAAGTATTCCTGGTATTATAAATGAAATACAGTATTGAATTCATTAATAAATTTGCATCTTAAATCTCTCCATTTTATTGAAAACATCGAGGTATCTGGATAGATAGGTATTTAATTTATTGTTAATCATTTGTTCAATTTAAGAACTGGTAGAAGTCAATATTTTTGCATGATGATTACCTAAGCTAGAACTGTAAGTTAACTGAGTGATATATCAAACAAATATCTTGAACTAGACAAATCAAATAATCAATGTCTGAGATGTGTCCCATTTTGCCAGATGGACACATCAAACTGTTGTTGTCAGTAATTTATCTATCGTCATTTATCGGGTTCTCAGTGAAGAATCATTCATTATTTAAGTCTGGAATATAGCTCAGAATGGCTGAAAAGCAATCTCCTGCAATCTAAATTTCAAAATTGTCTGTGGTGGAGCCCCCTCCCCCCCCCCGGACCACCCCTCTCGTAATCTCCCCCCCCCCCCCCCACTCGTGCCATTGGCCTGGTTTCTTGCCGGTGGCACTCACAAGTTGGCTACTGCTACTTCATAATTTAGTACTTCTACTTTGAAACATTTTGACAACCCTGGATTCTACTGGTCAAAGGCAAACAGGACTTATGTACTGATAAATTGTCTGTCGTCCGTTAACCTTTTTCTTTTAGACATGATAGCACCTTCATTAAAGCCTAGATATTTAACATGTAGCATTGAATCGATATTCCCTAAAGGATTTGTTTATGTCTGGTCCCTGGAGTCAAATTTGAGACTGCCACAGGGGTCACTGTCTTACATAGGGAAAATGTTGTAGATGCGATAGCACCTTCAATTTTCATTGATCTTGGACAAGGTCTTGAACCAGCATGATTCGACCACAAATGCCCACACAACAAGGCTTATATAGGTACATTTTGAGCGAAATTTTAAAATACATACAATTTCTCTGAAAGCTCAAGGCTTAAATATTTTACATGTAGCATTGTATTTGTTCAAGTGAAACTTACAAAAAAAACATTTTCTCTGAAATGTACATCTGTCCATTTGTTGCAAGAAAAGCAATTCAGGCCCTCTTGGAACCCTTGTTCATTCATACATTTAAATTTCATATTGTTATGAAGCAAATTTGACTTTCACATATTTCTGTCTCTACCTAGATACTATATCATACCATGTTTAATATCAAAATGATTGTCTTTGTGTGCATGATGTAAATATTTAATCTTTAATTAGCAAAAGTGAACTCATTAACATTATTTGTTAAATCTACAATTTATATTATGTTAAAATTTCAAATATGCCAACTTAACTATATCATTTAACTCAATATGTTCAAAGCAGGAAATTTTATTATTTGTTTAATCACGATTAATTATCACTTCCCCTTTGACATATGGTTTTACACCTTGATAGAATGAAGTCGTAGATGCCATGTTCACACCTTCAAAGTCAGCAATAACTTTGTTGGTATATATAGAACATAAACATTAAGAGAAAAAAACATTAATAGAATAAAAATATAAGATAGCTTTGTGCAGAAACATAGGAAAAACTTTGTGTTATAACTTTGTGATTCAACAAAAAAAAATTAAAAGATTAACTTTGTGATAAACATAAATTTGTGACTACTGTGTGTTTTCAGAATTAAAATATAACATTATTGTGAATATATCTTTAGTGAAAACTTTGTGATCCATAAACAGAACTTTGTGACTTTAAAGGCAGTGAATTGGCAGTTAAGGACTTTGTGAACTATGTGAATATTCAAAGTGAAATAAGTACTTCATAATAGATTATTATAATTTTAGTTTCGTTTTTTTACATTTTCATGGAAAATGATGATAAGCACTGAAGAGAAAAATAACAATAAAAACTTACTTCTTATGACTGAATAGACTTATGTGAATGTATTTTGGTGTGATTTGTTTTGCTGACATAACGGTGAATACTTATGTGTATTCCATGGACCTTGCCCCCATGTGGTCTTAGGGGCGGAGTCAAAACAGTCAAATTCAAGGTAGGCTTTAAGAATCTTCTTACTATTATAGGAAGCACTAAGAAACAAATTGTGAGCATGATTATTGACGACTATAAGTCCTTCATTAATTTGTGAATTTCATGCCCCTGGTTCTCACGGTATGTCTCTTGGGGGCGGGGCCTACTGTTCTAAATATACCGGTATATTTATGAGAAATTGACAAAATACATTATTTCTTACAACTGAATACATTTATGTGAATGTTTTTTGGATAATCAGGTGACCAATGGCTCCATGGGCCTCTTGTATATATTATATGTAATGTGTATACATGCATAAATATTTATTTTTCAGGGACAAACTATTATGGAACGAACATTGCTGAGAAGTGAGACATGGAATAATATAGTTCAGTTGTAAGAAACGTAAACCTTGAAATGGATGGTACAGTTATATCCCTTAAACCTGGGGAGAACAAGTGACAAAAGTCGGAAGTATTTACAAAAAGGAAAATGCAGACTTACAACATTGTGACGCTCCTGTTCGAAGACAACAATTACTGTGACTGATTTAAGAATCTAGTATGTAAAAGTGAACCATCAATGAAAGAAATCTGCTTTCTCATTATGATTGATATAAATGTGCTTAGATTTATTTCATTATTCATTATTATTCGCTCTCATGAACCAAAAGCTCTTGAGTTATTATGTGAATGCTTGTGTCAGTCATATTATTTTATTTGTCTTTTTAATCTTTCACCTTTGCTATCTATGGTAGTTTTTGTCTAGAGCATGCAAATGAAAGACACTGTATGTTTACAAAATATTGAATTGTGATGTCTGTCACATTGAGTATAATGATAAACAGTTTTTTATGCTCCCCCAAAGGGGTGGGGGGGGGGAACATATAGTCGCCGCTTCGTCAGTGCATGCGTGCGTGCGTGTGTCCGTCCGTGCGTCCCTAGTTTTTGTCCAGGCTATTACTCTACAACTTCTGGTTGGAATTTTATGAACATTACTAAGTGCGGATGCGCATAATTCTTTGTGTTCCAGTTCAATTATTTTTCCACGGAGTTATGGCTCTTTGATTCTGTTTGTGACCAAATCCTTGTCCGGGCTATTTCTCTACAACCTCTTTTTGGAATTTAATGAAACTTGCTAAGATGCATCATTACCAAGTGCAAATGCGCATACTGGTTTTGAGTTCCGGTTGAATGATTTTTCACGAAGTTATGGCCCTTTGATTCTATTTGTGACCTAACTTTTGTCCGCGCTATTTCTCTACAATCCCATGATGGAATTTTATGAAATTTGCTAGGATGTAACATTACCAAGTGCAGATGCGCATATTGTCTAAGTGTTCCGGTTCGGTGATTTTTCACGGAGTTATGACCTTTTGATTCAGTATGTGACTAAATTATTGTCCGCGCTATTTCTCTACAACCCCATGTTGGAATTTTGTGAAATTTGCTAAGATGCATCATAACCGAGTGCAGATGCGCTTATTGTCCTTGTGTTTCGGTTTGGTGATTTTTCATGGAGTTATGGCCCTTTGATTCTATTTGTAACTAAATGTTGTCCGTGCTATTTCTTTACATCACCATGTTGGAATTTTGTGAAACTTGCTAGGATGCATCATTACCAAGTGCAGATGCGCTTATTGTCTTTGTGTTCCGATTTGATATTTTTTCATGGAGTTATGGCCCTTTGATTCTATTTGAGACCAAATTCTTGTCCGCGCTATTTCAAATAGCCAGTACAGAGTCTAACACTCACTTGGGGAACATCCATCGGTTCCACCGTTATTTTCTTGTTTTGATGGTTTTAAACAAATTTTAAAAGGATTCATGGAGGGAAGTAAAAAATAAATGAATACATCAGATAGATGCACACATAGATTGTATAGATTTGTAATATTTTTGAAATATTAACAGTTACTGTCATACCTTTTTCACAATTTGTTTGTATGGCATTTTATGCCTTATAAACTCACCTTGCCAAATGCTTAAAGTGAGCTACAATTCTGATCACTTTTTGTCCATCTGTTTGTCAATTTCTATAAACGACATCTGTGATACTGCTGGGGAAATTTTCACCAAAACAAGTATGAACGGTTCAAGCATTCTTACATCAAGCTTCTCAAGTTTGTTAAAGTTACTAACTAATCTAATGTTAAACATGAGTTTTCATATGTTTAACATATTTTAAAAGCATATATGTTAAACATACATAGTAATATTTTCATGAAAAACATATTTAAACGTATATTAATTGTGCGTGGTACTGTTTCAAAGAAAACTCATATGTATTCAAACGTATGTTAAATGTGCATGGTACTATTTTCATGAAAAACGTACGTATTGGAACATATGTTAAACGTACGTGAAACATATGTTTGACATACGTGGTACTATTTATATGTATAATGTACGTATTGTAACGTAATGTTTAACATGCGTTGTACTTTTCATATGAATAACGTAAATTTGACCATACGTTAAACATATGTTTAACATGTATACATTAAACGTATGGCCAGAAATGTATGTTAAATGCGCGTGGTACTATTTATATGTAAACGTATGTTTTGGCACGTACGTTAAACATATGTTTAATATACGTTAAACGTGTGGCCAGAAACGTATGTTAAACGCACATGGTACTATCTATATGTAAATGTATGTTTTTGCACGTTTAACATGCGTGGCATTTTTACCTGTGTTCGAATGCTCATTATTGCTTGTTTTCTGTGACACTACTAATCATTGTTGAGGGTTGAGTTGTAAATTAACATATACATTTCTATCGTCAGTTTGCAGTTGACATGAAATATGAATGAAATATCCATGTTATATATAACGTCAACTTTATATCTTACAAAAGAACCAGGTAAATATCTATAAAATATGTTTATAGCCATGTTAACGTTATTGATATATATAACAATTGTATCGTTAACCTTATACAACAAGCATATTTTAGTTTTCTACTCATTCAAAGTCGTTTTTATATCATTGAGATATTCAATTACTACAACATATTCCACACAATGACAACAATGAAGCAACTGATTCAATGTTGTTATCAGAGTATTGTATATAAGATATAAATGATAAAACAATAATACCTATTGTTAACAGTCATATTTTGTATTAATAAAATTCGAACTAAGTATAGTAACAATGTTTAACATAACTCGTTGTGAATTACCAATAGAAACACCGATGATTTAAATAGATTACAGCAAGAAAATGGCTGCTTGTCGAAATAATTATATCATATATAAATAAGTATTTGTCACTATAATGGTTGTACATGTATTCGTATATTGATGCAAGGGCGTTCCTGATATAGAAGATATCATGCTTTCATTTTTTTCATCATCTATTAAAAAAAATATAAGTACCAAAAATTCACGCAAATTCGATTGTTTTAATTTATATAATGTCCTGGGTAACGTTTCACTAAACAACGTAAGTCAACACAAATGTTGAGCGTAAGTTTTGAACTTACGTTGAACGTAAGTGCGTTTTACTACACAATGTAAGATAAACTTAAGTTGAACGTAAACTTACGCAAAACGTAGTAACTCTTCACAGATGAAGATTGATAAATAAACAAGCGGTGCCAGTAGACCTTTGTGAAAACATTATGTCGTCACTTCTGTCACAGCCAGACGACACAACAATGGCAGAAAATAAGCGGAAAGAAAACTGGACGGACTTGGAAGTTCAAACTCTTGTGGACGGTTACTTGGACTTCTATTCCGTTCTAGACGGAAAATTTAGCTCTTCTCTGTCAGTGCGTCACAAAACCGAAGCATGGGACAGTATCAAAACTAGATAAGAACGATCATTCTTAATATTTTATATAAACAGAAATTAAAGGATAGGCCTACAGTACATGTAATTGTTCCGACTTTCGACACAGACGCAATATATCCCTTGTATAAATAATTTCGCGATATACCTATTACCGCGAATACCCGTACAATAACAATATCCCAGACATGACATTGTGCAAAGCTTCAACTTCAATGGCGTCGGTATTTGTTTACGTTTTGTACCGGCAACAGTGTATTACTCGGCACACTTGAGTAACTTCATTACTGATTATCATTGATGCCATTATTTACATGGCTGACAAAGCTTTAGACTCGTGGTAATAGGTATCACCAGTATACATTAAATCCGCACTTTAGATTAATTTATTGTCAAATCTTCATCTCTCTGTATGTAAAAACCGACAAGCAACGTGTTGTTTTATTATTATAGGATAAACTGTCAGAGCTAGGTACAACAGTCTGTGGAGGAGGCCAAGAAGAAGCTATCAAATTGTAAGGTGTCATCTAATAAGAAGGAACGAGAGAGGAGGAGAAGACAGAGAGAAACTGGGGGTGGGGCTCCTCCACAGAAGCTGAAAGAACGGGAGAAAAAGGTAATACATGTATTACCAAATATACATTATTAAGATTTCTTTATATTTATAAATCTATTTTCTTAAAATGAATGAATGAATAGGGTTGTATGGCGTATCAACACATTATAGGTTATTCGACGCCAACAAGAAGGAAGATTTCAGGTTTATTCTACATGTACAAAAACAACAAATTAACATACAGATAAAAAAAAATACATCAAAAAATGAAAATGCAGAATGAACCTAGAACCTTGATACTTGCAGAATTGCAGTGTTTCAGCAAATTGTATCGTATTACTCGATGTGTCGCTTCTTACGACATGCATAAGACACAGTGATCCTATTCTTGCCATCACTCATGGACCCCTGGAACCATACAGGGTTTGATATTTTAACCACAATAGTGAACATGACAAAAAAAGCTTTTCAAGTGCTGAAAATTTATGTCTACTGCGCCTTTATAAAATTGTATAAAACACTGTTGATGCAAATTTCATAGAGAATAATTTTGCCGAAAACACTTACGCAGTAGATTTAGTGTTTGTATATGTTCAAGTGTCTAATTTATTTTGCTTAGTAAATGCAGTTATCAACCTGTATTTACATAATATGTACAATATTTTCCATGAAACACAAAATGAATTACAAATTCAGCTTGATTTTTCTGTCAATGTATACTATTTTAACACATCAGTTTCTATATTGATTTTGAAAGTGCATACAATGTTCTTAACTTCAGCTGATAACTGTCATACCAGTGAATTCTTTGAAAGGCTTGGCAGAGGGCATCGATACATTTAAAGGTAAGTATGAATGGAGCAGAGGTGTTCAAACTTTTTTGTTTGTTTTGGAAGCTTTTATTTTCATTGAACATATCTATAATTTTATTATGTGTTTTGTTCGAATAATATGCATAAGATAATTTAAATGATTGCTTTAAAAGTTTCATCCTGATGTAAATATTGATAGTGGAATATGTTAAACATTGTATTATGTTATTATTCTCTTAGTGCAGGATCCTAGTTAGGGAAGCATGGGGTATTGGCACACTTTGGATAAGGATTCTTTTCCGAACATGCTCATTACTTCACTTCATATTTAATTTAAATTGAAGACAGAGTACAAGGGATGGCGATTTGGTCATTTAATCTTAAGCCAGGGTCTTATTTACAGACTACAGGTCGATGGCCGAGCGCAAAACTATTCTAACTACATATTTAACGAAAATGGCTTTTTGTTATAACTTTAACTGTAATATGGTTATACATAACCTGTAAAAATATAAGGCTTGAACGAGTTTTGTTTTGTTTAATATTTACATTTTGCAAAATTATTCTATCTTAAAGGGATACATTGTTTAGTGCAAAACTATTCTAACTGAAGTTGGAATAGTTTTGCATTACATTTTAGCCAAAGCAGTTATTTTTTCTATTGCAAAACTATTCTAACTCAAGTTAGAATAATTTTTAATGCATAAAATACTTCCCTTTATAATAAAATATTTTTGAATCCTTTAAATTTATAATTATTTATTTATAATCTATCATCATTGTACTAAAAATAATTTATATAATATTTATTATTTATTTTTAACTTTGACCATCAAAACAAAAGTTTGTGCACAATACTTTGGTGTTGGGAAGCAACAGTTATGTGGCTATGATTAGCGCCAAACAGAGGCAACCATCATCTTGGAATAACCATGACTTAGATGAAATTCTGTCAAGAGGGGATGCCATATACCAAAATTACCTGATTAGCTCAGTCGGTTACGCGTCTGATTATCAATCCAGGGGTCGTGAGTTCGAATCCCCTGCTCGGCAACAGTCTCCGTGATGATTGGTATACAACATTGTGTCTCATTATCATTCGTCTCTCACCACTGATTAAAGTGGGAAAGTAATCAGTTACTTGCGGATATTGAAAGTAATAGGTCTATAGACAAACTATAAGATGAATATTTTACAGAGATTTTATTAGGTGGTGATATTGATGATAATGATGTTGATGATGAAGACAATACTTCCATAGCTTTTCTTTCTAGAATTTGTAATTCTAATGAAGGCACTTCAGAATTTGATTGATTATCAGATTATGATATCGCTGGAAGTGAATACTTGTTTACTGATTTTGATACAAAAAAACACCAAAACATGTCTGATTCTGATATGGTAATATCAGAAGATGATACTAGATCTCAATCTTTCCTTAAAACGATACCAGTAAGTAAAACTGTTAAACTGTCAAAGAAAAGGGTTTCAAAACTGATAGGGGTCAAAGAGTTAAAGGGGAGATGGTTAACAATCAAGGCGGTATTCAAGAGGGAGTAGGCAAATTGTAAATGGTCAAGGGGATATTGGTTAGGGAATAAGTCATATTGTAGATAGACAGATGGTAACTGATCAAGGGGATATTGATGAGAGAGTAAGTCATAATGTAGATTTAGAAATTGTAAATGGACAAGGGGATATAGGGAGTAGGTCATAATGTAGATAGAGAGAATGTCAATGGTCAAGGAGATATTGGTGAGGGAGTAGGTCATAATGTAGATAGAGAGATTGTCAATGGTCAAGGGGATATTGGTGAGAGAGTAGGTCATAATGTAGATAGAGAGATTGTCAATGGTCAAGGGGATATTGGTGAGAGAGTAGGTCATAATGTAGATATGGTCATGGGGATATTGGTGAGGGAGTAGGTCATAATGTAGATAGAAACATTGTAAACTGTCAAGGGGATATTGGTGAGGGAGTAGGTCATAATGTATATAGATAACTGTAAATAGTCAAAGGGATATTGGTGAAGAAATAGGTCATAATGTAGATAGAACGATTGAAAATGATCATGGGGATATTTGTGAGGGAGTAAGTCATAATATCAATAGAGAGATTGTAAATGCTCAAGGGAATATTGGTGAGGGAGTAGTTCATAATGTAGATAGGCAGATGGTAAATGGTCAAGGGGATATTGGTGAGGGAGTAGGTCATAATGTAGATAGAGAGATTGTAAATGCTCAAGGGAATATTGGTGAGGGAGTATGTCATAATGTAGATAGAGAGATTGTAAATGGTCAAGGGGATATTGGTGAGGGAGTAGGTCATAATATAGATAGAGAGATTGTAAATGATCAAGGAGATATTGGTGAGGGAGTAGGTCATAATGTAGATAGAGAGATTGTAAATGGTCATGGGGATATTGGTGAGGGAAAAGGTCATCTTGGGACTAGCGATGCATACTGTAATGTTTGGAATGGATCAATATCAGGTAGGTGGCATGCAAGATAGCAAGTTAAGTATACAAATTCATTAAGAACAAGGCAGAAAATGTTAACCAGCAGTTTGTTTTCTATTCAGATAATGGGGCGGGGGGGGGGGGGGCAAAATAAATAAAAACAAGTTTCATGTAGCTATGCTCTGATTTAGGTTGAATCTGTTCAACAAAAATACCTTGAAAAAGGTCATGCTCAGAATGAAAACGACTCGGTTCATGCCGCTATAGAAATAGCTAGTCAGGTTATCTCAATTTATACCCCATTGGGTTGCTACCATGAGGGCTGCACGGTTAAAGAATCAATACATTGTAAATGAAATGGACACATCTGATTTTTTCAATTTCAAGAAGGTAGCTAGTTTTTTAAAAGACTTTGATCTCAGTTCAGAATGAGAGAAGGTTTTCTGGTCTGATATAAGAACATTCAAATTAACATCAAATGATCCAAACTCTGTAATCTATCAATATGATTATGACGGATGCATGTACCATTTGAACCTGGCCTAGCGTTTGCGAAGGACATTTTAGCAGTAGTAAATCCGAATGACATTGTCTTAGAAAGACTGCACACAGAGAGTCCACTTCTCTCTTGGGAGAAATACACAGATCTGTTATCTTTGTGTAAAATTGGAATCATACCAAACGCCCATCATGTGTTTTATCTACTTCTACCTCATGAATTTGCGTAGTGAGGCTATCTGAATTTAGTAAATCATAAAACAAAGTTCTAGGTTTTAGAGCTAGTTCATGTTTTGTGTTTCAATCTGCTATAATACTGAATATAGACAAATAATTTATCTGTTTCAAACTATAAATGCCTTATGATTATTATATAAATACCAATTAGCTGTTCAATGATAAACAGCAAGACCTATAGTTGAAAGTTTGTTTGACAGTTGTGAGAGGGGGATGTTCACTGGTACAAACAGTGTTAATTTAATGCCTATGGACTGTTTTTCTTTCAATAAATGTCAATGCTGTTTCTGTGTGTGTGGTTGAATACATCAATATAAAATTAATATAATAAGATATATACTAATATTTCCTAAAAACTGCATATATACATAAATTAACTAACAATGAAATATGTTTTTAAATTTTGACAATCAAATTTATATAAACACCAATAAATATTTAAACACCATTTCAATTATATGATTATGAAAAAAAGCGTATTTTCATGTTTTCACAAAATTGTTCTAAGAGTAGACTGTTTTGAAGATTTTTGATGCAGTATATTCATATTGTTGAATTATACAAAAAAAAGAATAATGTAGTTTTGTCAGTAACTGTTGATGAATCTGAATTTTATCAAATTATGATTCTTTTCACAATTTTGTTATGTCAAAAAGGTTCAAAAACTAGAAATGTGTCCATGGGACACAGATGCTCCCGCTTTGTCACTACATTGTAGATATCAATAAAGCCACATATCAAGTTTCATCAACATCAGTCCATCAATAAAGATTTTAGAGGTCAGAAACCGTCGGCCAATCAGAGTACAGATCACCTAATAATATGCACCAATTCCATCCATTGTCGAACTTGACCTGGGTTTTGTTGATATAAAGCCAAATATAAATTTTCGTCAAAATCGGTCCATAAATAAAGACTTTAGAGGTCAGAAACTATCAGCCAATCAGAGCCCAGAACACCTTATTAATATGCAGGGATTTTGACAGAAATTAAATTTGAGCTGTAGTTTATCACCATACATCTTTCAACCAAATATTAATCAAATCAATCGAATCCTTCAAGAGATATCGAGAGGAAACCAATTTCTTGACATTTGTCAATAATCTAAGTCCAAAAAGGGGCATAACTCCATCAAAAATCGTAACAAATACGAACTTGACCTGTATTACCTGAATGAATGTGAAGTCACACACCAAATTTGGTTTAATCAGTTCAATAAAACTAAAGATATTAGTCGGCGGGGTCATAAAAAAATGTCATAATTAAGTTTTATTACCGGTACTGTGAGACTATAAAATACAAATAAATGTTTGTTATTTATTAACTGTTAAACCTCTAACACAACTCCAATTATATTCTAATTATACATTATTTCCTAAAATTTAGTATGTTTTTAGTTTAAAAAGTATTCCAACTAAACTTAGAATAGTTTTGCAATGACAAAAGTTATCCCATTATGTCTGTAGTTTATTGCAAAACTATTCCATCTTGACTTGGAATAGTTTTGCACTCAGCAAGTATTCAAATTATTAGAGCTTTTAATGCAAAACTATTTCAAGTCAACAAACAACAGAAAATGCTTAAAAATTGAATGTGTTTATTATTTATTTTAAGATTTAGCACCAGTAGATGAAGAGACTATTTTAATTGAGCCTATATTAAACAAATTAAAAGGTTTTTTCCTTCTCCTGAAAAATGTTGAAAATGTAGTTAGAATAGTTTTGCGCTCGGCCCTCGAGGTCCTGCTCAGAATTGATAATCATTTGAAACATACAGTAAAACTTTGTTGGTTCGGCCACGGATGGAACACCATATAAAGCTTGAACCACTTGTCTGTTTCGGCCGAATTCAAACTTCGATGAATATTCATGTACATTGATGGTATGATGTTGAGCAATACTTGTCGGACAACCCTTAAGTCGCAATATTTTGTCCAGTCCCGTAGGGTTCGAGCCAAGTTCTACTGTATTTCATTTAAGATTTTACATGTTTTTTTTAATGTTAACACCCTCTGTGAAGCCTTCTGGAGATCCATCTTATGGGAAAACAAAACAGACAGAAAGAGAGACAGAAGAAGTTTCCAACTTGAACTTTAAGACAGGGTAAAAAAATGTTATTTAATTACAATCAAAACAATCCACTTTTTAATATAAGGAAGTGTCAGACTTTACAGATTACAATCTGATTTGTAAAAAGCTTGGACACAAATTGCAAAAGAACAAACACACAAAAAAGATTAAATCAAAATTTAGCATAAAAGAAAGACATTTGCTTCAATTTGTATTATAATCTATCAAACATAATATCTCCCAACTGTCTTAAACATATACATGTATCACATATGTACATTTAGTAAGAAAAGAGGTTGAAACTATATATATCAAAATACATCTATATTTATGTTTTTGTATATTTAGTCAAATATAAAGGACATAATTATAATGTCATTAAAACAGTTTATATTTATTTTTTAGCAATTCCTATCTTTAGTGAAGCAGATGAGGCACAGGAAGAAAACCCTTTTCCAGGAGGTATGTTTTTTAATTAGCTCTGTCTATAACAACTATAGGAAACTGTTAATTTGATATTGTTTTTATGTTTCCCAAAAAAAATCTGATCTATAATGAATAATTGTCTTTTCCTAAATTTTCATAAAGATGAAACAAAAAAGGGTGCTATTTTGACAGTTCAAGGACCATAAACCAAGTTATATAACTATTGCCCAAGTTTTGATAAAAACTCTAACCAAAAAATACTGATGCTATCGTGTTAACAACAATGTTGTTTGAATATTTAGCCTCATTTGTATGCCGTCGAGGGCTAACAGAAGATTCTTTAACATAACCACTGTTTCCAGGCAATAACATTATTATTTTATATCACCTGACCTGTTTGACAAGTGATTTTCATATTTCTTGTCCTGACCAAAGACAATTTGTCCTACTTTAATATAGAATATGGTACTAGTCCTATTGATACAAATCAACTAAATAAAATGTTTTATCAAAGTGTAAAAACGGGATTTGCGAAAAAGAGATGCCGTGTTTACTTTCTAAATTTTAACTTGCCAATTAGTTGTTTTTTTTTAACACATTTCAGGTTGTATATGGCATATCCAGTTTTACTGGTGGAGAAAGACCTCAGACTGAGAAGAACCACCGTCCTTCCGCAAGTAACTGGAAACATCTCACATAAGGTTTTTGGACCGAGCGGGACTCGAACCAATGACCTTAGTAGTGAGAGATAAGTGCTCTTGAGATGGCGCCTTTGAACACTCGGCCAAAGAGGACTCTTGTCCAGTCGGGCTAGCAGCCTTATATTTTACTTATCCGTACCAACAATTCAGTTGTCCCGGACAGTCGCATGCGCATTAATGTAAAGCCCTGGTTTCATGCGATCATGTACGGTTAACTTAAACTCTATGGAAGTGTATCGCCGCCATTAGTCTAAGTCTGCGATTTGTCGTTTGTTCTTTGTGCTATGGATGTAAATGTTTCTTTCTTCTTAATTCTTTGTGGGAAATGAAACATTTCACCTTTGTAACTTTGCTATTTGTCTATCCTACTATATTCTATCATTGTAAAAGTGTCGTTTGTTCTTTGTGCAATGGATGTAAACGTTTCTTTCTTCTTAATTCTTTGTGGTAAATGAAACATTGCACCTTTGTAACTTTGCTATTTGTCTATCCTACTATATCCTATCATTGTAAAAGTTACATTCGTCTTGTCTCTTCGTGTCAAATTAAACATTTCTTGCACTGTGCTGCCACCGAACGTCTTCATTGTAATAAACCACAACCTCCCAGTGTAACGTTCAGCGGCGCTGCAAAATTACAGACAGGTCCCCTGTAAACAACCCAAGAAGTTGCGAATGGAAATATTTTGCTGTAAACAGTCATCGGAATTCGCGACTTTAAACACAGTCTTACACACAAATGTAAGTGTGAGATTTCTTTTTATGGATACACTAATATGAAATAGGTAAAACCTAAGAGGCGAGCGAATAGGTAGATGTCAAACATTTTCCTTTAGTTGTTGGTTAGTAACAAAAAAGAGAGAATAAAAATAAGGGTAATAATTAAGAATAATACTTACATTGCTGGCAGTTCTTGGTTTACAAATGAGTGTCAAAACAATATGCTGTTACAGTAGGTATATTGTTCATGAGTGTTTGTGTTGGTGTATCATAACGAGCGTTGTTTGTAATTTAAACAGTCAGATAATGCATAGTTATTAAAGTATATGTTTATATAAATATTAGCCTTATTAATAATGAGAATGAGCAGTTTGACATTAGGATTCCTGCACATAACAGGAGTTGTCGGATCGAAAGAGCAACAATCTTCCGTATATGTGCATTAGGTTATACTAAAGCGTACATTTAAGTAACTTATTCTATGGTTTAAAACATATATCATACTGTTAGTTGAAAGGTTAGCGATTATCATATCACCCACCTAAATTAACAATACAAGTTTGCTTTTGACATATGCACGCACTTCACAAAGTTATTGATACCGGTAAACAAAGTTATCACGTCCTTTTAAAAGCCCATGTGTCAGCAGACATATCATCATTGTCTACATGGTCCGAGTCTGTAAGTGTAATTTCACAATCTGCAATTTTTGAAACATTTTGATCATGTGTTCATCTTTTTTAACTGATGTTTTCATTATGTCCCTATGGAGTCTGACAGTCTTAACACAATGTTCCGTATTAATTTTACATATTTCTTGATTTATAGTCATAATGTCTTATTCTAAAAGTATCTGTTGTATTTTCGCAGTTGTTAAGTCTGTTTCTGTAAGTCTGTGTTTAAGAATTTGAAACGATGCATATTTTTTAATAGAGGCACTTGGAATTGTCGCAAGAAAAAGTGTTGTTGTGTCATGTCTCAGTTTCCTGGAAATTTCATGTAATTCTGTTAAAAATGTTTGGAGTTTTTTTGTTGAATTATATGTAATGTATCTTCCATTACTGCAGGTCACTTTTTCTGTCAAATTACAAAGGCCAGCTGCTATCAAAATGACTGTTTGCTCATCAGGATAAGAAGCCATTTTATTTTGAACAGCATGGTAGACCTGTGATATTTTACCACCAGAAATGACAATCAAAGATACTGATTGGTTTAGCTCGTTTGCTATGCGCATTGGTAACAAAATTTGAAAATGACAATTGTCAAGCAACAGATTAATTGGCAATATTTCTTCATTTTCAATTTGTGGTGGTTCATATGTACAAAGTGTAAACGTTTCTCTTGCAACTTTCAGCCAAACTTTAATTTTGCAGTTGTACAGAAGTGGTGCCGCCTCAATTTCACAAGCTGTGGCCCATTCATTCAGTTTCAACATTGAGGTCCAATAGGATATTTTGGTTATTGACAGACTATTAAAAAGTCTTGCTTTTTCTCCAACTGTTCCAGTTAAGGTATATATTGCTGCAGAGTGCATGTCTGTGCTGCCTTGCGACTCAGAGGGAAACATCCCCACTGTATACTCTATATTTAACCGAGACAGTGAAAAAAGAAAATTTCCATCACCAGGTACATTTTTTAAAACAAATTTATTGTTGCAAATTTTCATGCAACGAACGAGACTCAAATTATTCATTTTTTTAAACTTAAATTGATTTAACACACACATCCACATAAATAGATATCTCATTATTTTTGTTTTGAAAGCTAAAAGAGAGAAAGAAAAAAAAAGATAGAAGAAGAATCATTTTGCAACTTGTAGTTTTACTTACATTTATTGTTTTAGATTTAGATTTACATTATGTTCAATTTCATGGGAATATTGGTGGCTAAAGCATTCACAACCTGCAGAATATGGAGTAAAATACCGTCCAAACAGTTGTGTTGTTCTTTAACTGAAAACAAATAAAGCAGACGGCGTTTGTTTGCTTAATTATGCAGTGTCAAATTCCATTTCGTTTCGATAAGCTCACTTCTGGTCATACTCATTTGCATACGTTCTATTTTGTGTGGTTTCCTGACCTACTCGATAAATCAACTATTTATTTTGTAGGTCAGGGAACCAGACTTACGTTCTATTTTACTACGTCATCTTGTTAAATTTCCCTATAGCAGAAATGTATTTGTGAAATAAATAAATGTACGTTATGTATATCTTAATGATTTTAAATATATTATATTTTGTACGTAATTATAAGGAGAGATTTGAAATAACTATTCATGATTCAAGATAAAAAAGTGATTTTGTAAACCTGGATTTTCGTATAGAATTCCTATATTTTATGTGATCAAATTAAAAACAACCTACGTAGCCAAGTGTTCCAAATTACGCATGAAAAAATCAGAGGGTCATTTCCGTTTTTCAAGGTTAGTATATGTTTGTAAATATATATATTTTTTTAATCTTACGTGATACCATAAGAGCTCGCATACACGCCGCGAATGCACGGCTTCGCTCGTTATAAATAGTCATAACCTTACTGGCAAACCTGCTGTTAATTATACAATTGTCAACTAGATCTACCTTGCCCATAAATTACTGCTGTTTCAAAGATGTGTATGACGATCGGACCGCTTTTTCTTCAGGGTGTAGGACTGGATTCCTGATGGAATTTATTTAGTCTGGACAATGTTAAATTTGATCTTCCCCTACAGTAGTTTTATAATAGCTACATATGCAATCATTAAAAAGTTAACATTTTTTTTTTTTTTTAATAATTTTGGAGAGAGAGAGAGAGAGAGAGAGAGAGAGAGATTAAGTGATCTGTGATTTTAAGTGGGAAAGTTTTCAGTTACGTGCTGAGATTGGGTGTGCTCGAGTACTGGTTAACCTTTCAGAATCCAAGGAAACAGTGGTTAGGTTAACTGATCGTCTGTTAGCCCTCGATGGCATAAAATGATGCTTAATATTCAATCAATTACTCTAAGCATGTTGGTGAAATAGGAGCCAGGATACACATACATTTATACAAATAATATTTGTTTAATAAATCAGGGCATTTTGAACAATGTGATATTTTCAATGCTTATCAGAAAGGGGCACAATTTTAAAATGTGCAATAAAAAAAAACAAATTATGCACCTTTTGAAGCAATTAAATGTGACTAACAACCTACCACTTTAACGTTAATGTTACCAGGGTATGTGTATGCCTCATTTTTGTCTTTGAACTTTTATAAACAAAAACGGCAAAGGAGTGGAATCCCACCCCTGACTGAAGTGTGAAATCCACTCCCACAATTGTGAAAAGGTTCAATTTTGCACATTATTTTTTTTTAATGCTGGCTAGCCTCATGAATACATGATAAAGTGGAGGTTGTGATCCTTGAATTGTCAAACATTGCGCTACATTTGTTTTTAACCAAACTAACACAGCAATTACATAACCATAGTATCTTAATATTATACAGTTTCTTGAATCAAATCAGATAAATATTGGAAATATTAAGATTCTGTCATTTCAAGCCATCTTTGTACAATTTTTTGAATCTTAAAAAAATCAAATGGTAAACAGTTAATGCCATTACTACTTTTATCATTCCATATAGTTTATCATATATGGAATGGTTATTGTAGTAATGTAATAATTAACAATGATGATAATTATTTATTATTTCATTTTTATTTTAGGTACACTTAAACATGGAAGTTATTTCACAAATGAAAAATCTAGTATGTGAAAGGCTGCTTTTCTTAGCACAGTGCATAGAAAATAGTAGAACTGACAATTTAATACAACACATGGAAGTTATGTTGACTATGATACTGCAGTTGTCCCAAATAGCAGATATAGAAAATGTTGTCCACTATGTAGAACAAGCAATTCAATGTATATTGCAGTTTCATTCAGACTATGAACACCATGACACAATACATCCAGAGATTGAATGGGTGGGGCATACAAGGTAGACCAAAATTCTCTATTCCATACGACATACTGGAGTATTATCTACAATGCGGTTTTAAGATAAAAGAAATTGCAAATATGTTACATATAAGTGAACGAACTGTTGAAAGGAGACTATCTGAATTCAACTTAACAGTAGCACAGCAATACAGTAGTCTAACAGACGAGGAATTGGATCAAAAGTTACTACATTAAATAGAAATTGTCCTAATGTTGGATATCGGACTATCAGCAGTTTGTTATCAAGTAAAGGGCATCGCGTGCAAGAATATAGAATAAGGAAAGCCATTCATAATTGTGATCCCTGCGGTGTTCTTTTCAGACGATTGTTCTTCACCACATGTAGAATTCAGAGACGAACCTATAATGTGAAAGGTCCATTGGAACTGTGGCATATTAATGGCTACCATAAACTCATCAGGTATAAATAATTTACACCAGAGAGCAACCTTTTTAACCAACAAAAACATTTACCAGGTGCTAATGACAGCTCAATAGTCAATTAATTTTACCTTTATTCAGATTTATTGTCATCATTAGTGTTATTTTCAATGAAATCCAAACGAAAGAATCAATGAAACAAAATTATTTTGTTTCTCTTTTGGAAAGAAGTATTACTCTCTGGTTATTAGGGGATTGATTGATTGAATATTTAGTGTCAGTTTTATGCAATTGATAGCTGTTAGACGATCAGTTAACCTAACCACTGTTTTCTGGGATCATGAAAGGTCATCCAGTACTTGAGCATACCCCATCTCCGTAAGTAACTGATAACTTTACCACTTAAACAGCAGTAAGAGACGAAAGATAATGGGACAAAATGTTGTTTATCAATAATCACGGAGACTTGGCAGGTGGGGATTCAAACTCACGGCCACTGGATTGATAGTGAGACGGGTTACTGACTGAGCTAATCAGGCCTGGCTGTTAATAGGTGAAAGCTGATGCAATGTGTCGGGTTTCTCTATTAAATTCAAGAATGTTTGAACATAATTATCTACTTTATACGTATTGTAAATTACAAATTGATATTTTCTTTTTCAATTTCAACCATGTGGACCAAACATGCTTTTCTTGCAGTTAACTATTATGCATTATTAACAAGTTATCTGCCCCAATACTGGTCTTTTAACAATTTGTGTGTACAGTAATGGTCTAATAGGGCTGATTGAAGAAGTTTGACAATATTTTTGTGTTATGCTAATTGAAAATAAAACAAATATATGAAGATGCTGTTGTGTTCACAAGGACAACAATATAACACAAATCAGTGGCTATAACCACTGTTATAGATATATCCCATCTTAGTAGTTGTCTTTTGTCCTTAGTGTTGTGCTTTATTAAGAATGTTTATATTTAACAATTGATAGGGGCGATGATTTTAATAAGGAAAACAATAAAACGAAGATTAGCTGAGGATAGACAAACAAAATACAAACTCTTACAAGTACGGTTAAACTAAATAAGAAACAAAACTAATTATTTCTTAAATAAATATGAAGTTTCATGGCCATTAATGATATTACAACATGCACTTCCATTTAAAGGTTGATCATATACATGATGTTGTTGTTCGCAGATGGCGAATAGTTATCCATGGTGGCATAGATGGTTACTCGCGAAAATAGAATAATGTTATACATGTAGAAAAAGTAGTTATAAGTAAATATAATATTATATGGTATGCATCAAATAAATTGTGTTAAAAAAAGTTGTCATTGAAGACTGAATTCATTTGATATATATGCTTTACCCCAGCAATGAGCACTACTGTTCTGGAAGTGAGGATGTTTAGAATTCAGTGCCAAGAACCAAATATTGTTAATTTAGAACACTGTTGGAAGCTATTTTGTAGCACTACATATATATATATATATTTGGGGCTTCCAGTATAAATGAATACACTTATAAATCATAAATTTGAACCTGCATGGTAAATTTATTAGCACTACCGACCGTATCTCTGAGGGCACATCGTCTTTAATCTTCATACTAGATGTGCCGGACAACTGGATGTTTATAAATTCCAGTCAAATCCCATCAACATTAACTTCTATAAGTGCATAATTACTTGCCAGTAAATACTTAAATTCTAAGAATACAAAACTTATTTATGTGAATATATGTACAGACAAGTCTGCCCAATGTAAGTTTTTAAGCCATCACTGGGATGATTGGAGCCAGGTAAATGATATGAGCATCACCAGAACAAAGTTGTTTACAACTACACCAAGGTATCAGTGTTAATAATATTGGCTATTCATATAGTTTACATGCTGCTTCAGAAGTGTTAGTCATATAATGGAATTGGTAACATCTAGAAGTAATATCAACATCATTAATTTTCTTCTATGCAGGATTGAACGACTAAGGCGCGAGTTGTGGAACGGATGTGCTCAAATGTATTACAGTTTATTTCGTATCATGGAAGAGAAGGAAACTCTAGATCCAACCAATGAAATGCATTTAAAAGTGCTTCATTTTGGTGTTTTTACCTCGAATACAGGAACACCTTGATAGCTTTTTGTAATGCGCTTATAAGAAGACCTCTTCGCACTGAACATAATAGAACTCCTTTGCAGCTTTGGATATCAGGTCAAAACCGAAACATTGAAAGTGAAGAAGATGAAGTGAGTCTCTTTATAACCTCAACATAAAACAAGTTAAAATGAAATATCTAGTAGATTATCAAGTTTTGTCCATCAGAAATCATGTTTTATTTGACTAGTATTTTGGTATGAAGGGTTATATAATTTTTGTAATTACTGCACCATGGTAATATCTAGTTCACCGGTTTACAATATATTTCTTTATAGCACCAAAAATCTATTTTATAAGTCATGGTTGAAATTTGTTTTTCTACTAGTAAAGTATTCCACCTAATTTTGCAAGTTATTTTGTACAATATGTTTCAAAACAACTTCATTTTTTTGAGTTACAGATACCTCATTGTACATACTTTTGCATAACTGAAGTTCATATAGTAAATGCATATATTTTACATTGAAAGGTTGATATCGAAACAACTGGGATTGACTACGAGGGACCACCTGTAATTGACATTGGTTCAGTTGAAGTTCCAGAAACTCAAGTTTTTCAGGAAGACATTATGTCGCAGATACAAGATGTTCTAAACAAGGAGTCTTCTTGTTTTGGAGAAGATATTTTCGAAGAAATATGTAGTCTTGTACAAGAAAAATTGAGAAAAGGGTTATTCCAGGAAAAAATCTGAGGGGGCGTGTAGGAATAGGAAACATTTTTTGTTCTTTTTGTCACAGATATCATATGTAAATTAAAGTTATTGTCCCTGAATCAAGTGCAATTCTTCGCATTTATAGAACACTGTATATCCCTGTTTAACACCTCCTGGCTTGAGAATACACTTTAATTATCAAAAAGGAAAGCAATTTAACTTGCATGTAAAGAATTCAGTGAACATCCATTCCAAGATCAGAAAACCAGAACCGATATTATAAAAAATTTTCGAAATAAAAATTGATTCCACTGATTAAATATAAAAAAAAAATACCCCTCACCAAGATAACAAATTTTAAAATATCTCTCCCCATCCCCCCCCCCCCCCCCCCCCCCACCCCCACCCCCGAGATTTTTTCCTTAAATAGACCTTACTCATTTTAGGTTCCGTTATGTTCAAGGACTTAGATTAATTTAGTAAAACAGTTTGTTTAATAACTTTTGGACACACGTGCAGGTGAATATAGTTAAAAGTAATATGCATATAAAAGTTGAAATATTTATTTCTTCAAGTTGTACCATTATTAAATGATTTTAATATTAGACAGCAGCTTTGTGTTTATCAAGAGAACTCATAATACATTTCAGTGTAATACTAATATTGCTTTGTCAAATATAAAGTAAACATGATGAGAATTTTGCACAATTAATTGTCTTGTTTATATCACTTCATCACAAAGTGAGGTTATGACAAAGTCTAGCTATCAACACAACGCCCAAGCTTGACAACCACCATCAAACCGAGATACAATAACTTATCAATAGATATTCAACTACATATAAGTTTTTAATGGCAGAGATGTGTGCATGGAAGACAAATTAATCCTACTAAGGGAGACAAGGTAATTTGAAACAATAGTGAATGATTTTGAAAAGTACTATCATTAAACCAAAGCCAAGATCTAAAACTTAATGGTTTTAGTAATACCACCGATAAGATAAATCTGCATGATTTCAACTTTCCATAACAAAAACTGTGCAAAGTTTAGTTGCTCTAAACTAATTAATTTCAAGAAACAGAACTAAGCAAAATACTAATACTAATTACTTTGTAGTTTAGGTATCCCTGGAGGTCAATCTCGATGCCATTACATTTTTTAATGGGTTTTAACGTCATTTTCAACACATTTTAGGTTATAAATGGCATATCCAGTTTTGCTAATAAAGGAAGACCTCAGGCTGAGTAGAGCCACCGTCATTCCGCAAGTAACTGGCAAACTTTCTAACATAAACTTTTTGGAGCGAGCGGGACTCGAACCTTAGACCTTTGTGGTGAGAGGTAAGTGATCTTAAGACAGCGCCTTAGATCACTTGGCCATGGGGGACCCGTGTCATTAAGAAGAATGCAGCAAGGTTATTAGTAGTAATAACAAATACATAATTATGGACCTTGTTTCGTTATTTGGTTAAAATTAATGAGTGATATTAAGTCACCTTTATATGCATATACATTGACCAATGTAATAACATAAATGGAAATTGTTATTAACAGTCTTGGTTACTCGAATTTTAGTAACGAACGACTGGGGTCAATACCAATTATTTACCTTTACTAACAACACCAGTTTTTTCAAGGATGGAGTATAAGTATACATAATTCGCCTAAACTTGATTAATGTGTAAAATTTAAAAATATGTTTTGTTATGTAAATTTACATATACACGAGTCGTGTTGTTTAAAAAAAAAATGTTTTTAAGATTTATTCAAGCTCTTGTAATAAGAAAAAATACCCTGAAAAATATCATTGTTTCGCAAGAATAATATATATGGAAGCTATTGGTAAATGTCTAATATTTGTTATATATATATATATATATATTCGAGATCCAAAAGTTTATTCGGTACTTTTTAAGTTTAACTACACTACAAAATAAGATTTCGATACATTTTACAATTTAACTATATTTGTATATATGATTATAAACATATATGTTTATTACAATATGTGTTATCTTTGCCATATTTCTTTGTCAAACTTTGTAAATGGCCAAAGACAAACTTTGTAGATTGCTGAATAAACTTAACTTTTTAAACAATATATCAACATTAACACAAGTTCCTTCTGGTTAGGCCGAATATGAAATATTGTTGACTGTCCTTAACCTACCTACAAGATAATGATAAAAATAATTTTTATTGTACTCCCTAAAAAATAATTATTTTTATTAAAAAAATAAAGATATATGTCCTATTAGTACATGGATACCCCCATTGACATTATGTCTTGGTGAGATGATGATGTAATGCAAGTTTGATTAGAATCAGATGAAAACTAGGAGTTGAGGCCACAGGGTACATCTCTATATGATATATTTAGAAAATCCTGATGATATGCGCTTGTTGTTTTTTTTTGCCCTGGCTTATCCCTTATTTATATCAAATGCCCTTTAAATGACCCTGTCCCAATTGTTATATCAGTTGAGCGCAAAGAAATTCTATTTAATAGTAAAATGTTAAAAATCGGGTATTTCTCAATATTATATTATTTTTGTACTCTGTTGACTGGTTTTTCCTATGTGTTCATTTTATCCACTGGCTGGTCTTAAATCCATGAATGGCATTGCATTTCAAAAAATGTTTTTTTATTCATAAATATGTTGTTCATTTCTTGATTAAAAAAAAACAAACATCTTCAGTTACTGGCTTTAAAGAGATAATGTGCACGGAAAAGATAATAATTACATGTTATGTCAGACAAAACCCAATTAAATATATATAATATAATAATTTACCTTCCTAAATGTACCTACCCAACATAAAAATCATGAGTAGGTAAATGACAAACAAACAATAGTATGCTCCTCCTTTCTTTACACTTGCCCAAACCCATAAGCCCCAATTGCAATGTATTTCATATATTCCCCAAACTGAGGATAATTTTGAAGTTTTCCCATGCTTGAAAACAAAATTGATGGCACACATGTATTAACAGAAGAAAAACTGTATGATACATGATCGAAATTGACTACTCCTGATTCAACATTGGTAGGTAGTTCAGGACTACCAACAAGTGAATAAAGGTCATCTCCTTTTGATAATACAACAGAGGAATCTTCATTCTGCTGCTCCCCCTCTATGTCGATCCATTGCAAGCTCAGTTGTCCACCTAAGAAATATAAGAAATGGGTTTAAAGTACAATACTAAGAAGAAAAAGACAAGTATGCATGATCATAAATATTATTCCTCACATTTACAGACTAGAACATCGCATTCTTCATTTAAGTATTTTTGGCAATAAAAAGGTTCGGTTTAACACATAGCCATAGTATCTATTAGAACTAACAAGAAAGAAAATTTAATTTAAAATCAATATTTGTGAGCTAAAAAATGGGAAAAATGCGTTTTATATGCCAGCATTCAATATATGCTCAAATAAGTCCATCCTTAAAATAGTTTATTTTCCAATTCCAATCTATATCTTTCAGGGGCTGGTAGGTAAATTATTTCTTTTATATATATTTTTGCAATCAATCTTAGAATCTCTTTACCGCGCCTAAAGGATGCATACTGAATAGGCAAAGGGAATGGCCGGATCTAATGTTGAGAGAACTTGTGGCCAGACCCTTTTGCCTTATATTGTATTTGACTTACATGCATAATAAATATTGTAATTTGTGTTTATTTGGCAATAAAATATGTTTAAACTAAACTGAATAGGCAGAGAACGGATATGCAACTGAAGGAACATTTTGAATGAACAACAAAGAGAATATTGGGGGAAGATGTCTAAAAAGTTTCAGACCAGCACGATTGTCAATCGGACTGATACTGCAAACAAATAATATTTTAATTGAGGCCCAGGCCAAAATAATGTTTTTTTATAAATTGAATGAAAAGTTTCTCTTTTCTATTTTTAGTATAAAAGGTCTTGACCTGTTTTTTTTTCAGGCATGATAAACAGGCAGAAGGTGTTTTTTTTTTTCAATAAGATACTTTTTAGTAATTTTAAGGTATTTTGCCAATGTACCTCAAAAGGAAAGAACACTTTGCATAGGTGTTAAAATCAAAGCTTAAAACTTTTAATTGACCTGAAAAATGTAGATAATGGTGTCTTTCTCAATTTTACTTGTAAATATGCCATCATGATGAACTTACGCTCTGTTTTCTTAAGGAATTTGGCTAGGTTATACATTTGTACATTACAACCTCTTCTGATTCCTTTTCACTTTCCTTTGTGGAGAAGCTTGGTACATAGAAGTCCATAACCCTGTCTGATGAACAATTTAAACTTTCCAGTAGGCAATTTGCAGCTTCAATAGGCTTACTCTTCAAGATATTCAAAACTCCGTAGAGTTTCAGCCCTGACAAGGAAATATGAATATTAAGTTCATAACAGATGTAAAAAACAACAACAAATCTTTGTTTAACAAGACAATTATGCAGAATCAAATGTCTCTCCTGTCTCGCTTAAAGAGGTCTATCTATGAAAGCAAGGTCAAAGCTAGACAATCAATATGTAAGTCCCCAACCAGTTTATACTTTCTGGGTTCTTGCAGGATCCGGGTTGTATCTATAATTTTAACAATGTTGTTGCCATGGCAACCACAACTGAAAAAATAAATAAATTATGTACATGATGTCCTTATTGCTCTCTATCCACATGCATTAAGTATCACATGTAGGTTGGATATTTTTTGTGTAAAAAGATTCATGTTGTATATGTAATTTTACCAATTATGTTGCCATAACAACCACAATATTTGTCTGATCGAAAAAAATAAAATGACTTGCATCATCTCCTTATTGCCCTCTATCCAAATGCAAAGCTTCACAAACCTAGTTTTGATATTTCTATGCCCCCAAAAAATATTTTTGGGTGACATATAGAAATCGCAGCGTCCGTCCGTCCGTCCTTCCGTCCGGTATTTCGCGTCCGGCCTGTAACTTTGTCATGCATAGATGGATTTTGTTGATACTTGCTACAAATGATCAACATAGTAGAGAGTGTCGCAAGTAAAACCCACACCCGTACCTCAAAGGTCAGTCACAATTAGAGTTTGTTTGACAACACTGAGTTTGTGTGAGATTTCGTGTCCGGCCTGTAACTTTGTCATGCATAGATGGATTTTGTTGATACTTACTATAAAGGATCAACATAACATGACGACGTGTCGCGAGTAAAACACACACCCATACCTCAAAGGTCAAGGTCACAATTTGAGTTTGTTATACAACACTTTGAGTTTGTGTGAGATTTCGTTTCCGGCCTGTAACTTTGTCATGCATAGACGGATTTTGTTGATACTTGCTACAAATGATCAACATAACATGATGACGTGTTGCGAGTAAGACCCACACCCGTACCTCAAAGGTCAAAGTCACAATTTGAGTTTGTTTGACAACATTTTGAGTTTGTGTGAGATTTCGTGTCCGGCCTGTCACTTTGTCATGCATAGATTGATATTGTTGATACTTGCTACAAATGATCAACATAACATGACGACGTGTCGCGAGTTAGACCCACACCCGTACCTCAAAGGTCAAGGTCACAATTTGAGTTTTTTTGACAACACTTTGAGTTTGTGTGAGACTTCGTTTCCGGCCTGTTACTTTGTCATGCATACTGGTAGATGGATTTTGTTGATACTTGCTACAAATGATCAACATAACATGACGATGTGTCTCGAGTAAGACCTACACCCATATCTCAAAGGTCAAGGTCACAATTTGAGTTTGTATGACAACACTTTGAGTTTATCTGAGATTTCGTTTCTGGCCTTTAACTTTGTCATGCATAGATGACTTCTAATGATACTTGCTACAAATTATCAACAAAACATCATGACATATTGCTAGTAAAACCCACACCTGTACCTCAAAGGTCAAGATCACAATTTGAGTTTGTTTGACAACACTTTGAGATTGTGTGAGTTTTCGTGTCCGGTCTGTGACTTTGTCACGTATAGATGTTTTTTTTAAATACTTGTTACAAATGATCAACATTACATTACAACGTGTCGCGAGTAAGACCTATACCTCAAAGGTCAAGGTCACACTTTGAGTTTGTTTGACAACACTTTCAGTCTGTTTGAGATTTTGTGTCTAGCATGTAACTTTGTCATGCATAGATAGTTTTGTTAATACTAGCTACAAATGACCAACATAACATGACGTTGTGTTGCCCGTTACACCAAGAATCCCACTTCAAAGGTCAAGGTCACAATTTAACTTTGGTTGATGACACTTTCAGTCTGATTGAGATTTCGTGTCCAGTCTGAAACTTTGTCACCTAAGAATAAATTTCAAAAGACTTGGCTCAATTCATCAGCATGACATTACAAAGTGCTACATATAAGACCCACATGCGTACCTGAAAGGTCAAGGTCACACTTTGAGTTTGTTTGACAACACTTTCAGTCTGTGTAAGATTTCTTGTCCGATCTATAACTTTATAATCTATGGATATATTTTTGGCTCACTTGGCTCAGTTGATAAACATGACATAATTAAGTGTCGCATGTAAGACCCAGAACCTTTCCTCAAAGGTCAAGGTCACACTTTCAATATGTTTGATATTGCGTGTCTGGTCTGTGACTTTGTTTTTAACTTGGCTCAATTTATCAAGATGGCATGACGACGTGTCGTCAGTAAAACCTAGACACGGTCACACATTGAGTATGTATGACAACACTTTGAATATGTTTAAGATTTCAAGTCTGTCCTTTAACTTTATCATACATGGATGGATTTCAAAAACACTTGGCTTAATTTATCAATTGATCAACAATTGATCTGTAACTGACATTGTGGGATTTTGAAATAGCTTGACACAAGCGATCAACATGTCATAATAATGTTTCACCTGCATTTAACTGTTGAAATACCCAGACCATTACATCAGATGTCAAGGTCAAGGTTACACAAAGGTCAAGGTCATGCTTTAATGTAAAAAAAAAATTGAAATTGCATGTCTTGTCTGACACATTAGTCCATTACTCTTGATATTCATGGATACATCGCTTCCTATTATATCATATATTTTTATTTTTCACAGACCATTTTGGGGGCATGTGACACTTAACAGTGACATTTCTTGTTTTAAGTAATTTTTCATGACGGACTGATGCCAAGACCGACGAATGGTTATTAAACCTATAGTCCCAAACAGTGAAACATAACATCAAATAGAAGCAAAGCCATATCTTTGGAAAGTCCAGAGAATATTAAGCAATTCTGGCAAAGCATGTTATTTTCATGAAAGCAATTATTATTGGGGGAGAGAAATTGAATATTGGAGTATTCTTATCTGATGATACCTTCCATAAATTGCAATAAAGGTCCCATTATTCTGTAGAGCAAAAAATGTCCCTTTATAATGGTAACTGCCTCTTGTCGGTTTTCCATTTTGAGAACCTTTTTATATCTAGTTTACTCCAATGTTGATATACTTTCCTCAAAAACACTGCAAATATTATCTGCTGTAGCAGTTTCTATCTGAAATAAAACAAGTTTACCGGTACATGTCTGGTGAAGTTATATAAGTCAGCAAACATTTAAAACTGAAAACTGTCACTATAAAGTACTCATACCTCTCCTAAACATTTATCTTTTTAAGATACATTTTGTGGGAAAACAAATTGGTCACCAGTCCACCATATTAGATTATAGGAAACATTCAGGTTTAATCAAAACTCATTCAACTTGTAAAATGTTTTAAAAAAATCATTCAAATAAACTTACATATAAAACTCATTCTTTTATCATTCGATATTTATCTATTTATTAGACTTTTAGAAAGCAATAAATCAATAAATATATCATTTTGAACCATTTCTTGCACCATTAAGACTTATGGTCAATTGGATCATTTTAAATAAATACTTTTATAAAATAAATAATTTATTTTATTCTCTTTTTTGTCCCGACTGCGGTGTGAACATAGGACTTCTGGGTTGACAGATGAATACTTAGACCACAAGTATGTTCATTAGCAAGAAGAATAATGAAGGTTCTGATGGTTCACTTATCTATTTAAATAGCAGTATTCTATCTTTTAATCAGACCTATCAGATTTGAACATATTTGGATATGAACATTTAACCTAGAAATATTTGCAAATCTTCAAATATCAATATATATATATTAAAATAATATAATTGATTTTAAAACAATCTGCTGAAATATGCGAAATAGTTTGACATATGATGAGATGTCAAATATACTTTACTAACAAATACTGTACTATATTAAAGGTTTTATTTATATTAACAAATGTTTGATCTTTTATGTGGTTTCAATTAACTGTAGCAAAACAAAATAAATTGCAATAATAATGTTTACTTACCGCTTTGATGACAACAGCAACATCTTGCTGCTTGATACAGTCAGTTTTTATTGTTTTGAAGTCTGGAATTTCACCACTTAGGATGTATTTGGTAACAATGGATACAAATCTCTATGAACCAGGGTGCCAATTAATCAAAGCTAATGCCACAGCTTTTCCTAGTAAGTTGTATGCATTGTTATCCAAAAGAACTGGGTTAAGTGAAAAGCTTTCATTCTCAAATATATTAGTCTTTTGAAAGAGAAGGGAAAATAATTCTCTTGTTAACCCCCCTGCATCTACCCCCTCCTCTCCTATGAATGCAACTTTGATATGACAGCTCAGGTCATCATCACTATCTTCTTCTAGCTGTTCCATGGCATGACATGAATAGTTCAATTTTTCTCACTTATAAAGGTGTGTGTAGCAACACTAGTAAGAACTTCTTTGAGGGACCTATATAAAAAAAATAGTTTTAATTATAATACATAATTAAACATAGAGATAGCATATTTTGTCACAAAATAATTCTGCAGAATTAAATGTCATCTTACTACTTCTATGGAGAATAAGCTTTACCTTGTGAAAGTCTTTTGCCTATCTTTCATTCGAGGACACAACGTCATACCCCAGTCAAAATTCATTAACCATGCTATTCCCATATTCTTCTTATATTTGATATCAAATCAAACATAAGAAGAATATAGGAAAAGTATGGTTATATAATTACTTTGTAAGTTCAAGAACTTGTCTGAGATGTCATGGTTATATAACTACTAAGTTTAGAGAGGATCAAATGAACAAGAGTTGTCGGAGGGACAGCGCGCTCGAATATTCGAATATTTGTCACAGAAGTACAAATTTGATTGAGACTGATGACAAATCCAAGCAAATAAGAGTTATCTAGCTTAGAAAATTGACAAAATTGAGTAGGTCTTATAACTTCAATCAAATACATACTGTGACCGTTGAGTTATATAATTTCTAAGTAAAACAAAGGCCCTAATTTGCAAAAATATCTGGCAATAGTTATCCGACTTGAATAATTTATTTGATTTCATGACTACAAACCTATATGTAAAGTTTCAATGATTTACATTGAGCGGTTGGTGTAATATGTGTAATATGGACTTAACAGTACTTGCATGCAAAACTTTAACTTGAAATTCTAAGTCAAAGAAGGGCAATAATTTGCATTATATTCGTGCAAGAGTTATCTAACTTAGTTATTGTAGTAGGGTTGGTGGCTGGGAAGACTTGTGTAAAGTTTCAAGTCAATACATGCTATGGTTATTGAGATATGGACTTGATTGTACTTGCAAGAAAAACTTTAACTAGATTTTCTAAGTCAAACAAGGGCAATAATTTGCATCATATTAAGGAAAGAGTTATCTTACTTAGTTATTGTAGTAGGGTTGATGACCAGGAAGGCTTGTGTTAAGTTTTAATCAAATACACTGAGTGGTTGGTGAGAAATAGACTTGATGGTAGTTGCACGCAAAACTTAAACCAGCATTTCTAAGTCAAACAAGGGCAATAATTTGTATTATATTCATGCAAAAGTTATCCAACTTAGTTACTGTAGTAGGGTGATGATTAGAAAGGCTTGTGTAAAGTTTCATGGCAATACATGCAATGGTTACTGAGATAGGGAATATCATGCAAAATTTAAACCAAGGTGTGACCTGGGTGAGTAGAAAAGCTCTCTTTATTCACCGAATAGTCGAGCTAAAAATGCGGGTACTGGAGTGAACACAAGGTCAAATAGTACAATTTTAATGTTTCAAATGATATAACTCTGACATTAAAGGCCAGTTTGGCTCGTTAAAGAACTTGTCCAAGATACTACGGTTTGTTATATAACCCCCATTTAAGTTTGGCGAGACCCAATGAAAAATGCATACAACAAAAAGTTTACGGACGGACAATGGCAAACAGACACAGGGTGATCAGAAAAGCTCAACTAAAGCTTTGCTCAGGTTAGCTAAAAACATAATGCATCGTAATCAGTTTAGTGATAACTGGAGTTATTTGACAATATGAACCTAAAACGTGTATTTTCTATGAATAACAACTCCAAGCAGAAAATCAGTACATGCAAATGGTACTGTATGTTGTTGTATGGTGTTTAGCGTCGCTTTCAACAAATTTTAAGTCTGATCACGACGGTCAAATGGTATTGTAATGCCTTTCAATTTGAACCATTTTCAGTTTACATAAACCTTTTTCATTTTAAACATTTGAAAACAGTTCAGTACTAAAAAAAAAAGTTTTATATGTCACAAACCTGTTACAAACTAAATCTGTCTTTTGAACTTCCACTAAATCTGTCTTTTGAATTTCGCCAATATTGGTATCGCCACAGATAGATGCATGTTCCTGAATTTCAGTCATGTCAAAATAGTGGTCACACATTGGGCATTGACTTTGGCTGAAAATTATACCAGATACAATAAACTATTTTTGTGCCAGTCCCATAATTACTAAGTTAATTATGTACATGTAACAAGTATAAAGTAGCTAGAACAGTTATTTTCAATAATGTGATGAGTACATAAAGATCATACAAGATAATTATAGACATATTTAAATAATTTTAATCTGTATATTTTTTTTTTTTAAAATCATACAATTTGTAATGTCTTCTATTGGACTAGATATCATGTTAGTTGCATGTTTTAATCATTCTGGTGGTAATTAATCCAAATTAAAGAAAGTAAAAAATGCAATGGATGTCTGCAAAAATAAAATAATTATTAATATGGATAAAGATTACCTCATTATCATTAATAAATAAAATCAAAATGGTTTGGTCTGTCAAATCCACCAAAACGTGACAAAATCGATATTTAAACTGAAGTGGTAAACTTAAAAAAACTGCCCATTCTAAAAAAAGATGTCATTTGGACTCTTTCTAAGATGAAACAATTTTTACTACCTATAAACCTGTATCAATGGCGGATGTACTTTTAAAAAAACAATAACAGCATACATCCCCTCCTAAACTCTACTGAAAAACATGTGTGCCTGTCCAGATTTTGTGTTGCCCCCATTCGACACTGAAAACCTGAATCCGCCCCTGTGTATAACGGATCAAATTGAAATCATGCTCGCCTCATTTAATATGCCACAAAATATTTTGCACTTTTAAGCAGGAAATCTATTTTAGTTTATTTAACCTAGGCGTGTAGCCAAAGTTAGGAAATCACTTTTCACTACATAATTCTGACATGTTTATAAAGATAATATTTTGGCAATAACGGGTCAGTGAGCATATATATACAAGTATGATATATTACAAACAAGTAATGTCACTGGTAATTTGGTAAGTGTTACATTCCCCCCAAATAGTCTGTGAAAGATATATATTTTATAATAGGCAGCGATATATCCATGAATATCAAGAGTTGTGGACCGACGTTTTAGACTAGACATTCATGTTTTTTAAGATCGAAGTGTGACCTTGACCTTTGTGTAATCTTGACATCTGGTTATGTTGCATCAAGTCTGAGTATTTCTACATGCAAATGCAGGTGACACATCATCATGATATGTTGATCCCTTGTGTCAAGATATTTTAAAATAAAAATTACAGACCAGACATGAAATATCAAACAAACTGAAAGTGTGACCTTGACCTTTGGTGTAAGATTCTGAGTCTTTAACACGACAATTCGTCATGTGATGTTGATTAATTTATAAAGTGTACAGAGAACGCAAAACTCTTTTTTTCGATTTCATTTAGTTTATACTTATATATTTTAGCCGTATTGTGAAGAAAGCTCAGATCTTTAACTGCTTTCAAGTCGACTTCCTGGGTAGAACCAGTACTCAGTATTGTTTTTCGAGGGACTATCAGTTCGAGCTGGGAATCAAACTAGCAACCTCTTGTGTGAGCAGCCAACACTTTATCGAATATAATACCGCACCCTACATATTCATTCAGAAAGTGTATTGTGGTATATTAAGCAGAATTCTTCAAAATCTGATATCTGTATATTTGATACAAATTATCACAAACTGCTGAAATACAAAATATTTCTTTAATACTCTTATCAAAAAAAGAATATATATCCCTTTATCTGACCAGAAAAATTATACGTAGAATAAATATACTAATTATCTCACAAGAAAAAAGTATACTCTTTATCTGACCAGAAATGGTACCTTTGTCAGTAGTAGCTATCAATATCTGGTGGTCTGTATCAAAGTTGAAAACATGCAGAACTTTAATTTAACAATAACAGGTAACAAGTCGCCCACCTGATTTCACTTCTCACTTCTTTTCCAGTTTTAAATTAAGTACACCTGTGGTGAACTTGTAGATGGAAAATGAGAATTATTTTTTTTTCCATAGCATTCCCATGTTAAAATTAAATATCTTACTACTAATGGATCAAACTTTTTGAAAATCTAGAGAAAAGTTTCAGAGAAGTCGCTTCAAGCAAAAGTTAATGAATGGACACCAAGTGATCAAATAAGCTCACCATGAGCCTTTGGCACAAGTGGGCTAACAAAGCAATAAACTAATACCCCAGCAACACCGCCTTGAGAACGAAATACCATTTTTAACGCAGAAATATAGGATTTAAAACTTAAGCAGCAAGTCATAAAGGTGCAATTTTGTAGTTTTACTTTGAAAATAAATTCAGCCAAAAATGAAAAAATCATTATTTAGCCTAATTGAAAGGAAAAAAAAAGTATTAAAACTGACAACGAAAACACTGATTTACTTATTAAGCTCCAAATATTCAAACGCGATCTGTTTTGGGTTAGAGGTAGTTTTCTTGTGCTACTTGGTAAAGTATACATTAGTGGAGTTCACTACATGGTGCTGCTACAAAAACAGATGTAAAGCACCATCGTCACGACTCCTATATTTTGCATATAATTATCATGCACAACATCATGATGATCATTATGATGTACACAACATTTCATTGAAAACCAACAAAAAAATCCGGAAACAGTTTGTGCCATAAGATTTATACTTCTGTAAAACCAACAGACCAACCAACCGACAGAACACATTGATTCCTATATTCCCTCTCCTAAACTTCATTTTTCTGGGATATTAAGATAAACTATAGAAACAAAATTACTTGGTGGGCTCTTTTCTTGCAATATTGCTTTCAGCAATTCTTTCTGGATTCTAAAAGTACATTGTAAAAAAAAATGATTAAATAATTAAACTTAATACAATTATTATTCCTAAATAGCATATACACAATTAATCATACTTCAGTTTGAAAATATAAAGCTTTGTTATGATCTATTTTTCCTCTGAAAAACTGATTTTAAGAAATAGCCAATGAAAAAAAGATAAAAAAAATATACAGTCCTATAAGACTTATTTGGATAATAGTGTAATTTCCTATTAATTTTAATTTCCTTATTAAGGGAATTTAGTATATTCCTTTACTAACAGTTCAAAGAAAAGATATCTCATTTCATCAACAGTTTCTACTTACACATGCAAATTGACAAACTGGTGTTTGTACTGGTACATTAGATCTTCTTCTTTTTGGGCTTACAGGCTTAATATCATCATCAGAATCAGACTGAAAGAAACAAAAACATGCGTAAAAACTGCTTTAGTTACGAATCTTGGTTTAAAGTTATTAGCTTGAAATGCATGTATGTAATGCATACTTGAAAGATCCTTCATGACCGAGTGGTATACGCCGTCATCTCAAGATCACATACATGTCAAAGCTAAGGTCGTAGGTTCAAGTTCTGCTTGCTCCAAAAACTTAATGTGAGAAACTTGTCAGTTACTTGAAGAAAGAAAGTAGTACTACTCAGAAATATTTAACTTGATCTGTATTTTATAATTATACAGCTATACACAAAATTAACTAAATGTTACAAAAAATGTATTATTTTGCTTCCACAAGTTAGGCATGCTTCCAGGCACTCATCTGATGTTACCTGCCATAATAAATTTTCAAAAAATATTATTTTTATATTACTAACCAGACATTTATTAAATTAATAAAACATATTTATACACAAATGAAGCAACTATAAATAAAATTAAACTATTATTTTAGTTTAATAAACTGTTATCATTTGATCAAGATTTATTGAGTTCTGAGATTGATTTGTTTTGATCAATTTATTTTATTAAAATTTACTACATAAAGAAAACTAGCCTAGTAATACAAAAAAAAGTTTCATCCTGACCAACTCATGTGCTGGCATAGGTATATTATTATTCCAATATATTAATGTGATAAAAGCTGTACCTGCTCCTCATCTGCATGTATGGGGGACAGACTCAATCTCCTTTGAATAGGTCTAACAAAACAGAGAGCTTGGCCTAAATTACTACTGTCAAGTTGTGTAACCACTGGACGGTCTTTTGATCTGTTCAAGTACAATTCTGCTTGTCAGTCCTGTTTGGAGAAGTTCAAAACCACCAGACTCTTTTATCTTTGGAAATGTTGTTTCTATTTTGTCTTTAAAGTAGGAAGCGTCACTGTTTTTAAGGAATGTTATTTTTTTTCCCCTAAACCACTTTCATATAACTCCTGTTTTTCAGGTCTGCTTGGTACGGTATCCTAAAAAGTAAAGAAATTTATTATGTGTCTGCCCATTAAGTTGCAATATATTTCAGTGTTGTGACAGTTGTTTTATATATGTTATAATCGGTTTTATCATAATCGTGTATAAGACAATTACTGGTAAGAAACAATCGGCTTAAAAAAGTGTTGTTACATACATCTCATTTGTTTGTTTGCGTGTCGCAAGTAAAGTACTTGTTTTTTCAAAATACAAATTTTGTAAATTTTTCACTGAAATACTAACTGATATTTAAATTGACTAAAAATGGATAGTATTGAAACACATTTGTAAATAAAACATTGCATACAGGACTGCGTTGATCTCTGCCATATTGTTAAAATAGGTAAAAAAGAAACTAATTGTTAAAAAGAAATAATTAACTTTCCTTTAAAATTTCAAAATCATGGATAAACTATCATGATCATGAATAAACAACTATTTTAAGAATTGTTGTCATGTGTGCTGTTGTTTGGAAGAATACTTTATAATGACATGAATGTTGCACTAGAGCCCGTTTAATCTAAATCAGAAGATACTAGGAAGTAAACAATGTCGCCATCTGGAATCAATGCTAATAAACTCCCTCATTGATTTTTTAATGGGGTTTAACGCCATTTTCAATCCATTTCAGGTTTTATATTGTATATCCAGTTTTATTGGTGGATTAAGACCTCAGAATGAATCTGTGAAGAACCACCGTCATTCCGCAAGTAACTGACAAACTTTCTAGTATAAAGCTTGTTTTTGGAGCAAGTGGGAATTGAACAAACGACCCTGGTGGTGACAGGTAAGTGATCTTGAGACGGCGCCTTACCACTCAGCCACTGAGGACCATCCCTCATAAATAAAGAAATTTTGATGGTATTTCCCAGACCCAGTTCTATGTCCTGGTAGCATAGGAAACCTGTATTAGTTTCTTCTTTTATAAGCTTGATTATAGTGAAAATCACAGCACCACCAATTTAACATTCTTATCTAACAAAGCTTTTTTACTTACTCAAGAATGCGCTAGCTTTTCTCTCACTACGAGTGTAATCAGACAAATTATGACAAAGCACTCTACCAATGTAGTCATAAAAACTAGCTCTTTGGGAAGATAGTAGTATCGCAAACATGTACATATTTATGTACGCAAGTCCCAATCTGTGGCCTTTAAAAAATCTCTCTATTCTCTTATGACTGCATTATCATTAATATTACTTACCAGTAGCAAACACTTATAAATACAACTACATGTAGCATTTATTACATACCTGCATAGGATTTGCCAAGGCAACAATTCTATGGGACCAAAAGCTAGCTGGTTCTGCTCTGGCTCTAGTTCTTCCTCTGTTACTCCTACCCCTGTAGGCCCCAAATATGCCTTGGAGCCTAGATTGAATGGAAACAGGTGATGCTGTTGATGTGGATGGTGTTAAATGTGTTGATGCGGTTGAAGGTGCTGTTGATGTAGACGGTGCTGTTGCAAAAGCATCGGCTGCCTGCCGAAGCAATTATGCAGCCTCTTTAACGTTCGGCATAACTACTGTATCTACAATGAAAAATAAAAATCATTAATCACAGGATAATATTCATTTAGTTGAGGCTTATGCATTCATAGTAAATATCTGTAAACATTTTTTTCTCGAATTAAATATGTAGCTAAATAAATAGATAAACATTCGGAACAAAAGACCAACCAAACGAATCGAAAACATTTACATAATTGACAATGCTTGAGCATTAGTTAACTGTGTAATACGCATTGTTAAATATGCCTGCGTGCGTTCTACAATTGTTAAACATTTGCAATTCGAATCCTTTTTTGAAACGTGATTATGCTGAACTCGTTATATAATGACAGGAAGTATGTAACTTTTACAATGATAGGATATAGTAGGATAGACAAATAGCAAAGTTACAAAGGTGAAATGTTTCATTTCCCACAAAGAATTAAGAAGAAAGAAACGTTTACATCTATTGCACAAAGAACAAACTACACTTTTACTATGATAGGATATAGTAAGATAGACAAATAGCAAAGTTACAAAGGTGAAATGTTTTATTTCCCACAAAGAATTAAGAAGAAAGAAACATTTACATCCATTGCACAAAGAACAAACGACAAATCGCAGACTTAGACTAATGGCGGCGATACCCTTCCATAAAATTCTAGCACATCCAATCTCCTCTATAACTTTTAACTTTCCCACTTGAATCAGTGGTGAGAGATGAATGATAATGAGACCAATGTCATATACCAATCACCACAGAGACTGTTGCTGGACAGGGATTCGAATTCACAACCCCTTGATTACCGATTTAAAGACATTTCTTCGAGTTACTTCTAGCGTGGAGATTTTTTAGTAAGACGAGTTTAAAACACTAGAAAAAATATAGGGCACCATGCTTGTTTTTTTGCTGAGACTTATTTTAAACTATACCGTTTTTCTTTTTTTTTAAGTAAAGACAGCAAAGGTGTCCAAGTTATAAATCATGTTTTTTTTACTTAAAGAGTGATATATTTCCGAAATATTGTTGTCATACATGTAACAAAAGATAAAATATCAAACAGTAAAAAATCATGATGCTATTTTGGGTTTCACCTTTTATACAATGATTTTCAGAAATTGCTACGATTATAAATTTGGCCGCAAATCCTGCAATCTTACAATAATAAAAAAAGTTCTAACGCGGAGAATTGTTTCATTCTTTCTAAAATGATTTACTTTAACAAAGCATATCAGAAAATAAAACCATATCAGAAAATAAAATAAAAAATATATGTCCCCATGCGTGTTACTAAATAACAGTGCTAAATATTACCTCACTTTTTCATAAAATTGCCGCAATCGATGCATTTTCACAATAATTCAATAACAAAAACAGTTCTAACGTGGACAATTGTTTCATTCTTTCTACAAAGAGCACTATAACAAACTAAATCAGAAAATTAAAGAAACAATACAGGTCACCATGCTTATTACAAAGTTACAGTGCTAAATGTTACCTCCAGTTTTCATAAAATGACAGCAAATGATGCATTTTCACACTAATTCATTTAAAAATTAAAAAAGTTCCAACGCGGAGAATTGTTTCATTCCTTCTACAAACAGGTACTATAACAAACTTAATCAGAAAATAAAATAAAATTACAGGTCACCATGCTTGTTACAAAGTTACAGTGCTAAATGTTACCTCCCCTTTTCATAAAATGGTTGCGGACGATGCATTTTCAAACTTATCCAATAATATAAAATGTTCCAACGCGGAGAATTGTTTCATTCTTTCTACAAAGAGGCACTATAACAAACCAAATCAGAAAAAAAAATAAAAATACAGGTCACCTTGCTTGGTACAAAATTAATGCTAAATGTTACCTCCCCTTTTCATAAAATGTCTACAAACGATGCATTTTCACCCTAATTCAATAATAAAAAAAGTTGGAACTAGGAGAAATGTTTCATTCTTTCTACAAAGAGGCACAATAACAAACCAAATCAGGAAATAAAATAAAAAATAGATATCACCATGCTTGTTACTAAGTTAGAGTGCTAAATATTATCTCTCCTTTTCATAAAATGGCCGCAATCGATGCATTTCACACCAATTCAATAATAAAAAATGTTCTAACGCGGAGAATTGTTTCATTCTTTCTACAAAGAAGCAAAACAACAAACAATATCATCAAATAAAATAAAAAATACATACATGTATCATCTTTCTTGTTACTAAGCTACAGTGCTAAATGTTACCTCCTCTTTTCATAAAATGGCCTAAAATTGACAAAATGGTGATCATTATCTGTTGTTATTTTTTCATAAATGAAGTTCCATTGCAGAGGTAACTTTCATATTGTAACTGATGCACTACATAGCAATTAAAATATTTGTAATAATTTTGATTTATAATGTAATTGTTGCTATGTTGCTTTTATACATTTCATATATAATTGACAAACATCAATATTAGCGAGTAATAGTTTGAAATGTTAGAGTCCTAGTGGTAAAACCATGTACTGTCAATCAAGGTTGAATTATCAGTGACCTGCTACTCAACATAATATCTTCAGAGTTTTATCTACGAGTCTATTCAAGTCATTTTTTCTGGTATTTATCTTGGCTATTGTAGTCACACCGTCATCCATTATTATTACATTAACTTGACCATTTTTATTCCTGTACTGGGTTACTTCCAACATTAATCCTTGAATTGTCATTCAAATTTTAGAACACTGGTGAACTGGTAGTGATTGTTCTTAATTTTTCATAATATGTGTATTTCTTATTTCCTTTGAAAAAACATCATATTTTTTTCTAATACTTTTTTTTTAACATGGTCCTAATATCTGATTTACTGTCATAATCCATGCTTCTGGCAACACATATTGTAATAAATTGGCCTGGTCCTGGTGTACTACTTGACTGACTTCATCACTGAAAATTGAATAAAGTTTATATGAGATAAAGAAATAATTGACAATGTTTGTTTGTATGTAAGCTTAATTTACATCTCCCCAGTTTCCCACATAGATGATGCACCCAGAAGAGTGAACAGTTTAGTCCTTTTAGGTTTGTGGGGGTTAGTGCAGGAAATAAAAACATCACAGAAACACAATCATATATTTCACCTGGTTATTTTGCTCGGTGTATAGCACCATCATAAAGGTCCTCAGTTTAAAGTCCCATCTGAATGACTGTTAGCATTGTAAGTTAGGTATTAAACTTTCAACCCTTAGCTATAAGTATCATGCTTTACCGATGAGCTAATCGGTCTGGCTAAAAAAATGACAATGTACTTTAATAAAACAGCACAGTATATGGGTATAGTTTGACAACTCAAGGGCTATAGCTGAGCAGCAATTTCTGTTATGATATGTATGTTCAACATATTGAACAATATCTTATGGTTATAAACTTGCGTTATATGAACATTCTACTGAATGAAACTGTGATGTTATGTAACAAGCAGTCAAGGGGTTGCAAGCTCAGCCAGTCTCTGTGATGATTTAAATATATGCAAATTTCAAAATTGTGTATCATGTTCATTCATCTTTAATCACTGATTCAAGAAGGAAAGTTGTCAGTTACTTGCATTGTTATTGGGTGTGCCAAACAAGTGGTTACAGGTTTTCCACCTCAGATCCTCTGTTGTACTCATGACTATTTTGTTGTATTCCATTGTAAAAATAAGCGGAAAAGGTTAAACTACATTAAAACATACCATTAGCCTCTTTTGATGATAGTTACTCCTTCATTTAGTGCTTCTGTACACGTGGTCTATATCACGATATTGATTGGCCTTGAAACTTAATTTTCATGTCTCTTCATAGTTTATGAAACCGCGACAGGTATTTCAAGCACCGAAATCTCAATCCATCTGTAACCTGATCCTCTGTTTAGCATTCCTGAAATGTGTTGAATAGTTTCTTATTTTCATAATCCATGTAACAATTTTCTGTTTACAGGAAACACAGAACGTGACGGTGTATAAATTTATTTTTAACATTTACTCAATGTAAGAATACTGTTCGAATCCCCAGCCAGCAACAGTATCCAGGATGATAGATATATGACATTTTGTCTCTTTATAAATCGTCTCTCACTGCTAATTCAAGTGGGAAAGTGATCAGTTATTTGCGGAGATTACTACTGGTTAATCCCAGGAAACAGTGGTTAGGTGATCATCTGTTAGCCCTCGATAGCATGAAAATGACAATAAATATTCAATCAATCAATCAATTTTTATAGTTGCTCATATCTAGAAATCATAAAGTAATTCATCATTTATGTGATACATTGATATTGATCGGTGAGTTATGATAAAGCATCAATTAACCTTATACTCAATTGCTTTGTGTTGATGTCAAATGATATTGGACTTTTCTTGTTTAATCGATGCGTCTTGTTTGTTTCCACTGTTCTTATACTTCCACATGTCAAAATTTAAGATTTAATCTTCCTTGTCTTCATCCGGGTATGGATAATACTGTTTCAGGTAAATGCATTATGTATTCAGCGCTCTGGAACAGATTCACGAATGATTCATATCCGAAAATAAGTTAAATGAAATGTTACCACTACGAGTATTGATTATATTTTCGTAGTTGTTTCTTCGACTTCGTTATGAACAAGCACTTTTGGTGGTACGAAAAACAATATACTCTTCCATACTTGTCGATCGCTTCCTTGACAAAAACCAGTCTAATTTACATTTCTGACATCTGGAAATGGAAATACTTCGCTTTGTAAATATCCTAATGCGACTCGACTTTTAATTGACCAAACGAAATTAGTCCACGAAACTAAAAGTAACAGAAAGGAACTATGCGCGTAGCGATGCGCAGTAACAACCCGCAGAAACGTCGTTTAAGGCCTATGTTACATATGAAGTTGTTTTGCATGAAAATGAATCTGCTGAGAACTTCAGAAAATGAAGATTATTATAAAAAAAATGACAACAGTGAAATCACTGTCACGAATTGCGCAAAAAAAACATTCTAAATGTTATTTATGTAATGTACTTCTCAACACACTATTTTTTAAAATACTGTCTCGTTTAAAATAATCGTAATGATATTTAAAGCGGGGCTGTAGGGTTATAGCTAGCGCGTTGGATGCTCACACCAGAAGTTGCGGGTTCGATCCCCCGATCAACCCGATTTATATCATAAAACAACACTCATTGCTGGTTCTTCAAAGTTAACTCAAGAGCGGTTCATATGTTATAAGTTATGAGCTTTCATCGCAATCGAGCTAACATAAATCAGTATAAAATAAATAATATTAGTGTCAATACAATATTCATTTTAACGTAATATTCTCTCAACACACTATTTCTCTATACATACTATTCCTCTCAAAATAATGATGCTCTCAAAGTAATACTCCTTTCAACGTGATATAACTTGCAACGTAAAATTCCTTTGTTCACATTATTTTTTATCTATTCATTCTATTCCTCTCAAAGTGATATTGCTTTCAAAGTAATATTCCTCTAAACGCTATATAACTTTAAATGCAATATTTCTATAACAGCTATCTCAATACAGTAAGACTACATCGATATTTTGTCATATAGGTATGTAGTGTTGTAATCTCAATGTAACGTCAATTAAAAATGCGAGTGAGATTAGATAAAAAGAAAAAAGCGTTTACCATATTCACGATTTATTTCTAAATATCCGTTTTCATTGTCGGCTGAATACTGCATTGATGTATATGGCCCTTCTCTGTAAACATGATGACAACATACATAATATAAATAAAAATCATAATTGTATGTGGTTACATGAAAACTTTTTAATATTTTTTTTTCTTTTCCTATTCAGGGGTCGTGTTTTCAAATTCCTGCTTCTGTAGCAGATAGCTGTGCTCGAGTACTGGTTTAACCTTACAGGAATTCATGAAAGAGTGGTTAGGATAACTGATCGTTTTTAGCTATCGCAGTCATAACGTTTATGTACAACTGTTTGAGTATGTTTTTCAATGTTTAATTTGGGATTCTGTTATACATGACTATATGGGGATTTTTTTATCTCTGACCAAGGCAACTAGCATATTCGATAAAAATGCATGTGCATGAATATTTAAGCGTAGTTGTGCATGCTTCAATTGGCAGTGGAGTGTGTCTCTTTTCCACGCAATGTAATGATACAAATGATACAATGTAATTATATGCATGTTTAAGTGTGTTGTTTGTGAATGAGTAAGTTGGCTTCAGATACACCTGATGGCGTTTTCACTCTGTTTTATTCAATTGTCAAATTATTTTGAAAGAAGATTAGCTTTATGTATTTATACAGATTAAAAATTAAGCATGTACTTACAGAAGTATTTGATTTCCATTTGAAGACCTTCCTGTAAACATGATAAATATATATTTTCTATCATTGAGTTGTGCAACTGATATCATTAACTCTATCAATGCCAACATTTAAAGCAGATTAGGCGATGTTTTAATCGAATTGTGTATCAAAATGTCAATATTGTAAACGATAGAACCAGTCAACTATAACCATGCCTACACATTAATGTAATTTAAACTAATTATTGCAACAAATGTCTAATATCTAATAGCAGCACGGATTACGCAAACAAAAGTGATTTCACAATACACACATATACCTTTGTGACATAATTATAGCTGATTTTTACTTTTATGGAAGTAGATATTGATGCCAGTGGGTTTCGGTTCTAGAATAATTTTTTCTTCCTTCAAAGTTTTTACTAGTTATAGTAGTATTGGTTAGATATATCAATGACAATTACATAATTTCGATTTCAATATTGTACAGCTCATACACCGTGGATAAGTCAAATCGTCTAGGGATTTTATTTTTCAAAGTTAGATGTTATGCCGGAATCGAAGCTATTTTGGGTTTCAACAAACATACATGTATTTGTAATGAAAAATGAAACAAATCTTTTAAACATGGAAATTAAAAAAACAACAACTTCCTAACGTTGTCAAATGTAATCATTCTGTCAATGTTATATTCCTCTCAACGTCATATTACCATTTAACATAACAATCATCTCAATGTTTTATTCCGCTGAATATAATATTTTGTCTCATCTTAATATTCCTCTGAACGAAATATTCCTCTCAATGTTATAATTCCTCAACGTTATATTATTTCCAAAGTATATGGGATGTTTCTCTGAACGAAACTTTCAACTGGGTGCAGTAATTGATATATAGATTTAAGAACACTGCCTTGTTAAAATAATTATTTAACTGTAAATTATAGAAATATAATATTTGTAAGCCACTGCTAGGAATATGAATAGCATATGTTAAAAACTGTGTTGTCAAATTGAGGTCAAAAGTCAAAAGTGTGCAAAATTGATGAACTTCGACTTTCTTGTGAAATGCATGTTTCTAATACATAAAAAGCAGACAAGCATTTTAATGGAGTGAATACATAAACAAACCTTATGAGAAATTAAGCATATTAAAACTGAAGGAAATAGCTTCTTGTGGTCACAATACAGGTCGGACAAAGTTAACAGCGGTATAGAAATATTAAATTTTCTTTAAACATAAAGCTTATGATCTATATCCTTTTGATATAGTATACTAATAAAATAGTTAATAAGTTGCTACATAATAAGGACATTTGTTATAATGCAGAAAGCTACTATTCAAATAGCATGTGATCCAAACGCCTGAATCACAGCTTGACCATCAATGATTATGTATAATTGCAGTAAAAAATACGAAGGTCATCCAGTTTAAATCATTGTTAGAGACATTAAAAAATCCAGTCTTTGTGGTAGAGTTCCAAGATCATCCAACTCTATTAAAAAACAGAGGCACCAGGGACAACTCGTCTTTCCGCACAAAACCCATTTTTACATTTCTGCTAGCGTTTGCAGCTGGAAAAAATATGTTTAAACAATTACATGTTTAAAAGACTCTGAAGTAGTTTTCTGTCATCTTTAACAACCTGAACTTTTTGCTTGTTTGAAACATCATACATCAAGGCAAATGTTTTTTTTTCTTCAAAAGATCATACTCAGAAAATGTCAAAAGTATCCATCTATTTGATCAAAACTGAACATGAGACTCATCAATATCAGTTCATGAAGACATATATTCATGTCTGGTGTAGTCGCAGTTTCCTCTGCATCACTTTCTCCTTATAGTGACTTCTCTGACACATCCGACTGAGTTGCCAAAGTGACACAGAATTTGTCTCTGGCTTGGTCATTTTGTGTGATTCCTATTTTCTAATTATTCATTTCACAAATCTTGTTCAACCATCTTGTTGTTTGGTCAGTGCTTAGTGATTATTGCTTCTTTCGACTGTAAAATATATAAAATATATATCTTTAAATTCCCATTACACACCTGGAGCTGTTTTTTCGAGAGACTTTATATCTTTTAGAAACAGATCAGCACTGAGCATAATTCATTTTGTTCTAGATAGTCAACCATAGTAACATAACAGCAAATGAATATAGATGGAGTTCCCAGTTTCTCTCTCTTTCCGCCGTGATTAAGTCTTACAAAATGTCGACCATGTCCAATGTATGTCATCAAAAACACATCCTTACACAACTCACCAAACTCCCTGAAAGAAGCAATTAAACTGCTCGAGCGGTTTGTCTAATTTATTTGTTTAAATGCTTTTTGTATATCCTATTGAAACGCATTTTTTTTGAGAACGCATTAGCAACACTTTTACGGCATTATCAAAAGAAGTAAGCTTAGCAGCAATAGTTTCATGTTTATGTGCCATCCACGATAGGAAGATACACCAATGCAGTCTCCACAATGTGTTATAGGCTTCATTGCTCTGCAGTATGGATTTCGCTCTAAAATGTTTTCGGTCGTGTTTTGTGGATATACGCTTGCCTTAATTTACATATCATCTAAACCAGCTGATTCTACATATTGTCAAGTTGCCTTAAAAAAACTGAGACATAAATGGAGACCCCTAGCCTGAATATGACCTTCTTGAATTGGTATTGGTTACCTCATACAAATTATTTCTTTTGAGAATAGAGTGGCTGATCTGCTGTAATAACGGTGTTTAAAATGTTAGCTTTGTGACTTTACCCTTATATGAGAAATATATAACATGTGAATAAAATTACTTTATATAAAACAAGCCTGCTTGAGTGTCTGTTATATCACATGATCTTATAAACTGTGTTTTTGGATCAGTAGCTTTTATGAATGCTTTATAGAATGATCCTAATATTAGCTTTGAACGGACTGATTTAATGCCTGCTTCCTCTTTAAATGGCTACTTGTTTCACCATCGAACATCATTAACACATAAAGCAGGATTTTCTATATATATTTTTTTTTCTTACATTGTTACAACTGTCTTTTAAACTTTATGAATTCTATTTACACAAATACATTTTTCTAAACCTAGTTGAAAGTACGCTCCCATTTTTTTGTATCAGTTTCTATTTATACATCAACCGTTATATCAAACAAACCATACAACTACGCCCCCCCCCCCCCCCCCCCCCAGCCCCCTTCAACTTTCCAAAGTATCCTACGATCTATAACCCTATAACCTCTCGCATACCAAAGTAAACTCTCTCCCCCCCCCCCCCCCATCTGACTTGTCTCATTTAAAGACCTAGCTAGAATCCCTCACAGTCACACCTAGACCATTAAATATACATTAGTCAGGGCTGCATGTTTGAATGCGTACTTTTGGTTATTTATCAACATGTAAAAGTCTCTGAAATCACCCTGTCACTCGCTAATTGTATACACCCAGCCAAAGGGAGTACCATACATTTTTAACATGACATTTGGTTTTAGCAAATACACTACATCTTGCTTCAACAAGTACTCGCTGTCAATCATCTGGATAGCTCATAAGAGTGTGTCCATTTTAGCTTTCTTGCAAAAGTTTATCAAATTAGTTTAATAGTTTTAATATTGGAACCCTGATTGGATATAAATATATATATATATATATATATATATATATATATATATATATATAAATCCAATCAGGGTTCCAATATTAAAACTATTAAACTAATTTGATGAAAATATGATAATAACTGAGTTACTATCTATAATACATATGCCCCTATCAAATTAAAAGAATTAAAATCAATATACTTTCTTTTTAAAAAAATAAATAAAGTCACTATATAATTGTTACATCGGAATAATTTCAGGTTTTCTGACTATATTTCATCTGTAGAGTCCACGTTTAGCTTTCTCGTACCGTTATTTATCACTCTTTGTTAAAGTTCAAGTTCAATGTAATTTCAGAATACACTTACTAAGATATATTTGATTAATATTCATAATATCTATATAATTTCACTTTAATGTCTAAACTGAATATTCTGCACGCGGTCGTATCCTTGCACAATCTCCTTGGGAAATGACGCCGTACCATGGGTTCCATTTCCATGTGTCGTTGTACCATTACTAATGTCACCGAGCCATATGTGTACCATTAGTGCCATACGTATCATCGGTTGTCGTATTATGCCAATGTTCATTCAGGTCGTCGTACCATAAGATCATCAGCCATTGTATTGTGTAGTAGTATCATTATTTTACATGTATGGTGCCCAAAAAAGCTTTGCCTCACAAGCTCTATAGCAAACATCACTTAGCACGGAACATATATGTTTCAATCTATCGATGGTTACTGGTGCCCTATTATCTGTTCGTTCGAACGACGTTTCACTTTCTTGAATAATACAAATAGGTCATTATTCATTATGATACAATTGGTTAAAGCTGTGCTGCAGCCTTTCGATATTGATTTGAGATGATAAGACAAACAGTTTTAAATCAGTATAAAATGAACACGGCTAAAATATCTGCTTTGACAGGCCATTCCTCATTCTAATGATACCCATCATTAACCTTTAAATGACGCAATATTGATTTACAATGTGACATAGTTGAAAGCTTTTTGTATATGTTTTACAAAAAAACAACATAACATGACAATAATGTATGCTCTCTTTTTATTTATCTTTCAACAAACAAGAACATGATATTACTCATTAATTTCATATTTATTGTCCATTATGCTTTGTAATTTGAGTTATTATACAACTCATATATGCATAGGTAGGGTTGACAATGGAAGGTTAATCAGTGGACACTTGAACAAAATTGACACCTACAATATCAACTGTAAATGTGTCCCAACAATAAATAATAACTGTACATATGTATTCACTATTATGTTTGGTAGTTCTGACAGAGTTATGCATTTGCAAATGACATAACTAATATTAATTGTTTCTCTATTTAAAACAACATTTTATCTATCTAAAACTTTATACAGCTTGTTTTGATCTGACACTTAACACATGTAATATTCGTACTTCCTCATTATAAAAGCTATATTTAGACGTATGTTTTATCTATTATTTATGGATATGTCGAAATGTTATACACATCGTAAATAGAACGAAGCTAACGGTATGGCAAAGTATATAATCTACAATCAACTTTAATTCATAATAAAATGCATATGAAATCAAATTGATCAATCGACAATATAAACTATAATTAACAAACACAAATCAAACAAAATGCAAATGCGATACTTTAATAGATGTGTCCATGTGCCAATGATTACTATATACGTATTAATGATATACAAAAAATATGTAACGAAATGGCAATGGGGCCTATTTAGACCCCGTTTGGGTCCATAGCTCCGCCCAAAGGGCTCTGATCGAGACTTCCCTTGGCCAAAATGCTACGTTCAACATTCCAAACAAGATGGGAAAGTTTTGGGCGAATTGGGAACAAATAATATGTACCGGAATAGCAATGGGGCCTATTTGGACCCCGTTTGGGTCCATAGCTCCGCCCATAGGGCTTTGATAGAGTTTTGCTCGGCCAAAATGCTAAGTTCAACATTCCGAACAAGATGGGAAAGTTTGGGGCGAATCGGGAACAAAAATATGTACCCGAATGGCAATGGGGCCTATTTGGACCCCGTTTGGATCCATAGCTCCGCCCATAGTGCTCTGATCAAGATTTCCCTCGGCCAAAATGCTAAATTCAACATTCCAAAAAAGATGGGCAAGTTTGGGGCGAATCGGGAACAAAAAATATGTACCCGAATGGCAATGGGGCCTATTTTGATCCCGTTTGGCTATAATTTGACTAGTTTGAGTAAAACTGGGAACGACAAGTCTAGTGATAGTATAATCTGACTAGTTTGGGTCAAACTGGGATTGAACAGTCTAGTGTCAGTATAAATAGACTTGTTTGTGTTTAACTGGGAATGACAAGTCTAGTGTCAGTATAAACAGACTAGTTCAGGTCAAACTGGGAATGACAAGTCTAGTGTCAGTATAAACGTATAAACAGACTAGTTCAGGTCTAACTTGGAATGAAAAGTCTAGTGTCAATATAAACAGACTAGTTTGGGTCAAACTGGGAATGAAGTGTCTAGTGTCAGTATAATACGATTAATTTGGGTCAAACTGGGAATGAACATTCTAGTGTCGGTATTAACAGACTAGTTTAAGTCAAACTGAGAATGACAGGCCTAGTGTCAGTATAATCTGACTTGTTTGGGTCAAACTGGGAATGACAAGTCTAGTGATAGTATAATCTGATTAGTTTGGGTCAAACTGGGAATGAACATTCTAGTGTCAGTATAAACAGACTAGTTTGGGTTTAACTGGGAATGACAAGTCTAGTGTCAGTATAAACAGACTAGTTCAAGTCAAACTGAGAGTGACAAGCCTAGTGTCAGTATAATCTGACTAGTTTGGGTCAAACTGGGAATGAAGTGTCTAGTGTCAGTTTAATCTGACTAGGTTGGGTCAAACTGAGAATGACAAGCCTAGTGTCTGTATTAACAGACTAGTTGGGGTCAAACTGGAAATGACAAGTCTAGTGTCGGTTTGATCTGACTAGATTGGCACAAACTGGGAATAACAAGCCTAGTGTCGTATAATCAGACTAGTCTGAGTCAAACAGGGGAATGACAAGCCTAGTGTCAGTATTAACAGACTAGTTTGGGTCAAACTGGGAATGAAATGTCTAATGTCAGTATAATGTGATAAGTTTGTGTCAAACTGGGAATGAACAGTCAAGTGTCAGTATAAACAGTCTAGTTCAGATCAAACTGAGAGTTACAAGCCTAGTGTCAGTATACTTGACTAGTTTTGGTCAAACTGGGAATGATAAGCAGTCAAGCGTCAGTATAATGTGACTAGTTTGGGTTAAACGAGGAATGAGTGATAAACTGTCAGTATAATGTGAATTTATTTATTCGATCTAGAACTGATGACTCTAGTACTAGTGTCAGGATATTGTGTCTCGTTTGTAATTTTTTTCACAGGGAATGTCGGTATAATTTGACTCATTGGAGAGGGGTTGGGGTCAGTCAGCCAAGCAGTTACAAAACTGATACGATACAATAATTTAGTCTACAAATACAGATACTTTTTATTTTCATGTCTTATCAAATACCAAATTTTCAAATGAATTTATATATTTTAGGTAGGATGCTGTTAGCCTGAACATTGAGGAATTGTCCTGTGAAGAAATTAAATTTGGGATGAAGGCAGCTGTTGATGTCGGTGGTGGTGAAAATGATGATATTCAGGAAGATGTTGAGACTGGAATAGATCAGAGACAGATTGCAAAAGAATAATAAATGGTGCTCTATTGCACAGATAAAGCGATTAGCAAATTTTAAGATTCATGTGACCCAATGTGGGAGCAGAGTTATGTTTCGCAACATATTGCATTATAACAGTTTTGTCTATTGCAATTCAGCTTACAACACATTGGATTAGAACAGTTTTGTCTACTGCAATACAGCATGCAACAGGTTACATTAAGTCACAGTTGTGTCTATTGCAATTCACCTTGCAACATATTGAATAACAATACAGTTTAGTCTATTGTAATACAGCATGCAACAGGTTGCATTACAACACAGTTTTGGTAATTGCGATACAGCTTGCAACATATTGGATTACAACAGTTTTGTTTACTGCAATACAGCATGCAACAGGTTACATTAAGTCATAGTTTTGACTACTGCAATTCACCTTGCAAGATATCGTATAACATTACAGTTTAGTCTATTGCAATACAGCATGCAACAGGCTGCATTACAACACAGTTTTGTATATTGTTATATAGCTTGCAATGCATTGCATTACATCAATTTGACTATTGCAATGCAGCCGGCAACAGGTTGCATAACATCACAGTTTTGTCTTTTGCAATACAGCTTGCAACATAATGTATTACAATACAGTTTTGTCTGTTGCAATACAGCATACAACAGGTTGCATAACATACAGTTTTGTAAATTGCAATACAGCTTGCAACATAATGTACAACAAAACAGTTTAGTTTGTGGTAATACAGAATGCAATCGGTTGCATTACAACACAGTTTTGTATATTGCAATACAGCATGCAACATGCATTACAACACAGTTTTGTCTATTACAATACAGATTGCAACATGCATTACATCACAGTTTTTTCTATTGCAATGCAGCTTGCAACATATTGCATGACATCACAGTTTTGTCTATTGCAATACAGCTTGCAACATATTGTATTCCAACACAGTTTTGTCAATTGCAATACAGCTTGCAACGGATTGTATTTCAATTTCCAACCTTAATTTTAGAATTAACCATAACATTTATTTTCCAATAGTTCCAGCATGCATATGATTATTGAATTCTTATTAATTTATAAACAGCTTGTTGTGGTGTAGGATTATTGATTAATCATGGTGAAGGATTATTGACCAAGACAAAAGAATAATTTATCATTGATGTAGTGATGTAGGAGTATTGATCCTGATGTAGGATTGTTGATCTTTCACCGTTTTGTGGGATTATTGATGTGATGTAGAATTATTGATCCTTGTATGTGATTATTTACCACTAACCGAGATGTGTGATTATTGATCCTGATATAGGATTATTGACCATTCAGCAAAATTATTGATTGTTAATTTTGATGTCAGATTTTTTATCTTAATTTAGAATTACTGATATTTGACCGTGATGTATGATCATTCATTGCAATAAAGCATGCATCTGAAGGTCATTCTAGAGGTTGTGAGTACAAATCCCTGTCTGATTTTATCACTAAAGAGTGCAAGACAATTTTGGCTTAATATTTATCACACATATACATTGCAAATAGAAAATCTGGTTTTCATGGAAGTTCCATTAATACCACCACTGCAATTGAAATGTTATCTATTGTCTTGTTTACACAGATTTAAACTTTCGTGCACTTCAGATATTATTGATATTGATTTGTTGCATATGTATAGTCCTATATGATGATCAGTATGACAAACAATGCATCCATTTCACTCTGTATTACAGGAAGCATTTCAAGAATATACAGTTACAGATTGTAATATTTGAAAATTAATTTTGTTCTATAGATAATATGTGATAAGATAATTGTTATTATGCATGAACAATAGTCGTAACTAGATGTCACCATTTGTCGAATATCTCTTCATCTTAATTTCATATTATAACAATGTATAATTAATAATCTACGTCATGGTATACTTGTAATATACGTAAAATTGTAACAAACTAATGAAATAAATAAAATACCTTGAAATACAATTAGTATTTTCTTGTTCATTGTATTTCACAAGTACATTCAACACACATTAATGTTTATACAATAGAGTTGTGGGTGTATTGCGATACACCTACTTTGCAAAAGTATATTGGAATACATTTCAAAAGCATATTTCAAAATATTGAAATACAATGCCATTATTGTTTGATAACTTGGTCTTCAATAATTTGATCTTCACAATGACTAGTTTATGTTAACCCATGATGCCATAAAACTGCTGGTTGCAATATAGAGCAGGGACATCCTGTCTCTTCATCCTGTTCATTGTGTTTTTTTGCATCAAATTAATTTACCTTTGACAGTTAATATATAGCATATCCATTTTTACTGATTATGAAAAACTACAGCTAAATTTGAGTAGAACCATCTATTGTCACTTCTAATGTAATTGACAAACACTGTCTCACGACCTGAGCAGGGGCCATTATGTGGTCATTTGTGATGGGGCCTATGACCACCATTTTAGGGAGGACCCTGTCCATATATCAATTCGGCAACTGTTTCTCATACAGTTCTACTTTTATATAGAATTCCACTGTTACAATGATTGGTAACTGGCACTTCCCTCTGGAAAATCAGTATTTAATTCTAATGATCAACTGTTTCTGTACAAATATTTACAGTATAGGAACTTTACAAGGATGAACTTCTGCTTCAAAATACAGGTCAGGAACTTGTTATACTGATGATTATACATAATGTCATGTCAACCACAGTTGGTATAGTGGTAGAGCCAATCTCTCATAAATAAGATATGCTGCTGGCCATTTACACTTTCCATGCCTTTTTGAGGTTTTTGCTTTATCCATGTCATTAGTATATTGGCCGGTTTGGTTGTAAACAAACGGGCGCCATCTTGTTGACCTAGTTACTATTTATAGTAACTAATTTGCATATAAGCGATTTGGATCATAGCATATGCGCGAAGTTGACAACAGATGCGCGGCGGCCAACTCGTTTCTATTATATGCGCATGCGCGGCGACCATCTTGTTTCTATTATATGTGCATGCGCGGCGACCATCTTGTTTCTATTATATGTGCATGCGCGGCGGCCATCTTGTTTCTATTATATGCGCATGCGAGGCAGCACATTGGATGTGTGTTGGTATGCGTGGCGGCCATTTTGATCGCGTTTCGAGGGGCGATCTTCTTGGATGACTACTGATGGTAACATGTTTGTTCATGCACGGCGGCCATTTTAGAAAACGTATGTACGGCCATAACTTTAATATAGAAGCCGACTGACGTCATATCTAAGTTTATAACGATAGTCATGCGTTTGATAAGAACGTCTCAAAAGTATACATAGCTGACTTGTATACTCGATCTAGGGCTTGGTCGCGGACATTAGAGGGGTCAGGCCCTCAGTCCTAGACGGAGACGTTTTAGTGACAACTCTTTCTTAAAAGACTTAACATGAACTACATCTATTTATATAACAGCTACTACTAAAAGTATAATAACAAATAATTAAAACTAACTGTAATAAATAACTGAATAAATACTTAAAATTAATTAAGCATGAACAAGTCACTGAATAAATAATTAGACTCTGTATTATAAATAACTGACATGTTTCTTTTCCAACGGCCAACACGCAAATGAACGCCCTACATTTATGAGACGTTTTAGTGACAACCGTTTCTTAAAAAACTAAACATGAACTACATCTATTTACATAACAACTACTACTGTAATAAATTAAAAATAATAAATAATTAAAACTAACTGTAATAAATAACTGAATACATTATTAAAAATCAATAAATAAGCATGAACACTACTGCATAATTAATTAGACTCTGTATTATAAATAACTGACATGTTTCTTCTTCAACGGCCAGCACTCAAATGAATTCCCTACGTTACACGAGACACAAAGTAATTTTAGCACGACTTTTCTATTTTTAGATATAGCATTTCACAACCATTGCATCAGTCAAACCAACGTTAAGAGATTAGTGTCATACCTAGTATGTGTCTCCTTACTGTCTGCTCTTGTATTGACACAATACATAATCCCTAAGCGGATTAGGCAACACATGTCGTATAACCACAATGGCCTATTTGATATGTCAGAGTTAATACCTTTACGTGACCCCAGTATGTCTAGCGTCTAACGGATATGAACACAATAGCCCATTCATCAGCCAAGAGTAAATCCCCTTAACGTTGCCAGTATGTCTAGCGTTTGTTTATTTAGGCACGGAAGTGTAACAATGGTGTATTAAAGTGTCAATCTTAACGACTGGACGTCTTAACAATAGATCAATGCGTCCTTTATTGTACATAGTCAGTATTGGACTATATATATCGAGCAAAGTTAGTTGTATCTGGTATATCTGTGTCCACGGTGTGTTTATTGGAGTTTTATAGCAAGAGGTAAATACTTTATTTAAAAATATAATGATTTTTGTTGTTGTTGTTTTTTTAGTATCGTAGATGTTGTGTTAACTGTATAACACAAATTTTATGGGGAAAATCAGATGTATTGAATTTTTATAGCAAGAGGTAAATATTCAATTTTAGAGCAACACAGAGAAGATTGGAGATAGTTCCAGCTGTGTTTCTTCTTTAAATAAAGTCTTAATTATTATTATTATTATTATTATTATTATTACTATTATCATTATAATTATTACTAAAGATGAAATATGATCTTTTTAGTATAGTAAATGTTACCTTGACTGTGTAACACGAATTTAACGGAAAATTAATGGGTTCGGTCCTAAAACCGGAAGTTGAAAATAAGTTGAAAATACGTGTTCCAAGTAGGGCAAATTATATATTTTTGAAAAGATATGACCAAGTACATTACAAAAAATATAGTTCCGACCGGAAATGACGTCATAAAATTTTCTTTTTAATGCGTGATCGTAGCGTATCGAACGAAGTATTGTGGTTAAGGTATTGAAAAGCAGATTTCAAATATATTGGATTCATGGGTCCAGCTGAAATAATTTTCGATATATGTCAAAAATAAAAAAAAAACTTAGAAGCGAATCGGGTATGGTACCATATGGAAGAAAATGTCGTGCAACTTCCAAATATGTAATTTTATGAGTCTAGGACGACCCCGAGCTGAGATATAAACGTTTGAATAAACCGGAAGTGATGTCATAAACAATCAAATTTTTAATGCGTATCCGTTGCGTATCGAGTAATATATCGTTTGAAAGGTATTGCAAAGACAAATTTAACTGTGTAACTTTTATGAGTCTAGGATGAACCTGAGCTGAGATACGGTTGTTTAAATAAACCGGAAGTGACGTCATCAAATTAAACTTCATCGTTGAATATTCGTTTTCTGTTTGGTAACATTTGAAAACTCTCGACACACTCATAAGGAAAATGTTATCCGTATAGGTTGTTCTTTTACCGTTTTCGAAAAATCACTATTTAAAAGTTGTGTGACGTCACACAATTTAACGCTTTATTGCGCCGAAATTTCAAACGATCATAACCGGGTCAATTTTTGAGATAAGATAGCTTTGTAGCATTCTGATTCGTAAGAAAATACTTATGTATCTAGACTCCAAGTTTGTTGAAATCGACATATAAATAATGAAGAAATGACCTTTTTACGCATGAATGAATCCACTTCCAGTCCGATTATATCCGATTATATCAACTGACAGAGCCTATAAAGTTATTTCGTACGATACCCGACAAGGCTTTAATATCTCAAATGAAGAGATTAACTTTTGGCTGATGAATGGGCTATTGTGTTCATATCCGTTAGACGCTAGACATACTGGGGTCACGTAAAGGTTTTAACTCTGACATATTAATAAGCCTTTGTGGTGTATCCGGCATGTGTTGCCTAATCCGCTTAGGGATTATGCATCGTGTCAATTCAAGAGCAGACAGTAAGGAGACACATACTAGGCTTGACACTAATCTCTTAGCGCGGGTTTGACTGATGCAATGGTTGTGAAATGCTATATCTAAAAATAGAAAAGTCGTGCGCAAAATTACTTTGTGTCTTGTGTAACGTAGGGAATTCATTTGAGTGTTGGCCGTTGGAGAAGAAACATGTCAGTTATTTATAATACAGAGTCTAATTTATAATTCAGTAGTGTTCATGATTATTTTTGTATTTCTAATTATTCATTCAGTTATTTATTACAGTTAGTTTTAATCATTTATTGATGTTTTTAATTTATTACAGTAGTAGTTGTTATATCAATTGATGTACTTCATGTTTAGTTTTTTAAGAAACGGTTGTCACTAAAACATCTCATGAACGTAGGGCGTTTATTTGAGTGTGAGCCGTTCGGGAAGAAACATGTTAGTTATTTATAATACAGAGTCTACTTATTTATTCAGTTTTTTGTTCATGCTTATTTATTTTTAATTATTTATTCAGTTATGTATTACAGTTAGTTTTAATTATTTGTTATTATATTTTAGTAGTAGTTGTAATATATATAGATGTAGTTTATGTTTTGTCTTTTAAGAAAGAGTTGTCACTAAAATGTCTCCGTCTAGGGCTGAGGGCCTGACCCCTCTAATATCGGCGACCTAGCGCTAGATCGAGGATACATGTCAGCTCTGTATACTTTTGAGACGTTCTTATCAAACGCATGACTATTGTTATAAACTTAGATATGACGTTAGTCGACTTCTATATTAAAATTATGGCCGCACAAACGTTATCTAAAATGGCCGCCGCGCATGAATAAACGTGTTACCATCAGTAGTCATCCAAGATGGTCGCCTTCCGACACGCGTTCAAAATTGCCACCGCGCATACCAACACACATCCAATATGGCAGCCACGCATGCGAATATAGTATAGGTGTAACCCCACCATTGATTTTTGTTCTTTATTCTATAGTAAATAATAAAAGTTTGAAGGCTTGTCATTCATAGAGGGTCCCAAATGAAAGAAGTGAAACCTACATTTTACTGTTTGTCAACCTCTGCACTATCAAAATATGATGAGAAAAGTAGGGGTCATGTGTCATATAAGAGATTTTTTTTCTGCTCAGTGTGTACACTGGTGACAAAGTGAAAGTAGACTTCCGAAATCATGAATTCATACCCCAATTTCCAAGCATCATTTTTTTCTTCTAAATTCACAATTCAAGCATGACAATGCTATCAAAATGTTCAAAATACATCAATAATGCCATTCAAATAAAAAAATGAGCATTAAAAATAGGAAAATGCATTTTTAAAGAAGAAGAATTGAGGATTATTTACAACCGCCATTATGCGACTACCCCACGGAAGCACTTCCTTTTTGCAATGGTGGCACTATGCCTATAAACAAAATGGTCGACGCGCATGCGCGTATAATAGAAACAAGATGGTCGCCGCGCACCTGTTGTCAATCTGGCGCATGCGCTATGAACCAAATCGCTTATATGCAAATGAGTTACTATAAAAAGTAACTAGGTTGCGTCCGTTTGTTTAAAACCAAACCGGCCCACATACTACTCATGTCTGTATTTCTCAATACTGAAAATAGAAAAAAAAATTGTATACATCCAGTGGAAGAACATCTTTGAGTAGATAACACTGCCATTTAAAAACAACATAAGGAGCCCAAATCAATCTTTACTATCACATGAGATAACATTTGTTGTTTACTATGGTGTATTATGCCACACACAGGTTAATTCTTTGCATAAACAGACTTTAAACATCATAAATTCATTCTGAGATTTAGGGATGTCTGAACAATAAAACTGATTGTTTTAGTTTCAACATATTTTAGTTTTGAACTAAGACCAAAATTTTACTTTGAAATGGGGTTAGGCCACAAGTTCTTTAAACTTAGATTCAACCCTCTCCCTATCAGTCACAAGTTCAATAACAAGGTGTATGACAGAACAAATTACTTGTTTATGTCATTACAAACAACTTTAAGTATACAGCAGGTGACTGAGAGAAAGACAGAATGAGAGAGAAAGAGAGAGAGAGAGAGAGAGAGATAGAGAGAGAGAGAGAGAGAGAGAGAGAGAGAGAGAGAGAGAGAGAGAGAGAGAGGGAGGAAGGGAGGTAGAGAGAGAGATAGAGAGATTTTAAAAGCAAAGAAAAAAGCATATGATTAATATCTCTTTTCAATCTGATCGATATATATATATTCGAGATTCAGTATCCCAGACGGGCCCAGCCCAAACTGAATTCGTCTGTGATTGATGTCTAAAAGGCATGCAACGTGAAAAAAGGTATCCTATTTGCATATACAGAATCCCTTGTCAATACAACTAATAGTTTATATATTGTCATATTTAATCGCCGTAATACGGATGAGACTAGCGGACAATTAAATATTTTATAAAAGCAAATCATTCGACCAACGTGATATGATATGCACTAGTCTGCACCCACACGCAACTCGATTCGTTATTAAACATTTCTTGACGAAATTCATTTGTGACATATGACATACATTCACGTTCACTTTTTCTGATGTATATTTCTTGGCTTTCGCGTACAATAAAACAAAAATTGAATCAATCGGGTTTACTTACCAATACATTGCTATTGCCCAATTGTTTTGCTGAAAGAGGTCACCGGATGTTTACCTCTGAAAACGAGATCGGGAATTATAGCAAGTTAATAGTTACCCGATGATTGATCGGAAACCCGAAAGCGGTTCGTTTGAAATGACGAATGTAAACAAAAACAAAAACGTGACTCCAGAAACCCGATGTTTCTAATAAAGAGGTTATACAATAAGACGCTATAGACGCGTATATTTCCAAGTTATAAGTGTATCTTAATGCTGGCCCCTTGTATTTAGGACAGAGAATTGACGGTAATATGCCAATTTAATCCCTTTAATTGCGTCACAAACACAAGAAACGCGCTCTGGAGAAAACACTGATAAAGAATAAAATCCTTTGACATTGTCTTTAAGTCTAGTAATCGAGGTAATAAGCATGACTGTGGTCTACTGCAGTTTCACAACAATCCGTTCAGTAGCTAAATATATTCTGGCTGCTTTATTTAACATTTGTTTAGTCAATGTTTTCTAGATACTGTGACAAAATTTAATCCGAAATCTTTGTTTTATTTACTTGATAAATGACCCGTGGTTTCTCCCTTCACACCAGATAAGTATTTAAGAAGTGTCCTATCTTTCTATTATTTACTATATACTGTATAGCTATCCAAAAGCTATATCAAGATAGGGCCTGTGCCACTAACTGAAAAAATGGCTGTGCATGGTCATAGTTCAATATATCAATTTAGATGCCAAGAAATTCTTTGAATTGTCTTGAGTTAAAATATTTAAGAAATAGTAAGATGTCAACATACAATTAACATAGGAACATGTTCAAGAAATAATATTGCAAACTACAATTATATCCCTTGTATACCTAATACCGCGACATATATACAGTATACCTAATATCGCGATATACCTATTACCGCGAGAGCTCGTATAAAATGATCTGGGAAGAAATGCGCAAAGCTCCAACTTCCGTTAGCATCGGCATTTGTTTCCATTTCGTATCGGCAACTGTTTATAACTCAGCATACATGAGTTACCTTATTACTGTTTATTATTGACGCCATTTTTTACATGGTTGAAAAACAATTTAGATTCGCGATATTAGGTATGACCAGTATACCTATTACCGCGAATGCCCGTATAATAACAATATGGGCAGATGGGAAGACATGCACAAAGCTACAACTTCCGTTAACGTTTGTATTTGTTTGCATTTCGTATCGGCAACTGTTTTTTACTCGGCACACTTAAGTAACCTTCTTACTGTTTAGTATTGATGCCATTCTTTACATGGTTGAATTTTTTTAGCCTCGCGGTATTAGGTATGACCATTATAATTATTCAACATACAAAGTAACAGTGGGTGGGGTAAGGTTTATGGTTTAAACTGAAAATATTTCCAGTTCAACAAATTGCATAGCGTACTGATGAATATCTATAACTACATTGGTATAGGTCTCACTGAACAATCACCTCCCTTACATGACGGTAGCAAGATTATTACGCCCAAGAAATTAGAGCTGTGTAAAGCGGTTGGGCATTTTTTTTGTTAAAAATGCATAAAATGTCATATTTCTTTGTGCATATGGGAACATTGGAACATTTTCATGATTTCTGCAAAGTTTGAGTGACCCTGGGAACTGTTTGATGATGCTATAACAGTTTAAAGATGCGTTGTGATACACTGCAACAAATGGGCAGAATTGTCAAAAATGAAGGGGTGCCATCAAACCATCGAAATTGTGAAAAAGCAACCTGGTCAACCACATGTTTTTTTCTGCATATTTGGACCAACAGAGGACTATCTATGAGAATAAGGCACTTTTAGAACCATTGGTAATGTATCCAGTGTTCCAGAAGTGCATGTCTCTATATGTAGAACAGTACAAAATTAATTGGTGTGTGAGACGTTCAAGAACCAGATCATTTTCGGTAGACGATCGGAGGAAACTGCATCTTTGTGATTCAGATTTACTTTCTTTTTCAAAATATGTCACTTTCTATGGAAAATACTGTATTTGAAACCTCTAAATGGAAAAATAAATGTATTTTTGTGAAAAATGGATGACTTTCAGTGAAATAGAGAAGTTGTCACACAGGCAAAACTAAACTTGAAGCTGAAACAGTTAAGCAAATAGGGCAATGAGACTGAGCAGCTGAAAAATTGTCATGGAAATGTTGGAATCAGGATTTATTCAATTCAATGGAAGGAACACAAAGTGAGATCATCTGTTTAACTGAAAAACACATGAGCATGTATGCAAATATGCTTTGCTGCATCATGTGATAAGACTTGATTTTAGCCATCTGTCTCAAAATCCTGGCTAAAATGAATAGAAGTTTGCACTTAAAAACACTTGAAAGTCACACAAAGAGACAGGGATGCTAATATATCACAACAAAAGCATGTCTAAAGCATTCACTGCATCCAGATTTCACGATTCATGTAAGTTAAACCATTTTTTTTTGTGTTAGAAACTCATTATTTTTGTATAATTCATACCCCACCCGCATAAAAATGGTAACATTTGTCGCGATACTGTTTCCACTCTTTAGCGCATGCTTTTTGACAATACGGTTGGTCGCGTATGAGCAATATTGTTTTTATGTCGCTGTTTATCAATTAATATTATATTGATCATGTATTATGGAGAAATTTCCTGTTTCATTATTTTGTCATTGATATTTGTTATCAACAGCTCTGTATCCAGTTTTCGATAAACCGACCGCCAAACTGTCGCGTTTTATTTTAATGGTATGGCATATGACTGCCATTTTTGTTTTACTGTCATTTTTTTCTCCTCATTGTTGATATTTATGTGGCTGTGTCTGGCTTATACACAGTATTTACCTACTCTTGGACATTCAAGTAAATGGTAAAATGCGACATCTTTGAAATGACGCGAAACAGATTCCCGTCAATAATTTCTCAGCATTTAGTTAACCTGTGCTTGAAACTTTTGTACCATCATCTGATTTCTTTCAGTTGTTCTTCTTACTTTTTTTCAAATAAAAGTACATGATGCTTGCTTTAGAATATATATTTTTCTCATTGAAGATGATGTTTTTTCACTGTCTGTTATTGAGTGTGTACAATATTTTTCTCCACATTCAACAGTATAGCATTCTCCAATATGACAATTTCTAATTTTCATATAATTAGGTCATCATTAAAAATTGTTTGTTTGTAGTGCCCCGACCCAAACTTTTTAGTGTGGGTAGGTAGGTAGGATTTTTGTTTTTGTTTTTTTTTTAATTGTGAGTGCACGTAAATTTAGTCTTAGTATATTGGTAACTGTGTTGTTATCATGTATCTGTGATATGTACCTTTTGGCTATTAACACTCCTCTGCACTATGCTAACCTGCTTTCTAACATATCTGCATGGGTGGTGGTCTTCGCATTACCATTTCAGCCATTTCCCAGACAACCATAGTGATTATGGATCTGGTGGTTCAGGTTAGACACAGACAACTGCACATAAGACACTTTAAAAAATGCAGGACATCAAATAAGAAAATATATTTTATCACGTTTGAAACTGAAATTGTAATATGCTTCATTTAGCTTTTTTAATTTTTAAATTCAGAACTTCTATGACAAATACTGACACATTTATTTATAAGTGTCTTTGTTGAAAACAGTGAGAAACTTAGATTGTTCTACTAGTTGATAGTAAAATAGTGTCTATTTTGAAGCACGTTGTGATAACCTTACCTTACTTTACCTTAAATAGTTGTATTACTTCATTTACAGTAAGTACACCACAAGCTTTAAACGTTATGATTATGAAATAAACATTAGGTTTGGTTTATATATCACTTTTGTTCCGAATACAAACAGCTTGGGGTAAACATAACAAGAGTTGTCACATGACAACAAAGCTCGCCGATTGGATAAAACTTGCCACCCATGCAAAGATTAAGATTGGAGGCAAACACCAAAACTTAAACGCACCTAAACGCAAAAGTTTAACCTAGGTGTCTCGACGAAAATTTAAGTCCAAAACGGCCATAACTCTGCCAAAATGCAACCCCGAATTGGTTCTTGTCTATGTGTGTTTCATTGGTGATGGTGAACAAACATGTGAAGTTTCATTCATATCCAAAGAGTGGTTGCCTAGATATATTACCTGATAAAAAACTTTAACCTGAAAAGTCGAAACCTGGGTGTCTACAGACGACGCCGACGACGACGCCCGGGTCATGACAATAGCTCTCCTTGGAATTCGTTCCGGCGAGCTAAAAAGTTAATTCATAATTCTCCGTAACATGTAAAACGAAAAATAACCGTTAATCTTCCGGAGATCGAGAAATATTCAGAAGACCGAAAATCCCGATTTTTAAACCGGCATTAAAAAGCTGCGTATGCGCTTCTCGATACCTTATGAAAAAAATTATGCGGAATGGTTTGTAATGAAAAGTGTCCTCGAAGACTCAACACGAAATTGCGTGATAAAGCTATCGTTGATAACGTTAAATGTCAAATTTACAAATGATATTTACAGCAATGAAATATAGAAAGAATAAATGCCGTAACGACTTCGGATCATTCCTTTTTTTACAGTTTTAAGATTGTTTATTTTTCAATCTCGGCCAAAAAGTTTACTCGTCCGACGGACTAGTTACTGGTAAATATCACTCGTCCGAAGACAAAAACCTGTCATCGAGACGAGTGCTTTTGCCAGCCCCTGTTATGTAATTTTTAATTAGACAAGTACTTGTGTCGGTGGTTTTATTCATAAAGTTAACAGACACTGAAAATGTCACTTCATTGAGGCTACATTTCGCCTTCGCGGGTGCGGACATTTTGAGACGGATACCGAACACGCTAGTAGCGTAAAGGTAAAAAAATAAACGGAAAGCACACTTTTCAACAGAACGGACGAAAAGGGCGAAAAAAATGTTTCCCCTCAAGGAGCTATAAATTTTTTTGAGTCGGGACCATTTTGACGGGTCGGTCGGGGCACTACAAACAAACAATTTTTTAACTATGGCCTTATTGCAACATTTAACGGCCCATTTTTTAATGCCAGTTTTGGAAAATCTGTTAAGTAACGAGTCATCTCGCGACAAGTATTTCTTATCGCGATATTCTTTGATATATTTATTTCAAACTAATTTGTCGTAAAGAGATGCGCTTTAGCAAACCGTCTTTTCGCAATGAGCTTATCGGTCCAGCCAAATATACTGTATCCATATTATGTCTCATTTTCATTCATTGTTTCATTTTCTTGCTTTAAAGTGACTTTTATGCACATTTTACTTTCATTTGCTATTTATATTGATAAAATAAACAAAATAGTATTGGAATTCAATATATGTCTAATAGAGACCTCAATTGGTAAGGGATATATTCATAGTTGATAATGAATCTAATGCATGTACACAAGTATGTTATTCATTCATATATTGAAAAAGGGGGCATGGTTAGTGTCAGTGATATGCAAATTATTGCTGGGCACCTTCAAACATTAATATTTTTTTGTTTTAGATATAAAAAAAAAGTGAAATATATAGTTTTGCAACAAAACAGAGCATTATTTGTAGCAAATAACAACTATTTATCCATATATGGTCATGTATTTTGACACTTAAGTTATGTAATGTTGCATATACAATAAAATGAATATGCAGTCAGATAGATAAACTATTGGAGGCAATACAAGGACATTTTCAAAGTATTTCTTTTTCTAGAATTATTTTTATTAAGGAACAATGGCTAAAGAATTTTGGCAGTTTTTCCTGTTTTCGAGTAGTCCGAAACTGATTTATGCATGAGTGACTGCCATCTTATTTTGGTGCATGAATTCAAAAACAGTTGCGCAATGAATTCAAAAGGTGTATTTTTATATTTATAAATGGTAAAGTTTTGTTCGACAAAAAATTTCAGTCACATGTCATGACAATTTCTACTCTTCAAGGTCTCACTGAACAATTACCTCCCTTAAATGTCGGTAGCAAGATTATTACGGCCAAGAAATTAGAGCTGTGTAAAGCGGTTGGGCAATTTGTTTGTTAAAAATGCATAAAATGTCATATTTCTTTGTGCATCTGGGAACATTGGAACATTTTCATGATTTTTGCAAAGTTTGGGTGACCCTGGGAACTGTTTGATGATGCTATAACAGTTTAAAGATGCGTAGTGATACACTGCAACAAATGGGCAGAATTGTCAAAAATGAAGGGGTGCCATCAAACCATCGAAATTGTGAAAAAGCAACCTGGTCAACCACATGTTTTTTTCTGCATATTTGGACCCACAGAGAACTATCTATGGGAATAAGGCACTTTTAGAACCATTGGTAATATATCCAGTGTTCCAGAAGTGCATGTCTCTTTATGTAGAACAGTACAAAATTAATTGGTGTGTGAGACGTATACATAAACATAATACTAACTGCTAAATATCATAAGAAACGACGAGTATAAATTTGTCAGATTATATACTCTTTTCTCTGTGCGTTCACAACAAGGGAAGTTACCCTGGCACACAAATCAATTTTCGTGTTAAAGATGTTCACACTATATTTTTTTTATTTTTTTTTGGTGGGCGGGCGGGGGGGGGGAATATTGTTGTAGAAATAATATAAAATATATATGAAAACTTTACACATGATTTACATTTAATTCTAAAAATATACATTCTTGTACTTACCTCATTTTTCTTTAAAGGTGAGTGACTTCATCATAAAAAGTCTCGCAAATGATCTTTGTTGAAATGTTTAGATTTTACAGTTTTACATATTTAGCTGCTTTACGGTTATTTAATCTGAGTAAGCCATTGCCGACCTTTACCTTGAAAAATACCTGGAAACAGGAAACATCGATGTTGATTGACACTTTTTAATCTGTGGAACCATATAGGACTATCTCTGATAAAAGTAATTAAAGGACTCAAATAAACATTTTATTGCAAAGTGTGTGTTAGTGAACCGATGTGAATATACGTTTGGTAGAGGTGAAAATGGGATAATGCAAAACCGAAAGTACAATCTTGTACAGAAGTCACAGGGCCATGATAATTTTTTTTTTCAATTTTCAATTATTTTTTTAATAAAGATATTTACTATTTTTGTTGATTAATTATTTTTTTTTATGTATTGATTTATATAAAACTGTTTATAGAAGTAGGTATTACTTGACATTTAGATATATTCTTCAATTCATATGGTCTTCATTGAGTCCCTCTATTTCACAAAAGGAAATAAAAGATGCCATTATATTTGACAGCTTCACAATTAAACAGATCTAGTTATATATAAAAAATTAAGAATATTTTATACTTTATTTCAGTTGTGAAGCTGTTTCAACAGTTACATTCGAGTATGCCAGCAATGTGAAGTATGAAGGGGAAGACTAATTAAATATTGGACATGATACAACACTCCATTAATTTAAGAATACATACATGGTGTATACTTGGATGATTATTATATTGTGGCTATACTACTGAAGAAAAACAATAAAATATTGGGAAAGTATTGCCGGTTCCTTTTATATCACGTGTCAGCTATGATAATTATCAGTTATACATGTAAATGAATTAAATCATTTGGATAAAACATATGTATGACACACGTATGTTTACATATGGTTTTGTTAACATATATGAATAATATGTAACATGATTTTTTTTTTAAATTAGCCTCTGCTTCTGCTAGTGATAATCCCTAAAACAGTTTGTCCGAAGTGTTGTTTGAGATTTAAGCGCAATAATTATATAGGATTTTTAACATATTGCAAACATATGAATCGAAACGCATATGACAAACGTATGTTTCACATGGTTTAATATATGTTGATGTTAACGTATGTTTAACATACGTTTTTGATTGTCAAACATGTATTTATGATTCTCGTACTTAAATTGGACTCTGCCTCTGGCTGTGCTAGTGATATTTCCAAAAATAGTGATCGCCATTTGCTGTGGAAAATTTTAACGCTATAATTATATATTCATTTTAACGTATGTTAAACATATGAATTGAATGACGTATGGCAAACGTACGTTTAACATGCGTTTAAGATATGTTTCTGTAAACGTATGTTTAACGTGCGTTTCTGATTATCATATGTTTCTTGACGTATGTTAAACGTATGTTTTGAAACATATGTTAACCAAAACGCATGTAAAACATACGTTAACGTATGTTGGACAAAACATATGTAAAGCATACGTGGCTTTTTTACCTGTGTACGTGTCGATGCTACACAATTTTATTAAATGCCAATGTGAATAGATTCATATCTAACGTGCCGATACAGCACAATTCCATACTTAACGTGCCGATACGGCACCATTTCATACTTAATGTACCGATGCAGCACCATTTCATAGTTAACGTGCAGATACAGCACCATTTCATACTTAATGCACCGATACAGCACCATTTCTTATTGTGTCAATATAACACAATATTTATAATATAATACTTTCCTAAATCAATGTACCGAATTGTGTGTGATATATAAGTACATACTTGACGATTATTTTTATGCCCCCCCCCCCTCAATTATTTTTGGGTGGCTATAGTTATCGCAGCGTCAGTTCTTCCGTCCGTCTGTCCGCCGTCTGTCCTTCTGTCAAGTATTCGTTTCCAACCTGTATCTTTGTCATGCATAAATGGATTTTGTTGAAACTTGGTACAAATTATCAACATAACATGACGACGTGTTGCGAGTAAGACCTACACCCGTACCTCAAAGGTCAAAGTCACAATTTGAGTTTGTTTGTATACACTTTGAGTCTGTGTGAGACTACGTGTCCAGCCTGTAACTTTGTCAGGCATCGATGGATTTTAATGATACTTGCTACAAATGATTGACATAACATGACGATGTGTCGCGAGTAAGACCCACACCCGTAACTCAAAGGTCAAGGTCACTTTTTGAGTTTGTTTGAGAACACTTCGAGTTTTGTGAAATTTCGTGTCCGGTCTGTAACTTTGTCACGCATAGATAGATTTTATAAATACTTGCTACAAATGATCAACATAACATGAAGATGTGTCGCGAGTTAGACCCACACCTGTACCTCAAAGTTCGAGGTCACAATTTGAGTTTGTTTAACAACACTTTGGGTCTGTGAAAGTTTGTGTCCGGCCTGTAACTTTGTCATGCATAAATGGATTTTAATGATACTTGCTACAATTGATCAACATAACATGACGATGTGTAGCGAGTAAGAACCACAACCGTACCTCAAAGGTCAAGGTCACATTCTCTTGTTATAAATGATCAACAGAAAATGACGACGTGTTGCACTTAATACCCAAACTCCCAGTTCAAAGGTCAAGGTCAAAATTTAACTTTGTTTGACAACACTTTCAGTTATTTTGACATTTCTTGTCCGGTCAGTCATCTATGGATAAATTTTGAAATAACACTTGGTTCAGTTGATCAACATGACATTGTTAAGTGTCGCATGTAAGACCCAGAACCTTTCCTAAAAGATCAAGGTCACACTTTCAATTTGTTTGATATTGTGTGTCTGGTCTGTGATTTTGCCTTTAACTTGGCTCAATTTATCAAGATGACATGACGACGTGACATAAGTAAGACCTAGACCCATACCCCAAAGGTCAAGGTCATACTTTTAGTATGCATGACAACACTTTGAATGTGTTTGAGATTTCAAGTCCGTCCTTTAACTTTATCATATGGATTGGATTTCAAAAACACTTGGCTCAATTTATCAACAATTAATCTGTAACTTGGTCTTACATTTAGGGATTTTAAAATAGCTTGACACAAGTGATCAGCATGTCATAATGATGTTTCAGCAGCATTTAACTGTTGAAATATCCAGACCATTACATTAGATGTCAAGGTCAAGGTTACACAAAGGTCAAGGTCACACTTTAATGTAAAAAACATATAATTGCATGTCTAGTCGGAATAATCATTCCATTACTCTTTATATTCATGGATACATCGCTACTTATTATAACATAATTAAATTGTTATTTTTCAACGACCATTTGGGGGGCATGCGACACTTACCAGTGATATTTCTTTTTTACTTTATTTTTATTTATTCATACATAATAATTTTCCTTAAATATTTCTTATAATCTAATCGATTACAGTCTTAAGGTGTTGTAGTAAGAAAGCGGCCTTTTCTTATTAAATACCCATTGCTGGAAATTAATTCTGTATAATAAATGATAACAACACTATATACTTAACAGCATTGTGACCCATTTAGACTCCTTATAACAATTCTTCTACTAGGGTTAAGTTAGCCAGCAAATGCCACACTTTGTCCTATTGAATGGAATTCACACTTTGATAACGAGGGCGTTATCTTTTCCAGATCAGAAGTGATTGTTACACCTGCAAATTTATCTTACCGCGTACTTATATGAAAATTTTAAAATAATTATTATTTATGTAAAATTATGTTTTAATGTACTTGTTTTATCAGCCATGTACATTTTTACACGTTAATCTGTTTAACAAAATCTATTCGCTTTATCATACATGTGATGGCAACTTTATTAACGCTTCTGTTATTATCTGAAAGCAACCAGCTTTTCAATTAATCCATGCGGCTATTATCATTGCAAAACTTGTGACTAGTGGAGTGTTGCTAAGATTAAAAAGACCCGCTAAAAAGTATTGTTTTATAATTGGTTACAATAGGTCACATATGCTAATAACATGGTAGTGTTCTTAAACTGCATTAAACACTTTTAAGTTATGCAATGTGAGTTAATGTGTTAGGAGTTAGTCGCCAAGAGGGTACATAAGTTACGTTCTTCACTTTTCGAGTTAAGTAATGTAGTGTTTCGGCCGCTAGGCGCGACGCATGGATTCTACACTTATGCTTAAGCATGACTTATAAGTAACTACTAACCCTTTTAACTTCAAGCAGAAACAATAACAACTTCAGACAAGTTTGTTAATTAGCAATGGCTTTGCAACTTTGTCTATATTACTATAGTGCGTATCTGTGGATATTCGATGTATTTTCTTTAACTACAAGTGTTTTTCCTGTTACACTTATATGATTGTATGCAAGTGTATATTCTGTTATTTACTAAACGGATGTTTTTGTTGCATAATTACGTTTAATGACTATACAAATTGACGTACAATGGCTGAACTTTACAACAAGTGTTTATCTTCAATCACTACAGTCTTCAACCGTTACCGGCGGCACAGATATTTCATAGATGTTACAGTATTACAGGATATCAAAGCCCCAACTGCCATATAAAAGCCCTAATATGGCTCTGGGACAGGTTTTATATAATTCAGTTTATGATTCTAATCAGAGAATGCTTTGTAAACATTTCACAGTTATCAATATATTGTTTTTGTTATAATATTGCACACTTCTTATTATTGTTAATATATTTAATTTGCAAAAAAATATTTTCCACAAAGCTTTGTTATACATGTATGTAGTTTGAAAAATACCACATTCAAACTGCCAAACATTTGAAATTCGAGGGAGATGCACCCCTTTCACATGGATCTATATGCATTCACCATCAGCAGATAGCCCAGTGTGGCGTTGTAATTTGACAGTCTCGTCTTACAAATATTTATGTCTATATGTCAAACTACACTGGAAGTAAAAGTTGATGGTTTAAGTAAATACAGTTTCAATGCTTTAGAACATTACAGGAGTTAATAATAGGTTAGATAATATCAGATATAAAGGGATACATGAAACATTTGGCAAACCCGATTACCAAAAAAGATCTCGGAAGTACTCATACTCACTGTGCATATGTGGATGAATGTCATAACTACGATAAGTATACTATCACTATTTCGATTAAAATAATAAGTAGTTATTTCTTTAACCCGACTGCAATGAAAGCTAATTAGAGCTTACATGAGCCGCTTTCTCGAGTCCGTTTTCTTGAAAGAACCAGAACTTGCTGATGTTTTGAAAAAGGCCGCCGGGTTAAGGAGGGTATAAATTTCAGCGACCAACACTATGTCCACTGCATTAACAACCTACTCTTCAAGTGTCTGGAGCCATATTTAGGTAGGTTTTAAATAACTCTGGAATAATGAAGCGGTATCTGTGTGCCTACTTGTGTTGTTGGTTTATCGAGCGATTTATTATTATCTCTGATTTGTAAATGCTATAACATCAATTTAATTATTTTCTCATCTATTTGAAAACACTCCTTAATGTTTCAACTAATATAATATATTACACATTGAAGATAATACATGGTGTTACAATGACAAACTGGATGACTATTTCAATGACCTGTCATCATTAATCTAGTATTAATGTTGTGATGTTGCAAGCACATACATTGATAAACGTATTGAGTAACCCTCGAATATAGATACGAAAGGGACATTACTGAGAAGACACTATGTCTGATGGTTGTCTATGTTATCTTCCCCTAGACCGTAGTAAGTAAATTATTTACAACAGAGTACAGCCTTTTAAATCCATTATACTAACACCGGGCTGACCAGACCTAGAACTTTCCTCTAAATACTGAGCGAGGAAGCTTCTAGTACCATTTTTTAAGCCTTTGATATGACCCAGTCGGGGATCGAACCCACGACATTCCGCATGCGAGGCGGACGCTCTACCACCAGACCACGCTGCAATTTTGGCAATTGAGGTTTAGTTTATACTATTTGAGTTTTTACATATTTATGTTATCTCGGTTGCGAAGAAAACCCGAAGCTGATATTAGCCACTTCCGATTTAATAGCGAGCAATTCTGGTCAATTTGGAGATCGAACACACCACCTCTATCGTGTGCAGCTAACCATGTGTCCACTGTATTACCGCCAAGATTAAAACCGTGTTTCAGAGAGATATAATGGTGATATAACTAAGGTGTCCGTCTGTCATTGATAACAGAAGCTACAGTAAGCGTAAACAATCAATAACCACGACGACAATGAAGCGATACTTATAATATTAAGATCATCAAAGCCGTAGCCACTTACCTCCTGTAGAAATTATAGATGATCAAATTTTAAATTAATGTTTTAAAAAAAAATAAGTTGTTATCGCCAAAATATAAATTGCTCTTGCAATAAAATTTCATATCCTTTACATATCATATTATCAGCCCTAATATATCATTATAAAAACATATGATTATTATTAGATCTACTTAGAAATGATGTGTGCAATTATGTCAGGGTTAAATGGTGTACATCATGGGTATAAAACTGTATAAAATGCAATTGATGTTATCGCTTTGAAAGGCTTAACATGTATCTCGGATATCAGGAAAACACAGGAAATGCAAACTAGGAGCTTAGAGTTTTTTCGGGGGAACATGCCCCTGGACAACTCTAGCATGGTTTGGTTTGCGCCTCCTGATAAATCAAACTTTGGCTACGGCCCTGTTCACAGTAAACATAAATAGTAACATGAACTTTAGTTTAAAGTAAAATGCCGATTAGATTACATGCATTGTGCACTTGTTTATCCATTTAAGCCGAGAGTTTTGTAAACATCATGTGATCCTGATTCAAATATTAAAATACCATTCAGTCGTATGACCTGTTGTATCGAATCGCGCTGCACTTACTGTAAACGAAAATCCCCTACCTTGGCTGTCTCTAAAATTAGAATTCAGTCGATTTAGAAAAAAACAAGAAATGGTGGGGAACATCACAAAATGACGAATACCAGTTTTGTTCAAATCAGTATAAACTAGAATTTTCATAGCAAAACTGTTATTGTATAATACATACATTATCATATTGACAGCTAAACAGATTAACACTAATGTTGAATACGTGTTCAGCGTAGATATATAAACACCTATCGGAAAAAAGAATTCTTATAACTACCCCAGAAATGGTCGGCGATAAATACGGAGTCCACAGTTAGGCATTTCGATTGTCGCTACCGTGTATTGATTACTTCCTGAGAGTGTGAAATAAATCAAGGACAACATGTTTACGTGCAACATTTGAACTTCGGTGTATCTGCTACACATACCGAAGCCGTTAATCTATAAATGTTTGTATAAAGCGTGCATGGCAAAGTCAATAAACAACCAGCAAGACGCATATTCAGTTCAAGTATCTAATATTGCACTCGAGGGTCAATATGACTGCATCGTTATATATACACACACTTGTTGTCTGCATTTGTCCAGGTTTCGTATTATAATTCGTGGACTGTGAAGGTCGTTTTGTTATTGGTGGATGTCTGATCTAAAAGTTAGAACAAAACTACCGGGTTACAGATAACAATGGAATTAGTGGTAGTTTTAAATATAATACATAATCATGGAACAAAACAACACCGAATCGCCATGCGTATTTATTATAAATTATAAAGAAATGCATGTTAAATCATAAATAAGAGCAGCGATTCAGTTTCACTACACTTAGTTTCATTTTTCATTACAATACACTCAGTTTCTTTTTTCATTACACTACGTCGTGTTTTTTATTACAATATGCCGAGTTTCGTTGTTCATAACAATAAACCGAGGTTCACATTTCATTACAATATATCGAGTTGCATTACAATACATCGAGTTTTATTACAATACACCTAGTTTCAATTTTCATTACAATACATCGAATTTCATAGTTCATTATAATACATCGAATTTCATTTTTCATTACAGTACACTCAGTTTATTTTTTCATTACAATACGTCATGATTTTTTTATTACAATATACCGAGTTTTGTTGTTCATAACAATACACCGAGGTTCACAGTTCATAATAATACACCGAATTTCATTTTTCATTACAGTACACTCAGTTTATTTTTTCATTACAATACGCCATGATTTTTTTATTACAATATACCGAGTTTTTTGTTCATAACAATACACCTAGTTTCAATTTTCATTACAATACACCGAATTTCATATTTCATTACAATACACCGAGTTTCCTTACAATACATCGAGTTTCATTATAAAACATCGTGTTTCATAACAATACATCGAGTTTAATTGCAATACACCGTGTTGCAATACAATACATCGACTTTTATTCCAATACACTGAGTTTCATTTCAATACACCATGTTTCATTACAATATATCGAGTTTCAGTACAATACATCGTGTTACATTACAATATACCGAGTTTAACTGCAATACACCGTGTTTCATAGCAATATATCGACCTTTTTACACTAAACTGAGTTTCATTACAAAACATCATATTTCATAACAATACATCGAGTTTTCTTACAATACACCGATTTTCATTACAATACATCTAGTTTCAATTTGCATTACACTACACCGAGTTTCATATTTCATTACAATACATCGAGTTACATTACAATACACCGAGTTTCATTACAATACAACTTGTTTCAATCAACTTGCAATACACCGAGTTTCATTATAGAACATCGTGTTTCATTACAATACATCGAGTTCCATTACAATATACCGAGTTTAATTGCAATACATCTACTTTTATATCCATTACAATTCACCGAGTTTCATAGCAATACACAGAGTTTCATTACGATAAGCTGTGATTTATTAAATTCACCGAGTTTCATTAAAATACATCAAATTTCATAACAATACATTGAATTTCGTAACAATAAACCTAGTTCAATTTCCATTAAAATACACCGATAATCATATTTCAATAAATCGGGTTTCATTATAATACTTTGAGTTTCATAACAATACACCTTGATTCATTATAATGCAACGTGTTTCATTTTTTACAAAACTGAACGAGTTTCATAAAACACCGTGTTTCATTAGTATACACTGAGTTTCATTACAATATATAAATTTTCATATTTCATTGCAATTCATCGAATTTCATTACAATACACATATTTTCATATTTCATTGCAATACATCGAGTTTATTTCAATATACCGAGTTGCATTACAATACACCGTGTTTCATTTTTCATTACAATTTAACGAGTTTTGTATTTCATTATAATACATCGAGTTTCATAACAATATACCGAGTTTCATTATAATACACTCGAGTTTCATATTTCATTACAATACACCTAGTTTCCAATTTCATTGCAATATATCGAGTTTCATTACAATGCACCGTGTTTCATATTTCATTACAATACATCGAGTTTCGTGTTTTATTACAATACACCCGAGTTTCATATTTTATTTCAATACACTTAGTTTCAAATTACATTGCAATGCATCAAGTTTTATTACAATACACCGTGATTCATTATCATGCACCGAGTTTCATTACAATACACCGAGTTTCATTACAATACATCTAGTTTCTTTTTTTTATTACAGTTCACCGAGTTTCATATTTCATTACAATTCACTGAGTTTCATATTTCATTACAATAAACCGAGTTTTATAACAATACGCCGAGCTTTATTTCAATACATCGAGTTTCATTACAATACACCGAGTTTCGTTTTTCTTATTACAATACACCGAGTTTCGTTTTCATTGCAATTTATCGAGTTTTATTAAGATATATCATGTTTTATTACAATACAGCGAATTTTATTACAATACACCATGCTTCATTACAATAAACCAAGTACTTATACAATACATTGAGTTTCATTACAATAAATCGAGTTTTACAATAGTATCCTCCTACTGAACAACTGAACGTTGTTGAATTGAGTATCATGTATTCTTATTTATCGATCTCTCTCTCTCTCTCTCTCTCTCTCTCTCTCTCTCTCTCTCTCTCTCTCTCTCTCTTGCTTTCTCTCTCTCTCTCTCTCTCTCTCTCTCTCTCTCTCTCTCTCTCTCTCTCTCTCTCTCTCTCTCTCTCTCTCTCTTTCTCTCTCTCTCTCGCTCTCATGCTCTATCTCTCTCTAACTTTCTCTCTCTCTCTCTCTCTCTCTCTTTCTCTCTCTTTCTCTCTCTCTCTCTCGCTCTCTTGCTCTCTCTCTCTCTAACTTTCTCTCTCTCTCTCTCTCTCTCTCTCTCTCTCTCTCTCTCTCTCTCTCTCTCTCTCACACACACTCTCAACCAGAACCAATTAGCTCAGTCGGTAGCGCGTCTGACTATCAATCAAAATCCGAATTCCCGCCCGGCAACTGTCCCCGTCCGTGATGATTGATATACGACATTGTGTCTCATCATCACCCGTCTCTCACCGCTGTTGCAAGTAGGAATGTTATCAGTTACTTGCCGAGATAGGTGTGTTAGAGTACTGGTTAACCTTCTAGGATCACAGGAAACGGTGGTTAGGTTAACTTATAATCTGTAAGCCCGCGATGGCACAAAAAAGACATTAAATATTCAATCAATCAATCAATCAATCAATCAATATATATCTCTCTCTCTCTCTCTCTCTCTCTCTCTCTCTCTATATATATATATATATATATATATATATATATATATATATATGTATATATATATCTCTCTCGTTTATATTTTCTCTCTCTCGTCTTGTGAAAGAGGGGTAGAAAACAATTTAATACAGTTTTTTGTTTACATTAATTTTGTTTGCACGTAGTGCATTCACTGATAACGTGACTGAACTTAAGCGATTACAGATTAACTGAATCTTCCTGGTCGAAACCTTGTCATATTGTCACACGCAAAAGGCAAAATCAATATGGCAATGCGTGGGTATGTTTCACAATTGTTGATTTAAGTGCATATGCCTAATTGGTGTTTCTAATGAAATGAGAGTATACATATTTTGACTCGATCCCTCGATTTACCTGTCAAGCAAATACAGAGTACAGTTCGGCATATGTTTTGATATCGTGTCATCCTGATTTGTTTGCATAGCCGTATCGGTAACCCGACATCCTGACGTATCGAAACATAAAGCGATAAACAACTAGAATCAACAGGGTTTAACATTGACATTGCTGACAATGTATATTATTGAATTCTTATCTAAAAAGATTACCAGAGTTAAACAATTGGTGCTTTTTAAGGGGGCGTTGGTTTAGTGTAGTGTAGTGTAGTGTAGTGTAGTGTAGTGTAGTGTAGTGTAGTGTAGTGTAGTGTAGTGTAGTGTAGTGTAGTGTAGTGTAGTGTAGTGTAGTGTAGTGTAGTGTAGTGTAGTGTAGTGTAGTGTAGTGTAGTGTAGTGTAGTGTAGTGTAGTGTAGTGTAGTGTAGTGTAGTGTAGTGTAGTGTAGTGTAGTGTAGTGTAGTGTAGTGTAGTGTAGTGTAGTGTAGTGTAGTGTAGTGTAGTGTAGTGTAGTGTAGTGTAGTGTAGTGTAGTGTAGTGTAGTGTAGTGTAGTGTAGTTGAGTGTAGTGTAGTGTAGTGTAGTTGAGTGTAGTGTAGTGTAGTGTAGTGTAGTGTAGTGTAGTGTAGTGTAGTGTAGTGTAGTGTAGGGTAGGGTAGGGTAGGGTAGGGTAGTGTAGTGTAGTGTAGTGTAGTGTAGTGTAGTGTATATAGTGCTGGAGGTTGCGGATTTGATCCATAGCTCGACCCGACAGCTGTCAAATGGCAACACAGAGTGCTTGTTATATATACATAGTACGCGAAAAATAAATGTATAAAAATATGACTTAATTAACTGTAAGGATGACGGAACGGTAGTGCAGTGGATAGCGTGTTGACCGCTTATGCCAGAGGTTGCGGGTTCGATCCCAAGCTAGACCCGATGCGATTGAAAAAGACAACAGTCAGAATTGGTTTAACCCAGAAAGCGGTTCATACATGTATAAGCTGTGAACTATCTTCGAATTGAGCTAAACTAAATAAGTATAGTGTAACTGGCATAACTTATGTGTATACTGTATGTAATACATATGCTTTTTTATATTTATAAAATCATATTCCTGGGTACACAATATAAATGTTATGCATCCTTGACTATACTGAATGCTTACAATATAGTACACGGATGGATTTAGAGGTTTATTTATATATGGCCCTGAGTAAACCAAATGTGCGGCAAGTATGCCTAAATATACTGTACACATATACCATACAATATCTAGACACCATGCTCATGACTATAAATATTAAATCAACTAGGTAATTGCTGCTGTTTGTTTCATATATACGGTATATTTAGGCATGCATGGCATACCTATGTCATAGGCATGACTATATATATATATACATAATCAACTAGGCAATTACTGCTGTTTGTCTCATACATACGGTATATTTAGGCATGCGTGACATACCTATGTCATAGGCATGGCTATATATATCAAATTAGTATCAAATAAGCAGCACAACCACTGCTACTAGTCTCACACATACTGTATATCTAAGCATACATCGCATACTCATGGGAAGAGCCAGTACTGAGTATTGTTTTATTTAGTGGCATCGGGTCGAGCCGGGGATCGAACCCGCAACCTCTGGCTGGCGAGAGCGGCCAACACTCGAGCTCTATACAATACACTACCGCCACGCTTTAATTTGTGTGTGTGATTAAATGCATTAAGTATGGAAAACTAAACACTTAGGCTTGATATAGATTATTTATAAAATTGAAAGTCACGGATATATAGCGTTATCCCTTAATATGCAGAGTTTGTAATCTATATCTAATATAACCCGGAATAAATGTATACTGTTTACTTTTCAATATGCTGCGTACATGACATATGAAGAAATGTGCTGTTTGTTTGAATTAAATAGAGCCCTCAATACATTAATCTTGTGTATGCGTGTGCGGGTATCATTTCTTTTCAACACATGTTTTTACAAGCCTTTAAAAAAAGGCATTATGCACACGCAAGAGATAAATATGTGTAACGGTTGAATACACATTGATGTAAAATCCGCGTAGATTATTTATGATGCTAAATGTGATAACCCAACATTAGCCTATATGTACGGTAACGTTTGCTAGTATAGCGATGAAATTGAATTAAGCTTGGGCAAACTCTTCCTAAATATGTTTACTAATTTAATAATTACGACAACAAAGCATAAGAAAGATATACGTTGTTTATTTTTTCATTTATCTATTTTACTGCAATGAGAAACAAGTTATTGCAGCGTATACAGGTCTCGTTCGGAGTGTTCCTGAGAAGAACTAGTACTAATTATATACGGAAAACGTGTCTTGCTCAAGGTCACAACACTTAGTTGTGGGGGAGAAAAGAACTCACGTCCCTCCAATCATGGGTTGGATGCTCTACCACTGGACCACGCTCAGCATATATACTGTGTACGCTCTATGTGCATGTACGTATTTTACCCCATAACACAATTTAAATTACTTTATAACTTCATGAAAAGACACGAAATAAAGACGATTAATGTCCCCAATAATCTCCCCGGTCGGGCGTCATAACAACGATATCGTACAGTAATCTGAAATGTGTACAGTCACGAAAAATCCCGAAGGTTGCCGATGTTTGCAGACTTTTAAAAACAAGTTGGCTGCTTTTAAAAAGCAACTAATGGTTAGGTCTTATAAACGATGTGACAATTAAAGTGAATGAATGTGTAAGTTTGGTTATTTGCAGAGGGTACTTAATACGTGGGTGATACCAAATCCCGACAAGGTTCCGGTTGACACAGCGAATTCCCAGCTGCAGGTGTGCCTGATAGTAACTTTGATGTTTAAATGCACTGATCTCAATCATTATGTATTGCCATTTGCATACTAAAAAAAAAACTTACCTTATATATTATCTAACGTACTTACTGCTATGTTATATACAATTTACTACTGCGATAATAATATATTTTAAAATAATTCGTATCCATTTTTAAATTAATGTGTGGATATATCATTTTTAATTACTGTTTTTCCAAAACTTGTGCATTCGGCGATATATCTGATTCGGTAAACTATCTTTATATTTCTGTTGTGTCAATAAAACAAACCAACTGTAGCTGTTTAATTTTGTTATTATTTTCATTGATATGGGTTCAGCATATCATAATAATTGAGTAAATACATCGTTATTTGAAAATTATTTACATTAACTCGGTAGGAATCTGTAAGAAACGGCGATCAATTGTCAAAAAAGATAAGTTTCAAGACCTCATTTACGCAAGGAATTTTAGAAAATTATTTAAGGCATTATCATATTTTTTTTCCTGATTAAATATGCAAAAAACAATTCATAGTTATCTCAATTAGTGCATTAAAACGTCAGAATCAATTACTCACAACGCATTTGAATTTTCCTCTTGGCCGGAAAGTGGTCGGAACATGATTAGGTTTTAATATCAATAGCGGTTTGTACATTCCCATGATGCACTGTTAAGAAAAACAATGGCGACCTCCATGTGGCGAATGCCGTGTTTTTAACACGTGATCGTGACGTTTCAATATGGCAGCGCCTAGAGTCAATTTCTTAACTCGCCCTTATATAGGGTTCGGTCGCTCATGCGACCTAACCAAAAATATAGTAGTGTTTCTATGAAAGTGTAAACAGGACCAAAAGAGATAAACTCTTATTGTAATAAAACAAATATCAATGGAAATCTTAATAAAATATATATTTTTATGCTGACAAGTACAAGTTCGGAATAATGTGGTTGAAATAAGGTGCTGGATATAAAATATCCAATTTTCCGAAAAATTTCTTCATTTTGAATATAACATATAGAGAAATTGGGTGATTGTCTTCAATTTTAAAAAGGACCAAAAATTAATTAATTTAAAATTATGAAAAGATAACAAACTTGTAGAGGACATTTTAAGCAACCTTTTATGAGAAGTACACATTTGTATTTTAAATGGTTATTGATTTATGAAGATTAAACTAAAATCGTCCTTCTTTGTTTTTAAGTATGTAAGTTATAATTTACATGTAAAACACTATATTATGTGTGAATGTTATCCTTTACATGTAGAACACTACATTAGTTGTGAACGTTATATTAACCTGTTGAATACTATTTAAGGTGTGTACGTTATCATTTAAATGTATAACACTATATAAGGTGTGTAAGTTATCCTTGACCTGAAGAAAACTGTAGAAGGTGTGTACGTTACCCTTTACATGCAAAACACTATATTAGATGTGTACGTAAGCCTTCAGTTTTAGAACACTATATGAGGAATGTAAGTTAACATTCTGAGTGTATGTTATCTTTTACCTGAAGAACACTTTATTAGGTATGTACGTTATCATTGACCTAAACAACACTATATAAGGTGTGCACGTTATCCTTTACATGCAGAACACTATATGAGGTGTGTACGTAAGCCTTCAGTTGTAGAACACTATATTAGGAATGTACGTTAACCTCTACTTGTAGAACACTATATTATGAGTGTATATTATCCTTTACCTGTAGAACACTATTTTAGGTATGTATTTTATCCTTTACCGTAAGAACACTATATAAGTTGCGTACATTATTTTTTATATGTAGTACACTATTTTAGGTGTGTACGTTATCAATTACATGTAGAACCCTATATAAGGTGTATACGTTATCTTTATCTGTAGAACACTTTATGAGGTTTGTACGTAATCCTTTACCTGTAGAACACTTTATTAAGTGTGTACATTTTCCTTTACACGTTGAACACTATCTTAAGAGTGTATGTTATCCTTTACATGTAGAACACTATACGAGTATGTACGTTTTTTATACCTGTAGAACAATTTATGAGATTTGTACGTAATCCTTTATCTGTAGAACACTTGATTAGGTGTGGTCGTTTTCCTTTAACTGTAGAGCACTATATTAGGTGTGTACGTTATCCATAAACTTGTAGAACCCTATTTAAGGTACGTACGTTATTCTTTACATATAGAACACTATATTAGGTGTGTACGTTATCTTTACATTTTGAACACTTTATGAAGAGTGTACGTTGTCATTTACCTGTTAAACACTTTATTAGGTGTGAACGTTATCCTTTACATGTATAACACTATATTAGGTGTGAACGTTATCCTTTACATGTATAACACTATATTAGGTGTGTATGTCATTCTTTACATGAATAACAGTCTATTAGGTGTGTACGTTATCTTAACCTGAAGAACACTATATTAGGTTTGTAAGTAATACTTTACATGTAGAACACTATATTATGTATGTACGTTAACTGTTACATGTAGAATACTATATTAGGAGTGTACGATATCCTTCACCTGTAGAACACTATATTAGGTATGTATGTTAACATTTGCAGGTAGAATACTATATTAGAAGTGTACGTTATCTTCACCTTTAGAACACTACATTAGGTATGTACGTTGTCCTTTGCATATAGAACACTATATTAGGTGTGTACGTTATCATTAACATATAGCTCACTATATTATGAATGAATGTTATCTTAACCTGAAGAACACTATATTAGGTTTGTAAGTAATACTTTACATGTAGAACACTATATTATGTATGTACGTTAACTGTTACATGTAGAATACTATATTAGGAGTGTACGATATCCTTCACCTGTAGAACACTATATTAGGTATGTATGTTAACATTTGCAGGTAGAATACTATATTAGAAGTGTACGTTATCTTCACCTTTAGAACACTGCATTAGGTATGTACGTTGTCCTTTGCATATAGAACACTATATTAGGTGTGTACGTTATCATTAACATATAGCTCACTATATTATGAATGAATGTTATCTTAACCTGAAGAACACTATATTAGGTTTGTAAGTAATACTTTACATGTAGAACACTATATTATGTATGTACGTTAACTGTTACATGTAGAATACTATATTAGGAGTGTACGATATCCTTCACCTGTAGAACACTATATTAGGTATGTATGTTAACATTTGCAGGTAGAATACTATATTAGAAGTGTACGTTATCTTCACCTTTAGAACACTACATTAGGTATGTACGTTGTCCTTTGCATATAGAACACTATATTAGGTGTGTACGTTATCATTAACATATAGCTCACTATATTATGAATGAATGTTTTCTTTACCTGTAGAACACTATATTAGGTGTGCACGTTATCTTTACCTGACGAACACTATATTAGGTGTGTAAGTTATCCTTAACATGTAGAACACTACCTTAGGTATGTAGGCTATCCTTTACATGTAGATCACTATAATAGGTATATACGTTATCCTTTACATGGATAACACTATATTAGGTATGTACATTAACCTTTACATGTAGAAAAATATTTTATGTATGTACTTTAACCTTTACATGTATTACACTACATTTGGAGTAAATGTTATCCACTACATGAAAAACATTATATTAGGTGTGTACGTTATCCTTTAAATGTAGAACACTATATTAGGTATGTATGTTATAATTTACCTATAAAACACCATATTAGGTGTGCACGTTGTCCTTTACATGTAAATCACTATATAAGGTATGTACGTTATACTTAACATGTAGGACTCTATATTAGGTGTGTACGTTATTTTTTACCTGAAAAAAAACTTTATTAGGTGTGTACGTTTTCCTTTACATGTAGAACACTATATAAGGTGTGTACGTTAACCTTTACTTGTAGAACACTTTATTTTGAGTGTACATTATCCTTTACCTATAGTACACTATATTAGGTGTATACGTGTTCCTTTACAGCTAGAACACTATATTAGGTATGTTCGTCATCCTTTATAAGTAGAACACTTTCTTAGTTTTGTATGTTTTTTCTATACATTTAAACCCTATATTAGGTGTGTACGTTATCTTTACATGTATAAATCTATATTAGATGTGCACGTTATCTTTATCTGAAGAACACTTTATTAGGTGTGTAAGTTATCCTTTACATGTAGAACACTATATTATGACTAAATGTTATTATTTACATGTAGAACACTATATTAGGTATGTACGTTATCTTTACATGTTGAATACTATATTAAGTGTGTACGTTATCCTTTACATGTAGAACATAATATTAGGTATGTACGTTAACCTTTACATGTAGAACACTTTATAAGGTGTGAACGTTATCCTTTTCCTGAAGAACACTATATTAGGTGTGTATGCTATCATTTACCCTATAAACACTACATTAGGTGTGTACGCTATCCTTTACCTGAAGACACTATATAAGATGTGAACGTTATCCTTTACCTGAAGAACACTATATTAGGTGTGTTCGTTATCCTGTACGTGTAGAACACTATATTAGATGTGTACCTTACACTTGACATGTAGAACACTATATTAGGTGTGAACGTTATCCTTTACATGTAGAACACTACATTAGGAGTGTATGTTTTCCTTTACATGAAGAACACTATATTAGGTGTGTAAGTTATCCTTTACCTGAAGAACACTATATCCGGTGTGTAAGTTATCCTTTACCTGAAGAACACTATATCCGGTGTGCACGTTATACTTTACCTCCAGAACACTATATTAGGTGTGTACGTACGACTGAAGTTATAGAACATTATATTAGGTATGTACGTTATCCTTTACTTCTAGAACACTCTATTAGACGTGTACGTTATCGTTTACCCGTAAAACACTATATGAGGTGAGTACGTTACACTTTACCTGAATTACACTATATTAGAAGTGAAGTGTATCTTTACGTGTAGAACACTTGATTAGGTGTGTACGTAATCCTTTACCTGTAGAACACTATATTAGGTATGAATGTTATCCTTTACCTGAATAACACTATATTAGAAGACTGCGTAAACCTGAAGTAGTAGATAAAAATAATAGGTAAATACGTAAGCGTTATGTTGTAGTAAATATAGTAAGTATTACGTAAGTCTTAAGTTGTAGAAAACTATATTTGGTGTTTACGTAAGCCTGAAGTTGATAAACACTATATTAGGTATGTACGTTATACAATACCTGTAGGACACTATTTTAGATATGTACATTATCCTTTATCCGTAAAACACTATATGAGGTGAGTACGTTACACTTTACCTGAATTACACTATATTAGAAGTGAAGTGTATCTTTACGTGTAGAGAATCCTTCATATATAAAACATTATATAAGGTGTGTACATTATCCTTTACCTATAGAATAATATATTAGGTGTGGACGTCATCCTTTACCTGAAGAACACTATATTAGGTGTGAACGGTGTCCTGTACATGTAGAACACTATATAAGGGGTGTGCATAAGCCTTAAGTAGTAGATTAAAATAATAGGTATGTACGTAAGCGTTAATTTGTAGAAAAGTATATTAAGTATGACGTAATATTTAAGTTGTATAAAACTATATTTGGTGTTTACGTATGCCTTCAGTTGTAGAACACTTTATTAGGTATGTACGTTATACTTTACCTGTATCACACTATATTAGATGTGTACATTATCCTTAACCTATATAACACTATATTATGTATATAGGTTATCCTTTATTTATAGAACACTATATTTTTACCTGTAGAACACTATAGTAGGTATGCACGTTATCCTTTACATGTGGAACACTATATCAGGTGAGTACCTTACCCTTTACTTGAAGAAAACTATATTAGGAGTGTACGTTATTCTTTATATGTAGAACACTATATTAGGTGTGAACGTTATCCTTTACCTGTAGAATACTATAATACGTCTGTACGTTATCCTTTACAGATAGAACACTTTATTTGGTGTGTACGTTTTCCTTTGCATGTAAAACTCTATATTAGGTATGTACGTTATCCTTTGCCTTTAGGACACTATATTAGGTGTGTAAGTTATCATTTACCTGTATAACACTATAATAGGTGTGAACGTTATCCTTTACATGTAGAAAACTGTATTAGTTGTGTACGTTATCCTTAACCTGTAGAAAACTGTATTAGGTGTGTATGTTATCCTTTACCTGTAGAACAATATATTAGGTGTGTACGTTATCCTTTACCTGTATAACTATGTATTAGGTGTGAACATTATCCTTTTCATGTAGAACACTATATTATGTGTGTACGTTATCCTTTATCTGTAGAACACTGTATTAGGTGTGGACGTTATCCTTAACCTGTAGAACACTATATTAGGAGTGAACGGTATCATTACATGTAAAACACTATATTAGGGGATTGCGTTAGTCTTCAGTAGAAGAAAAAATAATAGGTATGTACGTAAGCGTTAATTTGTATAAAAAGTATATTAAATATGACGTAAGACTTAAGTTGTATAAAACTATATTTGGTGTGGACGTTATCCTTTATATGTAGAACACTTTATTATGTGTGTACGTTATCCTTTATATGCAGAACACTAAAGTAGGTGTGTACGATAGCCTTTACCTATTGAACACTATATGACACTAAATTGGGTGTGTAAGTTAGCCTTTACCTGTAGAACACTATAATAGGTGTGAACGTTATCCTTTACTAGTAGAAAACTGTATTAGGTGTGTACATTATCCTTAACCTGTAGAAAACTGTATTAGGTGTGTATGTTATTCTTTACCTGTATAACAATATATTCGGTGTGGACATTATCCTTTACCAGTAGAACACTATATTATGTGTGTACGTTATCCTTTACCTGTAGAACTATGTATTAGGTGTGGACGTTATCCTTTACCTGTAGAACACTATATTAGGTGTGTACGTTATCCTTTACCTGTAGAATATTGTATTAGGTGCGGACGTTATCCTTTATCTGTAGAACACTATACTAGGTGTGTACGTTATCCTTTATATGCAGAACACTAAAGTAGGTGTGTACGATATTCTTTACCTATAGTACACTATATTAGGTGTCTTCGTTTTCCTTTACAGGTAGAACACTATATTAGGTATGTACGTCATCCTTTATTAGTAGAACACTTTCTTAGTTTTGTATGTTTTTCTATACATTTAAACCCTATATTAGGTGTGTACGTATGCCTTCAGTTGTAGAACACTTTATTAGGTATGTACGTTATACTTTACCTGTAGCACACTATATTAGATGTGTACATTATCCTTTACCTATAGAACACTATATTATGTATATAGGTTATCCTTTATTTATAGAACACTATATTAGGTATGTACGTTATCTTTACCTGTAGAACACAATATGAGGTGAGTATGTTACCCTTTACCTGAATAACACTATATTAGGAGTGAAGTTTATTGTTACCTGTAGAGAACACTATAGTAGGTATGTACGTTATCCTTTACATGTGGAACACTATATCAGGTGAGTACCTTACCCTTTATCTGAAGAAAACTATATTAGGAGTGTACGTTATTCTTTATATGTAGAACACTATATTAGGTGTGAACGTTATCCTTTACCTGTAGAATACTATAACACGTCTGTACGTTATCCTTTACAGATAGAACACTTTTTTGGTGTGTACGTTTTCCTTTGCATGTAAAACTCTATAATAGGTATGTACGTTATCCTTTGCCTTTAGGACACCATATTAGGTGTGTAAGTTATCATTTACCTGTATAACACTATAATACGTGTGAACGTTATCCTTTACATGTAGAAAACTGTATTAGGTGTGTACGTTATCCTTAACCTGTAGAAAACTGTATTAGGTGTGTATGTTATCCTTTACCTGTAGAACAATATATAAAGTGTGGACGATATCATTTACCTGTAAAATACTATATTAGGTGTGTACGTTATCCTTTACCTGTATAACTATATATTAGGTGTGAACATTATCCTTTACCTGTAGAACACTATATTATGTGTGTACGTTATCCTTTACCTGTAGAACACTGTATTAGGTGTGGACGTTATCCTTTACATGTAGAACACTATATTAGGTGTGTATGCTATTCTTTACCTGTAGAACACTTTATTAGGTATGTACGTTATTCTTTAAATGTATAATACTATATTAGGTATGTACGTTATCCTTTACCTGTAGAACACTATAATAGGTGTGAACGTTATCCGTTACCTGTAGAACTCTATATTATGTGTGAACGTTTTCCTTTACCTGTAGAAAGCAATATTAGGTATGTACTTTAGACTTTAATTGTAGAAAACTACAGTAGGTGTGTACGTTAGCCTTCAGTTGTAGAATTCTATATTATGTGTTTAATTTTCCCTAAGTTGTAAACACTATATTAGGTATGTACGTTAACCTTAATGGTTAGAACACATTGTACGTTAGCCTTTAATTGTAGAACACTGTATTAGGTATGTATGTTATCCTTTAGTTGAAGAACACTATTTTAGTTGTGTAAGTTAGCTTTTAAATGTAGAACACTATATTAGGTGTGTATATTATTCTTTACCTGTAGAACACTATATAAGGTATGTACGGTATTCTTTACATGTAGAACACTATATTAGGTATGTACGTATTCCTTTACATGCAAAACACTATATTATGTGTGTATGTTATTCCTTACCTGCAGAACACTATATTAGGTATGTACGTTATTCTTCACATGTATAACATTGTATTAGGTATGTACGTTATCCTTAACCTGTAGAACACTGTATTAGGTGTGAACGTTATCCGTTACCTGTGGAACACTATATAAGGTCTGAACGTTATCCTTTACCTATTGAAAGCTATACATGTATTGGGTATGTAATTTAGACTTGAATTGTAGAAAACTACAGTAGATGTGTACGTTAGCCTTCAGTTGTAGAATTCTATATTATGTGTTTAAGTTGTCCCTAAGTTTTAAACACTATATTAGGTATGTACGTTAACTTAATAGATATAACACATTATATGTTAGCCTTTAGTTGTAGAACACTGTATTAGGTATGTATGTTATCTTTCAGTTGTAGAACACTATTTTATTTGCGTAAGTTAGCCTTAAGGTGTAGAACATCATATTAGGTGTGTTTGTTAACCTTTAGTTGTTGAACACTATATTAGATATACACGTTAGCCTTATGTTGTAGAAAACTATAGTAGGTGTGTACGTTTGCCTTAACTTGTAGAACGAAATAGTGTGTGTGTAAGTTAATCTTGTGTAGTAGACATTTTGCTAGGCTTAAGTTTTAGAACATCATACTAGGAATGTACGTAAGCCTCGACATGTAGAACACTTAATGAGTTGTATACGTTGTTCTTCAGTTGTAGAACATTATATAGACTATGTACATTATCCTTAAATGGTACCCTTAAATGTTAGCCTTTAGTTGTAGAACATTGTATTTGTTGTGTACGTTAGGTTTAAGTTGTAGAACAATATATTAGACATGTACGTAAGCATTTTGTTGTAGAAAATTAAATTAGGAATGTACGTTAGCCTTTAATTATAGAACTTTATATTATGTGTGTACGTTAGCCTTTAGTTGTAGAACATTATATTAGGTGTGTTCGTTAGCATAAAGTTAAGTGTACGTTAGTCTTCCGCTTAGCTGTATAACATTTAATAAGCCTTAAGGTGTGAACGTTACCGGTAAGTTGTATACCACTGTATTAGATATGCACGTTAGCCTATATTTGTAGACAATAAATATATTAGGTGTGTACGTTAGCATTAAGTTGTAGACAACAATATTAGTCGTGAACGTTAGCTTTAAATTGCACAGCACTATATAAGATATGTATGCTAGCTTTCAGGTGTAGTTTTATATTATGTATGTATTCTAGCCTTCAATTTTTTAACACTATATTAGAAATGTATGTTAGCCTTAAGTTATAGAATATTATATAAAATGTGTATGTTAGCCTGAGTTGTAGAACACTAAATTAGGTGTATACGTTAGCCTTCAATTGAAGAACACTATATTAGAAGTGTACGTTAGCTCGTAGAACACTTTAGTAGGTGTGTTTGTTAACCTTAATTATATAACACTTTACTAGGTATGTACGTTATATTTAAGTTGTAGAACACTATTTGTAGGTGTATATTTTAACCTCATTTAGTATAATACTGTATTAGGTGTGTATGTTATTCCTGTAGAACAATGCTCGATATATGCATTACCTTTAGGCTGTAAATTAATGTTAGGCATGTCCGTTATCGTTAGGCTATAGCTGACTGTTAAGTTTATAAAATATCATATTTAGAGTAACAAGTGAGCCATGCAGAGTATCCATCAGTTCTAGTATAATGTCTGATATGTACATTATCCTTTAGTTTTAGAATAATGTCTTATATGTACATTATCTTTAAGTTGTAGAATGATGTCTGATATGTGCATTATCCTATGTTTTAGAACAATGTCAAGAATGTATATAATCCTTAAGCAGTAGAATGATGTCTGATAGTACATTATCCTTAAGTTTTAGAATAATGTCAAGTCTGTATTTTACTCTAAAGTTATATGATAATAGAATAATGTCAGTTACGTGTATTATTCTGTTTAAGTTGCATGACAACCTCATTTAAGTATATTACCCTTAAGTTTTAGAATAATGTCAGTTATTTGAATTATTCTTAAGTTGTAGAATAACGTCAGGTATGTATAATGTAGCAAAGTTGTCAAGTAATATCAGGTATGTTCAGATATTAGCCTTTATAATTAGGTCAGGTATGTCATTGTCCTTAAGTTGTTGGATAAAAGGTAAGGTATTCCCATTACCATAATGCTATATGATACTGTTAGTTGTGTACGTTATCCCCCAGGTGCAGAAAATCAGGTTTTAAGTGTACGTTACTCTTAGAATGAAGAAAAACGTGAGGTATGTACGTTATTCTTAACTTGTAGACCCATATGTTAGGTGTACGTTGTCAGTCCAGTGGTAGAGTATTGGATTCAGGATCTAAAGGTCGTGTATATGATCCTCCGCCATGGCTGTGTCCTTGTGCAAGACGTTTTATCCGCATATGATAAGTACTGGTTATAATCAGTATGATTTCGAGCCTGATTTGTAATAGTTTGTTTCGCAATCGAAGTAAAATAAATTTGTTAGGTATGTGCGCTCTACCTAAGCTGTAGAATACTGTTTAATCGATCCAATCGGAATATCTGCGACGGACAGACAGACTGTATTTCATAAATTTACTTCCTGTTACATTGAATTTTACAAAATCAATATTGGATCATTTTACCGAAGCAAAATACGATATTATAGTATAAGACGAATATATAATCCCAATGGCCATTCAGAATTATGTCGCCAATGATTAATCAAACTGAAAATCTAGATATATACATAAATATAATTGGTAATGAAATAGAAACTTAACACCACATTATATAACGTATATCAAATGTAATTCACTGCATACAAAACATACACTCCTTCATTAATTAAATTTTAAAACAATCACATATCTATGATAATAAAAGTACAGTAAATGTATATCGTCATGATTAAATATGGATAAAACGTTACAATGTCAACATGCGCTTAATACAATAGGCTATATAAAAATATGATAAATCCACACAATGTTATTTATACCACAAATTCAATTAATACTGTGGTTCTTTAGTCGGTAGTTGAAACAACATAAATGATCAAAGAGCTAAACGTTGTTATTCGTGCAGTTGTAAAACCTAGTGTAACCGTGCTTTAAGGGTCTTAACGTTTGGCAAGTATCAGGTTTAAAGACGTTTCTTCGAGTAAGTTCTAGCGCGGAGATTTTTTTTTAAATTTTGCACACTTTGTAGTAACTTTGAAGTAAGATAAGTTTAAAACACTAAAAATAAATATAGGTCACCATGCTTGTTTTTTTTTTGCTATGACTAATTTTAAACTACTCCGTTTTACATTTTTTAAAGAAAAAACAACAAAATACTGTTGTCACTCATGTAACAAAATATAAAGTATCTAAAACAGAAAAAGTCATGATGCTATTTTGAGTTTCACATTTCATATAGTGATTTTCATAAATTTCTACGATTATAGAATTGGCCATTAACGATGTATTTTTACACTAATTTAAAAATAAAAAAAGTTCTAACGCGGAGAATTGTTTCATTCTTTCTACAAAGAGGCACCATAAAAAACTATATTAGAAAATAAAATAAAAAATATATGTCCCCATGCTTGTTACAAAGTTACAGTGCTAAATGTTACCTCCCTTTTCATAAAATGGCCGTAAACGATGCATTTTGACACTAATTCAATAATTAAAAAAAATTCTAATGCAGAAAAATGTTTCATTCTTTGTACAAAGAGGCACTATAACAAACTATATCGGAAAATAAAATAAAAAACATATGCTGCCTTACTTGTCACTAAGTTACATTGCTAAATGTTACCTCCCTTTTTCATAAAATGGCTGCACATAATGCATTTTTAAACAAATTCAATAATAAAAAAAGTTGTAACGCGGAGAATTGTTTCATTCTTTCTACAAAGAGGCACTATAACAAACTATATCAGAAACTAAAATGAAAAATAGATGTCCCCATGCTTGTTACAAAGTTACGGTGCTAAATGTTACCTCCCCTTTTCATAAAATGGCCGCAATCGATGCATTTTCACACCAATTCAATGTTTTAACACAGAGAATTGTTTCATTCTTTCTACAAAGAAGCACAACAACAAACAATATTATAAAATAAAATAAAAAATACATGTCACCTTGCTTGTTACTAAGCTACAGTGCTAGATGTTAACTTCCCTTTTCATAAAATGGTCTAAAATTGTCAAAATGGTGAAAATTATCTGTTGTAATTTTTATGAATGATGTTTCATTGCAGAGGTAATTTTCATATTTGTTACTGATTCATTAAATAGCAATTATAATATTTGTAATTTATAATGTAATTACTGTTATGTTGATTTTATACATTTCATATTTACCAGGTAATTGATGAACATCACTATTTGTAAGTTTGAAATGTTAGAGGCCTAGTGGTAAAACAATGGGGACTCAAACCATGTACTCTCAATCAAGGTTGGATCACCAGTGACCTGCTACTCAACATAATATCTTCAGAGTTTTATCTACGAGTCCATTCAAGCAATTTTTTCTAGTATTTATCTTGGCTATAGTAGTCGCACTGTCATCCATTATTATTACATTAACTTGAGAAATTGTTATTCCTGTACTGGGCTACTTCCAACATTAATCTTTCAAATGTCATTCAAATTTTAGAACACTGCCTGGTGAATTGGTAGTAATTTTTCATAATATGTGCATTTCCCAGTCTTTTGAAAAAACATCAAATGTTTTTCAAATACTTTTTCTTAACATGGTTCAAATATCTGATTTACTGTCACAATCCATGCTTCTGGCAACACGTAATAAATTGGCCTGGTCCTGGTGTACTACTTGATTGACATATATATGTTCATCAAAACACGATATTTTTAATTAAAAAAGTACGAGATACTAAAGATGCACATTCAAAATGGTAGCATAATTTATATAATGTGTAAAAAATGTTAACGAGAATGTAACATAATAATGTTTGACGAATTAGAGTGTTAGAGGCATTCGAACGCGTATCAAGGCACATGCGTACAATTAGTCTGCTAAAAGTAAAAACAGTTTCTTCAAATGCATAAAAACTGAAGGCTGTGAGGGTTACGTGATAATTGCTTCCGAAGACATCAGTGGTAATTTACCTTTTTCTCTCGCAGTAATTATTTCAATTATCTATTAACATAAGATGAAAAAACATAATTTGTCTTCTATTTGTTAAAATGTTCTTTTCCCCCACCAAATACCCCCCCCCCCCCCCCCCCCCCCTCCTACAACTACCCCAACAGTTCAAACCTGTTCAGTTCCACACCTCGTAATGGGTAGAATGACAAGTCCCTTCGTAAAAACTTATATTATTCTATAGGTCACATGCAAACTATTATACATCAAGGTGCTGGGTGTATAAACATAAAAAACAAGTAAACCATTATTTACGATACGGTAACAGATAAAAGTGAACTTTTTTGCTGATATTGTTTTATCGTCTGAACAATCTAAATTAATCATAATAGTTGTATCCAGAAAACATAATTCAAATGCCTATCATTTATAAATAACTACAAACATTATCCGCACTATAAAATATAACTACAGTGGTTACTATTTAAACAATATGTTATCGAAAATGTAAAGTTATATTGTACAGGAAGTAAAAATCAGCATTGTCCATGTTTCTTTAGAATTAAATTATATATAGGCACTAGTATTCATATAAGGATGTATATTGTCGTTGATGCATGTTTTAATAAACGTCAAACATATAAATATTGTTTAGCTATGTGCGTGTGCCTGCGTTGTGTGTTTCTTTGCTCGCGTATATATATAAAACTAGTTTAGATTATTTATGTCGGTAATCGTTGAAATATCCTCAAGACATGTTTCGTATGTTGGCCGACTTATTTCAACTGCTAGGCAATGTAAAGTCACACGAGTTTAACGTTTTATATATCAAAGTGATGCGAATCTGGGCGGATGTGGTTGAAAAAAAAATAAAATCCCGATGTATATCACACATGGCCACTACACCGACGGGCGAACAGTAAAATATAGTCCTATATGTGTTGCAACTTACTTGACATTATCAGTAAGTATATTGGTTATTAAATTTAAACCATGTCGGTTGTGAAAGTTGATTCTTTTAAAGAACGTACGTATACGTTTATTCTAATACAAAAGCTATAAACGAGTTGACAACTCAGTACATTCATAGGGTAATACGCAGTTACAGACTTTCGTTAACTAACATTTTTACAGGAAACATACGTTCCACTGAATATCTATGCATTACATGAGTATAATATCTGTTTTCCTAAAATAAATTTACACAAAATGCTACTGTTATAAGCTTATTCGAAGAAAAGACATCTTCAAAGAATTGCATGTTATACAAAATATCGCAACCAGTTTTACTGTAGAAGACGCTAGCAGATATATATAGAGTGCTTGGACCAAGATTGGTGCGTACTAACGAATTAAGTGAATATATAATGGGTAAAATAAGCATACTCGTGATAAGAGGTGAAGTGAAACATAACATCTGACGATTAGGTGACATGTTGTTTAAAAAGGCGTCTTCTTTTTGCATCATGTACAGTTATACGCTATGTTATAAACATGACACAGTTTTATTAATTCATACAACGTTGAGTCGTTGTGAATATTTTGTCTAAATGGCTAATTTCTGTTATTACTTTTCCTAAATAACTAACACCCAACCACACGCTTACACATACAGCGTTAACATCCAGAAAATAAATATGCAATGATCTCTATAAAGTTTATAAATATAGTAAAATATATATATTCCACTTATTGGTTTAAAGTTAAGACTTACAACTGTTCAACACACACTCGAAACTATGTTTAAAGATAAATAGATTAGAACATGTGATCATCTCAGAACGAATCAATTATATGACAATGTCGCTTGAATTTGTTCAACGATGATTGATATTAACATGGAAAATGTTGATACATATAAATACATGTTGCAATTATAAAATAAGAATACTCCAGCATGTATCATTATTTTTACTTAGAAAGTGACATACCTAGGTCAAGTGACTGAAAGGCATTTATTGAATTTCGTTTAAAACTTATAACAGCTGTAGATGTTACAACTTGTATAAATATACCAGTTTGACAAACTAAAGATAAAGCTAAGCTAACGAACATTTGTCTTTACAAACAAATGATAAGAAAAACAAAATCCTGTATATTTTGAATTTTGATATCTAAATTGCATTGATCTGGAAATATATAGTCAATATTATACGTGCTGATTAATATATATATACTATTTTTATCTTAACTTTTTCATGATTAATACAATTAAGTCTTGTTTATTAACAATACCAGTTAGTAGTTCACAATGGACACATATCATTGTTTAATTGAAAGTACTTAAAATGAAAGACTCGATAACATATTTTGTAATATAACTTCACATTATACCAGACAAAAAATACACCCTTTTTTGGGTCGGTATGTACAATATATATATAAACATTAGCTATGTATATCTATTGGCCGACATCAAGTAGCACACTTACACAATATACGTGCTAAATTACTGTGCTGATGTAGCAGGCACCCTGGTTTTGTTGGATAATAAGATCAATAACGATGTTGACGTCTTCATGTAGATATTCACAATACGAATCACTTATTTCGATCAGTTCTGAGACAGAAGGCTTGTTCAATTAATGTTTCAAAAATGCATTTAGAACTTTCTGCACTATTTATGTGAGCGTTAACAATGTATTTGGTGCAATACATGTACACCTGGTAGTAGTTTTAACAAATTAGACGTTGGTAATAATTATAACTGATATATCAGGAATAACTTGCATTTCCTTTTTCATGTTTTTCATTGAGATATTAATATATGTAAAAACTATAAGTGTTCCTTATCTGTGTTGTTTTCGATATCCCGTGCTTTTCTTCTAGTGCTGAAATATCAACAATAAAAAAACAAAATGAGATGTTTTTAGATGGTGCATGTACATATATCATAACAGTATAGTGCCAATAATGATAATATTCTGATAGTTAAGATTCTGGAAAAAGGCTTCCGATATATTTCAATTTGTAACTTTGTCTTTTTTAATAGTTTCATCATTTATTAATTATTGATAAAAAAAAACAATAACACTTCCATATTGATAAAACAACAATTTTACTTCATTTCAGCACAGTAACTCAAAAAAATAGGTTTGCTTATAATTACAAGAAGCGAGTGTTTGCGTTGGGGGGGGGGGGGGTGTGGGGGTTGTGCGTGCGCGCGTGTGTGTGTGTTTGAGAAAGTGTGTGTGTGTTTATATGTTTATATATATATGTGTGTGCGTGTGAACGTGTGTGCGTGTGTGCGTGTGCATAAGAGAGAGAGAGAGAGAGAGAGAGAGAGAGAGAGAGATAGATAGAGAGAGAGCACACATAATGATAAACAATGATAATACATGCTATTGATATCATTCATATAAACCCAGTTTAATAATCACATTTAAGTCTGTCTTTCGTATCAAGTACTAAGCCTGTCAAGATTATATCATAAAATGGAAACGTGGAAACCAGTCCACATAACAAATAACTACTTAATAGATCTGGATTATTTTAATAAATTATATATTTTATTGTATGGTTAATTAGAGTATTAAACCGTAAAGTCAAAAACCGGAAATATTTTAAAAAATAAACTTTGTCAAGACATTAAGCCGGAACTTAGCAAATGGAATTCCTTTGCAAATATGCAATCTTTTAACTAATGCCATATACAGAAGGAGTATATAACCATATCTATACTATACGATGCAGTAGATAATATTTGCACCATAATGTCATGCTGCAACGGAAATAAAGTATAGTTATGTAATTACGTAAGGAATATTGCATATATTTGTCAAATGCATCAGCAGATTCAACGGATGCAATGAATGTGATGTTCAATGGATTAGTGTATTTATTACACATATTAAATACTTGACAAAGCGTTCAATAAGCATAGAGAAAACTATTAAATTAAATCACGCAACCATTATTTGCCATGGTTCAAAGTGTTGATTAATTACTTAATGTATTACCTAATATATTACTCAGAACAATTATATTCAGTGAAATTTTACACATGCAAGAAACTTTAAAGTCACTATCGTTTAAGCTAAGGAACGACATCATATTGTATAAACGTTATTTTTTTGTGTATTGCAATAGCAACACAAAAACAGTTCCTATGCAATGTCAACGCCAAAAAAGTGCTATACGTCACATTCTGTCAAGCAAATACAAAGGTCATAAGGCTTGTAATAATTGTTTCATCTGATACAGTGTTTTGTATAACCTATAATGCACATATTACACTAGAGGCATACTGTGATTTTTTTAATAACAAGAATATGCATTCCATTTATAACCAAATTAAACATCAATGTTTTAATGTTGACATCGTTATGATGTATGATTGCTTCCGAGTTTTCACCTTGACGGGAACTAATCTCGACAACACGATAACTCGATGTTGGTCATTCACAGAAATGGACGATAAAACCACCAAGCGACTGATTTCATTCGATAAAAAGACATACATGTTGTTACCGTGTCGGTGACATACACAGTAAGGGCAGACTGTATGCACATTTATCTTTAAATAAAGAGTGATAACAAACTAGATTTAAAAATAGTATTTGTGATGCCTATGGATCGATCGTTTAATACTTAAAGAAGGATGAACCAGACTTTTACTATATAGTCAGTTTAATGTCGGAGATCTCGCAGTTATATAAAACTAGATTTGTCCCATTAGCAATTTGTTGATACCAGAATCTATACAATGTTAAAGCTACACAATACGCACGTTAGGATGACGGACCACGTACGTCATGACGACCGATCGAGAGTGATAACAGAATCTCACTTTGTCTAACACCATTTTAACACCGCACATACTTAACAGAAGACGAAGCCATAACAAAAGACACAGCCACAAGCACAGCACACACGGTAAGACAGTACACACTATTCACAACAGTCAAGCACGATTGTTCACCACCCTGTGAAAGTTACATTAGCTACAAATTAGATTAGATTGTTTATTAGAACTGTGACACATACAATCATGTGTCAATTGATATACCAAGTGTCATTTAAATGTTGAAAAATGTGGTTTATGGTTTTGCCAACTGTTAGTCCACATGTCAAGCAAGATAACCTATAGCAATATGTACGAAACTATGTTCTTTGTGATTATTAAACTTAAATCGAAATCTTTACGATGTTAGTAGTTTCACCAAATACAACACAGCGGAAATTAAACTAAATCGTTCACGGTATTGACGAATGTACTCATTCAATATATCTTATTTCGCGGTATACACTTTTATAACGAAAGTGGACATTTAGTTAAAACAAAGATAGTGAAATATTTTTGCTCAAAATACAAATATTTACAAATAGTATCGATAAGTAGCACCTAACCACCGAACATATCTACGTATAGAAAATGTGAAGGCATTTCACTACAGGTGTTTATTTTTCTTGTATGAGTACGTAATAAAATATGTGATGTCATGCATATGAAATGAATATTGTTTACTGATTCTTTTGAAAGGGAAGCAATGACAACATTATTATGACACAACAGTTCATGAATAAAAATCAATGTTCGTTTATTATGAAGGAACAAGAGAAAAAGTATTTTAACATGACCATTATAATATGACGATTACCTTGTTTCGTGTTCTATGGATTTGCTGGAAGAGGAGGCTGTGGTCTAAAAATAATACAATATATAAATAAATATGGTCTTTAAATAAAACAATATGTTGAAAGCATATTTTATAACATATCAAACTATGACATTTCTCTTTAAAATGAGCGTTGTAACGCGTTAAATATTTATATAACATTTAATACAGTTATATCGATATTGAATCTAGCATGTAAGTCAGTTCCATTTCAATGAAAGACATGTATTTGGTATTGTTCGATTAACCTGACCGTTTACATATCTCAGTAATAGTGAGTTCCAAACCATACTGGAAACATAAATACAAACAAAGAAGAAAGCTATTACCTGATATTCGTCTCGGGAATCCTCTTACCATCAGCTATCGCATAATTACTGAAAAAAAGTTAATACTTTTAAAATTATATTATTCAATAAACAATCCAAAATATATTTTGTTAAGCTTAATCATGAATTATTACATCTTTTTAATGTGGTATTAAAACATAACAGATTTACAAAGAATATCGATTTTTACATCTCTAGAACACTTGCCTAGCGTAATTCACGTAAACAGTGTATTGTCACAATCCATATTTCATTTCCGCATGGCATGAATTATATCATCCAGTAAACGTTTTTCTTTTGTAAAAATGTATGGGCATGAACATTTTCCCAAGTAAATGCCAGAGCTGAATTTATTATCAAATTGACAAACCCATGTATATATAAACGTCTGGGTCAATCTTACTCAATAGATAGGAACACGTCATTTAAGTCAATACATGGTGTGACAAATATTCTATGTTTTAATGTTATTTAATTTCTAATGTTCTGCATATGGTACATAATTTTATATATTGTATCAGCTGTGTAATTAAAAGTGAAAACTATTTTATCCCATGAAAACATCTAATAAGAGATAATACAGATGGGTGTTCAATTTCTATGACAATACGTGACCGAAAAATTTCATTTATTACCTAGATATATCAATCTGATTGTGTTGTATTGAACTTGCTCATTGAGTTTTGTGAAGAAGTTTGAGAACTATCAATAATAAATTAAACCAAAACTGTAAGTAGTCTTTAAATTGAAAACATGTAATCATACACAATAAAAACCATGGACAATTTAAACTTAGAAAATTAGTCACATGCAAGATAAGCCAACTATATAAATTATATATATTTTGCCTATTTGTCCACACATGAAAGCCATTAGCAACTAACTGCAATTACATTAGATCATTAAATTTAGGAAATCAAGTTTGGCTGTCAATTTTCGTGAAAGAAATGAAGTGAACACACTATTTATCAACTACAAATATAAACCGGATTTTGTTGAATTTACCTTGTCTCACTCTTTACTTGAGTTTGTATATTTTATAAAGAGAGTTGAGAACATAAAGTAAAAAATATGTAAACAATGTTCAAGTTGAAAATTCGTGATTACTTATTATAATAAAATAAATCATGTCGTGTAATGTCACTTTCCGTTTATCATGAATTATATCAAATATTAAACGGTATTTAGTAAGAATGTACTATGTGCATGAGAATTTTCCCAAGTAAAAGCAAGAACTGAATTTATTATCAAATTTTCAAACACATGTACGAACGCTCCAGTTAAGTCAATACATTGGTGACATATATATCGTAAACAATTTCTGATGACCTCAATGCGATACATACGTATGCATATAGAACCGACTGATTTATTAAAAATGAATAAAATTGTATTCGATGAGATACTTAATTCGAGATAATACAGATGGGCGTTCAAGTTTAGTGCGAACACGTGACCAATAAAATGTTATCACAATCTGATTGTGCTGTACTTACAATTCTTCATTATTTACTTTCTTCCTTTTTGTTGGTGAAGAACTATAAACATGAAAATAAACCAAATAGTCACATTTATGCATGTCCAACCATATCAAGCAACCATATATAGTTATTCGCCTGAATAAATATGAAAATATTAACAACTGAATATAATTGCATGAAATAATTTGATTTAGAATAATTTAGATTGACGTACAATATCCATGAATTTACAGAAGTGAAACACATTATCTATAAACCACATATATAACCCTGATTTTGAAGTATTTACCTTGTTTCAGTATTTACATGGTTCATTGATTTTTGTGTTAAAAAGTTCTTGCTAAATCATATTCAATAGCTATGCACTCACCACTTATGCCAAAACAATACATGGGATGACCTGTACTCTACGCAATAACATGTTTCACGTCTTACACATTTTACAGTGCTAAAACATATAAAAATATCCTGATTATGCTATCGGCGTGACGCCTTCATCAGAGGACGAACAAATCAAAACACAAAAATGAACAAGTTTCTATCTATAAGACAGTGGACAAAGTACTGACTGACGATGCTGCTGACAGACTGATAAACCTATTATAAAGTCAAAGCATCGTTAAAATTGTACTATTCATATCTGTTTTGTATTTTTCTGATCATTTAAATGTTGTCAAACGTCAATGATATCACTCGCCGTTAATTATAACAATAGATAGATGGTTTTCCACATCTTCATACATCACTGAATTTATTTTACGTGTTTGATTAATTGCTGAACATGACATTATTTTTGTTTTGCTAACGAGTTTCATCACATTCCATATACCAATTTACTTTAAATTATTAGCAAACGTAAACATATTTACCTAAAGCTGCGCATTTCAGATTCTTCATGTATTGATTCTTTGACATCTAATTATATATGACAAAATGATGTTAAGTCTGACAGACATATAGGAAACATGTTTAAAGGGACATGCGGCATTTAAGATTCTATTTCAACACGTTTAACAAAATACTTGATTGTCATCGTTTTTGTTAGGATGTATGAAATTATAATTAAGAGAAATATCATTTTGCAATTGATTTAGAAATTTTATTCATATTTTTGAACGATGTGTTTTAAGAAGCAGTGTAACACTTCTTGAATGTGGCGTTTCAGACAGTACAACTTTGATAATGATACAATGCACTTTCATTTCCATATGTAGTTATATGATCACATATGAAACATATCAACATTATTGTATGTCCCTTTGATAAAACACATTCATAGTAAAAAAACGAAAATGAGTATGAGTATTAGTTTCGTGAAAGTTATACAAACATAACTTTAAGTAGCAATAAAACGAAATAGCTATTTTCTGCTAATACGAATTGCCGATCATGTGAAAGTGGTTGAGAACGTATTTGAGTACTTTCTAAATTATAATGTATAAATAACTTTGATAGGAATGATACAAGAACAAAAACTAAATAGTAAGCATTTCAACGAACTGCAGGAATAGTACATGTATGTTTGTTTAGTCCATGTTTAGAACATTTTGTCTTTAGGAATATTTGACGATGATTTGTTTCGAGACTATCAGGCGGCAAACTTCATAACTACTCAAATAGTTATGTAGTTTCAACATTTAAATAGCAAATAATACGACATTATATGTAAAGTGCCGAAAACGAAAGAGCACAAAATGCATATAATTATCAGGAGCATATCGTATAGCATAGATATAGTAAGTGTTTAAAACCATAATATGTTACCAGGTTTTGGAATGGTAATTATAGTTCATCCATTTATTTCGCAAGTATGGCGCGTGAATTCAATAATGTAGCACCCATCTTCTAATCCAGATATACATATATCCGTTGTGTTCATATCAGTAATTGTAACAGATTTAAATTCTCCTTCAGATATTGTGTAACAATCTGGTTGATATTCATTCTTCCTGTCTTCTGTAACTCACTTGAAGCGTGGTTTTCCGACTTGTAATCCGACATAGCTATATCCGATTGTTCTCTCTGGTAATAAAAGGACATGAATTTGTGGTTAAAATTAAGCATCTCACAAAGAAAGTCCACCTAAGTATGTTAACACAGCAAAGACAAATTGATTAACAACAGAATAATCTTTGCTTTAGTATAAACTGAAAATCATTATACAATATACTAATAGTTGTATGTTGCTGTTATGTTTCGTGTCTATTTATCGTGTCGTGACTTGTTTTAACAATAAATCATATTTGTTTTAAACCCAATACGCTATTTTGAAACTACATAATTCTATTTTAAGATGGAACCTTCCGTATTAGGTTTTTTGTTTGATGACAGCAGATTTATGTATAGCATAAATTATAAAATAAATAAGGCATCGCTATTATGTGTGTTATACCACTGTCCGTTCCGATAGCATAAATGGTAACATTTTGGAATGTCAACCCAAATGTCGCGAGTTTGAGCCGTATCTACATTAATTTCTTTTTCTTTTTTACGCTGTTTTAATTTGTTTTAACATAAATTGGGTTATTGTATATCTTTCATTTATTTATCTTTGTCGTAAATACTTTTGTTTATCTATGTTATTTATTTTTTGATATTATAATGTCAATACAAATATCCTTTCAACAAATATCCTATCTTAGCTACATCGTCACAACATTCAATTTTCGGACGATATGTTGAAAAAGCTTGACCCAACTTACACTAGTGATCAGATTCTGAAGGAACATAGACCTGTAGCGACTAGGTTCTGTCCTACATTGCTAAACTTAACCCTATTGAAATGTTATGATCTCAGCTAAATCTATTTTCTGTTGCAATTAGTCCACAGTTTGATGTTTGTTTGGCTATTTTGAACCTACTTTAGTTTTTAACGAGATTCCTGTCCAACATGTTTTAAGATTTTCATTTATTCCAAATACAAACAAGGTTTTACCTAAGTACTTGTTGCAAACACCCACAAGCTATTAACACGCCTTTTCTTTACGTATCACTGCATTTATCTACATAATAAGTATAGCTATACATAAACCAATTAGACAAATCTTACTTTCCTTGTCATGACAAATATAACTTTAAGTTGAATGTTATGTCACAGCTATCTTAGTATTCAGGTTTCGTAAAACTGACATATCTTGATTGTGTTTGTTATCGAAAATGATGGCGATGCATGATATATTGCTGCAATTTAAGTGTAGAGGTAATTACAAGCCTGCATATTCTTACAATGTATGCTTCGACAGAAAAAAATTGAAAACAAAGTTGATAGCACATTCACAGGGAAGAGCAATTTGATGGCCTCCATAATGCTTGCTTGCATGAATAACACATCGATTCAATGCTTTCAAAAATGACAAAAAAAGATTCTCATGTTCAATATATGCTCCAGAGAGAGAGAGAGAGAGAGAGAGAGAGAGACGGACGAACGGACGGACGGACGGACAAACAGACAGACAGACAGTCAGAGGGAAAACTGTTCAATGCTCATTCCAACATTCTAGCTGTTGAGGAAGGTACGACACAAGAATATGGCGTTGACTGATAAAATTTACTAAAACTAAATTTTGAAACAACCAACTTACCAAGTGTGCATTCGTCGTTACAAGTGAGGCACCACCAGAGGATGTATGTCACCATACAAAATATGGCCAAATCAATCGTAACAGCAACCACTGCAACACGTATTGTAACACGAAGCCAAATACGGCCTTTACACGATATGAAATATCTCCACGTCACAAACTGTTACAATCGAATGTTAAAACACAGTTAGAGTTAACAACCATGCCGAAATAGTAGTAATTATTAATTGATATAAAAAATTCCTATTTCATAATGCATCTTGTTTCACGTGGATGTTACATTTTTTTTTATGGTTATAGCCCTATTATTCTACATGGATCAGGAAACGATTTATGTACTAAACAGTATCGGTATGCTAGGAAACGGATTGTTATATGGCAAACCAGATGGGGATATGTACTTCTAACGATTTAAAAAGCAGATGAAACATTGCATTTATCAACCAGTATTGTATTTTTTCCTAATTTTTAGTATTTTACTATATCTAGGGTATGACTATGGAACTGGTACCCTCCTATTGAAAATGTGAAAATATTGTATCGTATCTGTGATTTAATATGACCAATAATATTTAAAGAAGATGTAGAATATAAAAGCAGACCTGAACAGTCAATTACTAACGACTAAGGACAATGCGTTACAATTTTCCAATAATGCATGCTTTAAGATACTCAGTAGACTCTTTTTGCGAAACTGGAATCTATGTCAAGTAATATAATAATATCAAATAACCGGATATATTTGTGGGGGAAACAGAATGCAACGAAGGAAATAACAACCATATTGAATGTTAATGAGACCTGCAACAACCTTCACACTTCCTTTAGGTATTAAACGAGTCACCTGACTTCAAATTAATGTTGGTTTGATCCGTCCTATCGATATAAAAAGAGTTGATGTATTTGAATCTCCAAATTATTCTAGTTGTATATGTTAATAAAATGCTTCATAATTATTTAAAATTTGATTTGGAGTGGGTTCATATTCCCGCTAAGGTTAATTCTTTTTTCATTGTAATTTGCCCGGTTCGTTCACACTAAAACTATGTTTCAACAATTATAATATTGACAGTTTAGCTCTAATTTTCTTTTTAACTATTTTTAAATCGTTGGGCATATCATTTGAAATGGATATATTGTGCTGAATTTACTTTTTTTCTTCTCCATTTCAAAAGGGTATTTAATAAACATTTAAACATAGTTTATAACAGTTAAACGTTTACAAGAGTTCCAACATTCGTATAAAAGTTGGCCACTTGGTATTAAATTGTAGTCATATTTTAATTCCATACATGTTGTTGGATCGTGATGAGAGAATACAAAATATAGGCGTCACTTCTGTACCTGTTCAGGCTTGAATATTTTTTATCTCAGATACTGAGTTCAAGTGAACTTGCAACGTGAAATTCAGTTACACACGTTTATAATAGAAGAATACCCTTTTACGTAAAATATGAGTTTTTTCAACCCAGAGATGAGATTAATGAAGGTGCTTACACAAGCAATATTAATATGTTAAAAAAAGCAAAATATATACTAGTTTATAATTAAAATGATCTTACCACACACACTGGACTGTGATAATTTGCGAAATATGCATATTCGAAAAGCTATTATCACGACGATTAGAAAACACACAGATACTATCATGACAGCAATGCACCATTTCCATACGATACAACCGTATACATCTGGAATTGGTTTTAACTGTATTATATATTAAACTAAAGCTTAAATTAGTATTTCGTGTGTGTATTTCATAAAACATGCTAATAACAGTATATCTAATAATAATAGTAACAGTTCAAATAGTCAAGACTAGACAATCGTGAATGTGTATCTCGTGTTCAACTGTTTGATCAGTAGTTAGTTGATAGGTCAATACAATCGTTTGTTTAAGTGCACCACTGTATAAACCATGGTTACATTTGTTTAAATGAATTTGAAGATATACTCCGAACAAGCAAAATTAGCAAAATTTCACCAAATATAAAGTCATCAATCATAAAAATCATGATTATTTATTCTGTCCATGTTCCAAGTCACGTTGGACGCTCTTCTATATTTTTAAACATATGTTTTGGACAAGAACACATAACTAAAACTTAAGTACAAAAGAGGAAACAATTATGTCATAAATCATGACAATTCAAAAGTTATGATTCTTTGTCGCACATTACCCGCTAACCACGCTTTAAGTGCCAATGAATCCTCCTCAATGATTAACCTATTCCTGAGCCTTCATGTTTATACATTTTCTGGTCTGTTTGAAAAATGTTTATCACGTTCCGTTGAAATTCATGCAAGGGAAATTCCACCAATCTACCCAAGACCCATAAACTTAATTTTTCTTCGATATTGTCGGTTGCGAAACCCGTCCTTAATACAATAATCAATACTTTGTCAACAGGAAACATAAAAAGTAAACACGCATTTTTCAATAAAAAAAATATAAAAATAAAAAATAAAGCCAGTTATTATCTTACTAGTATTTCGACCAAAGTTTTATCATCAATACTATTTCACCAAGTTTGGTCCGATGGAAACTTAAGATGTTACAGTGTCTTTTCTGGTCCAAACCGGTCAGATTCAATCCTCGTTCAAAACCGATGTCCATTTTCGATCCCTGCGTTTATGTACATAAATGACATTATTGTCAAGTTGATTCACGGGCAAATGATGCTTCAGTGTCAACGAAAGCAATCTCATTTTTCTCATTCAATTTAACTTTGATTTATTCATGAAATAGTAGTAAATTAAGTCGATAAGAAGAAAGGTAAGCTTGAGTTGTAAATTAATATTTTAAACATATAAAACAAAGTGCATGACAACCGTACACTACCGTATGCCAATGTGTCAGGCGATAATTTATATTTCGATATATCATTACATTTACATCCACCTTTAGAGATGTCCGTATGATATGTTTTATATACATGTAATATCATATAGGCATAACAATACAAGATACAACTTTATTTTGTGTTGGATGTACAAATATAAAACACCAGCTGTCAAACTATTTGCCGTCAGTAACAAAGAAAATAACATGTTTTTTATATAACAATCTGTTTGGATTAAAGTATACTGATGATATAATGATGGCAATTATAGGGAATTAAACATACAGTGCAATTTTAAGCTTAAAATATACACATACACATGTAAACAGCATGCACACATACAGACAAACAAATGCACTCACACACACAGATACACACACATACATTTGTACACACACACACACACACACACACACACACACATTTGCATGTTCATACACATATCCACATATATTTGATAAGAAGTATCTTTGTTATTAAGTAAATTAATATATGTTCACAGTATCTATGATGATTTTGATTAAATAATTGTGTGTACATATATACACATAAAACTCGTTCAAGAGGTGTCAAATTTTACATATATCAAACGCTTTCATTTGATCGTCCTCATATGTTGTAACTGTTTGCTGATGAAATGTAATGCGTTCAATAAACAAGTAACAGTTTTCCGAATAAATACATGTATGTATGAAAATTTACGACTATATCGAAACTGTTTAGCAATTTCTGCATACACAAAAAAAACATGAACAAAGTAAAGGCAGTAAATTCTTATAAGTATGTATAAATAAAAATATATTTAGTCAGAATTTTGGCTTAGAATCAAATTAAAACTACATTGGTGAAAAGTCATATATATATATATATATATATATATATATATATATATATATATATATATGTATATACATATATATACATATATAAAACTGTAACATGGAGATATCATATTACACTAGTTGTTGTTGTTGTTGTTGTATGGTGTTTAGCGTTCAACCATTTTTCAGTCATATCGCGACGGTGCGTACTTGAGACAGTATTCTAAGCGCTGTCACACTGGAGTATCATGCCGCAGACACATGATATGATACTCCACCCTGTCACATTATACTGACACCGGGCCGACCAGACCTAGAACTCTCCTCTAAATGCTGTCCGTCAAGCGAGGAAGCTTCTAATACCATTTTTAAAGTCTTTGGTATGACCCGACCGGGATTGAACCCACGACCTTCCGCATGCAAGGCGGACGCTCTACCACTAGACCACGCCGCGGTCTATATAACACTAGTATTGCGAATAAACATATGTATAACCGACGATAACGGAACAGTTTTATGGCTTCTGAATAGTCATAAAACACTTACCTATGGAACTTGTAAATTCATCATAAATGTAAATGCGAATATAACTGATAATTAATTAAATGTTTTTAAAAAGCACATTTGTTTTGAAATTTTTGCTATCAGTTGTTACAACAGCTTTAGGAAACAGAATTATTATTTTCTACTAGAGAGAATTCTTTGTTGATATAAATTGTTACCTTAGTCTAATAAATAATCATACTGATTTTTCGATCAATTTATTGTATTATGCTACATGTGAAATCATGAATATACATAATGATCAGAAAATAATCGACATACTTTTACTGCATATACTCAAAATAGATATATTGGACTATGAACGTATTTACAACTGTGTTTCTCATTTTTATTTTTTGAGACACATTAATCCAAAATTTTACACTGAGACAGCACTTTATATAACAACATTGTATACAAAGAACCGATGTTGTACATGGTTACCGTTTTCAAAGAGCATAGTTTCATTCTTTTAAGTATTGAAGTTAAAGCCTCATTGTTGTTAATTTTGTTACACCTGTAACATCGATTGTAAATATCAAATGATTTTGAAAATCGCGTATACAATAAGGAACATTTAAAATTTATATAGAGTAAAACATGTTTCAGATATGTGTTATAATTGTCAGCATATCATTCATATATAACACAAACAGGACGGATGAGCTAAGATTCCCGTTTAAAGAGAATATATTAGGATTTGTCAAAGAGTTAAAATTGCCTAAAAACATTGTATGCCTATATATACTCACCAACACCATATTGCCAAAAGGATATCTATTTAAACATGCAAAAATAATGTATTGAAAATTTCCTTATTTGGGCTACGCGTAAGTCTAAAGTAGATTTATGTATTGAAACGTATTAATTGAGTCACGTGATTTAATTTTGATTTCAATTTGATCCGTTATACAGGTTTACAAGTAGTAAAACATGTCTAATCTTAGAATGAGTCTGAATGACGAGGTGATGTCGTCAAACGGTATTTAAAGATTGTCTATTTTTAAAACGGGGATTTTGTTTCAAGTTAAGCAATCTAATTTGAATATCGACTTTGTCCCTTTTTCGTGGGTTTTCCATTTAGATTTGATTTATTAATAATACAGAAATGTTTTCAAAATATATTAAAAATAATTCAATTTGTTTAGACATTTCTAACGTTTATTTTCCTGATATACCCCCTTTGTTGTCTATATTTAGAAGGAAGTTTAAATTAGATAATTTGTATGGCTTGATAGAAATTTAAAGGATTTACTAGCTTTGGCCAACTTAAAAATAGATTATCTTCCAAATGAAACTCGAATTAGTTATCTAACTAGATCTAACGGTTATTATCTTATTTGTATAACACCTGCAGTATCTTTAAAAATAAAAACAAAAAAATAATCATAATGAAAACGACATAGGCTTATTTGAAACGAATTTCGTATTTATTTCGTTTATTTCTGACCATGTTTACCCTAGGAAATGATTTATAGATTGTGGATGCAAAGAGAAAACTTTATTGCTTGAAAGTGACAATTATAACAACAATTATTTCCATTGAAAACAACTATTCCTTTTTGCAACATTTGTAAGTTATAAAAAATACCCCACCCAGTCTATGCAGTGTTGCATGTGTTTACACTTTTTTTGCTGCAATCATTATCATATATTGTGTTGCTGGATTCGTTTTGGCAATGTATTCGTAACCTGTTAGAAACAACCGGTTGAGCATTTACTTACTGTATCTATGTTGCTTAGTCGGTACCACGTATATCAATACAGGGTTCATTTTATCAGCCGAAAGGGGTTTCTCACCATGCGGAGATAGATAGTCTTGAATTAAAGTCCAAGACACGAATCTCCTACTTTGTTGTGAAAAAGAAGTAAGTGACTGGCAGAGGTACGGTGTATCTAGTACTGATAAGTTGCAAGAATGTTATGTTCATGAAATAGTATATGATGTGCAAGAAAGTAAATTATGCGCATGATATGGTACATGTATATGGCATGCGAGAAAGTAAGTTTTGTGCATGACATGGTATATGGTATGCAAGAAAGTGAGTTTTGCGCATGACATAGTATATGGTATGTGAGAAAGTAACTTTTGCTCATGACGCAGTATATCGAAAGGAGAAAATAAATTTTGCGCATGTGATAGTATATGGTGTGCAAGAATGTCATTTCTGCTCATGACATAGTATATGATATGCAAGAAAGTAAGTTAGTGACTGGCAGAGGTACGGTGTGTCTAGTACTGATTAGTTGCAAGAATGTTATGTGCATGGAATAGTATATGAAGTGCGAGAAAGTAAGTTATGCGCATGATATGGTACATGCTTATGGTATGCGAGAAAGTAACTTTGCTTATGACAGTTTTGCGCATGGGATATTATATGGTGTGAGATAATGTCATTTATACTCGTGACATAGTATATGGTGTGCAAGAAAGTAAGCTTGGCCCATAAAATAATATAATGTATGCGAAAAAGCAAGTTTTGCGCATATGCTATTGTATGGAGTGCAAGGGAGTAAGTTATTTAAATGGGATAGTATATGTTGTGCGAGAAAATCAGTTATTTTCATGGTATAGTATATGTTGTGCGAGAAAATCAGTTATGCTCATGGGATAGTATATGGTGTGCAAGAAAGTATGTTTTATGCATGACATAGTGTATGGTATGCGAGAAAGTTAGTTTTGCTCATGAGATAGTATGTGGTATGCAAAAGCAAGTTTTGCGCATAAGATAGTATATGGTATGCGAGAAAGTAAGTTATGCGAATGACATAGTATATGATATGCGATGAAACTATGTTTTGCTAATGAGACAGTATATGGTGTGCGAGAATGTCATTTTATGACATAGTGTATGGCATGCGATACAGTAAGTTTTGCACATGAGATAGTATGTGGTGTGCGAGAAAATCAGTTTTGTGTATGACACAGTGTATGGTATGCAAGAAAGTAAGTTTTGCGCATGAGATAGTATGTGGTGAGCGAAAAAGTAAGTTTTGCCCATAACATAGTATGTGGTGTGCGAGAAAGAAAGTTTTACGCATACGATAGTATGTGGTTTGCGAGAAAGTAAGTTTTGCGCATAAGATAGTATGTGGTGTGCGAGAAAGTAAGTTTTGCCCATGACAAAGTGTATAGTGTGCAAAAAAGTAAGTTATGCTGATGAAATAGAATATGGTGTGCGAGAAAGTAAGTTATGCTTATTGGATAGTATATGGTATGCAAGAAAATAAGTTTTACACATGACATAATATATGGCGTGTGCAAAAGTTAGTTATGCTCATGAGATAGTAAATGGTGTTGGAAGTAGTAAGTGATTATGGATAAGATCATGTCTGGTGTTTGGGATAGTAAGTGATAGGGATAAGATTGTATATGGTGTATAAAATAGTAAGTGATTGAGGATAAGAAAGTATTTGTTTTATAAAATAGTAAGTGATAGGGAATACACTAGTGTAAAGTGTATTGGGTAATAAGTGCTGGAGATAAGATTGTATATGGTGTATAGGATAGTAAGTGACGGGGATACGATTGTATATGGTGTATACAATAGTAAGTGATTGGGAATAAGATTGTATATGGTTTGTAAAATAGTAAGTGATTGGGGATAAGAAAGTATTTGTTGTTTAAGATAGTAGATGTTAGGGGATAAAATAGTGTATGGTGTAAGGGATAGTAAGAGCTGGTAATAAGGTTGTATATGGTGTATAAGATAGTAAGTGGTGGGAATACGATTGTATATGGTGTATAAGACAGTGAGTGATTTGGAATGAGGTAGTTTATAGTGTATAGAATAGTAAGTGATTGGGGATAAGAAAGTGTTTATTGTATAAGACAATAAGTGATAGGGGATAAAATAGTGTATGGTGTATGGGGTAGTAAGTGCTGGGGATACCATCGTATATGGTATAGAAGATAAAAGTGATATGGAATAAAGTAGTATAATTATGGTACGTAAAAAAGTAAATGATTGGGAATAAGATAGTATATGGTGTATCAGATAGTAAGTGATTTGGGATAAAATAGTGTATGGTATATGGGATAGTAAGTGCTGGGGATAAGATTTTGTATGGAGTATAAGATAGTTAGTGATTTAGAATTAGGAAGTTTATGGTGTATAAGATAGTTAGTAATGGGGATAAGAAAGTAATTGTCGTATAAGACAGTAAGTGACTAGGGATAAAATAGTGTATGGTGTATGGGATAATCAGTGCTGGAAATAAGAGTGTATATGGTATATAGGACAGTAAGTGATTTGGAATAAAGTAGTATAATTATGGTGTGTAAATGATTGGGAATATGACAGTGTATGGTGTAGGGTATAGTGAATGATTTGGAATAAGGAAGTATATGGTGTTTAAGATGGTAAGTAATGGAGGATAAAATAATGCATGGTGAATAGGATAGTAAGTGATATTGGATAAGATTGTATACGGTATATGAGATAGAAAATGATTTAGTAAGATTGTTTATGGTTTAAAGGATAGTAAGTGATTTGGGATAATATTGTATATGGTATATAGGATAGTAAGTGATGGGGATAAGAGTGTATATAGTGAATAGGATAGTTAGTGATGGGGATAAGATTGTATATGGTGTATAGGATAGTTAGTGATGGAGACAAGATTGTATATGGTGAATAAGATAGTAAGTGATTTCGGTAAGATTGTTTATGGTGTATAGGATAGTAAGTGGTTTGAGATAAGAGTGTTGATGGTGTATAGGATAGTAAGTGATTTGAGATAAGATTGTATATGGGGAATGGGATAGTAAGTTATTTGGGTAAGATTGTATATGGTGTATAGGATAGCAAGTTATTTGGGTAAGATTGTATATGGTGTATAGGATAGTAAGTGATTTGGGATAAGATTGTATATGGTGTATAGGATAGTTAGTAATGGGGATAAGATTGTATATGGTGAATAGGATAGTAAGTGATTTGGGATAATATTGTATATGGTGTATAGGATTGTAAGTGATGGGGATAAAATTGTATATAGAGTATAAAATAGCTTGTGATTGGGATAAGATTGTATATGGTGAAAAGGGTAGTAAGTGATTTGGGTAAAATTGTTTATGGTGTATAGGATAGTAAGTGATTTGGGATAAGATTGTATATGGTGTATAGGATAGTTAGTGATGGGGATAAGATTGTATATAGTGTAAAGGATAGTTAGTGATGGGGATAAGATTGTATATGGTGTATATGATTGTTAGTGATGGGGAATAGATTATTATGGTGATTAGGATAGTAAGTGATGTGGGTAAGATTGTTTATGGTGTATACGATAGTAAGTGATTTGGGATAAGATTGTATATGGGGAATAGGATAGTAAGTGATGGGGATAAGATTGTATATAGTGTATAGGATAGTTAGTGATCGGATAATATTCTATATAGTGTATAGGATAGTTAGTGATGGGGATAATATTGTATATGGTGTATAGGATAGTTAGTGATGGGGATAATATTGTATATGGTGTATAGGATAGTTAGTGATGGGGATAAGATTGTATATAGTGTATAGGATAGTTAGTGATGGGGATAAGAATGTATATGGTGTATAGGATAGTAAATGATTTGGGATAATATTGTATATGGTGAATAGGATAGTTAGTGATGGGGATAAGATTGTATATAGTGTATAGGATATTTAGTGATGGGGATACGATTGTATATAGTGTATAGGATAGTTATTGATGGAATAAGATTGTACATGGTGTATAGGATAGTTTGTAATGGGGATAATATTGTATATGGTGTATAAGATAGAAAGTGATTTGGGATACTATTGTATATGGTGAATAGGACAGTTAGTGATGGAGATAAGATTGTATATCGTGTATAGGATAGTTAGTGATGGGGATACGATTGTATATAGTGTATAGGATAGTAAGTGATGGGGATAAGATTGTATATGGTGTATAAGATAGTTAGTGATGGTGTTTAGATTATATATGGTGAGTAGGATAGAAAGTGATTTTGGTAAGATTGTTTATGGTGTATAGGATAGTAAGTGATTGAGGATAATTTTGTATATGGTTTATAGGATACTCAGCGATGGGGATAAGATTGTATATGGTGTATAGGATAGTAAGTGATGGGATAAAATTGTATATGGTGTATAGGAAAGTTAGTGATGGAGATAAAATTGTATATGTGGAATAGGATAGTAAGTGATGGGGATAAGATTGTATATAGTGTATAGGATAGTTAGTGATGGGGATAATATTCTATATAGTGTATAGGATAATTAATGATGGGGATAAGATTCTATATAGTGTATATAATAGTTAGTGACGGGGATAATATTGTATATAGTGTATAGGATAGTTAGGGATGGGGATAAGAATTATATGGTGTATAGGATAATAAGTGATTTGGGATTATATTGTTGATGGTGTATAGGATAATAAGTGATTTGGGATAATATTGTATATGGTGTATAGGATAGAAAGTGATTTTGGATAATATTGTATATGGTGTATAAGATAGAAAGTGATTTGGGATAATATTGTTTATGGTGTATAGGATAGTTAGTGATGGGGATAAGATTGTATATAGTGTATAGGATAGTTATTGATGGGAAAAGGATTATATAGGGTGTATAGGATAGTTAGTAAGGGGGATAATATTGTATATGGTGTAAAGAAAAGTTAGTGATGGGGATAAGATTGTATATTGTGAAAAAGGTAGCTAGTGATGAAGATATGATTGTTTATGGTGTATAGGATAGTTAATGATGGGGATATGATTGTATATGGTGAATAGGATAGTTAGTGATTTGGGATAAAAATGTTTATGGTGTAAAGGATAGTTAGTGATGGGGATAAGATTGTATATGGTGTATAGGATAGTTAGTGATGGGGATAAGATAGTAAATAGTGTATAGGATAGTTAGTGATGTGGATAAGATTGTATATGGTGTATAGGATAGTAAGTGATGGGGATAAGATTGTATATAGTGTATAGGATAGTTAGTGATGGGTATACGATTGTATATGGTGTATAGGATAGATGGTGATGAGGGTAAAGTTGTATATTGTGTTTAGGATAGTTATTGATGGGGATAAGATTGTATATGGTGTATAGGATAGTTAGTGATGGGGATACGATTGTATATGGTTTTTAGGATAGTTAGTGATGGGAATAAGATAGTATATAGTGTATAGGATAGTGAGTGATTTGGGTAAGATTGTTTATGGTGTATTGGATAGTTAGTGATGGGAATAAAATAGTATATAGTGTATAGGAAAGTTAGTGATTGGGATAAGATAATATATAGTGTAAAGGATAGTTTGTGATGTGGATAAGATTGTTTATGGTGTATAGGATAGTTAGTGATGGGGAAAAGATTGTATATAGTGTATAGGATAGTAAGTTATGGGGATAAGATCGTTTATGGTGTATAGGATACTAAGTGATTTGGGATAATATTGTATATAGTGTATAGGATATCTAGTGATGGAGATAAAATTATTGATGGTGTATCGGATAGTTAGTGATGGGGATAAGATAGTTTATAGTGTATAGGATAGTTAGTGATGGGGATAATATTGTTTATGGTGTATAGGGTATTTAGTAATGGGAATAAGATTGTTTATGGTGTATAGGATAGTTAGTGATGGGGATAAGATAGTGTATAGTGTATAGGATAGTTAGTGATATTGATAAGATTGTTGATGATGTATACGATAGTTAGTGATGGGGATAAGATTGTTTATAGTGTATAGGATAGTAAGTGATGAGGATAAGATTGTGTATGGTGTATAGGATAGTAAGGTTTGGGGTATGATTGTATATGGTGTATAGGATAGTTAGTGATATAGGATAAGATTGTATATAGTGTATAGGACATTAAGTGATGGGGATAAGATTGTATCCGTTGTATAGGATAGTAGGTGATTTGGGACAATATTGTATATGGTGTTTAAGATAGTTAGTGATGGGGATAAGATTGTATATGGTGTATAGGATATTAAATGATGGGGATACGTTTGTATATGGTGTATAGAATAGTTAGTGATGGGGGTAAGATTGCATATGGTGTAAAGGAAAGTTAGTGATTGGGATAAGATAGTTTATAGTGTATAGGATAGTTAGTGATGGGTATAAGATTGTATATGGTGTATAAGATAGTTAGTGATGGGGATAAGATTGCATATGGTGAAAAGGATATTAAGTGATGGGGATAAGATTGTATATGGTGTATAGGATAGTTAGTGATGGGGGTAAGATTGCATATGGTGTAAAGGAAAGTTAGTGATTGGGATAAAATAGTTTATAGTGTATAGGATATTAAGTGATGGGGATAAGATTGTATATGGTGTATAGGATAGTTAGTGATGGGGATAAGATTGCATATGGTGAAAAGGATATTAAGTGATGGGAATAAGATTGTATATAGCGTATAGGATAGTTAGTGATGGGGATAAGATTGTATATGGTGTATAGTGTAGTTAGTGATGGGGATAAGATTGTATATGATATAGGATAGTTAGTGATTTGGGTAAGATTGTTAATGGTGTATATGATAGTTAGTGATTTGGGTAAGATTGTTTATTGTGTATAGGATAGTAATTGATTTGGGATAATATTTTATATGGTGTATAAGATAGTTAGTGATTGGGATAAGACTTTATATGATGAAAAGGATAGTAAATGATTTGGGATGATATTGTATATGGTGTATAGGATAGATAGTGATGGGGATAAGATTGTATATAGTGTATAGGATAGTAAGTGATTTGGGTAAGATTGTTTATGGTGTATAGGATAGTAAGTGATTTGTGATAATATTGTATGTGGTGAATGTGGTAGTAAGTGATTTGGGTAAGATTTTTTTATGGTGTATAGGATAGTAAGGGATTTGTGATAATATTGTATGTGGTGAATGTGGTAGTAAGTGATTTGGGTAAGAATTTTTTATGGTGTATAGGATAGTAAGTGATTTGGGATAATATTGTATGTGGTGAATGGGGTAGTAAGTGATTTGGGTAAGAATTTTTTATGGTGTATAAGATAGTAAGTGGTATGGGATAATATTGTTTATGGTGTATCGAATAGTAAGTGATGGGGATAAGATTGTAAATAGTGTATAATATAGTAAGATATTTAGAGTAGGATCGTATATGGTGTATAAGATACAATGTGATTTGTGGTAAGATTATGTATGATGAATATGATAGTAAGTGACCGGGATACGATTGTATAATGTTTTATAAGACAGCTATAGATAGGGGATTAACTAGTGTATGGTGTATTGGATAGTAAGTGCTTGGGATAAGTTGTTTATAATGTGTGAGATAGTAAGTGCTGGGGATAAGTTTGTATATGTTGTGTAATATAGTAAATGTTTGGGATAAAAAAGTTGATGGTGTATTATATAGTAAGTGACTTGGGGTAAGAGTGTATACAATATATAATTTAGTTAGAAATTGAGATCCGACTGTATATGGTGTATAGGATAGTAAGTGATTATGGAAAATATTGTGAAAGGTGTATGGGACAGTAAATGATTGGCGTAAAGCATGTGTATGTTGTTTAAGATAGTAAGTGCTGCGGATAAGACTGTATACGGTGTAGAAGAGAATAATTGATTAGGATAATTACGATAGTACCCGGTGTATAAGAAGGTAAATAATTGGAGATAAAATAATGTATGGTGTATGGGATAGTAAGTGCTGGTAATAAAGTTGTATATTGTGCATAAGATAGTAAGTGATTTAGAATATGGTAGTACATTGTTTTTGAAATAGTAAATGATTTGGAATAAGATAGTATCTAGTGTATGAGATAGTAATTAATTACTGATAAAATTGTATATGGTGTATAAAACAGCAAGTGATGGGGACAATATTGTGTATGTAAGTTTCAAATAATTTCATTGGATTGGATTTTAATCTAATTCATACCCATAATTGACACTTGAATTCATGGTAATGAACTCTTAGCGCGGGTGGTAGCACGTCTGACAATCAATTTAGGAATCGTGAGTTCGCATCCCCACCCGGTCACGGTGTCTGTAATGACTGTTATACGACATTGCGTCTTATTTTCATTCTCTCACCTCTGATTCAATTGAGAAACTTATCAGTTACTTGCGGAGATATGTGTGCTTGATTAGTGTTTACCCTTCAAAAATCCTAGGAAAGAATGACTCGGCTAAGAGATCTTCTTTTAACCCTTAATGCCATACAAATGATTCTAAATATCCAGACAAACAAACGAACAAACAAACAAACGAACGGATATGGGACGGACGGACAGTTGGGAAACATAACTCTGCTTCTACTTCGCAGCGGGAATAAAATAACGACACATGAGAAGCATGGCGTACGTACATATATTTATCTGGTATATTCATTTTCATTATCAATTGAGCATACCGGTATAGTAAACAGCGAGTTATACTGCACAGAACATTAGTACAACAAGCAATAAAGGAACGCAAAATTACATGCATAGGCTGTAAATTAAGCTTGAATCAATTGTTACTTAAAGGCATTCACCCTGAAGCATGTGTCATATCAACGTAAACACAATACCAAATGACTAAAATCTATCCTACCATGACATTAGGTTGAAATATAATAATATCATACATACTTCATGCAATTATAACTATGTCATGTTAGAGGAAATGACGTTAATCCGGAAACATTTTCTTGTGTTCAAACATTCAGTTAATTATTAGACTTACAAATCATGTTTATTAGCTTATACACGTTTTGCTTGTGTAGCCATGCTAGTTTTAAACGTACATTAAATCCCCGATCAACTGCAGTTGCAAAACTTCATGGGATTAAAGGTAATTATATTAACAAGACTAGCATTAATATATGTTATATATGTTATCTTATTTTGTTTTATTCTATGCTATATTAAACACAACACAATTTCTCTTTTGAAACTATCCCAGTAACATCAATGCAATGGTATTGAATTTAGTGAATTTTTATTACACATGAAAAATATATGATAACAGGATAGGTAACATTCAAAGCAAGTAAAACAGCAATATATACGGAATAATCACAATGTGGAGCGCATTGTCCAGTGGTAGGCTATTGGTCTCAGATTCGGAGGGTCGTGGGTTTTAACCCTTCACCAGGTGTATATGTGGTGTCCTTAAGTAAGACATTATATGCTTAATGCTGGTTCTACACAGGAGTATTTTGAGCGTGATTTGTCTAAGATGTAAGAACTTGTTTCACAACCAATGTAAAATAAATAAGGTTTAAAAAATTAATCATAATTACCACTTTACATACACTATAACGTGGCAATATGAAGTAGGTAGTTTGTTAAAGTTGCTATATTGTGGGCATATTTGTGTTTTATACTGACTGTCAATGAAATCTCTTAATTTTATATTCAATTTTGACAAAACTAGTATCACAATATCAAAATATATTGTTAATAGTGCGTCAGTACATAACACAACTCATCCAAATACACTCAGTTCTTAACCATAATAATGTAGTAATATATTGTGTTAATACATATTTCACAATAATATTTACATTGTTTTTATTAACCTTATTTAAGATTTTTCCATTTTTTTATTTTATTTATTAAAAACACAACGTTATCGGTGTATAATAGATTCGTGTATGATACTTTAAATATAATATAACTACGACATGCACTTCATAGTACGGCGCTTCCGGTTTGAAGCGAACTATAACGATCTCTTATGTACAGTCACGTGGTACAATTGAACGAAGCTCATTGAATAAGCTATTTTAGGTGGATACTAATCATGAATATCAAATACTGGCTGATTAACATGTGCGTTTACATGTAAAAGATAATCATTATTTTAATATTTACAAGTGGGACTCTGATTTCGAGAGATCGATAAATAAAGTGACTTTTTTATGTTCAGCGTGTCAGCTTACAATAAATTATGTTAACACTTATTGAATAACATTAAAAATCAAATATTTAAAGTACTGAAACGAAACCTGCATCGCTTTACTAAATAATGATAAAATAAAACGTAAAGAGTTAATAATTTGGCGAATTAATCTTTCAAATTTCACTGGTACTGATATCATTTACAAAAATGTAAGGTGTATGTAACGTTAGATGTTTTAAAATATTTTAAACAAGCAAAATGAAAGTTAAGAATGTTTCAAAACAGTAATGCTGAGCATGGTTTACAATGGAGAAGCACATATGCGAACACAACCGTTACTAATTGAGCTACGATCAGCTTAAAACATATTAATTTTAGACTAAGTATCTAACAAACAGTTAAATTCGTTAAAAATATTAAATCATCTTGTTTTTTTTTTATATAAAAATGTTTCGGGTTTCTCGATTACCTTAAAGTCGATTTACCAAATAACTGACGAACTGGTTTATCCTTTCTCATAAATCGAAACCTCTTTAAACTTGTGTATGACATGCGTTTATAACATGAAATATTTAACGTACAGGGCGAGCGTTAAGATTGTCAAGACGTTTGTCTTTTAGAAGGCAGATGGTTAAGACTACCAGTGATTGAGTTTGTCAATGTACCGGGACAGGATAAATATATGATTACCAACACGAAGTTTGTATAGAAAAAAAGTGATTTTTTATCAAAATAATCTTCTTCCAAAAAAATTCAAGTAACATTGTTCATAGTGATTGTTTTAATATATGGTATTTTTTATTTTCACAACAACCAAAGTTCCACTCCCCATGAAATAACTTTCAGAACCAAGATATTTCAATCCGTCAGTGATTTGAATTGTTTTCAACATGAACTCACTTTGCAAGCGTTCGCTATTAATATCACAAAACTATAAAATCGCGCTAACTATCGTCCTGAAATTAATCAAATGTGGATACAATGCTTTGTTCATAAAACAGATCATAGTACTTGTACATCAAAATTTATCATAATAAACCTACGTTTTAAATATCGACCTTAGTTTCGATCCTTACTCTAGGTTATCTTAAGCATATATAGTATGTCTGAAAATTAATTGATACAAATGAAAACTGGATAAAGGAATTCCGATAAAAACACCCATTTAATGCACAAGATAGCCAATCGTTCTCTTCACGATTAAATGTAAAACGTCTTCATGTTACCAATATTTTTAATGTTTATTACAAGATCGAGTTTTCTTGATGTTCAGGAATATGACTATTTCTCTCATTTACATGTGCCTGCTTTTCTATCTTTTCACATTTTGAGGGTAACTCTAAACAATACTTTTTAAAACAGTATATCACTATTGTGGCAACAATGGTCAGAAAGATAATTTCACCAACAACCAGAAGAACAAAGTCACGTGTTGTTGGAAAAGAGTCGATTGTGTTCCTTGTTACTGACTTTATAATCACAGTAGTTGGCATTGTTGAGCTTGTGGCATGCCGTTGAGTAGTAGATGTTTCACTGCCTATTAGAAACATATTCATGTAAGATTAATATGCCTAATTTAAACAAAGACCGGGGAGTTGCACATTTCCAAACATCAGCATTGGGTGTCATAAAATGTTTACAAAATATATATAACTATTTCAGATGCCACCCTTTAACTTTACAGGTGCGATTGGAAGAAGTCATTCAAATAGTAATGTTGATATATTCAGTTATTAAATAACATCTTTAAGTTATACACCTAGATAGTCTTGTAGAGATTATGTATATGCAATAAGAGACATAGTATTCATAGGTATTCAATATAAAAAGGTAATTTTCAATTTGGTTAACAAGTGCACTAGTGATGATACACGCAAATAGGTTCGGTTACTGTGCAAAAATCAAATCAGCAAAACCACACAATATAACGAAAGCCATAGTACGGAGATAAATTAAAGGATAAATAGATTTAACCAATGTCCTATCGAAGAATAAAGATGGTTTTCACTAAGAATGAGTACATAGTCATTCCAGTAATCGCAGAATTAAAAGGATCAACCACCAAACACAATACGTTAAAATATATATTAAATATATCATAAACCTATTTAAGTATATGGTTAAAAGACAATTATTTTAGAGTATCAAAGGCCAATATAAATCCTTAACTAGATCCTATTCATATATAATCTACCAGTACATGTCATTTTATGGAAATTGTCCTTTCAGTCCAGATATGTTACGTGCTAAATCAAGATATATAATCTATGGTTTATGCCACTGCTGTTAAGATCGTTGATTCTATATTATTGTGCACTTGATTTCCAATGTACCAAAATGATTAAATTTAACCCATTCATTATATACTAGTGCATATAAACTATCAAAATATGTGCTCAGGAAGTGTTGGTTATACAAACCTAGAATATGCAAAACGTGCTTCTAAATATTTTGAAAACGCTTGCATTAAATAAGTAGTTGTTTCATTATGTATTATGCTTACACGATACCTTTTTGTCTTGCTATATTGGATTTTATTCTATGAGCTTAATATACGCTGATGAATACCTCCTATTGTTACAATAATTGAATACTGCAAATTGAAAATTGAACTCTGATTTTTCCATTTGGAAGAAAATTATGGTAATTTTATCTATATTAATAAAATATAGGCGTCTCTTCAATATTTACCCATACAGCACCTGTAACTTAGTATTTTTCAGTATACGAAATATATTTGTCTGTATATCGAAAGTAGACAAAATGCCAATACTCAGCGTATATGCGTATTAAAACATGGAAGTCAATGACAATTAGTTTATGAGTGTATTTAATTGTCTTTTGAAGTTTGAAGTTATTTGATGCATGTATCTGTACATACTGTTTGATATAGGTGTCTTAGTTTAGAGAGATGTTCAATAAATAAATTACCACATGTAAAAATATATTTCTGACACCAAACGCAAATATTTATTATACATAAACATGCAGGGTTACGTTGTTTAAAAATGTGCAATTTGTCATGGTATACGCGGTCTTTTAGACAATTATATGTTAGTAGTATAAAACTATATACTTTTCTAGCGGTCAATGGTTAAAATTATTTATCCAAGGAAAATGACTATTGACCCAAACAGGACAAAATTGACCGAGTCGCAGTCGAGGTTAATAGTTCATGTTTTGGGTCAATAGTCATTTTCCGAGAATAAATAATTTTAACCATTGATCGCTAAAAAGGTAGATAGTTGTTTTATTATATTGAATAACATTAAAAAAAGGTAAGTCAAGAAGTAAAAGTTTTCGCCATCACTCCATTCGTACTTTCACTGCATTTGTTGAGAGTAATGAAAAGCATTTTACTTCGTAGTATTTGTATGTCTGTTCTCCACTAACCAGTTCAACTATTAGGGTTACATTCGTAACCTTCATAATTATATTCTCTGACTTGAAATATTTCCAACCATTCAAAGTACAATGTCACCAGTATTTAACTACATGCTGGATTCGCTCTTTTTTCAAAATAACGTCATCAACGCCAATACGTATACAACCTGACGTAACTATATAAACATATCAGTTGTGGAAATTGGTTTAATTGTATTTTAGCGTTAAAAAGTGGAAACTACAGTGTCAGTTTTAATTTACGGAATATAATAAACAGTTCAGTTTAAATACTGTTTTATCGAGTAGAGCAAATGGAGTGTGAATGGACTATCAGCATAAAAACGGAAAAACGTTTCGTTTGAACTATTGACTCGGTAACCGGGTGAAACCGGTTTCGACAGAATAAGTGGTCAATAGTTCTTTTTGGAAGGAATAAGTGGTCAATAGTTCATTTTATTTGACCTGATTAGTTCGGGTTTTAACCAATCAGATTGAAACATTCATGATGATATATGATACATATTTATATGAAACCATTACGTATGTTTCGTTTATTTGTCACTTGCTTCCGTTGAATTTGATGATCATTTACAGATGATTTATTTTTCAAACTCATTTTAACATTAGATTACTAAAATTAGATGTGAAACTCGAAAGAATCCGATAGAACATACTCTGCATTTTAAATAAGATTAAAGATAACTTTAGATGTATCATTAGGCCATATTGGCATTATCGTTGGCTTTTGAATAAAAACCCATTTTTTTTTTCATCAAATGGTAATATGTACATTTTTATAGAGTTTTAATGTCGTTAAGTTATTTTATTTATACTACGGATCAAAAGGGTAACCAATACACGGGCTACGTTGAAATATACAATAAAATAACTGTTTTCCCTATCCACTAATTGGACACAGTTAATAGTTATTATTAGTACATAGGGCTCCCTATTTAAAATTTGATTAATGAATGCAAAAGAGACATGTAATAATGTGTATCGTGTAGTACACACACATGTAATACTGTGTATCGTGCAGTACACAATACGCGCATTTCAATAATATAGGAACCAGTTATGATAATTGCACTGAATGTGTCGATGACGATTATGGCTATACGGTATGTTTTTTTAACAGCATTAGTAATCGTGTAATCCAAATTAAGTCACATTCTATGTTATTGGTCAAATACAGTGATTTTACATGAATGATCAATACTTGTTACATAAATATAAACACTCTTAAAGTAGTAATATTTTATATAAATATTCTATAATGTTATAAAAAACTGAATAATGAACGCACACAAACGATATAATTATGAATTAAATACTGTCATTGACAAGTTATCGAAATATCTTAAACAGTTTTAAATTGATTGTGAAACAATCGTTTCTTGGACAAATAACACTCAAAATCTTCCATGGTATAACCAGTCCAGCGCATATTTATAACGTGCTGGTGCTACATGTATCTAGGAAGACCATGAACGAACTTGATTTAGGTAGTAATCCCATGTTTAAAATGTAATCATCTTAATTGTTTGGACAACACGACGTACCTTTAAATTTCCAACATTGTTTTGTAACGTTGCTTTCCGTCACACATATGACAGCATCTCCACTGACACAGCATGATATGTCATCTTCGCTTTCATATGGAACAGAGTGCGAAGCTGATGATTTTTCGTCTGAACCAATCTAAATATTGGTAAAAATATCTTACAGTATTATATTTTGTCTTGAAACATGTTTACACTTTCGTAGTAGTCGAATTATCGTGATTTAAAACATCATTGATTTTATGAGCTTATCGCACAATTTCATTCAAGTTTTCCTGTGAGCTATATATTTATTTCATTGTGTAAAACAAAGCAATATTTGCCAGCAACTGGTAATATTTTATTACGGCAATCATAAGATTGACTCGAAATATTAATTTGATTTAATTTTATAAAGTATAACATACAAACTATCAGTGCGAGAGATAATAACACCAGTACGAGTTGGCTTGACACCACACCATTGTTAGTAAAACACCACTTATGTACATACTATTAAGATATTTTACATAAACTTGAACAAAAAAGCTCATTGATTTTATTATTGGTATGTACCTTTATTGTGACGTCAACTTCTGGAGTTGCTTTTGTAACTAAAACACCTGTGTGATTTATGCTGTTGTTCTCTACGACAGATTCTAAACTTGGTGGTAGATCGGTTGGAGCGACTGGAAATATAATAATTAAATATTATGAACATTCAACAATCCATTAGCATAAACATAAGCACCTGACGACGAGGGCTCCGCGGTAACAAAACCACCACTGGGAAGATTGAGTCTGGTTGTTCATTCAATTCAGTTTAATATTTTATTTAGTATTAAGAATACAAACGTGTATAGCATAAATAATTATGGAATGCCATAAAACAATCATATTGAGAACATAACACGAACAGACCTCATTTACCTTCTTAACTAATTATCTCATTTTTCTTAGCTAATAAACATAACCAAATATTTAAATGAAATACTATATAACTGTGATTAAAGTATTATTGGTGGATGTTTTCTGATGTATTATTCGTTATTAATCAACCAAATCATGTCTTAGTTTTGATATATGACCTGAATATGTTTAAAATATTTGTTAAAATTATTTTGAAAATAATTGACAAAATTGTCAAATTTGTTTAATTTTGGCAATCTGCAAAATTGTGGCTTAAATAGTATTGCACCAAATGTCTATATTTTATACACTCAAATGTAATACTTTTCGTAGTGTAGCCTAATTAAGCAAGTGCTTCTATCTTAAAAATCAATACTTTAGCGGCTAACAGAGCCACGTTTGTAATGTCAAATTATTGATATCAGATGTGTAACTGATTATACTAATAGTTGACAGATATACATATACCCAGGACAGTTCCAAGGGCGGATTCAGTGGGGGAGTGAGGGGTCGCACCTAGGTTCACCCCCACCATAAAATTTGGCAAGCATAGGTATTGCTTCTACACATTTACTCCGAACCCAAGTTACCATCTAAACGAATTGTGTTAAAACAAATTAAGCAAGTATTTAAAGTACCTAAAATATGTATAATTTTCATACTTCTAGCATGATTCTTGGGTATATTCTACTGTCGCCCATTGTTTGGTCTTTTTTTAAGTTTTTATTTCTTATCGTTAAAACTTTATCGTTTCGTGTAATTTTACGCTAAAAAGTTTGTGATGGCTGCACCAACAAAGTGAGCAAAAATTAAAAAAAAGCTGAACAGCTTTTTTACAAGTAGATCACCATCTGTAGAAAGTCAAACGCAGAAGAAATGGTATGTATATATGCATGTCATGACATGTGTAAATGATTTTAAATGGACCAGTCTACTAAAATATGTATACAATTAAACTATCTACAATGCGTATGCCAAACCTTCAAAAGCACCGAGACAGAAAGAACCTAACTGGTGGACAAACTGAGGCAAACAAATAATCAATACAACGCTGAAATCTATGTTTATCTATTTTCATTCAATGTTTTATTAAAAAAAGATTTAGCTAGAAGAACAATACGCTATTGGCCTAACAAGAGAGTGATATGCTATGATTGTGTGAATAAATGTCCAATGTCTACGTGGCGCTGTAGCGTTATAGGTAAGGTGTGTGCCTGTCAATCCAGAGGCCTAACGTTCGAGCCTGCCTAGCGACATCTTTTTTTTTAAATGAAAATGTTGATACAAAAAATTGAATGTATTCGTGTTATTATTTTTATCTTTATTTAAAAGTTAACTTATAAATGTATATACATTAAATTTCTGGATCCGCACCTGCGCGTCCCCTCTAAACTGAAATCCACGATCCGCCTCTGAGGTCAGTGGACCGATATAACTGCATAAAAGATCACTTGTAGGTAATTTGGCTCTTGTTTGGCCACGGCAATGCCTTTGCTTATTGTTTTAAAACTTATATGTATGTATTTGCATAATTTCACCACTTAATAAGTTAGTTAAAAGAATCACCGTAGATATTTTTACCATAATTATCATAACTTTGTAAGCACGGACGGCAAATGCAAGTAAATGAACGGATACATATTATAACGGGGATTTAGTATACAACTATTGATTCTATACTCCGACAGAAAGCGCTCATGGCGCTACCTGTATCTTGGAATGATAAATACTATTTAATAATGTATGTAATCTCAAATGCGGAAGATATGCCCGCATCGGTCCTGTTGTTTCCATCGTGTATTAAATACAATGGCCATCTAACAGAGACCGATGTCGTCACATAAAGAATATCATGAAAGTGACTGCTTTATCAGTTGAGGAAGAGAAAAGTGAGCCTGTGCCGAATCTGATGAATTTGAGACCCTCATGCGCTTACACGGTACTTTATTCGTCCATGCAATGATTTATGCTCTATTACATTCAGAAGTTTGGTACAATAGACGGACGTGAACCTTAGATCCATTGATTTAAAGCGGCATTACCAATGAATGACAAACATTTGTGTGAAAGCTCATCGTAGTCCGTTGATTTATAACAATCGATACTTCTCTTGCACGTGAATAAATCGTTTTTATTAAGCTGCTTCGCTGACGGAAATTATCATAAAACGTTCTATTTAATATTTTATGCTCGCCCAATTCTGCCATCCTTCAGTAGTAAAACATTCCTTAGATCTGTTCAAAGATATAAATGAATTTATGGACATTGTTATTACTAATTTTGATAGACCCTATGATCTGTATGAGAAGCCGCTTGTACAGTTCTGTAGGAAACAGTAGGGTTAGTACAACAGATTATAATCGTGGTGGATAGCTTGGGGCAACTGGAAATAGAGTAAGCTAATATTAAGAACCTTCAACAAGTATTAATTGCTAGCATACAAATACTTTATGCTTGTGACAACAAGGCAACAAAACCGCCACAATGAAACTTCAGTCTGGTTGTCAGTACAATTCAATATTCTTTCAGCATTAAAATAATCATGATATGCTAAAAAAGTCATATTGAGAACGTGAAACAAACATGTAATTTGTATGTATGTTATTTTGGAGGTACTTAATTTGTCTTATATTTTTAATGTTGGTCATCTGCACAAATATGGCTTAAATAGTTCTGCATTAACTGTCTATATTTTGGACACTGAAGTAAAACATGTTATTCGTTAGATACAATTAGTGTTATTTGACAGGAATGATATTCCCGGACAGATATACTTTAACATGCTAGAGCCAGACTACATACTGCCTTTGTAACACTTATTATATCGCCCAGAATACTATACATGTACTGGATTGGCCATCTTTATACCCTGATATATCGCCAACAGGGAGAGTTTGGGATCACTTAAAGATGAGCATATATTACCCACCATATGACAAAATTGCGATGTGCGTCACTTGAAAAGAGTACGTATAGTCAACAGAGGTTAACAGCCTAAATCTGTATGTGACCATAAACGATATTGAGTTTGAGATTTTGTATTATGTACATCGTTACTTTGAATCTTTTAACTGACACGATTGACCAATATGATATTGATAACATTTTACACCAGGAGACAATATCAAATATATATACCTCAAAGTTTGGCTTTTGTATCTACCGACTCATATATATGAAGAGTTGGACCAGGACGTGTGCCATATAGGATGATGACGATACTTTGAACAGTTTGGATAAGATAACATTCAAAACAATAATTTGTGTGCCAAAAACGGATTTACATTAACAAAAAGCATATCATTAAATGTATATTTATTCATATTTTATTAAATAATTTTGCTTTTAAAAACATCTAGGTGTGGTTCCTTTCTACCGAGTGAAGGTCTTAAAATTATTTAACAACGATCCCACAATCACGAGAAATCGTGACAGTCATTTATAATAATAATAACTTATCTAAAGTATTTGAATAAGTAAAATAGTCTCGAAAACGATACATATGAACGCGTATGTATTTTATGTCACATATATCTTGCTATAGTATTGGTTATTTGATAATTGTTGCAATCTCAGATGCGGGAGTCATGCTTTCCTCGGTCTTGTTTTTCATTGTATACTAGTAAATGCAAATGCCATCGAACAGAGAAGCATTGCCAAAATAAGGTAACATGGAGAATACCACATTCGTGCCTGTTACTCTAAAATTTATCAGTTGAGGCAGAGAAAGAGACTTGGCCGGATCTGATAAATTTGAGACGACCATGTACTTACACGGTTAAACTCTTGTATGAATGACAATAATTCTGTTAAAACTCATCGCCTTCGTTGAATTATAACAGCCGATACTTCTCTTGCAAGTGGATAAATCATTTCTTAGATATATATTTACCAGTCAGTAAGTTTAATAAGCAAGTTAGCTACATCGCTGACGGAAAGTATTATAAACTTGTCGATTTTGTCGTATAAACTCGCCCGATTCCGTCATCCTACTGTGTCCTAAGATATAAATGCATTGTTAATACTTTTGATTTTCATTTTGTTAGACCTTACCTTAATATAAATGTAAGTACCGTTTATGGGGTACTGCAGGAGAAAATAGAGTAAGTAAGGAAATGCACGAAAATAAAATTATTGTAACGGGACTCAAACTTGGATCGCATGAAGACAATCCACAGATCTAACCACTGCGCTATGCAGAAATATAACAAAGTCGACAGTATCAATCTAAATACATGTTCATATTGGTCTAAAATTCCTAGTCACACTTCCTTGTAGGTTTCATCAAAATGATGGTGATACATGAATAGTAAAAGCGTTAATTAACGCCAATAATGATTTGTTATTATACATCTTGCTAATATATGTTTCGTATTATAATCGATTATATACAGTCTGCTTTTTATATCTTAAACATATTCCTGAAAAAAATTTGGTGAGTAATTATTAAAACACATTTTCATTTTTCTGTCATAACGGTGCATTTTGTTGTTGCAATATACTGCTGTTTTTAAATATTTTAAATAAACAAGTTTATATAGAGAAAACAGTTAGATGGATATGACACATACCTAAAATACTTAGCGTTGCTGAACTTGAATATAAAGAACCTGACGCCGATACTATATCACATGAATACTTTCCTACAGACTGTACTCCTACAATAACAACTGCTCCATTACCACCGTGCATGATATTAGACACAGTACTGATTGCAGCATTTTGTCCATTCTGAGTCATGATTGTAGAGGCACCTTTCTTCCAAGTAACAAACAGTACATTTTCATAATTAGTGATGTTCCACGATAATGTTACATTTCCATTGAGACATCCATCTACTGTTTTATTCTCGTTTCCTGGCTCGCTTATAAATTGGGCATCTGTAATTACATAACACAAGATTGCAAATGCAACGACAGAATATCTGAAAGTAAATTGTAAAACCTTCAAAACACGTCGATTCGACTTATCGATTTAGGATAGATGGTATTTGTCACGCCATATTCTGTTTGATAGCGTGCATTCACTTTTTAGTAATTTGTTTTCATATTTAAACATAACGTTTTAATTGTGAATACTTTTATTCAAAAGAATTCTTAAAAATATTTCAGAAATATGTTTAGGAAGAAAATTTAAGACCCTGTTAAAAATTTACACGTATATCTAACCATTGATGTTAGGGTTCCTATTCTGTTCATACACAGTTTGCGAGAGAGCTTCCAATACAGCTTGTCCATTCACCCATGTTGTTAAAATTTCTATAATTCAAGAGTCTCAAGTCAAGCAGAGTACAAGACAAATGTTAAGACTGAAGTTAGTAACTACCATGTTCCCATACTTCAGATAAAAGAAAGGGTTATTATTAATGAGTGTTACTTAATAGATGACAAGGCACTTTTAACTTGTTTTAAACTTGAGATTTCAACTAACACTTTATATATACAATTTTTTATTTCACTAAGTCCCATATTGAAAAAGTCAACAAAATAGGAGTGGTTTTACTTGACTTTCAGTTGTCGACAGTACTATTATGTCAATGGAAATTGAAGCTATCTGTCTCAACTCTCAACACGATTGATAATTGGATTTAAGCAACAACTCATTGAATCAGTATACAAAAATCAAACGGAAAAAATTGGAACAATATTGTTGTTATTACACATACTGAAGGATTCGGAAAATAAACAACCCTCACTTGCTGAAGTGTCACTAGAATGTTGCTGTGTACGTTTGCTTATTTCTGTTAGTTTTGAAATTTTATTGAGAGGGGTGTCACCCCAGAGTGTCTGGACGACTAGCAGTGTTTATATATGAATTAAATATATATGAATTCACTGTATCTATATGATCCAACGGGTTAATAAATCTGTCATTTATATAGCCTGTAAGTAGTCATGAATCCATTTTGAATTATAAGTTAATTTTACTTTATCATAATAATAAAACACATTGCTAGATTATATGTTGCCAAATCAAGCATCTTATGCATTATGAAATAAAAATGAAGTTGTCGGGGGTATTTATTGGTTATACTTAGGTTTCTGTCTATGGATTTTGATTCAACCAACAATAAAACAGGTTGCTATATTTAATATACAATGGCTTAAAATTTTCGTCTAACACGATTAAAAACACAAAATTGCATCTAATTGTGTTACCTGCACTTATTATTGTTCGTTATCTGTGCAAATAAACTGACTTTATTGTTCAAAAAATATAACTATCGTATTTCTCATCGATTTCATAAAACAAATGGTTGACTTAACAGACACATGGGCGAAAAACATAAATCTTATTGCACATTGTCTTTTATACTGTAACAACAATTGTAAAAAAATGTTCGTTTGATTTACATAAACCAATATTCGCATAGAACACACAAAGTAATTAAAATTATGTTGCTTTCTTAACACAATTATGGGCGACCTAATTTCTAGAAAAACGTATATTCGCATATAACTTTATCTTAAGTACATATTAAAACAGGAAACTTTACAATTGTCAATTTCATTTTGAAAAATCTACAAACAATAAAGATACATACCAGATTTATTTATAAAATATATAACCAAAATCACAAACATTCTGGAGCTATCCATATTTGTAGTTGTACTTCCTCTTTCCGTGACATGAAGGCTATTATCCGGCACCGTACTGCTAAAGTCATATAACACATATCTTATTTTGATTAAACATTGACTTATGTTATGAGAACTAAAACTAGTATTTGAACTAACTAGAACAAAACATTTTTTTTAATTGACTTAGAATTTCTAAAAGCTAGTTAACATATTTAAAGGCGTCTGGATTTGTCATGTTAGATTAACCGTTTTATACAATGTATACACTACCGTACCAATAATCTTACATGTTACGGTGAACCGATATAAACTGTGTTTAAATTTATTCTGTGTAAACACAATTAAAATAAAGCAATTTCAAAGACTTAAACTTATTGTAATTATGATGCTATATAAAATGTATATGTTTGCTATGTGATTTCAAAAGCATAATAGACTGCTATGGATTTGTTTAACTTGAAATGAATTCAAAAAACACTTTCCCTGTGTTTGTAATAAAGTCAAAGGGAGACAAGTCAGATATGTGTACTAGTTAATTGCGTTAACACAACTGGATTTAAACTTGTAATACAACAAATAAGTGATGGAAACATATAAATTGTCAGCATTTATTAGTTTGATAATTTTACACGTTGCATATGGTAGGTGACAACTCTTTTTATATAAAGATTATTAAATGTTATGTGTCAATATTTAATTTATAACAACAAAATAAAAGCAACAACCAACCAACAAACAGATTACGTATAAAACTTATTTAGAGACAGCAACAATGCATATTGCAGTTACAACATTATAAAACACGTTTATAAATGTTAAGAAATACCTAGCCTTACGCACTTAACCGATTTTGAAACGCAAATGTTGTTCAATTTCATTTTTAACACTAACAATATAAAAACACGCATCATCGGTGCAAGTGGCCACATGGCAGCATCCAAAATATCATTGCTGTTTCATGTCCAATTAACACATTAGTCTAGAGTGTATCATCCCCGGTTCACAACACAGACTAGCCATCTACTCTTCATATACGGTACTATGGTAGCTATACGATGAGCTACTACCCGATGACATGCCATTCATGAACGACAAACAACGTTCAAGTGATGGATTGGTCCGTGTAGCCCACATAAATGTCTCCTATTGAGCATGGCTGGAATCAGCTCGGACGGCAGATCCGTGCACGTTATTATCCGCCAGGACCCCTAAGAGAGTTACGCAACGCCCTCGGACATGAGTGTAACAGCACTTCATAAGGTCGTACAGCTACAATAAATGCTTATATTGCTTAATCACACAATCAGAATACGTGCATTTAGAATGAACAATTACACAAATAATACATTCATATACTATCATTCCGTGTAATTTGTCAATTAACTGGTGATATAGATGTGCGGATAGATGCAATAAATGTAATAATGCGAATGAGGGTTATGGTTGTGACTCTTTATTGTTTTGAACCGGTCAGCGGTTTGTAGCTGAAAATAATTGCTATAAATTGAGATGTATTTGCACATTACCGACAACGTTTCTTCTAATTATAAGTTATTTTATTCTAAACACCTTTAACGTTTTATATATAATCACGTTTTAATATCAACTTGGAATAGCTGATATGAGTATATCTTAGTCTGCAGTTAAACATATGCCTCATATTGCATCACATTTATCACCTTATAATCATCTTTAACTTAGGAATACTGTATGGATTATAATCGGATGCTTATAAGAATATGTGTTTCATGGATATTCAGTTTGAATTTCTTAACAGAGAGAAGAAACTTAAAATTGAACCAAATTGTTTCGTTCAATAGTGAAAATGAAAACCATAATCAATTGTTTAGACAAATCTACAATACACGTTAACGTTAAACCTATTGCAAATAGTTTAAACCTTAGTTTTACAACACAAACTGAGCTATCTCTCAGTTTAAAAACAAATCACAAAACCCTTTGCTGTCTTTGTAAGTGTCGCTGAATTAAATGGAATACAAATTTTAAAATCTTTTTTCACATAACCATCTCCATCCATGCGAGGAATGTTACTATGACGGATACTCTAAAGCACATCCCACAATATGGGTTGATTGATGATCTTAAATTTTATATTTGTTTTCATTATATGTATTTATATATTTATATACTTGTTGTTTCTTTATCATAATGGCTAGCACACCTCGTCTTATCCATTTTACATCATGATCTTAGAATCGCTATATAAAGGATAGATGCCGTAATACTGTGTCTTTGGGTTGAATTGTATGTAAAACCATAATATATAAGTAATGGTTGACACCAGTTTTATTGTGATGGTAGATTCAATGAGCTTGTGTCTTTGGCTTATATTGTAGCTAGGTGCGCTCGCCGTAATCTTGTCTATATATTTTTGTGTAGTTGTTGACAAATTATAAGTATCTCCATATATGTATGTACATATGAAAACTTTCCCAAAATATCGGAAATATTGTTGTTTTGATTTTATCATCATCTTAATAAAATAAAAAAATGTTATGATTTCACTGTATCTTCATGATCCAACGTGCTTTTATGTATACACTTTATATTACGTGTGAGTAGTTTATGTTTATGTATGAAAATTGTCACTCCAGTGCATGTAAAACTATAGTATTTAAGCCATGGCTGACACAAATTATTTTGGGTTGACAGATGCTATGATATTGTATTTTTTTTACATACATTCCTAGAAACAGGTACATATTTTCCTGGTCTCTATGGATACAAGGAAACATTTGTTTTTGTGAAAAATAAAGTAGGCATACATACGTTATAAAACGATGGAATTGATTATATTATGCAATATGATGTTTCAATGATTCACATTTGAATAAACAAACAATTATTGAAAGCGTGTTAGTATTATTCCCGATATATGTATTAAATTTACATACAACAAACAATATTAATGAAGGTAAATGACATATTTATTGTTATGCTCCATTGTTTTAGTTCTTATTTTTTCTTACATTTATGTACAGTAGGTTTGTTAAAATATTTTGTTGGAATATATTGAGTTATCAACCTAGAGTAAGAAGGACATCATAGTGAAACTGATACTCGTCCTCAATAGCGTTTGTTTTGCACAGTTTACAGGTTCGGATATCCATATCAATTTTACGATGCCTCCCAGTTTCAACTTCTAAATTATGAGATTTAGCAATTAAATTTCCTTATCGAGACAACATTCAAATAAAGTTCATGTTTAATGCTAATTTTTAAATGATTATAAAAGCCCAACTTAGAATAGTTATGGACTGAGTCTCTCCATTTTGCAAGTATTGATCTTAAGAACATCAAATTAAGGTTGCTAAAAAGTTTTCTCATTGTGTACACATTGATTTGTCCAAATGCAGCAAGATCCGTTTGTAAAAAGGAGTTATTATGAACCCAATTGTTTCTCACATTACTGTCTAATATTTTAGCATATAATAACAGTGTTTTACATATCTATAACAAGGCTCTTAAATATTTTGAAGTCATCATTAATACAACGTTTTAATGATTCAGTCTATAAAGTGTACATTCTACAATCACCGAGATCTCCTGCGTTGAAACATGTGTAACGTTTGCATGCATATCTATAAATAAGTTTAATGGTTTCACGTTCTTAAATCCCCATATTTCACACCCATACAACAATATAGGTACAATTTTTCTATCAAACAATTTAAATAATACATTGTTTTGTAACTGACCATAATCATTAAGTGAGAAAAGAAGTGACACTTATACATGCTTGCCTAGGCCTTCTGACATTTTGTTGAATGACAGTTGGATAGAAAAAAAATATTCCAACGTAGTTGAAACATTTGACAACATCAAGTTGGTTATCATCGTAAAACCATATTTATATTGTTTGATAATCTACCACCATTCTTAAAAAAAACATTATTTCATTTTTATTTGTGTGGACTTTGAGATAAGTTTTTACCACAGAATTCATGTAGAGTGTTCAAGTGTCTTTGAAGTCCAACTGCGGTGTCCGCAATAAGCGCAATATCATCAGTATATAGTAGGATAAAGAGTTGTACTGTGTCAGGGAATAATTGTACTCCTCTACAATCACTATTTTCAACTAGTGTTGCAATTTCGTTGATGAACAGGGAAAACAAAATGAGTGAGGCTAGACAACCCTGTTTCAATCCTACTGGATTATCGAAGCTGTCAGTTTATGAACCGTTACATCGAACTCGGACTTTTACACAATCATACATTCCTTGTATAGACTTTAAGAGTTTACCTTTCACGCCATTTTAGTGTATTCCACGGTTTCCTGCGCTGGAAATAATCAAATGCTGTTTTAAAGTCAATGAAGGCTACATAAAGTTTGCCGCGCTTTTTTGAAAGGTATTTAGATATAACTGATTATAAAAATAAATTCATTGTCAATCGTTGAGTATCTTGCTCTAAACCCGGCCTGACATTCTGAAAGTTTGTTATATATATTAACATAAAATGTTAATAATATTGGTATATATTTCCCCAAATGTGTCAAGCAAGGATATGCCTCGATAATATTCAGCGGTGTTTATATCGTCCTTTTTATGTAGAAGAACTATTATTGCACTGCTCCATTTATTGGGAATTCAACAGTCTCAAACACACGATTAAAAACACGACAAAGAAGATATAATATAATAATTATGTTATGAATAAACACCCCTGGAGGAATATCATCTTGACCTGCAGATTTTTATCTTTAACGGATTTTAATACTCCTTCCTCGGTGATTTCAAGGTTAAACATTCACGTCGTCTATGTCAAATTCTATGTCGGGTTCTACACGTTCATTTTCACCTTTAACTTCCAAACGGAAATGATTTGTCCATTGATCATTTTATATATATTGTTTATTCTGCATTTTTACATAAATGATATAGGGTTATCTGCTGTAGACAAAATTTCTTCTAACTGGCACGTGCTATATTGTTGATTCTTCGATTCAACAGTAATTAAAAACTCACGTTTGGCTGCTTTATAGTTGACTAAACAATGTAATGATCGCGAGTGTCTAATTTACGTAGCCATTTGTATTTAAACTTTCTTACATTCACCGACAAATAAAACCGATTGTGAGAGTTGATCAATTGTTCGTGTATAATAGCAACACTCACTACTGACCTAAAGCAGTGACCGTATATCTTTAATGATATTGTTAATGTTATTCGTAACATAATTTATAATTTTGTAATTTATATTTGAAACTATATAATTAAAATAATCATTTGTTAATTTTAACCTAAGTAATTCTCTAAATATAATCATATTATCATTTGAAATTTGTACTTGGTGCTTACATTCGATGACCCAGTTCTATTTAAATTATTTACCTGAATAGTATTAGCCTTAATTGATGCAATAATTGGGAAATGGGTAGACTTTGTGCGCTCGCCTATTGCAAATTCTGTTGAACAACCTACTATAGGTTTATCACACGACAAATGATCTATAACACTGTTACATTTAACATTGACCCCTAAGTATGTTAAGGTACTGATAGCATTATCCGAGCATACACGACCACTGGCTATAAGCATCAAATTTGTAATGCAAAATGACAACTATTTTCCCGAAGTATTTAATACGGTTTCACCGGAATTTTCTAAGTTGAATGTCACATTCGAGCAAATCAGCATATTGTTCTAATTGGTGTACGTTGTTTTCACATCAATAAAGTCATAATTATCTGCAGTTCTGCTATTAAGGTCTCCAATATATTTTTAACCTCATCAATTTGTGTAACCCATGTCTCAATTAATCCAAATATGTCGAAACATTCTAAATACTCAATAAAGTCAGTGTCATACAATTTATTTTTCAACCCTTCTATGTTCCAACACAATATACGACAGTTTTTACAGTGTTCTGCACCTTGGCCTTCATCCTGTAGATTTGCGTTAGAGTTAGAGTCATTAGAAGTGGTAGTCTCTAAATTGACACCGGTATATTATAAAATGGCTTCATCAAATTGTTCGGAGGTATCCACTTCATTGGTAGATTCGAGACAACGAGACGAAAGGTTTACCGTATTGTATTTGCAACCAACCGTTGAGAAAGTAACCCGTTAGTCCCTTTTCCTTTAGGTAATGAAGTTTGTCCCTTTGCCTACCTAAAAATCACTGCCATCAATAATACCGTCTTCAATTAACTTGTTGCAACCGTTATAAATCATATATTTTTCGTCTTTATAACAAAAGCGCATTATAGTCATAGGTGGTTTATCGTCTCGTGCTTGTCGTTCTCTATATGCAAATATTATATCATCTATTGACCAGTTTGCAATGATATGGTATTTAAGCTTACTTGGAATCTCGTTTTCTATTTCAGGTCATCCGAAAATTCCCATTGAGTCAGCTTTGAAACGCGTTTCAAGTTTATTTATATAATTTTCTAGTTTATCTATTAGATCAAGATTTGATTCGAATTTTTCACTTATATGGTCAATATCAAGTTGTAATTGCTCCTTTTTGTCTCTGAGACTGTTGAGGTCTCGATCTAATTCCGTAACCTGTGAATCTAGTTTCAGTTGAGAGTGGTTGAGAGCGTGCATATATTGCCTCATGACGAAATGTGCAATATCGTCTTTCATAACACAGATTGAACTTTACGTATTTCCTAATGTGCGTTCTCTTCATTCGATTTTATAGCGAGCAAAAGAGTATCGGTGTCGCTTTGTCCAGGGTATGTTTACACGATGATAGTAAAATGAATGTTTCAGCGAAGCGTTTCTTTATAGCTGATAGGAGAGTATTAGTGCACGGGAAATTATAGCAAACCGCCCAATTCGTACATTGAAGGTCTCCGCAAAGCATGTTACTCACGAATATGTCATTATTCAAAGTGCGGTAGTCAGACTTAAAACATTGGCAAGACGATAATATGAAACCTTACACGGCAATATATAGTGAATTACTGGCGAATCTGTGTATGGATTGTAGGCGTGGGTTCTAATCTTCAATTTGTGTGGTCTACCATGGCCTAATTTACCAATGCTCAGTCTGTTAAACACGATGTCGATACCGATTATATCACATATGATGTTATTTAATTCCGGTCCGTTCACTGTTTGTGCTTACAGGACACTATACCTTTAGTCAAGCGTTACGAGCTGAGCGTCATTATCCGTGAATGATAATGGTCGTATACACTTAGTCAATATTGCACAGGTATGGAGTCGTAAAGGTAATGTTACTAAAAATAGAACAAAAATATATTCACCACACGGAAAATATCAAATAAGTCATAAATTCCAAACAATACGTGTTATATCCCTTTCCGATTCGAATAACAGTCTATACCAAAGAGTCCTACCAAAGCTTATAGCAAACAACTGGTTTAAATTCACAGAATTTCAGAACATATCGCAAACAGTGTTGCAGTTCAAATATAAATAAAACACAATCGGTTTGAAATTCAGAGAATGTAAGCAACACTACTACTGCAGTCCGTTGGGTACCACATTATTTCTGTCAACGAATGGTTCCGGGTTTGATACTCGACCTAACTATATTTTTATTCGTCTTGTTACCTGGGAGAAAATAACGTATTAATGAAAACTAATGCAATATATACTGAAGGAAACAGCTGGCACTGAATCACTGACCTCTAGCACAGAAGATCGTATACAAAGTTAGCTTTGGTAATTAAAAAGATTACAATTTATTATCAAATTAGTCCTTTTAAAAAATGTTATACAATTTATGAATGTATATATATGTATTAAGTTTGTTGAACATGCAGTCAGATATACAGATGATATAGAGAACGAGACGTTAAGAAGTAAAATATTCGAAGTTCATTTGCAACGATTTTGACTTGATTTGACTAGGTCAAAATTTGGAGTAACACATTATGGCTATATAACCACTCCGTAAGTTTGATGAGGATTCGATTAGAATATTTTACTAAATTGCACTCCAGGTCAAAAGACACATTTTTTTTAAGATTTAATGTCCATAACTATTACTTTCTAGAGTAGCCAGTTCAATAACCTGACCAAAAACATAACTACGTAACTTAATAGATTTTGAATGACAGGAATGAAGATTTTAGGACAATAACTCTTACATTTATTTTTTTATTTGGCCATTTAAAGATATATCTGAGAAAGCATTTTGATCACATTAAAGTAAAGTATTGAACAATCCGCAAAAGAACAATTTTTGAAGACTGAAAAGCCAAACTTTCGATATTAATTATCTTATTCGGTTAAATTATAAATTCGTCTGAGGTAATTTAGCTAATGAGTAAGTTTAGTGCAAACTCAAAAAAAAAATATGCAGATTTCATATAGTGTATACAAAGTTGATTAACGCATATCGATGATTCAAGGAATTGTCGATAATATATATAGTTATATATTTACTTTGTAACTTTGGTGAAAATTAGATAAAAAGTGCGGGTTTTAGAATGCATTACATGTCAATTTAAGGGCGATAACATGACATTAAATGTCTGATATGGTATGTTAAAATAAAACTCGTCCGTAATATTTGAGCGAGCCAGTCAGCCAGCAAGTAAGCCGACTGCTAAATGTTAGAAAAACAAACATTAGGTTCAAAGATTATTACACGTGTATTTTTCTTTATATCCATATTAACTAAACTGCAACACCACTTATAATTTCCTAAAATAAATATGAATTTAGTTCCAAAGTTCTGATATACGAAATATGGAATATGGAAAAGTCTTAGCCAACATCATTTAATAACGAGATAATGCATTTCACACCTGGTACCTTTTTGATGAGATTGTATTTTACAGGTTGTGAACAAATGGAACCAGTTTACAGTCCGGAACATGGTAACGCCACATTCTCGTTCAGCGTGAGCCCAATCAATACAGGCACATACATCTTAACACGCGAGTATAAAAATGGCACAGGTGTAACATTGATATTGATGTACCCTGATAGACTAGATGAAAGAACAAATTCTATAACGTTCATAGGAGATTTAAGTACCGGCAATATATCTTTGTTATATAAAAAAGTAAATAAGAACGAAGCTGGTGATTACAAGTTAAACAGGTTTGGTATACCGGAGGACTTTACACAGCAATGCGTCTTATTAGTTATACTTGGTAAGTACAATAATTTGTTAAGTTTGAAATGGTTTGTGTACCATGATTAACAATCAAACGACTGTTTTTGGTAGTATAAGCACAATTTGGTTCTCTATCAATTGAATAAAAAGGATATACATAGCACACAATATACATTTAACCGATACCTTATAAGTGAAGTATTTTTCGAGCAAAAATGACTGAGTGAAAATTAAGGACCAGAAGAAAAACTATGCAAATATAAAGGGCGACATTTGTATCAATACAGTTAAAAGTTAAAAGCGGTATTCTATTTCGAGCAACAATACATGACTTAAATCAAAGAAAAAGAAATTATAACAAAACTAAGTCAAAATACACTACAGGCGACATTTTATCAAAACAGATTTTGAAAATTATTTAAAAGGTTTATTCCTCATTAAAGCTTAATTCATTAATAAATAAGGTGTTGCAATATTTAACTGTGGCAGTTTTGTTGCATATAATATATAGTTGTGTGCGATTTGTATTAAGATTTTAATAAATGTCGCCGTACAAGAGTATTCTACACGCGATGAAATTTGTCTACGATTTTGGTTTTGTCCTATTGTTAATTGCTCTGCGATTCTGTTATCACTGTCGCTATGTAATGTAGATTATAGACAATATACATATATCCATTATATATGTGTTGTTAGTATTTGTTCATACCGTTTATGAAACGATACATAGATAAGGAACTGCTATTATATTTGATTAATAAGCTCATATGTAAACCTTAAATAGGCAGGTTACACTTTGACGGTTTTATTCCATTGATATAGATTTGGTTTGATATTTAGTTTATAATAAATGTCGGCGTACACGTGTCTTCTGCAATGGACTGAGTTTAATATATCTGCGATTCTATTTTTAGCCAAGTTATTTTAATCGCTCTTTGATAATGTAAAAAACAATCATTTCTGTAAACACTACCTGAATATATATTAGGTTAACTGTGAACCACCAACAAAATGTAAAAAAAATGTATAACATGACAAGGCAGTTATTGAAGATGGGTTATAATAAAGACATAATTAAATGAATAGTTATAGTTTATATTTATTGGCATAAATGGCCATTGTTTTATAGACCGATCACTATATGCTGCTGAGACTGCGATATACTGTCCTAACTTGACTCTATGAGTCCTAGGAACAGACATTTACAAAGACAGCTATTAACATTTAGTCACAATCAACTAAATAAAATTGTTTTATACACCAAACACTATACGCTGTCTGCTGAGACAACGTTATACTGCAATTACAACGTGACTGCGTGAATCCACTGTCTGAAGCTATGACGAAGGTTATTTAACGAATATTGAGTCAAACTCGATAATCTTCCCACTCATCTGTCATGATAGCCTGAAATTATAAATTTACAAGCCACAAGAACTGCTTCTACATAGCTATATCTAATGGTTGGGTGGGAGGGATTTTTATATATATAAAGTTATGAATTTCTTCATAGTTCAAGAGCCGTAAAAAACAAATGTCGCATGGATACCGTCTAATGTTGAAAGAGAGAGCAAGACGGAGTACCGTTCGAATCACATTGTCATAATAAACACCACCAGTCAGCCCCCTAAAAACCCAATTGAGTCTTTTATACGACAAATCCTATTATTGAAGATGGGTTGTAATAAAGACATAATTAAATGAATAGTTATAGTTTATATTTATTGGCATAAATGGCCATGGCCTCAAGATAAAAATAAAAAGTTTGGCAAATATGGATTACAAATGTGCAGTCAAGACAATTTTATTTAGAAAACATATCAGAGATATTGAATTGTAACTACTAACTTGGCTCTCTGAATCCTGGAAACAGACATTCGCAAAGATAACTATTCAAAATTTAGTCACAATCATCTAAATATAATTGTTTTATACACCGATCACTATATGCTGCTGAGACTGCGATATACTGTCATATGCCTCTAGTGGCATAACATACCACTAGGTGGTATAACATACCACTAGATGCACCGCCATACAATGGGGAAGCGGAGAGCAAGCAGCAACGAAGCATTCCTTAATAACATTCCTTAATAATTTTCTTAATATCTTTCTTAATATCTATATATTCTTAATCACTGCACCAAAAATCCTGGGCACAAACATACATAATACAAAACTCCTCAAATGGAGGCTAGGCTGACGCACTTCAAATGGAAGCGATTTGTCGCGCAAACCTACATAATACAAAAATCCTCAAATGGAGGAGGTCCTCAAATGGAGGCTTGGCTGACGCACTTCAAATGGAAGCAATTTGTCGCGTCAACATACATAATACAAAACTCTTCAAATGGAGGAGAACCTCAAATGGAGGCTTGGCTGGCGCACTTCAAATAGAAGCGATTATTCGCACCAACATACATAACACAAACTCCTCAAATGGAGAAATACCGATGTACTACAAATGCAATGATATAATTCAAATGTAATTGACTGCTTATGAATTAAGTAAAGCCATGACTGTATTTACCAAAACTATGGTGAAACCCGAACACTTGAGTTTAAAAAACAGTAAATGACTTCATTCAGCCAATTTAGAAATAGTTGGTTACCACGGTCCGATAAATGTACTCTGTCGCAGAAAAGTCCCTTATCTACTTCTACAATTTCCGGATATCTGATATAGGCTCCATTTAATCTGAGTACTTCAGTGGCAACTTTACTGTTTTCTGTGACCCTAACTCTTCCCAAAGCTTTATGGTATGTCTCATACCGCCACACTAGCCGAGGTAAAATTTGTGACCAGACGATCAGTACACCAGGTATTAAGTCCTTGATGACCTGAAAGGACTTGATGATACGGATTCTTAAATCAGCAGCTGGAATCTGTCCAATGTCATTACCACCTACATGTAATACTAATATGTTAGGAGGATCCTCCACCGTCAGCAGCATTTTAATTGTTCTCTCGACTTGCCGCCTTTTCTTTGCCATCATAAACTGACAGATTCTCTCTCAAAACCAAGGTTGACACCAGCAGATGTAGATTGCCTTGCGAAGTAATAGTAATAGTAATATTGATATTTGTGGTATATCTGAACACTGGTTGTATGATAAAGATTTGCATTTTTTAGACAGCATTGATAACAACTATAGGGCTCATGCAGTTGCTGATGCAGATCTGATTTTACCAAGCAGACGCAAAGTTGGTAAAGGTGGTGTGGGGATTTTATGGCATAAAAAAATAGATCATATGATCTCAACCATTTCTACAGATGATGACAGAATAATTGGAATAGAATTAATATTAAACCCATGCAATTGCTTGTATATTTTTCAAGTTTACTTGCCATGCCGAAATCACTCTATTCAGAAATATAGGGATTATATTAATAAACTTGAGGATATCTTAAGTATGTATAGTGATAAGGGACTGGTTATTGTCATGGGTGACATGAATACCGAATTAAGAAGTTCATTCGCTAAGCCCATATACTCTAGAATCTATAGTTTAAGCAAGTTTGTATTAGATAATAATATTTTATCTGTAACATCAACGTGCACGTGCACAGGGATGTCCTTCTCACATGTTAATTATAATGGAAAATCTGAAACACTGATTGACCATATATTATTTCCTGTCGAGAAAAAATATCTTATTAATTCCTGTTCGATACCGGATGATGATGCGTTAAATGTATCAAACCACAGACCAGTGCTCTGTAATATCACATTACCATGTATCGCAGAACTCGATGAGAGCAATATGCCACTTAGAGTAAACTGGTGTAAAATCCGTGAAAAAAAATGTAACGGAATATAAATATTATATTGAAAATGATGTACATTGTGGTAAATTCCTTAATAACGCTATTAGATCGACCTCAGATATTGATAACCTATATAAAACAATTGTTAATTCCCTCAATAATGCTACTGATGCATGTATCCCTAAGACAAAATTCAGACACTTTTTGAAGCCTTACTGGGATGAAGAACTAAGAAATGCACATAAGTGTATGACAACTAAACGTAAAAATTGGATTGGGGAGGGCAAACCTAGGGGAGTATCATTTTTGTCTTAATATGAATATAAAGGGGCGAAATGTTTATTTAGAAAATTGCACAGACGTAAAGTTGAACTCTATCTACAGAAACAAAATGAAGAAATAGATAAAGCTGCAGAAATTGATAGTGCCTCATTCTGGAAGCTTATTAATTCCAGAAAGAGAAAATCAAACATGTCACCTGGGACAGAAATGAAATTTAATGGCACCACATACCGGGATCAAAAATCAAATACAATTCAATGGGGGTATTTTTTTAAAGAGTTATACACACCTGATAATCCTATTGTGTATGATGGATTAATAAATGACAGTTCAAAAGTGAATACCACTTGATAAATAACTTATTATCGCATGTAACATACACAAATGTTCCGTCTATAAGTACTAACGAAGTGCTTGTAGCCTGCCGAAAAGCAAAACAGTTTAAAGCTTGCGGGTGGGATCATGTTTATTACGAAAATATTACCTATGGTGGTGAAATAGTACTGAAACTCTTAGCAAAACTATTTCAAAATATGACTACATATGCGCATACGCCTAATGATATGAAGAAAGGTATAATCATACTTTTATACAAAGGTGGTAAAAAGGCAAAGACTAACCCGAATAGTTATCGAGCAATTACTCTCTCATCAGTACTGTTAAAATTATATGAATCTGTACTACTCGATAGAATTGAACGCGATTGTGCGTATCAGAAAATTAATAAGTTACAAGGTGGGTTTCAACGGGGTATTGGCTGCATGATGACTTCTTTTGTTCTGCGTGAATGCTCTTACTTCGCTAAAGAAAATGACAGTCAATTAAATATTGCTTTTCTAGATGTACGCCGTGCATTTGATACCTTTTGGCATGAGGCTCTTATGGTAATATTGTTCAAATTTGGATTACCGTTATACATTCTTAAAGTTGTTTTTAATTTATATACCAATATGACCAGTTGTGTCAGAAACCAAGGTCACTTTTCAGACTGGTTCCCAGTATTACAAGGTACCAGACAGGGAGGGATTCTCAACCCTTTTCTGTACATCGTCTTTATAAATGATCTTATGTATAAGTTAGTAGCCTCAGAATATGGTTTTTATATGTACAATATTAATTGCTCCTGTCCTACATCAGCTGATGATATGGTTTTATTATCTTTATCTAAAACTGGGTTAAGTCACATGATTGATATCTGCTACAAATATGGTATCGAACACCATTATTTTTACAATGCTTCTAAATGCTCGGTCATTATATCTCATGAATCACGCAATAAATATAAATTAAACACACGTAAATGGATTCTTGGCGACAGTAAAGTAGATGAAGTGGAGCAGTATACACATTTAAGTGTGCTTTTCAATAAATACGAGAATAATAATGACATTATAAAGGAAGCGAACTACAAAATTAGGAGTACCTTTTTAAATATAATAAATTGTGGCGTATATTCTGGGGGAATTCACCCAGCAACGGCAAAACAAATATATAAGTCGGTTGTCTTGCCGAAAGCTTTGTACGGCTGTGAGCTATGGCATAATCTTACTAATGCTCATATACTTACTATTGAAAGAGCACATAGGTTCTGTTTAAAATACATTCAGTCAATACCAAAATATACAAGAACAGACGTAGTACTAAGTATGTTAGGATGCCTATCAATGGAAGCTGAAATTGATAAAAGAAAACTTATATTTTTAGGTCAGCTCTGTAGGTTGTCACCCTACTTCATAGCAAAGCAAATATTTGTTAATCGTTTATTTGACTATAAGTTAATACCTACTAAAGTTAAAGGTTTCATTGCCGATATAAAAATTGTTTGTGAAAAATATGATATTTCATCGTACTTAGATGAATATTCTCAGACAAGTGTTTTTCCGTCAAAATTTCAATGGAAAAAAAATAGTAAATACTGCTGTTTATGGGTTCGAAAACAAACAGTTACTAAATAGATGTCAAAATGATGAATCTCTCAATGGATTCAATCTTATCCATTGTAACTTTGATTTGTGCTTACTCTGGAAACTGAGTAAAACTGAAAGGATTTATACAGAATCATGTAGTACAATGGCATATATAATGTGTAGGTTTTTCTCAAGACCATTTCAGCAAAATTGTTCCAAATGTGGATTGCCATCTTCATACTTAGTTGAACATGTTCTACTTGATTGTATTTATAACAATAGCAAACGGGATAATTTATGGCAACAATTATATGTGAGGTTTGGTGTAAAATTGTTTTGCTATATAATGTATATGCCAACACGGGTACAATTAATACATATGTTTACAGGAATGAAATATTTCTTAAATGAAAAAGACAGCTTGGACTGTTTAAAAATATGTGTTTTAGCATTTCATAACATTTGGTATTGCAGTTATAAGTAATATGTCATGCAGTTAATAAACTATCAAATATTAATCAAAATCGTGCAAACTGGCTTATTAAACCATATTAAACGTTCTCTATGGCTATCTTATATTTCGTTTCGATAATGTAGCCATATTATAAAGAGAATATGTACCAATATGGATTCAAATGAATTTGCTTTTCATGTTAATAATTCTTAATTTTCGTTTCGATAGGGTTATTTCATATGAAGATAATTCATTTAGAGTCTGTGTATTTATGTGTGCGTGCGTGAGTGAGTGTGTTTGTGTGCGAGCGAGTTTGTTTGTGTGCGTGCATTATATTATAGCTATCAAATAGACTGTATATCGTTTTGTCAATTGTAAATTATCGTTACTTTATATATGTATTCAATCTGTATAGTATTACCTGTTTTTCATTTGTCTTTTGTCAACAATGTATATTATTGTTTGTATGCTCTCCTGTATGATTTGGAGGAAATAAAGATATATATCTTTTTACCAACGAGGAACCCACAATCCATACGCTAGATCTGACATCTGCAATACTTCACTGGCAGGTCAGATTATTGATATAACTGAAAATTCAACTGTTCAGTTGGGACCCTTATCTAAGTATTAAAAGCTTTCGAGTCTCATCTACCAATTTCTTTTATTTCGGTGTCGGACAAACCCCTAGCTGAGGCAGTAGTGGCTGCCCCAATGAGGAAGGAATGCAACTTATATTTACTCGGATCAATTCCTAATGCTGTGATAGCCTTAATTAAAATTGAACAAAACTGATATCTACTGACTAGGCCACCACCAAACTGAAATAGCAATTGCCCAGTTTTATTAGGCAGGAGTTTTAAATAAGTTTTCAGACGGCTGACCGGACATAAGTCAGAATTTAATGCTTGCAGGGAAATCACAGTACCCTTGCCTAATTGATCTGTCTTCGAATGCGGAATACGCAACTCAACGACTGAATTCTCAATAGTAAATTTGATATCAGATACAGATAAAGCATGGCTAGAAAAACTTTTAGAATCGGGAACAAGCTCCCAAACCCTTAACAATCCAAAATATGCTAACGAAAACGCTGTTGAGAACAATGTGGACTCATATTCAGAACTGCAAATTACTGGTAATACTTTTTAACAGATCAGGGGTAATTGGTCATCTGTAGTCAACCCTCTTATCAAGCGCTCCATACTGGAAACCATTATTTTAATAACGAAATTCTGAGTAACGTCATAAACATTATCCATTTTGCATCTGAAACCCACACCTGCCAGATATGATCTAACTGTTGCTGGGGAATTGCCTTTTAATGACAAGTGGGCTATAAAGTCATATACTTGTTGTATTTTGGAGGTCAAATTAACACCATTTTATAATTAACTCCAAATAGTTGAAATGTTTTTTCTCCGGTGTTATAAGCTTCTCTAGTATTGACCGCTAAAGATGAATCTAACATCACTTGAGATAGAGACCTGATATCATCAATTTGAAAGACTCTGGAACTGGAAAAGGGTGTCGCTCCGCCCTGGGTGCCTGGGTGCCAGTTGCTGAAAACGAACCCATTGCCTACGTAAAAGAGCATCTGCAATGCTGTTATGTTTACCTTCAATATGAACGTTTTTACCCTGTATATTACAAAGCAGTGTTTGCAAAACGAATGGTCGTAACAAATGCATTACTCTCTTTGATTTGGACGACTTTTTGTTCAGGATAGAAACAAGAGCAAGGTTATCGGTATTCAGAATAATCTTTTTGCCCCGAAAGAAATGTCCCCAAGCTTAAAAAACCAATACAATTGGTACCAACTCTAAGCAAGTTATGTCCCTTTATATCTCGGTTGACTGCCAGGCATCAGGCCATGCAAAGAAAATCCAAAAGCGTTCAAAATATGCGGCGCATCCTAGACCAGCATTACCAGATGCATCTGTAAAGAGCTGTAAGTCAAAATTACTTAACCATTCATGCTCTGGAAAGTAACATATACCATTAAAACAATCTAGAAACATTAACCAAGTTTTACAGACCTCCCTAATGGGGTCTTTTACCCTTATGAAATAATGGGGTTTATCAATCCCTGACATGGCATCAAAAGAACATCTACAGAATGAACGAGCAACTGGTATTGCACGTGCACAAAAATCTAGCGAGCCGGTTAGTGACTGAAGTGTTTTAAGATTGATTTTCTTCTTGTCCAAAACATAACATAACAAATGCCTCAGCTCAACTAACTTTTCATTGGGGATTCTGATCTTCATTTCAATTGAATCAATTTCCAGACCTAAAAATATCAGAATGTGGGTAGGACCCATTGTCTTATCATGTGCAAGAGGTACACCTATCTCCCAGCAAAGGTCTATGAATGAACCCATTATGGCCCCCCTTTCGCGACATATATATATATATATATATATATATATATATATATATATATATATATAAAGTAATACATTTCTTCATAGTTCAAGAGCCGTAAAAAATCAAATGTCGCATGGATACCGTTAAATGTTGAAAGCGATTGCAAGACGGAGTCACCGTTTGAATCACATTGTCATAATAAACATCACCAGTCAGCCCCCCTTCAATAACCCGATTAAGTCTTTTATACGAAAAATCCTATCGTTGTTGTACTTTAAAAGTATTAGCAATTATCCATGACAACAAATACAATTTCTTCAAATCATATTTAAGTTCATTAGAAACGTCAATCAACTTCTATATCATTAGTCAATCATCAGGTTATTTATTCGAATCACTTAACTAACAAACGCAACAGTTCATTTTTAGCTTTATTAAAATAAAATTACAACTTTCATCAAATAAAAAGTTCAATAATTTATGACCAGTGCACATAATAACTTATACGGACAATATAAAACATTTACTTCAATTGATATGTAATTTCTACCCTGACATGCTTAGATAAAGAAGAACTCAAAATGAATTAATATTACACAAAACAACAAGACAGTGGCTTAAATGTTTCAGATGGTTGTTTATATGTGGTCATAGGTTAAGGTTGCGCATTGTCAAACTGAATATTCACATATTCATTTTGTAAGTGTTGTTGCCATACTAAATATACAAAGTATGGTCAGACGTGTTGACTTTTTAAATAAAAAATATTTGTACAACATTCCTAGTATCCGTTATTGAGTATGTATCATATTGTTAAATATAAGCTAAGCAGGAGTTTATAGTATAATTATTGTATTACAATTATTTGTGTTCATATCACGATAAGTCCTGTCTTAAGTCAAATACTTTTTGCATACATATACTCAAAACAATTATTTCATTGAAGATGGATATTTCACTACATGCATATAATATTTTGATATATTTAACGAACGAAACCTTACACTGTGATACTAAATTAACAAATTATAATAAAACAAAAAAATGTGCTATTTAAAGGCATTCCCGATGTTCCGACTGTAGCTATAGATAGAATTCCAGATGAAGGAGAAGATGTCGTGTTGAGATGTAGTGGAAGTAGATCAACAACAGTTCCAGCTGGTCAGAACCTGCCGATGGTGTATTTCTGGATCGTTGATGACGTCACCAATCCTGTCAGCCCCAGATACAAATATACAGCCAACAGAGAACAGCTTACTGTAACAAATGTCAGTTCAACAGATACTGAGAAACAGATCACGTGTCGAGCTAAAGAAGACGTGACAGGGGGATTGAAATCTGCAAAAAGCAGTGTGGTATCAGTGCAAATATACTGTAAGTGTCAGGTGTTTATTTCATTATGTTTTAGTAATAACCTGAACCAGGCCTTAAAGAGATACGGAAATGCAGAAATAAGCATTAAAACTTAAAATTCGATAAAGTGACCGTACTTTTCATTAATTAATCAATGATCAAGTGTGCAACACTTTGGCTAAGGTATAACTCTGTCTCATTTTTAAGCATTTGTTTATATATTTATTTGTTTATTCATTAACCACACTAAAAGAAATGAATTCTTTGAAGACCAAGCAGACATTTTTCAGTTACAACTAAGTATATGGAAATTTAAAGACCTGATAATACAATGCATTAGGACATAGTAAATATTACATTTTGTAGCTAGCGGCAGTAAGATTGTCAACCTTGGGGAAATACTATTTGTATTAATCAAACCAAAATCGAGGTTGACAGTATTTTCCTAAACATTTCTAGCGCCATTCATATAAAATATAATATTGTCTTTATTTTACCGAACACATAATATTCGACTTAACAACCGAGTTTTTAATATGTATTCATAAACGTGTGATAAATTAAATGCTGTTGTCTGCTTAAGCATTTAACCGTACCTGAATGTCCTTTTAGCGGGACCAGTTAACTTTGTCAGTATCGCGTCTGACTGTTAATCCAAGGGTCGTGAGGCCGAATCCTCGCCCGGTCACAGTCTCCGTGATGATTGTTATATGACGTTGCATATTATTATTATTCGTTTTCACAGCTGATTCAAGTGGAAAAAGTATCAGTTATTTACCGAGGTGGAGTGTATTCGAGTACTCATTAACATTTCAGGATCCCAGGAAACGGTGATTAATTTTAACTGATCGTCTATAGCCACTCGAATGCATAACATGCTGCTTAATATGCAATCAATTGATCAATTGACGCCATTTTATAATTATTTTTAATCAATGGAGCCATCATCCGCTTTGCTATGAATATTTATTATTTAGTGTTCGACGTAAAGTATAAAAAAACATACTGACTGGCTTCTTGTAAATAAAATGTAAGTTGTATATAATTTTAGTTGATTTAAAATATTTCGAAATATTTCACGAAAAATGATATTGTTTTAAAAATATTGAGGTTTGAAATAAAATTTCGCGTAATGTGTTGTTATTGTACTTGTAGCTGTAGTATGCCAATTTTGAAATCAGAAGTTCTTCAACAATTTTAAACACAAATTGCTGGAAATAGTATTTTGTTTGATGAGAATTTTTTTTCTGCAATATAAGATATTTGATTTGTGTTCTTGAGATGTATATTAAGGTAATCGAAAACGAGATATTGCGAGAGTTTGTGTGAATACGCAAGCATTCACCAAATATCAATAACATGCCTTTCATTCTCCATATAATTCCTTGTTATATATATATTTATACACAATCAACAAATCTTTTAAAAAATACTTCCATACGATGTATCCAACTGATTCTATAGCAGTACGCCCATAGGAATGCATTACACATTTTCTATACAAGGATTCAATAAATCATATAAAATATTATTTAGATATATAAGATAGAATGCTGTTTGACAACCTTCTTGGGAGGTCCATATCTAATTAGATATGATGTATGCTTGTAAATATAATAAACATAACTGGAATATAGTGTTTTCTTCTGCACTCGACATTCTAAATAGTGTTGTAAGCATTTTTTTTTATAAAACGTGTTGTAAAGTAGTGTTGAAATCGTATGTGCCTAATAAAGAAAATCAATATTGTTAAGTATCTAATTTATCTAAAGCCTCATTTACATATCAAATTGGATTTATACAAGCATTAAGACATGTCTATACACAATATCGTAAGTTGTGAGAAAGCATGAAGTAAATAAATTAAGACGGTATGCTGGTAGTGTTACAAAACGCGTAATGTGTTATGTTTATATAACATAGGGCATTGTCGATAGTTTATCTTTTATGTATATACAAATATGCCGGAGTATTTCACAATGTTCTATATGTTTTTCACAATATCGGATTCGGCGAATGTTACAGATGTATATCAAATAAAATTCTTAAATAATTATTTCAAATAAAACATTGGCAGATTTGCAATTATAAAGATATATGACAAACTAGCATTTGCATATTGCCTAACAAATGCTATTGATTTGAAGTTCATTGAAACATACCGTATTTTGAATACTTGTTTATCAAACCGGAAAAAAAAACTTGTTAAACATATTTCTCATATATCAGGTTAATGCTATTTAATGTTTATATAAGATGCAGGAACAGTTTTTTATCTGTGTCCATAACTTACTCCGTAATTCAATAATTCGCTTGATTGTTGGTGCATTGCAATTATTGCTATTCACTTAATAAAGATGTTCTTGCATTAAATTTAATGGTATTAATTATATCGTATAGATGGACCAGAAAATATCCAGTTTCACCCAGCAAACCTTACATATGAACAAGATGAAAAATCTCAATTTGGACCTGTAAATTGTACAGCTAGCTGCTTCCCGACGTGTACATATACATGGGATAGGAATGGTGTGGCAGGTACACTGGTTATCAGCAATCTGACACGTAATGATGCAGGAACTTACACATGTACTGCCACTAACCATGGACGAGTTGGGAGACTTCACTACAACGATACTAAAAAGCTGGATATACATGTTATATGTACGTATGAGATGTTGTTTATTAGTTGTTGCGTCTTTAAATCAACCAAATGTGTTTAATCTATAAACCAGGGAAACGAACACATCATCAAACACCATGTGAGTGTTTTGCTAAATGCGTATTATTTATAATCAAGTATAATTTTTGATATGCAGATGGGCCTAGAAACATAGCATTGTCACCAACAACGACAGTTTATCACCAAGAAGTAGGATATAGAATACCTGTTATACAATGTACATCCGAGTGTTACAGTTGTAAATACTCCTGGAGTGGTCCTACTATAAACTCTACTGGAAGCCAACTTAGCCTTAGTGTATTAACGAGGTCTCATCATGGACGTTACACGTGCACAGCCATGAATAATAAAACGAAAAGAACACAAACTACTGACGTTACCATAGAAGTAGTGTGTAAGTATATCATTGACATGTTACCTAAACTTAAACAATTAGTCAATGAGCATTTTGTTTTACTTTTATTTTGTTTAACAAACACTTTTATCCAGTAACATAATTATTTTAATTGATAACTAAACATTCTACATCTTGAAAACAATATGTTATAAATATAAAATTAGATGTACTTGGGGTAGAAATAATATCTGGGTTGGGTTATTTCAATTAAAATGCATTTAGAACATGATAACATAATGTTTGCCATGCAAATTATCTTATAAAAGCAACATTCACTCCAGTAATCTCTCATATTGTCGGTTTTTACGATAAAACTTCCCTAATTATGACATTATCTCTAGGTTGAGATGAAACGTTTACAACTTTCTTGTATTCATATAATAAGTATAATAACCCAAGTTAATTTGATACATATCGGCCGTTGTTTAAATATATATATTCTTTATTTCCTCCATTAGGGGACATATACATGTATGCTATAACATAAAGAATATATCAAACATTGACATGAGTAGCAAATAAAATACAAAAATGTACCAATATTAAATAGAATAAATCATACAGGACATTTGGCATTTGAATTGCAAAGTGCTACATTGCACTTAGACTCGCAGATACATCCAATTACAAACATACATGAACAAAAGCGTGATGATGTACAAGCAGACACGCATACAGACTATAAAGCAAACACGCGCATATACTCACTCCCTCACAGATACAGGAATATGAACACAAACATAAATACATACAGTTTTAGAGTCAACTTAAAGCTATGTTTTATCACTATACAAAATAAAGTGAAATATTTCAAAGAAAAAAATGCTTATATTGAAATACTATCAGGATTCCGACATTATTAGGACGGAATCTGGATATAAATTAGCTAAATACAGACATATTACAATGTTTTTTTCTTTTACAATTGTTTCATTGAGTAAACAGGGAAAACATTGAAAAGAATTTTAGCCATGTCTGTAAATATTAAATGAAAGTTACATCATTATGAATATATTACACTTAATATGCATTCACTGATGATATCTGGCTCGTTAAAAGATTAATTCATAAGCATATTCTGAAATGAGTTTATGACTATTTCCAGACATAAGTCTTGCTCAGTTTTCATCTGAAGTATTTTGTTTAACCCATAGCAATGATGAGTTATTTGGGATTGCATATCAGTAGATATGAATCATAGAAAACATTCGAATCCAAATATTTAACGAATATCATTCCAAAGCATTTGTTTGTTTCTTTGATTAACCGCACAACCAAACACTAAATGGAGAGATAGTTCATTTTACTAAAACATGTTTCTATTAAAATTAGTATTAAGCTTAACTATATATCAAATGATATTTACCAACATAAATACGTTGCAAGACGATTTATTTAGGCAATATTATAAAACATACAAAAATAAGCATTGTACACCAGCTATTTGGTTACATAAACTACGGAAAGCAGTTATAAGAAGTAATATATTACTTATGTTAAAGAAGAAAGATAGAAAAGAAGAAAACATGCAAACGTTAAGAATGCAAAATACATCGAATACATATTCGAAAAGTGAGATCAGTACAACTAAAATTATATTCACGAGGCCATGTGAATCACAATAGTTGTCATGGCGATAGCTCTGAATTAGCATTATGCGCAAACTATTCTTAATGTCAATGTCGTACTTAGATAAAACACTAAAAATAAATAAATATCTTGGTTTGGCTAAAAGTTCGAAAGTATGGAAGACACTTGGATAAATATCTAATAAAAATTTCAATTTACATACATTACATAACTTGTGATAAATGTTTTAATTTAGATACACTTCTTGACGTCGTCCACAAAGTGTCGTCATGTATGTAATAGCATTTCGATTTAACGTAGCTGATATAATTTTCAGTGTTTTGATAAATATGTTGTTTCATGGAAGAAATTCAACATCAATTAAACCTTAGGCAGCGGACGATTTCTTCCTTTGTGTTTAATTGACCGTTGACTAAGAACAGTAAATTGTAATTGAAAAAAAAGTATAAACGTACATAAATTATTACCTTATTGCAATTAAAATGTGCGCCGTAAGGATTACGTCCCTGTAACAATATTAAGATAAAACTAAAGGGAACAAATGGGTTAAATTTGCATGGACAATTATTTTAACTGAAACAATAAGATAAAAGAAAATCTATAGTAAACTTAACGTATGTGGCATGCACAAAAGCAGTTAAATAATTTTAAGACCTTGTTGCAATAATCGCTTTGACTACCAAATAGCTTTATTACTTCGATGATGTATTTTTTGGACTTCCGGTTGGGAGAAACCATACTGGTTTCTTCTTTTTACTACATTCCTCCCCGTTTTATGGAACTGAGAGGCACGGTAGTCTTAGCGAGAATCACAGTCCCTTGTGAGGGGCGTATACCCATGTCACTGTACTAAATATTAGCCCTTAAACACAGTCCATTGCGGTTTTGGCCTATACCCGTGTCACTGCACTGGATACTAGCCCCTTCTACCCCGGTTCCAGGCCCGAATCTAGGTTCAGGGCCTGATGCCATACAGGTTTATGCCGTTCTAAAGTAGGAGCCTATCCAATGGAATTCTTTTCAACGCCGTTCGCGGCTCATTGTTGAACCTGACCACCTGACCTGTGAATCCGAAGTAACATTCTGGAAACGCAGTTTGCCAGCTCTCTATTGGGGTAAGCCTCCACCAAAGCAATGTACATGAATTCGTTGCCCTGGTGAACACACACGGCTGACAATACCTAAGCATTCCTCGGATACCTTTGCAGCCATCTTGTCCTCCCTGCTCCCACGTATGTGCAATATTAGCGTATGGGCCATATTGCAGAGACTAAATACGTATTTTAACACTATGGCCTGTTCCGGCCAAGTTGAGGAAGGATCACTGTGGTCAAGTCCTACTTCACCTAGTGCCACCACACTGGGCTCTCTCAGGAGGTCTTGTAAATTTTCCCGCCTGCGAGCCGTTAGTCGCGCTATCTTTTTCGGATGGACTCCAACAGCTATCCTCCAGCAAGGGTCTGCGTCCAACAACACATTTTCATACCCCTTTGGGTCACAGAAGACCATGACCCCGCTAGTCACGTTGACTTTGACGACTGGAACCACCTCGGTTTCTTGACGAATTATCTTGCCTACGTCCGAGAGGTCACAATCTAGTCGCCGAGCGAGACGATCTATATGAAAGTGGCTGTCGAAAGCCTCTCTGAGACCCGATACTCTAACCACTTCTTGTTTACTCTTCACAACGCTGGTTCTGGGCTGTACTCTTACCATTGGTGAGGTCCGTGCTACTGTGGCATACAACCTTGGACCCACGATACCTTGACTGGTCGAGGGACTCACACGTAGGAGGTCCCTGTTTTCAGCCCTCTCTAGTTTTTCATGGCTGGTGACTGGCAGCGCTGTGTTCAGACTAGCAGTTGGAGTGCGGGGGGTGGGGATGGGGGGGGGGGGGTTGTGGGTGGTGGGTCCATGATCTCCGTCGTCTCTGGCTCTTCCCTAGACGCTCGGATAACTGGTGAATTTGGAAGATCCGGGTCTGATCTTAAGATGGCCTCCTCTTCACTAGGATAAGATTCTGACTTCACCGGGCTCGGCGAACACTGGTAATCCAGCTCTTCTGTTTCCATGGTGGAATCTAAAGTGAGCCTGAGCCTCCCGTCCCCTTCATTGGGGGAGAAAGTTGACAGGGCGAGTGGCTCAACCTTCTTGTCTCCCATCAAAAGAGCAATCTTCGGTGTCCCTCTATTTCCCGATGGGACATCCAGTGTTCCTGTCATGGGTACGATGGGGCTTACCTCCATTGGGACAGGTTGTGGGGACTCTTCACACTGTGTTGCCATATCCTGAGTCTCTGACGGTCCTGGCTGTGGATTTTCCTCATATTGAGTACTCTTCTCCAGTAGGACCAGATTGGATTTCTTGGATATGGGAGGTAGGCACGAAATAGAGTGGGTCGCGGTTTCCGAGGTCTGCATTATTCTAGGAGTTCTTCTTGTGGCGAGACCGTCATGCTCCTGACCATGTATTTCACTCTCTGCACGTCAACTAGAAATCACATCTGTTGTTAGATTTTTTGCCCATGTCCTCCAACGTCTTCTGTGGTTCTGGTGCGTCTTTTTCCGCAGTGCGACCGGTTCCCTCAATTATTTTCCGAATCTTTCAAACATGAACGTAGAGATTCCCTTGATTTAATGCAGCTCATCAGGCATGACAGTGGTCTCCAATTGAGCAGTACGGCTGGAGAGTTCAGCCTATCCAACTGGAATTCCCTAGGAATGCCCACCCGACGACTCGACACAAACTCTCCATTGCACTCTTGGTTTCGGGAGTGATATCAGAGTGGTGGTCAATCACTAGATTTTGCTTGACAAACCGAACGAGTCCTTCCACTATCCCTTCACCTCCAAGGACGTATTTAGCCAGGGCGTTCAGTCCGGAGACTCTTGCCTGGTTGAATCTCTGGCTTTCTAACATCGCGGGTGTCTCCATGTCGTGAAACAGTTCCGGGATGTGTGTTGCATAAACATGACGTTTTATCTTTCGAGCGAAAACTTCGCAATCCATTACAGGGCACTTGGATCTTTTGATGCGATTGGCCGGTTTATCGGCCTTAGGAGCTTGAGCTGGTCTTTTTAGACTACCCGACTTTTCGGTCACCACCTTACGTCCGGATGAGGTCACAGATACTGTCAGTTGACGTTTAGATGCTTCGGTCTCCTGTCTATGAGTGACTGGTTTTTGGCTGGCACGTTGGGAAGGTTCCTTGTGCAGCAGTGGTTCAGATCCGGGTTGTGGAGTGTTGTGGCGATCTGCAGCGATCTGCCTCTTCCTCCCTTCACTGGACCTGGAACTGGGTGCACAGTACGGGGTCATAGTCTTTTCTATTAACCGTTGTCTTTGGCCTGTCATACTATGACTAGTCCTCTGACGATTCTGGTTCCTTGTAGACTAGATTCCGTCTTATAATGACTGGAATGCTGGTCACTTCTTGAGCGTCTGCATTCGTGGTCCGTCATAGGTAGACTGGACCTACGACTGCTCTTGGAGGGTGACCTGCCCGTAATCTGACTGGGCTGTTTACTAGATTCCGTCTTATAATGTCTAGAATGCTGGTCTCCTCTCGAGCGTCTGTGTTCGTGGTCCGTCATAAGTGGACTGGACCTTCGACTGCCCCTGGAGGGTGATCTGCCCGTCGTATGACTAGAATGTCGCCTCCCACTTATCTGTGTGTGTATCGAGTCCGTCATACGGAGACTGGACTGTCGACTACTCTTATTCCCTCCAGTACGGTCTGTCTTTTGACTGGACCGTTGATCCTGAAGTGTTCTGAGGGTAGGACTACTTTGTAGTTCCCTGTGCGGTCTCGGAGGCCACAAAACGGTGCTGTCGTATGATGACATTTTCCTCAGGAACCTCAGCCGCATTCGTCTGAATAGACGGCAGGTCAGCGCTTGCGAGGCGGTAGTAATGATACATACCATCAGATGGTCTTTTAGTTGTTGACTCTGCTGCCTTTTTTTTCTTGGCCAGGTTTCGCCCCCTGGATTGGGTAAATGGCCCAAGATTTCATCTACCACGAAGAACATCTCCAGGGCTTTCTGAAGGTCATATATTTAACTAAAATACCTTCGGTCCAAGGCCAGCTGGTAATGTCTACGAATGAGTGCTTTGAATGACTCCTTCGGGAGATTTTTGACCAGACCGAGGTCATCAGCAACCCTTCTAGCTAGGATTAGGTGCCCTCGACGGGTGGCGTCCATAATCCCCTTCTCTGGTTTGGACGGTAACCTACTCCAGCCTTCTATGGACTCCATGTTAGTTGGATATACCTGTAATTAGAATATATATTAGCACTGGTAATGTCATTACTGGACTAAATGATCTGCCTCACACTGGGGACAAGTGTGGTGGTTTAACCGTTTGGCTTGTTTCAGTGTTAACTTAACACATGACCCGTGAAACAAACCCAGACACACATTACAATGGATCATAACCCGACCATCAACGGGTTGCCTACAAATACAGTGTAAGTCTGGACTTACCTCATTTCGAGTTTTTACCTCGTCTAGCTGCCCTGGACCTGCTTTCTGCCTCTTAATCCATGTTAGGTCTTTGTCTTGACATCTCTTCATTCGATCATGGTTAACTGTAAATACTGTATTTCTAACCTTGACCTTGAAACGATATGGGGTTATTTTTTCTACAATTAACCCTGGACTTTTCCATGGCGATTGCAACTTTTTGCATTTACCTGTAATCTAAGATATACACTGGATCTCAGACACTGTACGACCTTTCCAATGCTTTTATATCATCATCCCTTTTCATGCGCTTCTGACTAGTTGCGTGAGATTCTCGAGCAATCTTGTGTGCCCTCTGATAAGCCTCTTCTAATCCTAGTACATAGCTCTCGATGGGCTTTTCTGATGATTCTTGGCAACAGCAGAGACGCTGGCTGGGTTACCTCCCTGCCAAACATTAGTCTATCGGCGGTAAATCCTGTTTGCCTGTTAACTGAATACCGTAAGGCACCTGCCAGCTGAGGTTAGTATTTGTCCCAGGAGTTTTGTGCCCCTACAAACATCGCACAGCATCCATCAGAGTTCGATTGAACCGTTCTATTTGTCCATTTGCTGATAGCCTATATGGGGTGGTCCGGGACTTGTGAACCTCCAACAGCTGGCAAACAATTTACTTTCAAAGTTCCTTCCCTGATCTGTATGAATTTGTAAAGGACAGCCAAATCTGCTAAAGAATTCTGTCACAGCTGCGTGGGCGGTCACCTCCGCTATTTGTGAAGGTAACGGAATACATTCAACCCACTTGGTAAACTGGTCTACCATCATAAGCACATACTCGTTACCCTGCGGGGTTCTTGGCAGTTGGCCTAGGAAATCTAAATGGATTCTCTCCATAGGTGCCCCAGCCTGGTAACTAGCTAGAGGGAACTTTGCATGCCGGGTAGTTGTTTTTTCTTTTATTACACACCCCACATGTAGCTACATAGAGTTTTATCGTGGATGACATTTGGTACCAGAAGTACTTTTCTTTAATACGTGCCTTTGTGCGATCTCCTCCCTGATGACCTGATGAGGGTAAATCATGATGTGCCTTAATCACTTCCTGCTGCATGCTCCTCGGGATTACCATCTGAATCTTGTTGTTTGGTGCCCTTCTCCAAACGGAGCCATTTTCTGGTATTTTGAGGAACCGGCCAATCTGTCACTGCTTTTATATGTCCCTCACCTAGTTGTAATCCGTTTGGCCCAACCCATCTGCCCAAGAATTCTACTCTTCTCTGGAATAATTCGCACTTCTTTGGTTTGAGTTTCACCCCGTAATCTCATTACTTCTGGAGAACCTCCCTTAAGTTTTTGAGGTGGTCCTCGAAATTCTTTCCCATTACGAATATATCGTCCAGGAAAGCCAGTACCGTATTCCAGTTTAATCCCCGTAATAACAGGTTCATTATCCGGCAGTACGTTGCCAGAGCATTGCATAACAAAAAAGCCATTCGGACAAACTCAAATAATCCATATTTGGTTGTAAAAGCAGTTTTTTTACGGTCAGATTCTTTAACTCGAACTTGCATGTAAGCAGAATTAGCATCTAATTTCGAAATTAAGTATTTCCAGCGAGGGTGTCAATACACTCTTCGACTAAGCGAAGGGGGAACACGTCTTTAACAGTGACTGCGTTCAAACCCCTATAGTCGACGCACCATCTGACTGACCCGTCTCGCTTCCTTATAAGGACTGCTGCAGAAGCCCATTCAGACACAGATGGTTGAATGACTTTAGTTTTCAGCATTTTGTCAAGGTGTGCTTTTTTCTTCCTCGACATATGCCAATGGTGTCCGTCTAATACGCTGTTTTATTAGTTTGGCTGTTCCTGTGTCCATTGAATGCTCAATCTCAGTAAATGATCCTAAGTCAAATTCATCCTTGGCAAAGACATCTTCATATTCGACTAGCAGATCTTTTAGCTGTTCAGTCTCCTTTTTGCAAAGATTGATTGATGACCGATCGAGCAAATCCTGTAGGTGTGAGGGTAATGGTTTATCTTTTACGATATTAACAATTACCGGTACTGCAGGGTCGTTATCTGGTTTTACTCTCGGGTTGATAGCTGGTAATGCAACCATTACCTCCTGAGCTTTGCCCATTGTGTGACGACTCTTCAAAACTATATTTTTATCAGAAGTGTTTACCATGTAAATATTCGCTATTTTACCCCCTTTGTGCAAACTGCGCGATACTATTACTTGTACTTTGTACGATGGTTCTACCATGAACTGTTCCATACTACATTTAGTTTCGCACTTCATCAATTTCACAGTGTTAGGAGCCACCACTGTTTTCTGGCAGACCGTCACTTTCGATACCTGTGCCCTTCCTTTTGCACTCTGTATCTCCATGGAGATCACTTCCGATCCAACTCTTAGCTCCGTAGTTTCTAGGTTGATAGTAATGCCGTAAGCCTTCATAAAGTCTAGGCCCAGTAGCATATCATCCTCTATCGGAGCTACATACACCTTTCTCTGTACCAAGATTTCCCCAGTCGGAGAGGTATTGGCCCTTTAACAGAACCAGGGATTCTCATCTCTCGGCCCTCAGTTTGAAGCATAATTCTTCTCACGACTGGCCATGGTCCGGTTAACCTATTGTAAACCCTATCCAAAATTATGGTTACTTGAGCTGCTGTGTCAACCACTGCCTTAAGCTCGAGATTCTCTACACACATTGGCACTCTCAACACTGAACATGATCTTAATTGATTAATTGTTATCGATTCCATGTCCCTTGATTTTCTCTGGGTATGATTTTCCTTAGGAGTATTCGCCTTATCAGGTTCTAGGGTTACCGCTCTCTCTACCTCCTTTCAGGGTTCTCTGCCTGCATCCGACGTGTGCTGGTTGTCCTTCTCGATAAATATAAACTCTCGACCGGACTTCTTATTATCAGAGTCTGTCTCATCCAAGATCTTCTCTTGATCGGACGTTGAATTATCAGGGTGGATCTTCTCCAGCTTTTCCTTAACAAATATTGACTTTAAGTCTTGCAAGATATCGCCGTAGAAGTGCCCATCGTCTACTACTTGTGGCACTGCATTTACTTCGACACCTTGCTTTAGACCCCTTTTCTCATTTTGGGTCGAAGTCAGGCCTAACAGTCCGACCCCTCGTCGTTTAAAGACTCTGTGACCTCTGACACAAACGACACTTTCTTTGTCTCAGCTTGCAGTGCTGCTGGGCATTCATTTTTTACGTGCCCAATTTCTCCACATCCGTAGCATTTTGTACTTTTCCGGTCTCTATTTGGAGAACTCGAGGGAGATTGGCGCCGGTACTTGAGGGTTGTTTTTTAACTTTCCACCCCCGCCGTGAGCTTCATAAATCCATCAGTGAGCTGCTCAATCTTGTTTTCTAAGCTTTGCACTCTATTGGTTAGCTTTTTATCTTCTACTAGGACTTTTTCCCCTTCTTCGTCCGGTCCCTTTGCCTTTGGTGTGTGCGCTTGTCGATATACAGCTTTAGCAGATGGCAGATAGTCCTCGTAGATGTCTTCCTCAACGTCTACTTTGGAGTATACTGACTTGACATCTGTTTTAGACCGTGCATATATTATGCGGCCTGTATGTTGATGTCATCGAACTTTGTCAATAGCCTCTTCTATTGGTTTGGGTCTTAAATTTAGAGCATAATGACTGGCTACTTTATCCAGACATCCTTGACAGAATTTGAGGACGGACTGTTTGTACATCATCCCATCAGTCATGTCTGGATAAACTCGCATTGATAAAGTCACAACTCTATCTGCCCATTCCACCAATGTCTCTTTCTGTGATTGTACCGCATAAGAGAAGTGCATTTGGGCTGTTTCGGGAAGGTCTTTTATGTCAAACATTTTTTCTAATTTATCTAAAATTACTAAAAAAAACAAGACCCAGTTCCCTCTCTACCAATCTTGCATAGAATTCGCTGGCTTTGCCATCTAAACACCAGCACAGATGGTTTTTCCTGTCTACGGAATTCCATTTCTGCCCATTGGCGTACGAATTGAATTTTGTTACGAACGATTGCCAGTCCCCTTTCCCATCAAAGGAGATATTCTTAGGCAAAGATACTTGTCCCTTGCTTTTAAAGGCTTCCCTTATCATTCTTGTTGGCCCCATTGAATTGTTTGGTCAGGCATGTGGGCATATGGTACTGCATACGTACGGTTTGGAGGTGCCAGTTGATAATAAATGCTCGGCCCTTGCTGGTATGCAGTGCCAGGGTGTAACGTGGTTGCATACTTCTGAGATGCAGCTTTGTGTTCTTGTGTCTCCCAAGTTGGGCGCTGATCTCGCGCAGGATCTGTCGTTTGTTGACTAGTTCCATAGTAGGTATTGGTTGGGTTCATGGTCATGGCTTGGCCACCATCCGATCCCCAATATGGATTTTGGGTGCGTTCATCATACCCCATTTCCCTTACTGGATCTGTCATTGGGCGACTAGGTCCATAATTTGTGGGATATTGGTAAGACGTCGGCATTTCCATTGCTGGAGCTGTCATTGAGCGACTAGGTTCATAATTGGTGGGTTGTTGATGAGAAGGTGGCATTTATCGCGACACAATTGGTGCAGGTGGGCCTTCATACTCCAATGGTCGTGACCTTACACGTCTGGCTGAATATCTAATATCGGAAGGTGGCTGGTATATTTCATCAGACCTCAACCGTCTTGGTCTGTCTTGCTGCTTTGATGCTATAACACCCTCCGTCCGCCTGAAGAATTCAGCCTCGTGTCGATTCCTTTCTTCTAAGTTGTCGCGGTCTTGGATACAAGGCGCTTGGCCTTGAAATTGATGGTCTGACATACTGTGATCAGTTGTCGACTTAGACAGGGGCTTGTAAGGTTTATAATCAAACTGTTTCATTAAGAATTCCCCGCCGCGTAATTTTAAACTCGCGAAATGCTCTTGTGTTATATTACCGACTTTGTCGCGCAAGTCTAATATTTGTTCCAGTATCTTGCGACCTATACCCGGTATACTTAATAAATCCCGTCTTAAACAGGAATTTATTTGAACCTTTGGTGGAGGCAGATCATTATCCATTAATAATACACATAATCTATTCACTAAACATTTTTTTAAAGGAAGGAAAAAAAAAAAAATTAAAATAATTCAACATTTACAAAGTGTCCCTTTAAAATTTTATTTAATTTTGACAGTGTCCCTTTAAAAATGCCATTACACAGTGTTCCTTTAAATAACTAATAAGTGACATGAATCTAAAAATTAATTTGACAACAATAAGGACTAGTGATGGAAACTTGACTAACCTTGCAGCCAAATCCTGTTGTATCTATCCTGTGTCTTGCACTAGGATTTACCGAGACGGAGTGTTGATTACACAATCACGTCACTCGTTTTCTTAGTTGACTTGATCGGAGTAGCTGGTGCCACCATTCAACGTTCTGTCGTTATTAATCGTTTCGCTACAACAAAGAAATTATTACAAAATCAACGTTGTAGCCAGTCCGATAGATTTCATGCTTGTTATTCTTATTTAGATTTTATTAAGATGCTTTTGTTTTTTCGAATTTTTTGAAAAAAAACAACAAGATGGCTGACTTTCACGCTACCAAAAAAAAATAGAATTATCTCCGAGAGACAAAAATAAATGTATTAATAGCAAAATGCAGTGCCGAAAGGGAGTTTACACAAATACAAAATATACAGACAATACGAGAAATCGTAGTGTTACTCTATAGCGGACCAAACGCTATCTCAAGGAGATTTCTCGATCCGTGAAGCAATTTCTGCCCGCCACAACAAAAAGACGAATTTCCCAAAAATGTGCGAATAAAGTTCTATTGCCGACAACGCCAATGTTGCAATAATCGCTTTGACTCACTGATGTAGAATCAGGACCTTCCAAATAGCTTTATTACTTCGATGATGTTAGATCTATCGGAGTGAGTTGTTGCTTCTTTGGAGGTAGGTTTCTGAGTGATAAGAAGTAGACTGTATTTTTTGGACTTCCGTTTGGGAGAAAACAAATTGGTTTGTACTTTTTACTACAACCTTTACTCGGTAGAAAAAACCTCACACAGATGTTTTAAAGCTAAACTAGTTTATACAATTTGAACTAAATAAACACGTAATAATATGCTATTTCTTAATTTAAATCCGTTATTGGCACACAAATTAATGTCTTTGATGTTCTATTATCCCGAATGGTTCAAAGTATTTTCTCATCTTATATGACACACGTCCTGGTCCAAGCCTTCATCAATAAGCTTCGTAGCTACACGTATCCGTCAATATTATAACCCCTAGAAATAATACAACAATCATAAGCTTGTTGTAAGTTATATGATTTCACACATATCTATTCTTTAGCGACATAATGAACTATTATACTGTTAACATAGCAGTATTGAAAAACTTGCCATTATACTTGTAAATTATTAATCAATCTGTAATAATTGTAATCTTATTCACAAGACATCAAATTTAAGAAGAAAGTTCAAACATTTATATTCGAAACAATGAAACATTAACAAAATAAAAATTTATCACAGTTTTGTTTCTTATTCCTTGTACATAATAATTGCACCCAAGCACACAGCCTTCCGATCAACCCGCTATTTAGCCTAGCACACAGTTATTTAATCAGCACACATCTTCTTAGTTTCAGCACACAGCTATTTATTAAATATCAGTCTGCACACATCGTTTAAATAGCACACAGCTATTAAATTAATATAAGTCCGCACAAAGCGTCTAAATTAGCAAACAGCTATTAAGGTTAGCACACAGCTTTATTTAACCAGCACACAGCTTTATTAATCAGCACACAGCTTTAAATCCACATTAGTCCGCACACAGCGTTTGAATAAACACACATCTATTACACACATATATGTATATCTATGGCACACAGACTCGCATCTTTACTCTCAGACAGTCAAATTCACTCTGCTCTCTCTCTCCCTTTCAATGCACTTCATGTCAAATTCACACGCACACACTTGATACATCGAACCAATACACACATAATTAAGATGATGTGAAAGATGACCACTGGCTTGTCTGTTTCCCCAATAAGACCAAGTAAATAGATGTTATCAGTGTGGTGTTTCAATCAGCGAGTACAGTTGTTTAAAAAATCACTTAGTTACTTTAATGTTTCGTCTTATCAGAACTTTCCCATACAGGCATACATGTGCGCTATTTCAATAATACTATACTATACTAACTACGGCCATGCTTTATTTATATATAGACATACCGATAGACATTATACTTTTATTAAAATAACTTATGTTTCGTGACAATACCCCCCTGTTATGATAAATCATACATGTTTAATCTGAAACACGAAACTACACTTCATCTGGGCTATGACGGCTCAAAAACTACGCCCCAACGTTTTCCGATCCTTTTAACGCTGTTATCGTAAAAGAATATGGCTGCAACGCCAATGCCTATCTCATTATTCTGGCATTTGCCACCTTTGCCATGTTGAGATATATATAAGTGGTTCATGGTCAGTTTCTAATACAAACTTTTTACCGTATAAATACGCCTTGATTTTCTGAATTCCCCACACAAGCCTAAAACATTCCTTCTTAATGACTGAATATGTTTGCTCCGCCCCCTTCAACTTCTTACTAGCATAACATATAGGAATGTTATCCCATCGTGTTCCTGAAGTAACACTGCCCCAATTCCTTCGTCTGTCCGAAGAATAAATTCTTTGTTAATTACAGGTAATCTCAAAATTAGATTTAGACATACTATTTAATAAAGCTACATAGGCACTTTCATGTTCACCATCATAGATTACATTGTTAGATTTCCCTTTCTTGGTCAGATCGGTAAGGGGTGCGGCAATAGCACTGAAGTTGGGAACAAATCGCCTATAATAGCAAACAAGATCTAGGAAAGATCTTACTTGCTTCTTTGTTGTTGGTCTGGAACATTGACTAATACTTACCAACTTACCTGGGCTGGGTTTTATTACACCGTTGCCGACTACATGCCCAAGAGGTTCACATCTCGAACAAGTGTACAGCAGCATATACCGTTGGCTGTATTGTGCTTGTACTAGGACTTTGAAAGTCTGTATCTTATATTTGGTATTTATAGGTAACAACTTTGCCATAATTAGCGAAATTGAATATACAAGCATGTGGTCATTTACATCTATTAATCTATGCATATATAAAAAAATAGTTATATATTTTGCAAAGCATTATAATAGCGTAATATAAATACATATACATTATGTATATACATATACATTACAAAAAATGCTTTGAAAAGCTATATTTGTGTACATAATCAATTCATATTGGATTTTGGGACGCGCAGCGTCAATGTATGTGTGCGTATTTTTCTCTATTGTATCGTGAAACCCATATCAGATCGTATATATTGTTTGCCGTTCATATCTGCCTTTGTTGTTTTTCTGCCATTCAGTACATCAAAAGGGATTCAAAAACATTGTGTTCAAAGTAGATACATTAAGAATAATCCCAATTCTGGATGGAGTGTTATTGTACATGTACTAAGTGATATTTCTACTTAGTTATACATGATATATAATTAATCTTGAGTTACCGTGTAAATTATTTTCAGTCGTTTATAGGTTAAAACTTAAAACAATCATTGCTAGAAGTGTATTACCAGGCGTTCATTTAAATGGTACATTCTCGGTATACGTCGCTGTAGAAAGTATCATAAAAAACAGTGCCTTGTCAAGAAACATTTAGTCGAGTTGTAACCAGAACATGACACATCGTTTATAAACTGTTTGGGTGACTCACCAATGGCTTCGAGCATTGAAACATACTACCATTAAGTATTACCACCTGGGTTCTCAGCGAAGGGAAACAATATTTGTATCTACCTTTTGTGCTACTGACGAATGTAAATGGACGATAATCTCTTACTGAATAACCAACATGCCTCTTCAACTGTATTGGCGGGAAATTACCAACATATTTTGACAGTCTTTATATCTGTAAAAAATACAATATGCTCAAACGATTACAAAACTATTCCAAATACAAATAAACAGAATATAAGAATTATAATATAGGGCCATAAATCTGTATTGAGATGTAAATATTAATTGAGAACGTCCACACTATACAGTATTTCTTTAGCCCAATATTATTAAAGGTAGTTCGTGGTGTTTCCATTAGATAATTTAACACATAGCTTAAAAACCACCGGTAGGGGGCAATGATGTCAATAAATATGATATAAACACCGCGACCTGCAATCCATTTGTGTTTACTTGAGAACGGGTGTAAACGTTTTATCGGCTTCATTTATTCAAAACAGGAACATTAATATCAATCGGTCGGATGAGAAACAGTAATTACCGAATTTACCAATACCGTGCAATGATGAACTTGCAAAATTATCAACTAACTTTGAATTGATTTTACCTGAAGTATTTCATACATGTATATTCATTTAATTGCTTTTAATCAGTATTTTTTTTGTGTGAAGTCGGTTTCATAACAATTAGTATGCATAATTAAAAGTGAGTATTTGTGAGTTAAACAACTTGTACTTACATGTAGTATATAGTAATTTTGATGTGGTATTATAGACAAATAACGTTCATTCAAAATGATAACATCTGGGCAAAGATCTATCTTTATATTGTATCAATACATTCTTAAACTATTTAGAAATGATTTAAATTACAACACAATCAACAAAATATAACAAACTTCAGATGTGCGGTATTAGAAAAGAATACGTCCACATATACAAAAGCTTCACTCTCCTATTGTGGCATAACCAGACAATTCTAAACGTTTAACTAAATAAATATAGGTTAATAATTGTAATATCTATCATATATTGTAGATATCTGGTGCAAAATATAGATGCTAATCGTAAAAACACGTATTTAAACTAGATTTTACAACCGATATTTGGATAAGAATCGATCCATGGGATAACGTATATGATTTTGTATATATAATCTCAATTGTTTGATATGTAAACGTTAGGAAATTTCTGGGCATCATCGATTAAAATCGATTACGCGGTTAAGTGTTACTATAGATATATGATTGATCTTGTTTTATGCTTTCATAGCGTAGTGGTTTTATCCATGGATTCGAATCATATAACAAAACGTATCGTTGTTGCTTATTTCCCTTAAAACACTATTTGTTTTCGACATTTCTCAATTAATGGCTTCTCATATCGAAAACAGATATAAGCTCTAATAAAATTAAAACACATTACATTTGTCAAAACCGCCTACATAAGATTGAACTGGAAATTGTACAATTACTTCCGTCAGCGTAGAAGCTAAAACACGATTTGTTTATGTTTAAATGAGGCATAGAAATTATAAATGTATCGAAGGCCATGGGAATTCAAGAAGATTGTTGTAATTAATAAACAATTTGTTTTTTCTTTTTATTTAAATAGTGTCAGATACAGATTATGCCGCTTTAATTAATTGATTAACTTTATTGTAAATTAGAATAACATGTAAATAGCGAAATAAAATTAAATGGTTGATTTTAATGTTTCAATACAGATGGCCCAGACAAAGCAATTATCAGCAAAGGACATGATTTGAATGTTACAGAAGGTACACAACTCGCCGACATCAAATGTACATCAGATTGTTATCCAATCTGTACAGCATCCTGGACAAGTATAACTGGTGGATCAGCAGATATATCTGATGATGTTTTATCTCTGGGACGGGTAACAAGGAACCAGACTGGCCAATACAAATGTATATCCAGCAACACAGCTCTTAAATACAATCGCACTGCTGATGCAACAATTGATATAACTGTACATTGTAAGTGTACTAATACAAGTAATGTTATCAAATGTTCCATTATCGAGCATTATAATACGGACTGAAATACGGATGTCAGGTGAGAGGGAGGTTGAAAATGGAGCAAGAGTGAATGGGAGAAAGAGCACGAAAGGTTTTTAAACATGGGCGAATGAAGTACGAAACGTATATGATGTAGGAAAAAGCAGAGATAGAGATATCAACTTTTGAGTTGTTTTATTAATCTCGCTTTGAACCTTTTCTAGGGTCTCATCGAAAGAAATTAAACATTTTACATTTACAAATATGATAGAATTGATATTTGAATTTACAAATTTATTGAATATATTAGGTAATCTATAAATTAAATTTTGAGTTTTTTAACATTTTAGCATGCATTCATGTAGTGGTTGTAACGCTGTAACACCATCTAGTGTGCCCAAGGGTGTTCTCCATTGACTGTGCAGCAGTTAGATGTCCGTTTCCCTGATGATTGATTCACGATCGTACACTAATCGGATGCACTAGGAGCATATCGCTCGATATCTATCTGGTTGATAATGCTTTTAGTCATATGCTTCTCCTTTTCAGAAATTAAGGCATGTTTTTCCTAGTATATACTTTCTGATTATAAAGAGATAAATAGCTTATTAAATCTATCAACTACTATTGTGCACATCCTTTCTTTTAATTTTGTCATGATATTTGCAGAATATCGCTTTGTCTGTGCCGTATACCAAAGTCTACTGATGGCAAATGGAAATATGAAACATTTGTATATTCATTTTTATCAATTTCGTTAATTGATGGTGTAGTTACTCATGAATTTTCTCATGACTTTCCTATGGAAAACAAAGGCACAGTAGTTTTCTTTATTCACACGGATTTTAAGACAGATACATCAGTTTACACTAACTGTACGTACCTTAAAAATAAATAAAATTATAGGTTTTGGCAAAACCAAACATCTGTATTAGAACATTCAAGACAAGTATTAATACTTTTTTGTCGAATGGTTATCTATTAGAAGTGAGTAAGTGGTTTTAAGTGATGTCGTCTAATGCCCATTTTTTGAACCCAACTAAGTTCAAATAGTTTAAGTAAAACGAGTTTGTCAGTAACCATATTCCTCTCGGCAGGAGCAGAGAATAGGCATATGTGAATTGCGTTCTATTATCATCATCATAATACTTCTTTCACATGCACCGAGAACACTCCGAGTGTATGGTACATGTATATACACACGACTGCCATGCTTATCAAAATAATGGAAACATATCCACTAGTCAATCAAAGTCGATATGAATAACTCTAATGTGAAACAAAAACACACAACTCCTCAAATAATCGAAATGTATAACCAAGACTATTCTCATCTTTTGGATTGTTTCAACATATTATTTTGTTTTACAGTTAAACGAATGAATGAGTATTTACATGTAATGTGGGATATATTTGTATTCTCTTTTGTATGTTTAATACTTCTAACACATAAAGCCAAACTAAGCCAATGATATATGGGACGATTAATGACTATGATCGTATTTAACTTTAGCACAAAATATTACATTGTTAACACCATCATTGATGTAATCACACGAATAGTTTTACTACTTTGACAATTTAATGTTATAGATTTAAAAATGCCACATTGGAAATGTTCTTTTACCTTATACAGAAACAATATTGGTTAAAAAACAAAAATCTGTTTTAAAAAGGCAGAGTCATTCTTGAGTCTTCCTCCAATCTTAACAGTTTATATACCTACTAACACATTTTTGTATTGTATATTTACAAATTACTGTGACTTCTAGCTGTACTGAATAAATCTCGAGTAATACAAATAGCCGTGTACGTAGCATGCTTTAAAAGTAAGGTTATCACTAAAGCGGTTTCACCTGAAACTGTATAATATAATTTGTGAACTTCACATGCTTTTGGCACTTTAAATTTCTGTAATTGTTTAGCACCCGTGTTTGTCAGTTGGACATGAAACATGTACCTTATAATTATTTTCCGTACTGATGAATGATCAATTAAATTTATTTTTTTATCTAATAACGGCATTTCATCTGGCAAACACATCGAATGAAATATGCATGATATACATGCTAATGCGTTGCCCTTATACCACAATTCAGAAAAATACGATTCTCGCAGATGTTTCAATTATATTCATTTCTTGATCATGAATGCTGCTCGTCAGACGAATACATGGTTTGAACATCATTATCATGACTGCAATCCTTATTTACACCAAATTTGTAATTTCTTAGAGATTAAAACATAACAGCCTTAATGGTTTCATTTTTACATCAAATGACGAATCTTTGCCAGTGAAGCCCCAGTAAAAGGAAAAATTCGAGACCAACTTTTGGACAGTTCTTTCCTTTTACCTGCCGTTTAAATTATTAATACTTTGGGCAAGACAAACAGTGGACAAGTACATGTTTATACCTTGTTCATAGGACTGGATAAACGATTCATTTTCATTGTCTATGCTTTGAGGAACAATACCGTATATTATTAAAAAATGTCCTAGGGACATTTACAGTTTTGGCATAACGAATTTAAGCTTGAAATACAAGATGGATATGGAGGAAAAGTGTTGGACGTGCATTAATGAAAGTAGGATTATATGAAACTTTAGTATATGTAGTTTATATGTAAGATGAAGTATTGTATGTATGAGGCTTCATATTCTAATCTTGCCGTTATAGGTAACTGAATATTATTCGGCGTCACCTTTTATATATTGATTCTCGGGCGAAGTATAATAATAGAAAACGGTAACCAGTCAGTTTCAAGTATATTCAAGGATACTTGACGTGGCATTTTTTCGAGTTACCATTTTTCATTTTACCCATCATCACCCTTATTCCTAATGGGTTCCTGGTTAAGTTTATTCTAGCCTTAGCTTATATGCTGTATACGGCCAATAAGAACACCATTTGGAGAACGAAAGTGCAGAGTGTGTAATGAATTAGAGGATAAATATCATTTTGTTAATGAATGTGTGCTAGTCAGATCAGAGAAAAGTATATATAGGTAAATATTTTTGGAAAGACATACATAAGTTTATCAATTTGTTAAATTCAGAAAACAACAGTACAATAAAAAAAACTTAGTACTTTTATACTAAAAGCTTTTAAAATAAGAAATATATATAGCCTTATATGTTTGATTTACTTATATTTTCAATTACAATATTAACGGTAGGTTAAATCATGTTGCATTCTATTTGCTTTCTGACATGACTTTTGAATTTTGAAAATAACATTGTAACTGTTTATTATCATTAATAAACCACTGTCTGTCATATATGTGTGCATATATCATGTACCAGATTGGCATGCATGCCTTTTGGATATTGGGAATAATATGGTATGACCATATATGTTTTGATGTGTATATGTATTGGTAGTTAATTTATCTCTTCAGGAATTATATTCCTGGCATTTTGAATTAAAATTCTCATTTCAACTTAATTGGTGTTTTGTTGTGTCATCTTTGCCATACAAACGACTTCGGTTCATCATTGACTATCATTTATTAAATCCTAAGTAGCATAACACCCAATTATATATTTATCATTCATCATATTATTTAAACCTACGTATATGCATGCATGTTTTTATATAATAACATTAAATGCTTGTATTTAATTCCATGCTAGATGCCCCAGATATAACTGTAATGGTGTTTCCAAAATCTGAGTTGATAGAAAACATATCTACCGAGTTGAGATGTAATGCAACTGGTGTTCCCAGCAACTACAACTACATTGATCTAACACAAACATGGGGAAGTGCGACAATACCAAACCATCGACCACCGATCTCAACTACGCCTCTTCATAGTTCACTCAGATTTGATGCTTTACGGCTTGAAGATACCGGTACATACACATGTGTGGTCAACAATGGTGTTAGAGACGTTGAAGGAATACTAAACCAGGCTAGCACCATTGATATACTTGTACAAGGTATGTTGATACATTTCTGAATCAAGATTTTGTATTCATTTGTAGTATCATAAAATTGGTAAACAACGGTATATATAATGTAATTGTTCAATTATATACAAAATGTAAATAAATATTCGTCTTAAAACAAACAGTAGAGAACTCATCATCAATACACATATGAAGTATGATTCATTTAGTCTTGACCATTGAAGTCAGAGATGACGGATTCAATCGAAGACTCGACCTCAGACTCAATATGATAACAGAGTTAAACAGATGATGTTCTTTCTGTATAAAGTTGAATTATGTGTTCAACAGTCTAATATACGAACGGAAATAACTCCCATTTTATACTACACATGTAATTTTAATCTATTTACCTATTGCTATATACGGTCTATTATTTAAATTTATAATTTACATAAAATGTGTAACAGAGGGGTAGATAAGCTGTATTTGCAACAGACAAACCATAATAGCTATAACGCAGTGGTTTAAAAGCTGTGTTTGCACCTAATAAACGTATTTTATTGTAACACAATCTTTTATAAGCTTTGTATGCATCCAACAAACCATATTATATGTAACATAGTGTATATAAACTATGTTCGCATCCCGCAAGTCATAACATGTGTAACAGTGGTTTAAAAGCTGTGTTTGCACCTAATAAACATATTTTATTGTAACACAATCTTTTATAAGCTTTGTATGCATCCAACAAACCATACTTTATGTAACATAGTGTATATACACTGTGTTTGCATCCTGCAAGCCATAATATGTATAACAGTGGTTTTAAAGCTGTGTTCGCACCTAACAAACTACAATATGTGTAACAGAGTATATATAAACAGTGTTTGCATCACATAAACCATAATATGTGTAACATAGTGGTATATAAGCTGTGTTTGCAACTAACAAACAATAATATAAGTAACAGAATGTACATAAGATGTGTTAATGGGTGAGAACACATCTTATGTACATTCTGTTTCTTATATCTTTGTAAAAGAATGGTATATAAGCTGTGTTTGCACAAACAAACCACAATGTATTGCACCTAACGCACACTAATATGTTTAACAGAGTGGTATACAAGCTGTTATTGAATCCAGTAAATAATAATGATGTGTTAACAAAGTGGTATATAAGCTGTGTTTGCATCCAACTAACCATACTATGTGTAACATGGTGGTATATATACTATGTTTGCACCCCACAAATCATATATGTGTAACATAATGTTATATAGTCTGTGGTTGAGCCCAACAATAATGCTATGTTTAATAGTGTAGTATATAAACGGTTTGCATCCCACAATTCATAATATGCGTAACAGAGTGATATATATATACATATATACTTTGAAACCCGTTCAAAAGAGCTATTACAGCATCTCACTGAACAATGTAAAACGTGATGCATTGTACTTCGAAAACAAGGAAAAATGACCGAAAAGAAATTCTTTCATATACTTCAAAAACAAATAAAGCCTCTGATCGTTTTTTCCTTTTGTAGCAACATATCACCCTAATCTGCCAAAACTTAGATATGTCATCGACAAGCATTGACCCACAATAGAATATTCAGACAGACTCAGTCGTTTGTTGCCCAGGAAACCGATTATAGCATACGGACGGTCTCAGAGTCTGCGTGGCTTACTTCTACGAGCAAAGATAAAAAGTTATGATGAAGGTTCTGTTGTTGGAAAATCTGGTCCTTCTGGCTTATTATGACAGAATCATCTACAATTAAACAAACTTCTACGGGAGTCAATATTTCCATTAAGTGTCACGTTACTTGTAAAACGGCTAACGCCGTGTGTGTTATGACATGTTCTAAATGTAGTAAACAGTACATCGGCGAAACTAAACTGTATTTGAGCCAGCGTGTAAATCTGCATAGAGCAGATTGGAAACTACGCAGGTTCATTCGCTCGCCCGTCTCTGAACATTTCAATAGTGACGGGCATTCCTTTGCCGATGTAAATTTACACTGAATAAATCATGATCCAGATTGGACTGACAAGCAACGCAAAGATCGTGAAAATTATTGGATTAGACGATTCAATACCATTTATTCATTAGGTATAAACAAAAAGCGATGGTTCTGCATACTTTGGTATGTTTGACTCTACTGTATTTTATATACATACGTTCCAATAAAACTGTACTTCATTTTTCTAATTGGTGTATGCGGCGCAATCTTTTTTTAATAATACCAGTTATATTTTTTGACGTTTATAATTAATTTTACGTCATAACGTTAAAGAGTACACGACGGTGTGTGACGTCACGTCAGAGTGACGTTTTCTTTAATAACAACTTTGCGCTTCACATTTTACTCAGCACTTAAGGCGCACATCATAATTTGTGAACGTTTGCACAATTTATAAATTTTTATTGTGATTTTTTTTCATACTTCCATGTTTTTATAATCGTAATCGTTTGACATCATTGATATTTTCATTTCCATCCCCTGAAGAAGAATTAATATATATTCTATAAGCTATGTCTGCATTTAACAAACAATAATATGTGTAACATAGTCGTATATAAACTGTATTTTCACCCAACAAACAATAATAAGTGTTACATAGTAATATATATGATATTTATAATATCTATGAAATGTTTTGTCCTACCAGTAATGGCTGATGACGGTAATAATTGAAGATAAACACTTGATGTAAAGTTCAGCCATTGTATTTCAATTTATACAATTATTAAACGTAATTATACAATATAAACATCCGTTTAGTAAATGGCAGTATATACACTTGCATCCAATCATATGAGTGTAACAGGAGCAACACTTGTAATTGAAGAAAATACTTGGATTATCTACAGATATACACTGTAGTAATAAAGTACAGAGTTACATAGTCACTGCTAATTAACATACTTGTCTGAAGTTGTAATATTTATTGTTTAAATGATAAGAAGTTAGTTAAAAGTCCTGCATTAAGCTTCAAGTGTTATGCACGTCTGTAGAAACGACACGTCGCGCGTGGCGGCCGAAACCGCTGCATTATTTAAGAGCTACATTGTGAATGTTAAAACTCGAAAACTGAAGAACGAAACCAAAGTTCTGCGATTAACTCCTAACCCGTTAACTACTATTTCATAACTAAAATTGTCTAATGCGCTTTAAGAAAATCACCATGTTACTAGCACATGTGACCTATATTAACCAATTAAAAACAATACATTTTGCAGGTCTTAGAAACACTCCCCAAGTAACAAGACTTAGTTTTTAATCGATAATAGCCGCTTAGATTGATTGTAAAGCTGGTGACTTCCAAACATGAACAGATACGTTAATAAAGTTGTCATCACATGTACGATAAAGCGGACAAATTTTGCTAAACGGATAAACGTTTAGAAATATACATGGCTGATAAAAAAAGTACATGTACATTAAATCATTATTTTACAAAAATACTTTTTTTTCAAATTATAATTGAATGATTTCCATATAACTTCACTGTAAACTAAACTTAGAGGCGTAACACTATGTTTGCACCCAACAAACAATAGCATGTGTAGCATAGTCGTATATAAACTGCGTTTTCATCCCATAAACAATAATATGTGTAACAGAGTGGTATATACGTTTTGTTTGCATCCCATAAACCATAACATGTGTAGCAGAATGGTATATATGTTGTGTTTTTACCCAACAATCAATAATCTGTGTAACAAAGTGGTTTATAAGTTGTGTTTACACCAAACAAACTATCACATGTGTTTGCATCCCACAAAACATAATATTTGTAACACAATTATATATTAAACTGCGTATTTAATTTACCCTTTTCTGATCTGTTTGAAATTTTAATACTGGTAATTAAATGATAAAGTAAATAATTCTTACACGAACACAGATTAAAATTCCGAATAGAAAATTAAGAAAACATATAACCAACATGAGATGTTATATTTAAAAGCACAACTATCAAGTTAGCATGGACGCATGGACGCAATTAATATACGAAACAAATATGATTACACAAAACATACATGATATATAAGAAGTGACAACAAGTGTTACCGCCTTGGAACTGTCGGTAGTAAAATACGCCACTAGCTAGAGCGCTTTACTATAAATATTGATGCCATAGAGAGATGTATATTTTGGCTTTGTAGAAGCTAGAACAGCAATATAAAGATAGCTATGAAATTCTCTTGATTATCTCTTGTTACACAAAATCCGTGTTGATGACTTGGCTAGCAAAGCAAAGTGATAATGTATTTTTTTCTTTCAAATAAACTGATTTAATGTTGTTTTCTGTTTTAGTTTCACCAAAAATATTAGCTGAAGAATTAACATTTACGGGCGCATTATCAGGAAATGTGATGATAAACGTTCCGTTTTATAGTTTCCCACCTGCAGATAGCATAAACTTTACCAGACAAGATGGCATGCAAATGCAGAAAAGCAACAGGACAACTGTGTTATATGAAATATCGCCAGTCACGACCAAGTTCTATGGTGAAGATGTAACATTGAACGGCAGTTTAGCGTATCTAGAAATAACTGATATACAAGAAACAGATTTTACCAACTACACATTGGAGGTGACAAACTTAATTGGAAGGAATCGAACAGTTATATACCTCATTACTCAGAGTAAGTAATGTTTATTTTTTATTCTCCTTGTCAACAAAAAAGCATAATTTCCCTGACAGAACTATGGTTTATGTGTATCATGGTATGTTTACATATGCATCGTTGATACCGATTACCAACACGAAAATATTTCAACCCATTTAAGTGTGTTCGACATTTGAAAGTAAAAAATAAAATGAACAAAACTGATTTCGAAGATTCCTTGGTAGTTACGAAACAAATCATTTATTTTATATAAGAAGCATATACACGTTTCAGTAAATGAGATGTATATATCAACATAAGCATGAACAGTCTGTAAGATAATAAAAGGTTCCCAAACAGAATTGTGTTTGCGTCCAATGTGTTTGGATAGTTCATTATAAGATGAATCCTGATAACGAATATTTACACTCGTTTTTTCTGCATTAAATTGTATTGCATGGTTAACATGAGATATTATGAAACGCAATAATAGATTAGAAGGAAAACAGTGTCATCTGTGGAATATTAACATGTATGCACATATTGTTACGTGTATCAGAATCAATCTTTCAAATTGAGGATTTGAATTTGGCACATACACTGAGGTAAATTCTTCTTTGTGTTTGTAACACTGTACTACTGGTGTGGTATTTTAGGAATATAGCATATTAAAACAATCATAAGATATATTGCTAAACTTAAGTGAAATAGGAATTTGCAGACTTCCACTTGCTTGTAATAACAATATGTTATATGTGTGTGCGTGCGAACGTAAGTGTGTACGTGCGTGCGTGGTTGAATACGTGCATGTGTGTATTTAATTACAATAATTACGGTTAATGAAAACCATACATATGTTCCTAATTGACTGATATCAAGCAATTTGATTTAAGTTAAAGTAAGTACTGCTACACAGTGTAAACTCTTAGTCATATTATAGCAATCCTACTTTACTGATATTGCTCACTACAATGAACAAGGTTATTATTTACACAGGTGCTCCAAATAAGCCTACAAGTTTCAACAGACAAGTCGGTGAAACTGACGTCGTCATATCTTGGAAAGCTGGTTTTCACGGAGGAAGTGATCAGACATTTGTCATTCAGTTAAGTAAAAACAAAGAGCTATGGCTGAATGATTCATTTGTGTTTGGTGGAAAAAATACAACAGGATTCCAAATGAACGCTACTCTGGACATATTATCGAGAGGTACCCAATACTACGTCAGGGTCTACTCGTTCAATATACACGGAGGCAGTCCCTATACAGATGTATTAAACTTTACGACACATGAAGGTAAACTAAAGAAATGTTTGCGTTCAAGTGTCCATGTTTTTGTTGAAATCTTAAAATTAATTAAAACAATCATTCATGTCAATTGCAAAATATCGTTCATGTATTTTGCAACGTGTGTTTAAAAAAAGGGCTTGAATGTATGCTAATCTTCTAATAGACATACAATGAATGTATGTCTCTTTATGTTATATCAGCTATCGGTTTAAACTAATTTTAATATAATGCAGTGTATGTCTTTATAATGTTTTAAAATACCTTACCTATCTTCATTTTAAATAAATATGCAGATCTCCAAACTTATTGGAACGATAGTATAATTCATATGAATATGTATGGCTCTTTGACAAACAATACAAGTCAATGCGAATATTATATTTTTATCGTTTATGTTTATTGATAGTTAAACTTCCTAAATGCCTTGTGCTATATTAATCAGCAATTGTATAAAATACTCGTAAAATTAAAACGAATTTAAACAAAATGTTAACAATTTACATGACATAATGTTTTATGTTTATTAATTTATTATTTCTCTAATTGTTGTACCATTGTCACAAAACGTACTATTGAATTACTTCTATAGCGATGCGTAATTACCAAAATTTAGTGATGTGTTTAACTGGTCAGAAGTATCTTCCGATATTCTAAACATGCCGTGCATTTTAATTTGTGTTCCATATACATGTAACAAGCTAAACATTAAATGATATTTATTTGTGTGACCATACTGTGCCCATAATTTATTTTTGTGAATGCATACCGGTCTATGATGAAATAAAATATTTATGTCTGTATGATAGGTTATGCCGTGTATAGGAAAGAAAACTTTCTGCTTCTACCAAATTTTAAATACAGAAGTTGGTGTTTCACGTTGGGACATTTATCTAGCATGCTTATAACAACTTTTTAATATATTCAAACATCTTGCTTGTTATAACTGATTTATGATTTCTCAGAGGTGCCCGTAGTACCGTCTCAACAAACTGCTCCAATTATTGGTGCTGTGGTAGGCAGTGTCATCGTTATGGCTATAGGCGCAGTAGTAGTTGCAATATTCGTGCTTAAGAGAAGGAATGGAAAACTCCGTGGTAAAAGTAAGAATGTTAGATAAACATTTGGTGATATTTTATTTTTCGAATGCAAACAATATAAAATATTGATAATGTACTCATCAAGGTTCATTAAATAAATATAAAATGTATGTACATGTTCATTATAGTATATGTTGCATTACTAAGTAAGTTATATTACATAACATATATATAGCTACAATGCGCTATTCGAACCATAAAAAGGACAAATCAATTTCACTTTTATTTTAAAGAATGTTTTGATATTAAAACATTGCTAGTATTGAGATAGTGTCAGCTACAATTGTATCATAAAACTCTAAATATGCACTTGGACTGCAATATTGTACATTATATTTTAAAACTATTTTAAAAAGAAGGGAATATATTTTAGATAGGATAGGAAAATCGTCACATGGCTGTGGTTGCTCAAACGTCAGTTTACAGTTAACACATATCTTTGCATGTGATTATTTATTAAAACAATATTACAATAATTGAATATTTCATTGCAGAGAAAGACGACATATTTATAGCCACAAATGACAGGTATAACTAATAAGTATGATATGCAAAAGGACACATATTTCGCCCACTTTAGGCTTTTCATATCATTTTGTAGCATGAATTATTAAAAAAAGATAAAGGCAGTATATCAGGAGAAATAACTATGAATGCCTTAAAGATAATATTTCAAAACTGAATACAAAGCATGTCATTACCAATTTTTTTTATAAATAAACCACGAATGGTTAAGATTTTCAAATTCACAAAACCTCAGAGTCGTGAAATTGAAACGGAATTAAAATTCTTGAAATAAATATCCAACACCACCTCATCATTTATAATCTTTCTGATAAAACAAATTCAACAAAGTGCAACAAACCAATCAGACGGATCATTTCGAAATCAATATATAATTAGGGCATTTATATGAAACTCCATAACATACGCTGCAATCTTAAATGGGGAGACTATTTAGTCAAACATTAGGAAACAAATTATATCGGATTCTGATTTCACTGTGTATTAATGGTCCAACGGATTTATATGACTGCCCTTATATAGATTGTGAGTAGTTATGCCCCCTTAACTGGATCCTACTAAAAAAAGCTATCAGTTCATATGTGTAAATTGTCCCTTCTGTCTAGATGTGTGGGGCGTAACACCGATGCATATGAATCATGATTGGAACCAATTATATTCAGTCGGTTGACTCTATAGTCGTGTGTCATAGGCGTCACTTCTAGCTAGGTGCGCCTGTTGTCTGGTCTGTATATTTATATATGGTTGTTTATACATACTTATCCCCATATATATTTAAATTATAGATTTTAATAAAATCTGCTTTACTTTTCTCAAGGATTCTTATATCGTTACAATGATCTCGCTTTCTTTACAATTCTGGTCGGTAAAGTATATGTATGTTTGTGAACCGTTTTCGTTAGTTTGATATTTTATTTTCTCTCAGCAGTGTTAACATTACAAATAGTGAAGCTGCTTATCTTAATTAATACATTCAGTTGATATTGAATTTATAAGACTTTGTTTATTTTGATTAATTCATATCTAATTACATATTTAAATTGTTGTAAGATCTTGCGTCATTGTAACTTTAACTATGTTTCTGCTAAATATTTCAAGATGTTTATCATTTTGGGTTATCATCCATATTCTCAATGTTCTTTAGCAGTCTCACATTTGGTAATTCTCAGTTTTACCATGTGGCGAGGACTCTATGATATCGAGTTCCTTCCTTCTTAATTCTAAAACAGGCATCTCACTCTATATATATATCCATTGTTTGGATTTTTATAGCTGTCATTAAATTTTCTTCTTCATGGTCGTCAACTTCAACATCAGTTAGCTTTAATTTATTTATTTTTTTAAATATCTACCTGACCATAGTCAGTGTTTCACATTATTTCTATAGATTCATGATTTCCTTTTTGTAAGAGATGAAGATACTTTTATTTGCAACCTTTCGTTTTAATATGACAATGACGTATTGCGATGTTATTCGATTGTATTACATTTGTTTACATGTATTAAGAATCATAAATATCATTCAAAATGATGATCAAAATAAATACTTGAAATAATGTATGATTAAATCGATGCAATTAGATAGCATTCAAATATTACTTTGGAACACTTTTAATTGGCCAGTCTGGACAATTAAATACGTTAGAGAAAGTACTGGTGTAAATTGATAAACTGATTGTTCTGTATTTAATTTTACTGTTATGTTTTGTTATCCCAAAGCTTCTATTTTAAACCTTTTTACTTTACATCGATTGTGGAACAAGTTTTATATCTCTATAAAATTGTTCCTATGTATGTGTAGAACCAGTACTAAAAATACTTTTGTGATGTTCACCCAGCACGTCATATCTCCTTTCAATAGTTGAGGCTCTGCCTTATTTAATTGCAATAACCAATTTATACTCCCGATTTACAATGTAAAAAAGCAATTCCATTTATATTTCAGAGAACGCTTACAAGTACCGTCTCGTAAATATGAAAACATTGGTTTACAAAAATCTCGTAAGTTATTTTATATATGTAGTCTCTAATACTGTATACTTTGATTATATTCACATATGCTGATGAAATACTTAAATGCAGGTAACTTGGATACAATTAACTGTAGTAAGACTTCTTTTTTAACAACGCGTTTTTAAAGAGTTGTTTTTGTGATTGATTTTCCAGGAAAAAAAAATACTGAAAAATACGAGTCTTTGTTATAATGTACCTCCGCATTAAGTTGAGAAAACAAGTAGCTGTATACGTCAGCTTAGCTTTGTAGACTTAAGAACGGGTATGGTATAGGAGACAACATGCCACAGTATTACCGAAATATCTATTCTAAAAAAACAGAACACAATTCATCTTTATTATTAACAACAATTCATAAAATAGTTAATGATAAATGTACAAAACAATAATATAAACATTAAAAATCATACCTAATCCATAGGTGATGCTTCGATGGAATATAGCATCAGTAACTACTGTTTTTATCGAAATGGCATAGCAAACATATATGTACGTTTTAAACGCAAAACTATATGTGATGTCCTTCATTAATTTTACAAAAAATGATTCAGAAATCCAGAAAATCAAAACTGTAATTTTGCAACCTTTCTGTGCAAGGTAATCAAAGATTAAACGGTGATCTAATGAAAGAAATATAGGGAAATAACACATGTTAATAAGTGAATGGAATAATTTTCATGTGTTGTCAATGTCAAATGAGGTGTGTCTGTATTGTGCTAATATAATGATTAAATATCATGCACTGCATGCTATTTAGAATAGTGATTGAAATCATTTCTATTCAAATCTAATCCACTTATTACATTGCTAAAGGCAAACATGATGATGATGATGATAATGACGACGGTGATGATCCTGAAGATATTGAAAAATTGAAGGATGAATATCACGACGTCGGTCCTGTATATGGTAATACAGTACCAGTCAAACCAATCTCTGTGAAACAATTAAGAAGCGTGTGCAGAAATGCGACAAATGATCCATCATCATTATATACAGAATTCAAGGTGTGTACGTGTTTGCCTTAAATGTCTTAAATGTACACATTATTATTTTAAAAAGTATGTGGGTGTTATTTAATGTCCACGCCTCTCAACTAAGATGGCCCGAACTTCTAAGTATTACCCTCCACAATCCATAGAAATGCAAGTAGTGAGTTGAACTAATAGTTGTACATACAGATGACCAGATAATTAAATCCGTGGTCATAGCTTTGGTTCGTCGATTGTAATAATTCTTATAAAAAAATGTTGACCACAAACTCATAATGTTGATGGAAATATAATAAGACGGATTCTGGTTCTTTCTTCTTCGTTTCATAGCGCAGACGGCAAACGAGTCCATATTTCATTACTTTGTCCAGTCAATGTTCTATGAACAGCTCCAACTCCCAATCAGCAACCACCTGAACCTCCGGTTCAATTACCGTTGAATCTCGTCCGCAGCAATCACCGTCTCCAATACGATACAAACCCTTACATCTTAAAGATGTAATGATTTTAAAACTGGGATTTGCAATCTTTTTCATTTTAGACTCCTCTGTGGTAGTCTTGCCAATGCCGCTATAAAACCATACTTCAGTCTCTGCTTATCCGTGGTGCCAACTGACATAATTGGTTTAACAGATTTTAACCACAAGAAACGAATTATATTTTGTTAGTGTCAACATGTAGTCGATATCAGAACATCAGTGAACGTTAATCTAAAGTTTGATAAAAACTGTCGCAAAAATAAGAAAATGCATTGAGAGTTTTCATAAGATTGACAATATCCAGCAAAAGAACATGTTGGACTACTCGTATAACACAAGCATGACTGTGTTGTTAAAGTGACGATAAATAAAAGAAACAAATTTTGTCGAATAAATGGTTAAAATTATAGGAAATATGATATTAAATCATACCTAGTTTCAAAATTGTACCCGTAACCTGAATACAAAATAAATATGAATAAGGTAAACAGACTTCTGAAACTTCCGTTGAATGATTAATTAATTGGTTTAACCAAAATATACACGTTAACAATTAACTAAAATTTGTTCGTAACTATACATGTAATAGGCGTGATTATAGTTAAATGTTAAACTGTGTTCAACTGGTTAACTAGTCTATAGTTTAACACATGTCTTATTTTGATAAAATAATTCTTGATTACAGACCTACGTTGGAACGAATATCTATTGAAAACTACGTAGTCATTAGTATGTCATTGAAATACAGTGTATACACTAAGAACTACAAATTCAATTGATTTAATAATTTTCCTATCATTTATAAATTGTCATCTTATATCATTTGAGCAAATAGTTTGTTAATCTTAGAAACAAATTAAGTACTTGTTCTTTTTTTTATTGAAGACAATTCCTGTAAAGTTTCAACTAGACACACATGAGGCAGCAAAAGCAGAAAACAAGATAAGAATCAGATATAAAGAAATGTATGCGTGTAAGTACAACAAAACAGGAACTTATAGTTTACATCGTTTTGTCGAAATATTGTTCAATCCCCTCACCCAACTCACACACACACATATAGATAATATTATTATTCTGATTTCACTGAGTCCATTGAATCTTCATCATCCAGCAATTTCCCATATATGTCCTTTATAAAGCATGTGAGTATTTATGAAGCTTTATCTGGACCCTACTCATATAAAGCTATCAGTGCTTACATGTAAAATGTGCCTACAGGCCATACGTGTTACGTTTCCTTGCATACAAACTATGCCTGCAACTAATGCTCTTAAGTTTGTTGTTTCTATAGTAGTGTGTCCTTGATTTGTTTGTACCTAGGCTGTGGTCTCAGTCGGTAGATGTTTGTCTGTTTGTTCACACATACTTATCCCCATATATATTGCATCTTGTGAACGTGCATCTAGAAGATCCCAAAAAACGACGGGAATGCAATGGTTGTGATTTTAATTACCTCACCTTATGAAATAGCATTTTCAGATTTCACTGTATCTTTATGATCCGACGCAAACCTTTTATTGAATAGTGCCCTTGATGAGATATTGTAATATGAATTTTAATTTGGAATATATCGCATTGGTGGTCTGATGAAAGATTGTCTGCCTCGCACGCGGAAGGCCGTAGCAATGGTATAGCTGAAAATCTCCTTAGTTTTACCAAACTTTATGCAGATGATAGCTCATTATACTACTCTACATCTCTAGCTGTAGATATTGAAGATATTATCAATCGTAATTTATTATAATATTATTATCGTGTTGGGCCAACCGTTGGCTAGGTATCTTGAATTCGAACACGACTTAAGTTATGCGTTTTTGTTTAAGGAATTTTGACTCACTTCCTAAATTGCTTTTTAATGTCACTCCTCTTGATTTTGTTCACTCTCACAAACACTTAAGTAATTTAATTGATGACCCATAATATAAACAATCTAAAATTTAAACCATTCTGTAATTGCAGAGATACAATTAAGTATCCAGAACGCTATGCCGTTGTTAAACAAACGATTGTGTAATCTATAGAAGAGCGTAATCTAATGTTGACAAAACGTGCGGCCCAACTCCATTCCATGTAAAATAATGAAATAAAATATATTTAAACTTAACCTATGCCGTGGCAATGATCCCCGGGCGGGTTATTCATATATATTGAAAAAATGGTACCGGAGGCTTTATCGTCTAGCGCTCAGCAATTAGATGATAGTTTTAGGCCTGATAGAATCGGTGTCAATATAATGTAACTTAGTGGGATATCATACCATGCGTCTGTGGCATGATACTTTTGTATGGCGAAATACAATCTAAAGTAGACACCGTCGCGATATGACTGAAAAAAGGTGGAAAGCGTTGCTAAACAGCATACAACAACAATAACCATTTTGGATTAAAAATCAGTCTTTGTACACCAAAATAATTTAGAAACGCAACACTCAGATAAACAGCAATAAAATATTGAGTGCTTTATTGATTTTTTTGAAAATGATTTTATTTGTTAATGGATTGTTTATGTTTCAAATCCATAAAAAGAAGCGATAATCGCAATTTATTTCAAAGACAATTTCCAGAAAAAGGTAGAAACCTGTTATATTTTGAAATAAAAACAATTAAAAAATCGATAAAAACATCAATGTTTTATGCTGTTCTTCTGATAATTGCAATTCGGTATATTTCCTCATTCCCTTCCCCTTAGTAGAATCCGGTATTCAAAAGCAATCGTGTGACTTGCAAAGCCAAATTTTTTGTTTCATATTCTAGTCAATGACCTTAATAAGACTGCTTCAATGTGTAATTACTTGCTCATGATTTGTCTCTATTCTAAAAATTGGAACACTGTGACATATGATCCAAGCTTCTGTAAATTATGCGTGCAATAGGCATTTGATAATTAAATTTTATTAAGTAGACCAATAATGCGTTTTGGTCGTATTTCGCTATTAATATAAGGATAATTTTGAAATCAAATGGCCTCGTCAGCTCATAGACGTTTTCTGTGTACAATGCTTATGGCATTTTTATAATTTGATAGTGGGCTGTACATAGTTGCTCTAAAATAACCGTATATATTCTTATACAAATATAGTTTAAGGAATTGTTTGCGAACAAAACTATTATTTGTGACTTTTTAATATTTTCAGATGACAAAAATCGAGTTACACTACCGCTGCAACCTGGGAATTATTCTTCAGACTTCATCAATGCTAGTTACATTCGAGTAGGTGGTCTATGAAAAACATTGCCATGGTCATAATTGATTTAAAACATGGGGAATATGTTGTGATTTAAATTATTTTATATACTATATTTTAACACTAATACTTGTTTTAATAACATTTTCAAATATTTTTATTAACATCAAAATCCTATTTAAGCTTTATATATTATTTGAATTGCTTCTATTATGAATTCAAACACATTATGACTGATTTCATGATTCTTGTACCTTGAATTATACATTTTTGCATTTCTCTTTACCAACATTAGACGATAACGAATGCATTCTATCTTATATTTCTAGGGTTACAAAAAAGACAACATGTATATTGCATCACAGGGTAAATATACATATACATGTTCTATGCGTTATTTTTATTTGTAAAATGTATCATTTTGAGAATGTAAACATATATCTATCTACAAAAAATAGTTTATTCCTGCATTAATCCATTTTTACGATTAAAACATATGATGTGCTTAATCAGCACATCAAATGTAATAAATACGTATGACGCATTCATAGAAGACAATCTCAGAATAAACCCTCTTTCAGCAATTCATTCCCACACGTTTATGTGTTAGGTTTGCGGATCGAGCTAGACCACTCGGCCACGAGATATGTATTTATATACGCATTAATATAAACTTTTATCTTTACCTAACTTTGCATGAACATATTTGCTTCTGTCACTCTTACATACAGGTGCAATGAAAGATACTGAGGAAGACGTATGGAGAATGGTATGGAAGCACAAGATAATGACCATTGTTATGCTGACCAACTGTAACGAGGACAATCGTGTGAGTTGCACCACTGATAAACAGAGCAATATTATATAAATGGCTTAGCTGTATTTAATTATCACAATAATGGTAACAATGATTAGTTTCGTCGACAAAGTTTTAAATACAAATATAAAATCGAGCCTCATGTAGAGATGGTATTAATGAGTAGCGTTTAAAATTATTACTGCGCAATTAAACGCTTTTAACTTTTAATCAGTAAACGCGACGCTCTTGGGGTATTGAGGGTATGATTAATTATTGAATTGCAAGAAGAAAAAAAAATACATTTAAATAATAAACATTTCTATGTGTCTGTTCCTACAATCAATAAAAACATTACACAAAATATCATTATTTACCGTTATATTATTCATGAAGTCAAATTTGTTTTCCTCGTTCCATTTATAAGATACATGTTTTGGTACACACATCAGTGACACAATTCTCCACTCTATGTAAAACATGTTGGTTTACCAAGATTTGTGTCTCTCACAAACCTATTACGGGGTGATAAGATATATCACTTTTAAGTGATTGAAATAAAAATAAAAAGAGAAAAAAAGATCTGCGTCCGTTCCGAGACGCCCATTAACTAAAATAATAAAGTAAACGCATTTGTAGATATTTGCATTCTTTCGATTAGTGCGCAACAAATCTACTTGTACCACTGGCTATGGTTGCTCTCAATGTTACAATGGTCATATAATGGTTCATCATTCTCAATAAAATCTGATTTTCTTCCTACTCTTGCATTTACATGTCCACAGAAATATACTTTTCCTATATTTTGATAGAATTTGACTTGCTCAATATATCAAAATAATTTCTAGAATGAACAAGGGTATTTTCAGGTGCTATATATGTACAACGTAGATAGTATTCATCAGGAATCTGAAAATATGTTTGATCTAATTCTAACCAAAACATATAGTCTTAATCATGTTTTCATCAATTTAATTCATTACTAGTTAGCCCTCTCGCTTTGATCTGGTTATTTTGGCGAGCGAGATTATCTTTTTTAAAGCTATAGTATACGCTTTATAAGATAGTTTACCTTTTTACCTTTAGAACATTTACACCAGATCATAATTCTGTTCTTTAAAAAGGGCTTTTATAACACATTACCGATACGGGAGGACATAAACATAAAACACATTTATTTAGTAATCAATAAAATCGTCCCGAGGAAATGGTGGAGTCCAAGCAAGAGTACAGAAGTGTATCACGAAAGTAGTCCTATCACCGAAATATTAAAGTATTGGTCACGTGAGAGTTTACTTAAACGCTTATCGACAGGAATACGTAATGATAAACAAGACTTAGAAAACGAAAGACTGTGTCAATGATATGCTTCTTGTGACATAGATTAGTTTAGATATTATTGATCTTGATCCGTCATTGTGTCAAAATGTCATGTCTATACAAATTGTCATTGTCATTGCTCTATATGTTTGATATCAAGTTTTTATTTGAAATTTATTAATATATTCATGTTTCTCCAGATTACATCATAACTATCTGCTCCATTTCGTTTATTATATCGAGAGTTTCGACTTAATTGAAAACGAATGACAATGTTATAGTATTGAGGACATCTGAGGTTAGACAAAAACTTTTGGCTTTTGCATATTAAATATTAAGCATCACTATCTGAATTAAATAACAACAAATTAAGCAACGGCGAAAACGGCTCATGAATATGACATTATTCTTCTGCTTATTTTAACCTGCACTGATAATTAGTTAAGCACGTAATTATGAGGTCCTTTTCCAATTATTAAATATCACAAAAAGAATCATAGTCACACACATTATAAAATGGATAGCCATATTGAGAACTTATTTGATGAAGTAGTTATTGTGATTATTTATTAGTCGAAAATGCTGTTAACGTTAAATTGCTTTTTTAATGCCACACATTCACGCCTTCCATTTAAAAAATTGTGGATCGCCAAGCGATCACTCTAATCAAAAGAAAATATAAATTACTAGCTGAAGGTGAAATTATATTTGTAAAACATTATGATATGAAGAACTTCCCGGAAGAGAATATATACATCTTCCTCTCAAAAAAGTCTTATTGTGCTATATATTGTTTGATAATACATGTATCGTGATTCGCTTTATTAAACGTCATAATTGAAAATACTAAATTAAACCACTTCGCAAAGTTAATCCATTCATTCCTATACTCGTATATACTATTTGTATACATACTTTGATAATCTTTCACTAAAAACTTTAATTTGTATCTATATACATTTATAGTTCATTAAAATGGTCAGACTCTTAAGCAATTAAACAATGTACTAACTAACAGTTTCGCCCAATATCAATTGAAATATGAATTCATATTTATATATGGATTATTCATTAAAGCGGTCTAAGGGAGATAACTACTTCTATTTTAAGCTGATCGCGTCTTCTATAAAGTAAGGTTTTTTATCTATACCAAACATATGATAGTTAAAAATGAAACGATCTACAGCAATAAAACACAAAACAATCACGTTACTACCGGTCCATTGATTTGATTTGTATTATTTCAGGTGAAATGTGTCCAGTACTGGCCTTCAACGGGAGAGGAGAAATACGGCAAATTCCGTATAAAAGCTGTATCCGTTGAAGTGTATTCTGAATTCACTATCCGAACGTTTACTTGCAAAATGGTATGTACTCTGCTATTGCAATATTTATGTATTACACTTTTAATATATTGGTTATAACTGTAACAATACAAAAATGAAAATCATGGTGCCCCAATTCAAATCGTTGAGTAAAATATCAAGTTTTGTTTTATGATTTAGAATATCTAACTGTACACTGTTTTTTATTCTGTACAGCTGTTATACCGCCAATAAAATCTTATCGAAATAAATACAATTCTGTTTGATGTATGATTAGGCAACTCATATGTAAGAATAAGGCTAGTTTTATTTCATATCTGTGTTCTAACGATTTCATTAATACAGTCGGGCTCGGGGTCTCAGATTGACGTCACTCAGTACCACTTTACTGCATGGCCAGATAAAGACGTGCCGGATACATGCTTATCTCTCGTACAGTTGTGGAAGAAGGTGAAACACAGCAAACAAGCAGCTGTCACTCCGTGGATGGTGCATTGCAGGTATAAAATCTATACAAATTCTTTAAAGGGATTATATTGGCAAGTAACACAAACACGCTGTTAATCCAGACTTTTCCTTTATGCAGCATGCACAAAAAAATGTTTATGTATTGACGTATAACCTTTATTTACTTGAAAGTTATCAAATTATCAATAATTAAATATTTGCCAAAACTTTAATACGTCCCGTAATAAAGTATTGCGCAATGTTTAAATTGAACTCCGTAAACTTCCCGAACAAAGCCTCGAAAACGAGATCGGGAACGAGTCTTCATGATGTTGTCCGATGATTTATCGAAAACCCGAAAGCGGTTCGTTGAAAATGGTGAATGTAAACACAAACAAAAAACGTGGTTTCAGAAATCCGATGATTGTAATAAAGAGGTTATGCAATTAGACACTTTAGACGCATATATCTCTAAGTTTTAAGTGTATCTTCATGCTGGGCGTGTGTATTTAGGACACGGAATTGACGGTAATACGCCAATATAATCCCTTTAAGCACAATTATGTAAAACACTACATTACTACATGTTATCTACTGAGGCCAAAACTTTCATTTATCATAGAAAGCAGTTACAGGTCCGCCAAGCCAAGCCACATGTTTCTTACCTAAACGTGTACATGAGAGGTAACTGTTTTGTTGTTGACATGTAAAGTCAATTATTTGTATTCACAGCGCTGGTGTCGGTAGAACGGGGACATTCATAGCCCTAGATTATCTGTATGATCAAGGGAAGGACCAGGGTTCCATCAACGTACATGCTTGTGTGTCTGAGCTGAGAGATCAAAGACTGCATATGGTCCAAACAAGTGTAACTATTTAATTGAGAAGTGCAAAAAAATAATTGTTCTTCTGTTAAGTTTATTTTTAATAATGAGTAAATATCAATGAAGACGATGTAACTGTTAAACGTTAATCGCATACACTGTTTTGATATTACAATTAATACAATGCATATCATTTGGTAGATAGAGATATGTTACATAGATTGTATGACATTTCATTATCGATCTGTAACAATGTCAGATGTTTGTTCAGTATTAGCGGCTGTTCATTGATTTACTTACTTAATTACTTCCTTAATATTGTTAAAAAATTTTGGTTATATAATAAGTGTCTAGTAATTAAAATGAATGAAAAATAACATCAAACGTGTGTTAAGGATACCATACTAAACTGAGTATTATATGATTATTTTATACAAATGGTCCTTCATCATTCACCTAGGAAATATTTTAAATAATGTTATTATAAGCATATGCCCTATCATCCTTTCAGGCACAGTATGTTTTCCTTCATCAAGCCGCAATGGAGGTTCTTAACCCGATCGCTACTATGTGTAAATCAGAGGAGTACAGAGACATGTGGAGGAATCTACAAACTAAAACACCTGGATGTAATGAAACAAAGCTTCAAACCGAATATAAAGTATGTTCTTCCAAATGTTCTCTTTAAATTTATTTAGTTTGTTAATATTTTATTTCACGACGCTTTTGAACAGGTACATGTATATACATCAATAGCAGTATGCATATAGCGTGTAGGGATTATGTACTCTGCAAGAACAAGCAATACTATTTTTCTATCTTCAACCGGAATGATCATAACCTTATATATCGTACAAGCGGTTATCATCGCTATCATTATATGTCACATGTGAATACTATCATGGATTGTTTTTTAATGCCTATTCATGTATTTACGCATTAATAATCTATAATTGATAACCATGTTACTCTTTAACAAGCACTGTTTTAATGATGAACATTGATTTAATTAAAGTGTAGTTTGTGTGAAGAGAATCCCGCTTAAACAAGTCGCTAGAGGTTTCATAAGTATGTGCTGTGATGTTACATTATAAAAGTCTTAGATTTTAATAATATTCGTTGGATAAATGTTTAAAACAGATTAAATAAACTGACAGAGATTAAACCATGTTCATATATTTTTGATAATAAATGTCCATCTTACCTATATGATAATTTTAATTTAGTATCAAAGACACATACTTATAATAGTATAATAGTCGACATAGTTTTAGAAGTTTTCATGTACATTACTTTATCAGCTATTCGAGATAGAAACAGTCTTCCAAGACATATAAAAGAACTGAAAAACAAAATTGCTTATAAAAATAAGCAAAGGATAAAATGTACAGAACAAGCAGATTTTATTTTTGTTAATAGTGTAAATTATCTAATACTTCTGCAAAGTATTTATGGTTGTTTTCTGTGTATGTTTGTCAGCATTCGAGTCTTTCTATGATTATCAATCTATATATAAATAGTTGATATATTATTTGATAATAAGAACACACACTAATGTTAGGTAATTTAAAATCTTAAATGAATATTTATAGTCAGAGTTATCATCTTGTTTTTTTTTAATTATAAGTAACATATTGTATAGCTATTTCCTGTTATATATTAGGTCAATAAAACTACTATGGCCAATTGTTTTGAGACGTTGGTTTTTATATTTTTCAAAAGGACCCAATTTGAAATAAGTTGTAAAACTTAATGGGTTACTCTATGTAATATATATTACTCAAATATATGTACCCAATTATAACAGCAATTATGAAAAGTATATAATACTTTGATTTAATATTTGCCTTTTTTTATAGTTATCTGTGAGAATTGTTTGTATTTCATGACATAATAATATAATTAAGATAAATATATGTTTACGAATAAATCTATCTATCGGGCCAATGACGACAGCGATTGGGAAGTTTTAGGCTAATTACAATCACAAACCATATAATTTAAATCTAAACATAGCAAAGCATAGTATAATGAATTTTAAAACGATGCTGTTTTTCTTTTATATTTGTGCTGCTTAGAGCAAATATAAGTATAACGGTTTGTTTAAAGAATATAGTAAAGTTTTACTGCAATTCGATCAATGTGAAATAATAATTAACTTCAATTCAACAAAATGAAATATGTTTCTTGTACAAGTGTTTATTATTGTTTTGAGCAATGAAATAGGAGTTGATATTTGATCAGAAATACTTCTTCTTGTTTATTTTCTGTACCTGTATAAATTAATAAATAAATGCATACGTATCTCGACACATAGGTTGTTTAGCAAATTTTAGAAACTGACTTTCATTTTTAAATGATTCCAATTGTGTGTCTTGCATTTCACTATTTATGACCAATAACAAGTAGACAGCATTTAGTTAATAGTGAGATATCGAGATAATCGTTTTGGATGTTACTTTGTCGTTTGTTTAGCTTTGTTGTTATAATATGAATATGAAAAACCACAAAATCATATGGTACAGTCACTATGACATTCGTTTTAATGCTATGAGTTAACTTAATTAAATATTGCAAAGGACTTTACACATACGTATACACTAATATAATAGAGTTATACGTCATTAGAAATAAAATTTTAAACAATGTGCTTTTAAAGCTATGTTTTGTATTATTGTTAATATAAAAACAGCCGACACTCGTTATCAAAGAACATCGATATATCAGAATATTGACAAAGATTTAGTCCCAAGATAATTGTTCATTTTCATAACCTAATAATTATTGTGTGTCGTCTTACGGTTTATGCAACAGAACAACACTGTCATGATCATTGTTCATATCCGGGTCCTTCTTTGAATTGCTCTGCAGTTTGAGATATAATTTTTTCTGTCATATAACAATGAGGCTGATTGATTGAATCAAATGGTATTTTACAATGTACATTTAATCGATAGCATGATATTTGCAACACTCTTTCGGTCATTAAAATTTACACATTTACCGTAGACCGATAACTAGTGTCGTGGCTTAAACAAACTGTGAAAAATAGCACGTGCAGATTTTCACACGACGTGGAAAACAAAAACAAAATCATGTCGATAACAACTATAATATTTTCAATTAAAGTTGTAACATTATCAAAAACATCGACACAAACAATATTGAGAAAAACGCTTCATGATCAATGATGCATTCAGACTGTTTAGGTACAATGTGGTAATACTTATAACATGAATGCTCGTCAAAATAGCCTTTTTTTACGATTTTTGTTCTGACATAGAAAATAGTTTTGTACTCAGAGTACAGCTGCAGTGTGGCAATACGTACAACATAAATGCTCGTAAAAACTGCCTTTTTTTAGGATTATTGTTCTTACCTATAAACTAGTTTTGCACTCAGAGTACAGCTGCAGTGTGGTAATATATGTACATATAACATGAATGCTCGTTTAAACCGACTTATTTACGATTATTGTTCTGGCACAGAAACTAGTTTTGTACTCAAAGTACAACTGCGGTGTGGTAATACGTACAACATGAATGCTCGTTAAAACCGCTTTTGTTACGAGTGTTGTTCTGACATTGAAAATAATTGTATACTAAAAGTTAAATATTGCTATAAATTGACTTATAATGTGCATATGTGGTCATTGTAACAAGTCCTAAATTACTATAACATTAAATCAAAAGTATTTGCGATTTAGAATGTTGGCTATCGTATGTACAACGCCAAAGATTGTTGGGGGTAAGAGGAGAAAAACATACTCTTTGTAGTATTCTTAATTTAAAACATGCTACTATATTTAGTTTGTGTTAAAGTATTTTGTCCATTAAGTAATGCCACTATTGATTGATGCACACGTAAGGTCTTACAGTTCTACTTTATAAATATGATTCTAACTGTATAGAGAAATATATCCATTTACACAATTAACCCAATATTTATTACATTTATTAATCTTTATTTAATAACAAGTGTCATAAGATGATATAACGTGCTTGGTATAACCGAACACAACGCAGGTAGATATCGTGTCAACAAGTAACATAATTAGACTGCTGTTGTTTTTTTTTTTTGCTCTTTTCATTTTACGTAACATACTGTGTTGGGTAGTACCTTGTAAATCAAAACTTCCTGTAAAGCGACTTTAATATATAAAACATTTCGCTTCAGGAAATAACAATAGATGATACAAATGCCGTGAAGGACAAATCTGACGATGACGCAATATTTGCAACACGTGTGGCACGGGACAAATTCAGTGAGTCGAAAATGCCAGAGAACCTACCAAAGACGAGAAATATGAACATACTTCCCCGTAAGCGAAATAATATGTCTGTTTAAGTCTACAATTATTATCAAAATCTAACTAGCAAAGCCATCCCAATCAGTCCTTTAATTATCAAAATATTGACTGTATAATTAAATCCATTTAATATTTATATAAAACAATCATATTTCTAGCAACACATATCAGTCAGAAATGCATATCAATGTATCACAATACAATATAGTTTGCCTTATACATGTTTTGCGCACGCTTTTGTTTCAAGTATATATAAAAACACAGGCAACTTGAAGATGCGAATCAGAAATTAGGAACATGAGATTGTTGGAAAAGTGAGTTACAACCTTTGCATATTATTGTAATATGTGTGTGCTTTTATCTTAACATTACGACGGTTTTATGTTTTAGCTGATGAATACAGACCGATGCTTGTAACGGATGGAGATGACGATTATATCAATGCAGCTGTACTGTCGGTAAGAATTGTTCATTCACTAAAAGAAAATATCACAAAGTTAGTTTACTCATGTTCCTTACAGCAAATAACGAATAGTTAAATTGATAATGTGATTGCATAATCTTTCTTTATATATATATCGCATTAAAACTATTTACAGACATACAAGAAGCCGGACTCGATGATCATAACGCAAGTTCCATTGAAAGATACAATTGTTGACTTCGTGAGAATGGTACGGGATTATGAAGTATTTACCATTGTCCTAATGGACGATGCCATACCGCAGGTAAATACATTTAAAGTGGAATTGACACATACAAAGCATAGCATTTGTGTTGTCATACTCTGTACAGATTGCTTTTGATAAGTATATTTATCTAAATCCAAAACAAAGTTAAATATTTTTGCAAAAGGAATATGCATGGAAGTATATACGCTATACGATGCCACTCATATTGGAACAACATGAAGATTGGCTACTTGTACATGTTATGCCATTAAAAGAAACATACTACCAGTTTATCTCAATCATTCAAAAGTCAACATTGTTTCAAACATTATTTCAGGACTGCAGGTATTGGCCTTCGTCTCAAGTTAAAGTTTTGCAAATAGGCCAGTTTTCCGCCGAGCTCATACGGGAAGATGTACTCAACAGTTATACGCTGAGGTCGATTAAATATTCGTTCCCCGGAGTTTATGGCCAGGTATAGTATTCACAGTTTTTGTATCGTACGAGTAGTAACACTTACACGAATACTGATATTCTCTGATCTCCGTTAACAAAATTATATAAGCAAAATACGCAAAAAATTTCTATTATATTAAATGTAATGCTATGTTCCAGATTGAGTCTGGGGAAATATAAACTTCATTTAATGCCTGGTATGGTTCATTTAACAAGTATAAGAAAGACAGGAAATAAATAAATTGGCGAAATAGATACCTAATCACATAATAAAATAATGAGTTGTTCGTGTTCTCGTAAGGAACATGTCATAGTTTAAACGGTTAAATAATCATATTAATATTGTACATATGTATGCTATTCTTCTTTCTTTTCTATTAAAAAATAAAACTGATTTCATCTGTTCTTATGTGTTCGCAAAGCAATAATTTGTAATCGGATTGACTGTTCTCATACTTGACAATGCCTACGAATGTTTCTGTCTGATTGATTTCCTGAAAGAATTTGTAAAGCAAATTGCACTGAAATAAAGTTACTACATATATGTATTTCGATTCAAATCGAACAGATCAAAGTCGATTGAAGCAGTACAATTTCACTTGAAATACAACATATATTTTAATGTCATATTATTTCGGAATACGCAGTTTTTATATTTGTTGGAATAGGTTTTTCTCGATAGGTATATATATATCTTAACTAAATTGTTATCATACCTTAAACGCATAATTTCAGAAATGAATTCATATAATATTGATATTTAGAAACGATGCTGTTTAATGTTTAAACATTGTGTGGTTAAATGTAAGTTCTGGAATATAAAAATCACAAAAATGTCATGAATAGATATTTTCTTGCATACCAAACACATTGATTGTTATTTTAACTTTATTCATTTTTATATTCCTTTACAACGACCGCTTTCAAGACGTTGAATTATATGATTTACGTCATACAGTTTATACGTTACACCATAGATGGTACCAACGTCACAGTGCGAGAATTTTAATTCAAATCTAGGATAAGATAGAAATACATAAACCTTGTAAAATCCAGATATCCTATCCTGTATGCAAGAACTTACCTTGGCTAAAATAAGCAATGGCTTATTTACTTTTATAAAAATATTGTTTGAGTTTGCGATAAGATAAACAACTCATATTATCATATATCATATTTCATAAAAAAATCATAGATACAATCCAGAGATGTAAAGCAGTTCCACTTCACGTCGTGGCATGGGGAAGTTCCGAACATCAAAGGACATGTGCTTAGCCTGCTGGCTGCTGTTGACAAATCAGTTACAGATAATGCTGATCAAGGGCCATTCGTCGTGCAGTGTATGTAAGTAACATTTCGGTTATTAAATTGTGGTTATGTGTTAACGTAAAAAATAAATCGAAACAAAAAGTCTTTGTTATCTATCATACATATTGTGTATGATAATTATTAATAGAAATATATATATATACATACTTCTGTTTACATTTTCTTTAAATATCCATGTTTTTCATAAATATAAACTAAAACACGAACTAGAACAATACATATTTTAGTCTAAGAACTGGCTTTGTTTTTAGATGATGGTAATATACAATACTATTCCATACCAATTTTCTTTTGTCCTACCATGGGAAAACCTAAAGCAAAATTCAAAGCTCTTTTAACAATCAAACTGCCGAACTTATAAAACTCGTTTGCCACAACCTTACACACAGACTGTATTATTCCTGTATCTACATAGAATTGATTCTTCTATATTAAAAACTTAATGATAGTTCTCTATTTGATACGTATACATATTTTATAATGAAGGGACGGGGCGTCTAAGAGTGGGCTATTCTGCGTCATGTGGTCAGTTCTAGAACGGATGAAGTGCGAAAGGGAAGTTACTATAGCAGAGTCTATCAGATTCATCAAAGCAAGAAGGAGACAAATCATCCCAAACTTTGTAGGTTTTATATACTTATTCGTATTGACTTCTAAATATAGTAACACTTATAAAATCCAGCTAAATATGTCGTGAACGAACATGAGAAATTTTGTAATAAGGCATGTACTGTATATAATTAATACAATGTATTTCACATGGTCGGTTTGGTGTTGTTGTCACATTTAACACACATAAGTTTCAAGTTAATCTTAAGACGATGCGCTCATTCATACTTGTATTTGTATAACAAGGCAAACAACTGTCCTTGTGAACTGTACATACTAATTTGTCAATTTGTGTTTCAGGAGCAGTACAAGTTTTGCTACGAATTTGTACTAGAATACCTGGACAGCTGCTCTGAATACGCTAATGTTATGTAATTATCTACAATACAGTGATATACTGGCGTTGTGACAACATACTGCAATTCATAAATAATTCATTGTTTTGCATGTTTCCCATACAGAAAGACAGCTCGTCATAGACCTCTAACAATGAATATTAGGTAGTAAATCATTGTTATATTAAACGGACTAACCAGACATAAATGTGTTACACTTAAAGAACATCATTTTTATTTCAATCATACGTTTGCATGCCATTTATTTTTAAAGTATACTTATAGCAGTGCAGTGAAGTACATAGTACAAACCCAATTATCTTGCCGACTTAAATGATATTGTAAATATCAAATTAGAATCCTTATCAGGCGCATGCGTTTCATAGGAGTGGAATCACTTTATGCCTATCTATTTCCATCTAAGATTAATTGTGACAAGATGACAAAGGTTCAATTATAAAAAAGCAGACAAAACTAAATTGATAATGAGATTGTGCTGGGAAAGGTTTAAGCTGCTCTGATTAACATGTCAATAACTGAGACACAGGACAGTACAGCTATTAAAATCTGGTGGGAATGGACATTTTTAATAGTTGAAGTGAATGCTGTGTTAAAAATATTAAGGATTGTTTGCATAATTTATAGAAAAAGTGAGAAAGCAAAATTATATTGATTAAAGTTGGAACAAAATGATTTAAACAAAACAGGAGTATTAACAAAAAAGTTTCCAGAAATGTAAACGAACAAAGGGAGATATCAACTATTTATGGTTTATTGCACAAATAAAATTTAGTTAACTAACCTTTGCATATATGTCTGCAAAGTTTCATCTCTAAATTATCTGTTATAGTTTTGTGTTTTTCAAAATTGAATAATCAAATATTGATTACATTGATATTGTGTGCACTCTAACTCTTGCATGCACCACACTCATCATTGAGTATTAATCTAATTAACCTGTTGTCACATGTTAGACTAATGTGCCCTTATTATCGCATTGAAATCATACAAAATTGCACTTGTTTACCTAATTATCATTTTTGCATTCATAGTTTGATTGAGTTTGCTTTATTTTTATCAATTTTAATTTTAAGACGATATCAAGACTGTGTAACTTGGTAATAGTTGCTTGAGTCATATCACGAACATGATAATAAATGCATTTTTGTACCATGCCCTAATAACGGCACTTATTTTATCATAATTTTGATAATTACATAAAAGCGGACTAGATTAAACTGATAATTGAGGTGCGGCTCGTTGAAATTTTAGCTGCTCTGATTTGTGTATCGATAACTGAGACACAGAACGGAAAGTGCCGTTCATTTATGAGTCATTGTTTAAGGGCAAATTTAAAATCTGGTTGGAATGGACCTTTTTAATAGTGGAAGTGACTGTTGAATTTAACAATATTAAGGACTGTTTGCATAATTCAAGAAAATAATGAGTATCATATTAAATAAAATCTTTGAAAATAGAACACAAGGATTTAAACAAAAATGGCTGAAAACAGAAAAAGGGATAACTTATGGCATTTTCAATTTCAATGATTTATAATGACAAAAATGTTGAAGTAAAAGAACAAACGGAGATTCCTGATATTTATTGTCCGTTGCACATAAACTTAACTTAATTTTATATACAGAACTAGGCTCTGCACATATACCTGCAAAGTTTAATTTCAAATGATTTGTCATAGTTTTGTGTTTTTTCAAAAGGTTCAAAATTGGTAACATGCTTGTGTGCACTATAATTATTGCATGCACAACATTCATTATTGAGTATTAATCTTATAAACCTGTTGTCACATATTTGACTAATATGCCTTTATTATGGCAATGGAATCATACAACATTGCACTTGTTTACCTAATTATCAGTTTGCAATTTTTAATTTTAAGAACATATTAAGACTAACTTAGTAGTTGTTGTTTAAATTATATTACGAATATGATCACATGTCTGTATAATTGCACCAAATTTATCCTTTGATCATTACATAGTAGATATAAAAATATCGGTTTTGCGATGCATTTTGAATCACGATATGGTGACTATGTATTGAGTTGTTACCCTTGAATAATCGTATAATTCTTTACTTTTTTTCGATTTTTTATGACACAAGTGAAAAGTTTGGAGGCATTGTGCCTCTAATGTAGTATTATGTTTTATTTTGACTTTTAAAATATCATGTCATATCTCAGTATTGTTATTGCTTGTTTGTATCGAAGATATCTGTTACGTTATCGAATGTTTGTTATTTTGATATTTACGTTTTGCAAGTAAGCTCATTCGATTGAATGGCGAGTTTTGAATGTTGATTTTTAATTGCCTTAAGACTGTCAATTAACGTAGATAAAGCAGTTTACTTTTGGCGTTTTTCCATTTTATATTATAATTACTATCCTACATATTTTATTTCGCTTGATTGTTACTAAGTATTCAAACTCATTTGACAACCAATGGAATCGCTTCAATTTTCAAAGATTTTTTAATTAAAAATTAAGTTCAAAAGTCAGAGGTTCGTTATCAAGTCAAGTTAAAATTGTATTAGCATAAACTGATACATGTTCATCGTCATTTGTAAGGCTATCATGGTGGTACGATTATTATAACAACACAGCCATAAACTTATACATCCACACCAAACATTTCGCGCACACAGCACACAGCTACCTCGCACACCACACAATACTTTGTTGAAAAGCATGATATAACATTTTTCACAGTATTTATAAATGTACTTCATTATACCAACATTTCCATAAAGAAAATCTAATTAGTATCTTACAATTATTATTGAAAAAAGTGCGACAAATTTATTATGACCATGATAATAATCAATAATAATTGTTGTAGGGCGATTATACTTCCTATTGACCGGAAGTCTAGATCCATCAGATGCTTGTAGGATTTTCACATGTTCTTTCTAGGGGAAAAAGTGTCACATAATAATAGGAGTTTTAACGTTCTTATCAGTATTTTTTGCTGGCAGTGTTGGTAAGAGTATAATTCGTTATTGGAATACAGTTGCGAACAACATACACATATATTTCAAAATGTAGAAATATGGCTACATGTTGTTTATCATATCGAACGAGTCTTCGTTTAGTTTATAAATTTTAACTAAAGAGTGTCACTAAAATCGATACATATCATCGTAAACAATCTCTGCCTCATACTAATATATTAAACATAAGTTTTGACACGCTCTCATATAATATTTGTAAATTTAGTGATCTAAATATGTTGTGATATAATTTCTATTGTGTTATTTTATTTTTTTTAACCAAAAAGTATAATATTTTATATAAACAGGTTTATCAAATTGTTATTATGTGATGGATTAAATATACATGTATGTACATACTATAGTATTACTATCAACTAAATGCGAAGAAGGTCTCTCTTGTGCAACATTAGTGACAACTAAGAAGATGTTTGGTTCACGGTAATAAGGTTATTATGTTAGAAACATCAAGATAAATCTTTAGTAGAGATGCATATTTCCAATTCTGAAATAAATATTTGCCTATTCGAAAACAGTGATTCGTGAAATGATATGCGTTGATATTTTCTTTCTATTTCAATTTCAGTGGTTGCGCATATTAATACATGAGGCATTGATGCCAGCTATGATTACAATCTGAAGAGCATAAAGTATAAATTAGCATCCCATTTAAAGAGGGGTTAATTTATTCTTTTACAACATTTTGAAAATTGTATTAACGCATATTCATGTTTTATAACAATTTTTACTAACATGAAATTGACATCACTAGTTTTACTGTATAGTTATTAATGTACTCCAGATGATGCAATATGCTAATTTCACATGCGTTTTGAATCAGGCCGAGTTGCGACCATTTGTCTATGGAATGATAATATACGTAATACAATGACATAACGCAAGCGAAACAATTAATTAATTGGTGTACATTGGTTCTCAAATCTTCTTTACTGTTCCAGTTAAAAATGTGTAGCATACAGGCATTTTTCTGTCACGGAGATTTTGTAGATCGTAAACAATCTCTATTGAATTGCTTTGTTGTTTCCTTTTCTAAATGAGATACACCGTTATAATAGCGAATAATGAACGTAATGAGAGCCGTATTCTTAAATACTTGCCTTGACATGGCAAACCTTGGACTTTTATTGAAGTGCCATACCTGATTGATACAATAAAAATATAGAACAACCAAATATTTTGCTTTGATAAGTCTGTGTTATAATGACACTCTTATGATAAAATATAGATATTGTGGTCATTATTCCCTTGATGCTCTGTCATATTAATATTGGTTCTCAGTTATTAACATATATCGTTCTGAATGTATACATATGGAAAAGACAATTTGAACAGTAGGGTCTACAAATAACAGTAAAATATTTATAGTTTGATCATTTTTGCTTAAGCTTGAACACGGCCAATCGAAAACAATGTATAACAAAAGCGAACTGCCATATGCTGTATTTGGTAAAAATGACGCAGAAACAAATATCTTAAACATATTGTCATGAAAACGTATAAGAACAAGGTTTTATATAAGTAAGGTAACTTCATGTACATAAACTCTATATTAGTCTACACTCAAGATGAAATTGCGACCATTTCATGAGACTGTACATGACTAACATTTCAATGTAAAGTAGTTTTTACTGTATACTGTAGCGAACGTAACAACAAACCGGCCACTTAACATTTTATGTATTTTCTAAATGAGTATTAAAGCGATGTCCATGAATTTGGACTTAAATAAAAAATAATATTTAGGATAATAATTACAAAGTATGTATTATTTAATTTGACATTAATTGGAATTGTTTTTTTAATTATTGAAAGTGTTAGTCAAATACGTTTCAACACGATAGTTAAAGCACAGTTTTATTAAATACAACAGTGGCGAGTTAGCTGTTCCTGTCAGTATATATTTAACTAAGATATTTACAGTGAACAGGAAAATGATCAGAATTATAATGTAAACTGAAAATAGAAAAGTTTAAGTAGATACTAAAGATGATAATAATATTATGTATTATGAATGTTTTAGAAAAAAAATCATTAATTTATTCATTTTTGTGCTCAAAGTCTTTAAATATTATATAACGCTATTTATATGTTATTAAACGCTTGATCATTTCATTACATGTCATTGTTTTCTTATCAATTTTGTCTTTCAAACGTGTTGTCGTTAAACATATTGCTATATGCAACAAATGTTTTATATAAAATGTTAGTCAATATTAAATTTATCTAACTGACCCACAACTCTCTACATGTATTAATCATTGACGGGGGTTGAATATTGTATGTATGTAATCAACTAAAATATGATTGCAGGTAAATAGGCACAATCAAATATACTATATATCAAAGGTCCATACCTTCTGCCCTATCACACAAGTCATATATAATAAAGGCAGTCTGGACATTTAGTAAGTAACATAATGTAACACATTTTTAGTTAAAATAGTTGAGCATTATATATTAAGATGTGCCAATTTGCATATTTTCATAAAAAAATGTTATAACATACATTGACATGTTCTAATATGCTTTAATATATACATACTATTATAAAATATAATATATGCTATATCTCATCGGCCTGTAAAATGATCTAAGTTATGTTACAGTGGACATACTAGTATCTGTAACAAGAACTGTTTAAGAATAGAACGCTTGCTTTCTTCAATATTGTCTAAAATAATAGCTAGCTGATGACAGAGAACAAAATGAGCTTTATAAAACATATTTTAAATAACATATTCATCTGTAGAAAGAGGTCATAAATTTTGCCTGTAACTGAGTTAACGCACTAATATTCCTAACGACCGATGAGACGGTTGTGATAGTTTATTAATGTATGTCTAGCAGTTACCAAAATGCAAAAAAAAGTCAAAGTATCAAAAGGGGTTATTAAAGTGAAAACAAAGCTGTCCACTTTACTCAAAGATTTCTGTGACGGGTAGTGAAGAAAAAGGTTTCAATTATGTGTGATTAGTAGTTAGCTTATTATAAAACATCAATCGATTATTAAATGGGTCATGTATCTTCCTAAGATTAAAAGCTAGTTATTCCAATTGTTTGCACACAACAATGCCATTTATGTTTGGGTAATAGTAACTCCAATATGAACTTTCTACAAAATGAGTATACGTGTAATGATGCCTAAACTATGAACAGAGTTAGTAACTGAAATATAAACTTGCCATAATTCTCTCTAAAATATAAATGTGTTATTCTCTCGTGCAATTGAAATTGTAATGTAAACACATTTAAAGTGTCATTTATGTAAGACATGTAGTTTCTGATAAATGAGCTTACTGCAAAAGAATAAATGAACATTCTAAGTGAAAAGAAGTCATAGTTCTGAAATAAATTAAAATGAAGTTATCCTAATATTCCATTGAGCCTGTTTGACGGTAATGAAGACACAGGTGAAGTTCCTTGATGTAAGGTGAATGGTATCTGAGATATACATTGGCAAAAAATAATAGAATTAAAATTGTCTAATTGTAAAATTGAAAAAGATATACGAATATTGATAGGGCTTGTGCCGGTACCAAAGTTGACATGAGGCAAATTATTTACTTTAATGCAAAATCCAGATACATAGCTTAAATCAAAGATGTACGAGTATTCATTAGATTTTCAAATGTTTTAACCTATAAAACACACACCTGTTACTTCAAAAGCATATTGAACATAAGCATTTCAGAGAATCCGAATACATTCTACTCCTACATTTAACAAAATTGTCCGGTCAAAGTAACATTGTTTACCATTCTTAAGAAAGGGATATCATCATATTGAGTGCATCCAACTAAAATGCCGCTGTTCTGAATTACCAATGCACATCAGTTTTTCCAAAGGAACCAGGCGGCAAACTACAATCTTGAAATGGTATTCCAGTTTCCCCGATGCCTGGCATCAATTCCACTAATCTTGGCATCGAGAAACTACTTTTCTCAAAGGTAGCCGATATTCCATATCTTCATACAACAAAAATACAAATCTCTACGTACGCAATCTATTTTATCGAAATATGTTACCAGCTGTATTCCATTTTACTGTGCAATGTAAATCGTTCTCAAATTACAAACATATTTTTTTTTAAAATCTAATATTTCTATTGAACTTGATTTTGGAATCAAATTCATGTATTGTTAGTGTCGGTGATCTAAACCAAGATTTATTGAGCACATGAGAATTTCACTAACGGAACATTTGCATCATAGAAAACAACACATGTGATCAACAAACCGACACGAGTAATATATACCTCAACCACCTTACATGAGCCTATTGTCATATCCGACAATATACTACATTTAAAGTCCAATGCAGTTGACACTGACTGAATAATTAGTGACCACAAAGCTACACTCTAAATAATAATATTTCACGATTTCCACCAAACTTGTTCAAAGCGAAAAATAGTGACTGTGAAAAATTAAACCGCATGCTATCCGACTAAGACATTTGGATTTTACTACGACATTTCTATTTGAAAGGACGATATTTGAGACATTATTGCTTGCTTAGATGTAAAAACTGTAGGGCCAAACTTAAAAGTCACAGAATTTTAAAACTAACTAAGAGTCGCAAAATCTCGAATCTTGTTATAACCCTGTATAAGAAAGGCGACCCGTCTTGTGTAAGTAATTAAAAACGTAGTCCTCTGTTTAGTTGTATTGGAAAACTTACGTAACGTTGTGTATAAATGTAAAATTATCTTATTTCTGATAATCTTTTTTATAAGTTTAATAACAAAATCTTAAAAAAACAAAAGTTCAATAACTAGCTTTAAAGTAGGAGCCAAATTTTATTTGTCGGCACTTCTGCCCGTTTCCATCAATGCTGGTGAATCTTAAGGGTCTAACCTCGGTCCATTGCTATTTTCATTTTATGTAAATGATATAGCAGACAATTTATTAAATATTGCGCGTTTGTTAGCGAGCTCTACTACAAATATATCATATCTTGAAGCTATAATGAATCACGATATCGTTATGTTATCTGCCACAAAACAGTGGTTAGTCACGTTCAATCCTGAAAACCGAAGCAATATTATTCACACACCAAATAATTCAGAATCCTGCTTATACTATGTACCGTTTGTTCAAAATCACAAACACTTTGGCCTTAAAATCACTAATAATTATAAACGTCACACTCTTATTGATTATAATACAATATGCGTATACAAGTCTTGACATGGTGGGAAAAGTACACATGGAGTGGAATATGTAGAACACTACTTTTAAAAATACACTGTCTTTCGTACAACAAATAATTAAATTGTTTCAAAACACAAGGTTGTTTTATCCACTTAATGTAAACAACTGTCTATTATTGATATGAAGAAAACATAAAACGCTTCGAAAATTTCAAATACTCATTCACGAATTAAGAAAATTTCAATAACTAATTTCGATGTAGTATGTTGTTTTTTTCTCCCTACACAATGTTATATCTTCCACAATAGGACCGATCGCGTAAATACCGACCAGATGTTACCTATTGTATACACAATGTATATCTTCTTATAATTCCATATTTAATTTCATTACTTTTTTTCAATTCAAACCATTAAATATTGTGGTTCCCACATTTCAGTTTAAATATTTCAATTTACATTCATATGTGTTCATGTGTTTATGTGTGCATATATACAATTATGATATATGTATGTGTGTGATAATGTGTGTGTGCTTACGTGAGTATGTGCTCAGTTATAGAAAGTAAAAGGTATCTAAAAACAATGCCCACTGCGCTGTTGTCCAAATGTATATGTCTAGCTTAGAACGAGATATAGATACAGTGGCATATATAGACAGTAATGTGTTTGGAAATTGATAAATATGGGTAAGAAAAAAATAATTTAAAGTGAATTTCAATGATTATACATGCCGCAAGACCATGAGTTTGATTCCGTCTATGCACAATTATGCGATGAAGATTTGTCGAACATTAAGTCTCAATTAAATACACATCTACACATCAAGACAACAATATTGAGATAAGTTTGAATATGGTTAAACCGGCTTTAAATACTTGTAAAAAAAAAAGAAAAGCCCGTTGCAATCACTTTATTTATTACGAAAATATAATATACGGTGATCCGCTATTACTTTCCAGTATTATAAAATTATTTAACAATATGTCTTGACTTTCACAAAAAACAAATATTACTGACCCAAATATTTACAGGGTCACATCACTTTGCTCTACTGTTTTGAAGCCGTAAGAATAGGTTTTGCTGAAATGTTAGAACAATCTGATACACTCAAGTTAAACGTATTGTGAGGCGGTTTCCAAAATAAAATAATTGCAAAATGACAACTGTACAACTTTTTACATGCTACGTCGATGTGAAAAAAGCATTTGGCCACGTTTCTCATTGCATATTGATTCTTAAATTATATAAATAAGGTGTCAACAAATATATTGTTAAAATTACTCGCTACATGTTAGAAAATATCTTTAGCCTCGTTAGGTCACAAGTTCAATCTTCGGATTGGTTCCCAACTTTACAGGGAACAAGGCAAGGTCAAGTATTGAGCCCCTACTTAGATCTACTCTTAATGAATGATATATTGAATGGGATCAATCCTATTACGGTTTGAAAATAAATGATACGGGTTACAGTTTCGCAACATCGGCAGACGTTATGGTGCTCAGTTTACTGACTAGGAACGGCTTAGAAAACACTTATGTCGTAATAATTCTATTCGGGAACGATACATAATGCAAATAAATGTAATGTTGTTGTTTTAATGAATGCATTTCTGAGTCAAAGAATAACTCACTACAATAGCGTTTTGGCCAAAGTACTGTCATTGAAACTGATAAATTTGTACATCGAGGAATTTCGGGTGAAAACATTAAAGACACGTGCACTAGATTACGTAAAACATAGTTTGAATTAGTTGACTGTGGAATTCATCAAAACGGTTTACATCCAATAACAGTTAAACATCAAATTGTTGTCCTCTCGTGAGCTTTATACGGCTTCTAACTATGGCACTCCATTACAGACACTCAGCTCAAATCGCCAGAACGAGTACTACATATTCGATATATTACCGAATCTATTTCGTAGTGACATCGCGCTGGCTTTAATTGAGCATGAAATTGATAAGCTCTTGATGTTTGGCCAATTATATAACATTAATAAATGATTAAGCATACACACAGATTTGGTTAATAGGCTTATACAATTCATTTCTCATCCACGTGAAATGTTGGGGTTTATGCTAGATTCATGTATATACAGCATTCTAAGAAAATATAAATTGACCGATTTTTTAACGGAATATATTTTTGCTGCATTCTTCCCTACGTTGAGACAATGGCACAAAACTCAAATTAAGTATATATAAATCAGCCTAATTTGACTTGAGAACAAGACTGATTCAAGACGACAGTCTCAATTATTTTCTCAATACACAAAGAGAAATTGTACAAAACAGTATTTGGTATTTCTCTCAAATATATCGCGATATTCTACCGTACTGTAGAGCTGTCATTTTAATAATTGGTAAATTACTTGCCCGAAAATTGCAAACTGTTTGCCAGAAGTGCAGTCTCATTAAATCTGTAGCTGAACATTAAGTTATAGTCTGTTCGTCAAATAACCCCCCCCCCCCCCCACCCTTCCCCCGACACACTTTGTTGTGTAAAATACACAAAGTATGTGGCTCAGATATGTACGATAAGCTTTGTAACATGAATGCCTTTAATCATATTATAGAATTAGTCTCCGGTTGTCCTTTCATAAATATACAAACAAACGGTTGCTATTTAAACAATTACATTTAAATCATATGATTAAAAAGCATTAAGCTAATGTACTAATATTCATTTGAATGTGTTAATATACAGTAATCATTGCTTTTGAGTGATTAAATGGGATATATTATAATTTTTAGAGTTATCACTCATATCTTCGAAAGAAACACCGTGCGTAATTTCCAAAACTTTATTTTGGTTATAATGTATGTTACTGAAGTTATAATAGATTGTGTGCAGAATGAATGAATTATCCTAGAAATTGAATGAAATTTTGTCTACTTGAAGCAAAAGTTAATTTATTCAAAACCACATTGGCAGTTTGTATCTGATCACCGAGCATGATGCCAGTAGTCACCACATGCTAGACAACGGTAAATAATATATACGTATATCTTGTTCATTTACAACGTCTGTTTACAAACACCACATTAATTAAAGACCGGATTAAGAGTATAAACGCCAGCAGCAATGAGAAATTGATATTTTTACTGACTATTCGGTATTCAATGAAACTGAAGAATCAGTTACGATATTTCAAGTTTCAAAATGCATACATCACTAATTGATTGCAAATAAACAAAACCGTTGATGAGTACATGATTTTGTGTCATGATTTAAAAGGAATGCATTGCTAACGAATTCAAATACATATTGACAGTTTTTATTGTAGGATTGTGTGCATTGATTCGAATATACGAAAAAAGAGCAAATTTGCATTATCAAATAGTAAAAACAAATTGTGCTGATTTAGAAATCATTGTGTATCCATTTGCAGAATACACTTCGTCATGTTGCTACTTCTAACTCAATTAGATCAATTGGAACAGAATACTTAGTATGCATTACAATATTGATTACTAGTATTATATTTGCAGACCATTCATTTCCCGCAGCTATCATTTCAAATCAAGTGTTGAGTTAAGAGCAAGGAGACCGGTAGTTTAGCCACATCTTCTGTTTTAAATATGCTTAAAAACCAACCATACGGGTTTTCGATCAAGTGAACTCAGTCCTTCTTACTTTGATAATACATAGCTGTATATATCTACAAACTAGGCATAAACACATCAATCAACAATGAAAATGTGTAAACGTATTTAATACATACGTACTGACGTTGTCATAATCAAGCTGATTTTTACAATCTATGTGTTAATTTAATATGTACGGAGAGATACGTATTACAGACAAAAATATAAATATAATTAGTTATAAGTGATGAAATTAGCTAAACATCAATTAATATACTTTTACAATATATATTTGAGATTTTACATGTGGAAATATACATTTATTTATTTGAGATGAATAATGCAATGTAACTTTGACAATATGACCGATGAAAAATGCATGATATCAAATGAGTTTTGTCAGGTTTTCTTGTTTCTTTCTTGAGTATCTTTCGAGAATTAAGGTCTCAAAAAAGAACGCATTGAGGATAAAACTGCACGTTGTGTCAATATCTATCGATTTTGAATGTGATGTTAAACATTTTATCGGACGAAATATTTCTTCTTACATTAACCAATTTAAAGTTTAGGTATTATGAAACAAATCATATTGTCAAAGTTATCAATATAAGTTTTATTAGAAAATAAATCATCCAAATTTTACTGATTTCCGAGCAATGTATATTTTTCGGCGTCAAATGATTCTTTCAAAAACCTTAATTCACGAAAAATATTAAACATACCAATATGAATCCCTCACAATAACCATTTGGTTTATTATATTTTCAACCGTCGATACTTTTAAAGTTATCTTAATAAGCTGAAATTGATAATTGTTCCTACAAAATGTACCCATTTCAGAAAATCAACATTTCGAGTTATGGAATATTCGGATTCATGTAAATCCGGACCTGTTACTTATCCGGCCCTTGGATGAAACGTCCTTGGACTATCCGGCCCCATTAAGCATGGAAAATAACATTAATGTTAAAAATAATGTTTCGCATATCTTTCAGGAAACTATAACACGATAGTATGCAGTTAATTTTAGTGAATAGCAACGTCAACATCTTAACAGGACCAAATATTCCTGATAGTAAAAAAAATCTATAGTCGAGTAAGGAGGGTGTACATTGAGTGAGAAAATCTAGTGTCACCTATGAAAATATAGTGTCAAATAAGGAATTTAAATGTCAAATAAGGTTGTTGAGTACATATATATTAGAAATTATAGTGCCCAGTAAGAAATGTCTATAGTCAAGAAAGGGTGTTGTATACCAAGTGAGAAAATCTAGTGTCACGTATGAAAATATAGTGTGAAATAAGGAATTTGAATGTGTTGTAAGGATTTTGAGTATGTAAAATAGAAAATTTAGTGCCCAGTAAATCTATAGTCGAGTAAGGATGTTGTGTATCGAGTGAGAAAAGGTACGAAACTTATGCTTACCATGCAGCTAGTGAAAGCCTTGTGTAATCTAAGTACCAAACACGCGTTATGTGCTAGTCATGCAGGTAACACTCGTCTTGTATAATTTAGGTACAAACAGGTGCTTATCGTGCAATTGGTGCTTGTCTTGTGTAATTTAAGTACTAATCGCGTGGTCTCCAATGTTGTTGGTGCTTGTCCTACAATGCCGTTGGTGCTTGTATTGTGTCATTTAGGTACTAAACGTATGGTTCTCATTGCGTTAGTGCCTGTCTGTTGTATATTAGGCGGCATCAAACGTGTGGTTCTCATGCAGTTACTGAATGTCTTGTGTAATTTAAGTACCAAACACGTGCTTATCATGCAGGTAGCGTATGTCGTTTGTAATTTAGGTACCAATCATGTGGTTGTCATGTTGTTCGTGTCTTAATTGTGAAAGTTAGGTACCCTTCGTGTGCATATCATTTAGTTGGTGCTTGTCTTGTGTAATTTAGGTACCAAACGTGTACATATCATGCCATTGGTGTATGTCTTGGGTGTTTTAGGTATAATACGTGTAGTTTTGCGGTTGTTGCCTGTCTTTTGTAATTTATGTACCATACACGTGCTTATCATGCGGATAAGGCTTTTCGTGTGCAATATAGGTATCAACCGTGTGGTTCTCATGCCGTTGGTGCTCTAATTATGTAATTTAGGTACAGTCACAGTCTCTTTGATGATTTCCATACATCATTACGATTCATTGTCATTTACCCGTCAATACTGAGTGAAGTGGCATACTGTCAGAATTATGTTACACAATGAGCCACATCTCGAAGTCATATATCAGAGCCGCTACCTACGAAGACTGTTAACGTTCCACCACCACAACGATCACCACCACTATTACAAATACTACTTCTTCTACTACTTCTACTACGTCTTCTTCAAATACTACTACAAAGACTACTACAATTTCTACTACTTCTACTACGTCTACTTCAAATACTACTACAAATACTACTACTACTACTACTACTACTCCTACGTCCACTACAAATACTACTACAAATACTACTACTACTTCTACTACGTCTACTATAAATACTACTACAAATACTACTACTACTACTACTACGTCTACTACAAATACTACTACAAATACTACTACTACTACTTTTACTACGTCTACTACAAATACTACTACAAATACTACTACTACTACTACTACTACTACTACTACTACTTCTACTACTACTACTACTACTATTACTACTACTACTTCTACTACTACTACTACTACTACTTCTAATACTATTACTACTACTACTACTACTACTACTACTACTACTACTACTACGACTACAACTACTACTATTATAAATACTACTAATGCTACTTCTACTACTATTACTACTACTACTGCTACTGCTACAACTACTACTGCTAATATTACTTCTACTGTTATTATTATTACAACTACTACCACTTCTACTACCTCTACTACAACTACTACTACAAATAATACTACTGCTACTTCTACTACTACTACTACTACTACTACTACTACTTCTACTACTACTACTACTACTACTTCTAATATTATTACTACTACTACTACTACTACTACTACTACTACGACTACAACTACTACTATTATAAATACTACTAATGCTACTTCTACTACTATTACTACTACTACTGCTACTGCTACTACTACTACTGCTAATATTACTTCTACTGTTATTATTATTACAACTACTACCACTTCTACTACCTCTACTACAACTACTACTACAAATAATACTACTGCTACTAATACTACTATTACTTCTTCTATTTCTACTACTACATATACTACTACAAATACTACTATTACTATTACTGCTACTGCTGCTGCTACTGCTACAAATACTATTCTTTACTTCAGAAATGAACTAAAATGAGAAAATTATCCACCAAAAATAGTAACAAATACCACAAAATTTCGTTTATTGATCCAGGAAGAGTTGTTTCTAATATTTGAAAAACGCCAAATGTGACATTCGAAATTTAAATAAGCACCTACAGTCACTCTTATATCTTTTTATGTCTATGCTACTATTAAGCTAATACTAAATATTTATCTATCTACTTCAAGTCAGATTTCTTCTGGGCATCAAGATTTTACGCGTGATTGAACAGAATAAACTCTGTGATGTATACGGAAACCGTCGATAAGCTATGAATGGCGAAACGAATACCCATAACTCTTTGCGCGGTCCGTCTGCTTAAAATTTTTTATATCGTTTACTTCAGGTAATCGCTATCGGAAATGTCCTGAATATAACGAGCGATACTCACCCAGACTTTCGTAACATATCGACAGTTTCCAGTATTTTGTTTCGCTTTATTGTTTTACTTAATGAAATTTAAAACAAATGAAAAAGTAAATAGAACTTGTGTATTAATTTCAGTAAGAATGTATACATTTTTTTTATTTTTAATGAAATGGCAACTTTAGTGTAATCAGCGAAAGTAAATTATGAATATATAAAGAAGTAGATAAGTATTTATTAATAGGAAATATATGAAAAACAAAACAAATGATAGAACACTGAAAGAGTATTGCTTTATTTCTTTATCAATAGAATCTGAAAGCTGAACTTCACTCAATAGATATACTGATGGAATGATGGTAGTTCTACTAGGATTCATTCTCATGTCTTCTTACACCAGTAAAACTGGATATGCCATATGTAATTTAAATATGTTAAAACAGATGTTAAACCCCAATAATAAAATGCATTTGTCAACAATCAATGTTGTAGTTTATAAAAAAACCTCTTCATAAACTTGGATTTTGGTATTTCCGTATCTAGTGAATATTAATTTTGATAAAAATGTTCACATATTTTTCTTTTTACATATACCTACATAATTTACATTAAAATTTATCGGTATGCAGGTCGTAAAATTGAATGTTTAATGCTATTTTAAAACCGCTGTCATTGACTCCCTAAATAACTTATAATTATCGATAATTAGAGGACGTGTGATAATAATTATGATGTAATGTTGCATACATCCTGCCATAAACCCTGGAGTGATAAATGCTATTTTACATATTGCACACAGTACCACGTGGATTGAAGGTGTATGTGGGAGGATTAGTACAAGTTAGTCACTGCGTGTCCTGTATTTTATTCAATAATTGCTTAAGATCTGTTCTGCTAGTTACTGTAATTTTTATAGCGTTTTTTCTTAAAATCTAATTTGAATACTTGTTTTTATCATATTGATAACTATTTATCCAGTTAATTTATTGTTGATGTATTTCTAATTTGTCATTATAATTGATACTTTGTCATAGTATTAGTTTCTATTTTACTAATTATCAATTTCATTTCTAGTTTTAACTGATCCTTATCTTAAATAAAAGATAGTGATAGACTAAATTTCAGGGTCAATACATGGGACCTCGATTTTTGGTAAAGTATTTTTAGTTGAAGGAGTGGGGTATCGATCCTGCGATCCCTGGGTTCATAGTCCAAGGCCTGCCCACTGATTCACTACATTATAGTTCCTTGGTCAAAATCAGTGTAAAGGAAATCAATGACAATGAGAAAATTATTAAATATGCAGACACACATAATATAGGCATATTCAATTATATTTACGCGGGTTTTTCGTTTTGTCAAAATTAGTCCTGTAATATAATTAAAAAAATACAATTTATCTTTATGTTCAAAACTAGCGTGGCCTTATTCGTTTTATGTAAATATTTTCTGAAATAGATCTACATAGTTTCAGATAATGGCTCTTGGAGATGATTATCTATTCATAACAGAAGCGATTGATTCGATGCTTGAACATAAAACTCAAGTTCATGTGCCAACTGATCCTTGGCTTCTGCTTCAATAACGCTTTACATTAATATTAAAAACTTAACTAAGTTTTGACTGGTTTCTCTACCGATATTACCGATATGAATGAAACAATTTGCCGTTTTAATGGATCCAGTCAAAATCATGATTACCTGTCTGCGTTTCGTAGATTTAGGTTTTTAAGTATTTAAGTATATGTTGGTGAAACAGCAGCAATGTGATATTCTTAATGGCGTTTATTGCCGTTTTTAAGACGTGACAGGTTGTATATTGCATATCAAGTTTTTTTGGCCCCAAAATGAATATAAGCAGAACCAAAGATTTTTTACAAGTAACTGATACACTTTCTGTTGTCCGTTGCAACTACTGATCGATAACGGGTCACATAAGTTGGATTGATCGTTCAATAATCGCTAACGCCTAGTCTTTTTTATGACCTCTTTGACGATTTAGTAGTTTAAATGAGTTATCTCGTGATGATTATTATTATTATCATTATTATTATCATTATTATTATTATTAGTATTAGTAGTAGTGGTAGTGGTAGTAGTAGTAGTAGCAGTAGTAGTAGTCGATTAAGTATTTCCAAAACTCCTCGTATAGCAACCCAAGAATTTTTGAGATTTTAGTATCAGAAAAGGATTAATTGTAGTTTGTGAGATGAACTTTTCTTTTACGATTTAAAGAATCAAAGAATGTTTGCATTTACAGTTAATTTGTGATAATTTTGTTACATTTAAAAATCATCCTAGAATTACAAAGTTACATGTTTTACAATGTATGTGTGGCAGGTTAAGCATTTTTATTTATTGTAATTAATTAACAGTTCCAGTGAAAATAGATTTTTTTTATAAACATGGACATACCATTTGTAATTAAACCACTGATATAAAATGTCACACGTTCTATTTCCAAAGTCGCATACCTGCTGCGAGAGCATTAACAATAAAATATGGCCGTAGATATGTTCATAGGATGTGGTATGTCATTTTAATCCCAGCATCATCATAAGTCACACAATTAGATATGTCACAGTTATTTGACCTGGTGTATGCTGTATTTTTTTTTGTAATTCTATAACGACTTAATTGACTGAACTACATGTATACTGTAACGTTAAATGCTGTTTTATAGGGTTCAGCTATTACTATTACAACTAATATTACACATTATTCCTTATTTGTACTTTTAAATGTAACACTGTATTTTTATTAAACTTTCTATTGAAATTAATTCTAGTTCGTTAAAATTTTATCTGTCTTGTTCTTTTTACATTTTTTTAAAAGTACTTTTCATATTAATAACCAATTTTACTGATACTTCGGCAAACATCGACACTTTACGGCAATGATCGTGTCCCATAAATTAAAACAGATGTTCTTTGTCGTTTTTATGACCCCACCTGCAGAGATTACGGGGTCATTGATAACATTGTTTTTCACGAAGTTATAAATCATTTTAAAAAAATATTTGTAAAATAAACTGCTAAAAACTGATGTCACATCATTTTGGTAAGTATCACTGGATTTATACTTGTCATGTATTTGATGAATATATATATATCAGGGATTTAAAAAGTGGTTATTCTGTTGTTGTTGCTACGATATCTTATGCAAAAGTACTACTACTATTACCACTTCTACTACCACCACCACCACCACTATTACTAATACTACTATAATACTACTACTACATGTACCACCACCACCATCACCATCTGCAATAAAACTACTACCACCACCAACAAAAACAACACTACTACTACTAATTCTACCACCACCACCACCACCACTATAACTACAACTATTACTACAACCACCATTTCTACCACTACTACTTCTACTATTTCCACTACTACTGCTCCTACTACCGACGCAATCACTTTGATTATTATTACTTCTACTACTACCACCACAACCACCACCACCACCACTACTATTTCTATTAATACCACCACCACGACCACCACTTCAACTATTATTACTACTGTTACCACCATAACTATTACCACCACCACTATGACTACTACTACCACCACAACTACTACTACCACCACAACCACCACCATTACTACTACTTCTACCACCACCACCGCTACTACCACCACCACTACTACTACTACTTTTACTACTACTACTACTGATACTAATTCCACCACAACCACCACTACTTCTACTACTAACACCACCACTACTACCACCACTTCTAAGTCTACTACTTCTACTACCACTACTAATACTACTAACACCACCACCAACCACTACTACTACTACTTCTACTACAACCGCCATCACGGCTGCTACTTCTGCTACTACTAATACTACTATCACTACTACTATCACCATCAACACAACCACCAACCACTGTTACTACTACTTACACCAACACCTACACCACCACCACCAGAACATCCACTACTACTACTACTACTAGTACTACTACCACTGCTACTATTACTACTACTACAACCACAACCACTGCCACCACCACTACTACTTCTGCTAAAACTACTACTAAAACCACTATTACTTCTACCACCACCAGTACTACTACTACAACTACTACTTCTACTACCGCAATCACCACCACTACTTCACCTACTACCACCACCTCCACCACTACTACTACTCCAAAAACCACCACTACAACAACAACCATACTAGTATCACTGTCACCTCCACTACTATAAATGCTACTACCACCACCAATACTACTACTACTACTACTACTACTACTAATACTACTACTACTACCACCACCACCACTACTACTACTACTACTTCGACTGCCTCCACCACCACTTCTATTACTACTACTACTCCTACTACCACCACCACTACTGCTCATAATACCTCTACTACTACTACCACTACCATTACCACCACCACTACAACTAGCACTACAACTTCTACTATAAATGCTTCTTTTGTGTTTGCTACTGTCAGTACTACTTCTAGTTTTAATGCAGATGTATGCACGCACATGCATTCACGTGCATGCTGCATATGCAAACCTACAAACGCACGTACGCTTCATGCACACACAGACGGATACACAAACGTACTTTCATAAACACCTACACTGCACTCTCATACAAACTTATGCCCACATTGGATCGCTTTTTTACTACTTTTATTCCATTTATCTCAGTATTTTATGAACTGTTTGAGCTGAAATTTCGAATTTAACTTCATAATAGTTATACATGTAATTATACAAACATATTAAGTTTATAACATTAAAGTTCATAATGAAAAAATGTTTTTTCCAGAAATTCACTGTGTTGTGTTTATAAATAATTATAATGTTTGGCTGAATTCAATTTTTTATGCAGCATTTGTAATGCGTGTTGACTAAAACTAAGTTTAACTGAATTCAGGATTTATTTTTGTTCCATAATGATGCCCATTTCACTTCTAAATGATACACGTTAAATTAATTATCCAGCAATCATACTCAATTAGGCATATGCCACATGTAATGTCAATGACTGAATTCAGCCAGGTTTAATCATCTAAAATCTACAAATAAGCATGTTACATTGAACTCGTATTGTATTAATATAAAAGTAAGCTCATTACCAATTTATGCGACATGATATCATTTAAATGAATTTTGAAAATTGCGACCACAACAGTTACAAATTTAATAATTTTGACCTTTTCAGAAAAGAGTCAATTGGAATCAGAACGTGTTGAAGGTTGATCTACGTTCTCGATAAAATAGTTTACAGTACGATACCTTAGTAATTTATCTCATTGACATTGTGTTCTGTGGCATAGTTTTACTTTTAGTTTCTGTGATATACATAATGAAAAAATATCTGTGTAATTATTTTTGAGCAAATACTCGTTAAAATCTTTTTTCCTAACCAAAAATAGTCAATAAGGAATACGAATACTCTTCTCATTTCGATGGCATGGCCGAGTGGACGCTGTCGTTTAATGACCATTAACTTCATACCAAGGTCGTGGGTTTGAGTCCAACTCAGTCCAAACTTTTTGTGTGAGAAACTATGCCAGTTACTTGCGGAAGGGCGGTAGTGCTACTTAGAACCATTCTGAGGTATTCCTTTAACTATCCTTCATTAAACATGTCATTACTAATAAAGCTATAAAGATGTTTAAAATTTTATTTGTAAACATATATTTATATATACCTTGTTTCAGCATCACATGTTTTCAGGGCATTTATTTTTTATACATCGTTATTATGTCAATTATACTAAATATATACCGATTTTCGATAGCTGACCTAGTATTTCCTAATATTTATAACTTTTATACTACGTGTTCTGTCTTAAATATGAATTGTCGCTGTTTCCGTTTACATGTGATCTTGTTCATGCGAATTCAAATAAACCAACCGAACATGAAGAACAAGCTGGTAGCATCGTTAACAAACGTACACCGAATAATATATTATGCAAATAAGGTCCCATATTACCATTGTAACGCAATTGAATCACGTGATTTTAAACTGTCATGGCTTCCAGCTTAAACGCCAATTTGTGTCCTCCTCGTTATAAATGCTGATGCACTTGTCAAGGTAAGTTGCTTGTCTCAAATAACCATTTTTCGGTTTGTAAAGTATTGATACAGTTATTAATATCGGTACCTTTACTTATGTTAGTTTATTTTCAATAATATAGTCACTGAAAGTTCTCAACACGGGAGTAGAGGTCAAAATACGCATGTGTGTGTATAGGGTGGATATGGACTATTTCAGATAAATACCATGACCGTCTGCTTAAATTTTACGGCCTGTATGGTAGAAATAGCGAATCGACAATATGAGACATGTAATTATAATTAATCAAAACGTCATTAGATTAACCATCAAATTAAAATCCTTAGTTTCAGTATCGACTTATTGTTTCGTGCAACAAACACTGATTTCACAGACCAAAGTTAATTTCGTTTGTGTCTACAGCTGAACATGTCAGTTTTATAATATTAATAAGGATACATTGTTGAAATTATTCTCTATATATCTGTGTTTCCCGTCTTTATATTGAGAAGGTACACGGATGTTTTTAAAAAAAATACTACGATATATGATTAAACAGGACACAACACAAATATCGATACACATAGGTATGCGGTACACACTTTTACAACAAGGAAGTGTCTTCCTTGCATTCGTGTACGGTTATCTTTCATAAACTCTGTACTTGTGTTGTGTTACTTGTGCATCATTAGTATTGCATTTGTATATGTTACGTTAACAGGATCACACAAAGTAAACACGAGAAATAGTGTCACATCTGTAACGGTCATACAGTATAGTACTAAACACAACAAATCAATGATTGGAATACTGATGCAGATCTAATGATGTATGAGATTATTAAGAAACACGGAATATATTATTTCTTCTGATTCGGATTGAAATCGATTATGTCTAATAAAGCTGAACAGTTCATAAATGTCAGCATTAAAGTACACCAGTTTATCAAGATGAGGATAAGACGTTAAGCCTATTGCGAGCACCATTTGCGGATCTAACTGGCATCACAGCCACTCAATACACAAAAATATTGTACTACACGTAGTTAAATTGACATCAAATCTGGCTAACATCCCAACGTACTGAAACATTATTAGAGAATATACACAGAACTACAATACCAAGCCCTGATTTATTGTATGGAATACAAACTGCTTACATAGATGTCTTTTTTTTATTTAAGAAATAAGACAAAATTATCGTAATTTGTAGACCCGAATGAAACTATTAACTCATAAATGAGGTGTAATTCGCTGAAATAACGTGATTTAGAATACGCATCAATCCCAACACGCAACATTTAAGTCCATTGATAATATCTGGAATATGTTTAAACGCATTAACTAATGTTATCAGTATTTTTCTGATTGTGGTTTAAACTATATAACCAAACATCAAACTATGAATAAAACAGAAACAAATACTCCATAATTCAAATGGAATATTAAAATATAATTTGCATACGAAAGCAGTGATTCATAATTGGTTTGATAATAATATGTAAACTATACTTTGTCTGTTATTAAATGTAGCTATATGAGCATAATGGCGGACATGCGTCTCAATAGTTAATACACACATTTAAATACAAATAGTAACATGGATATATGATACACGCATAGTAACAGAACTGTCCTAAAATTTGATTTTAAAGTTCTGATAACACAATGTTACATGGCCTACCTTATTTTGACGATCGGTTGTTAAAGCTCCAAACGAATTCTAACACAGATTGGATTTTGTCTTACTTGTAAATATTCGTTTTATAAGACCTGGGCGATCAGACGTCACGTGTCATCTTATGAAAACATAATACTCTAAGTTAAACGTGATTGGTCAAAATCTCTCAATGTTAAAGCTATACATGTAATATCTTAATGCGACGTACCTTCATAACGTAGAAACCTAGAGCTGTTAAAATGATCTAACCAGCTGCAAAATTAAATGTTTCTGTGCAGAACTCCACGAATTCATTATGCTGCACAACAAGTTTTCCACCCTTAATATGAAAGTTGACGATCCTTCTAAAGTCGCAAAGTGCTACTGTATTTTTAGATTCATTTCAACCAATATTTGTATATAATAATATGTACGGTATAGGTGCAAAAACAACTGTTCGGAAGTCTGTATATATTCCTTTATTTATGCGTCATCATTTTTCAACCGAACAGTCAGTTAATAGACCATAACATGGACAGTTTTGTAAAAGATTGCAGAAACTTGATCAAGCTGTGCTTGTATCAGTCTGTCTGGTATCTGATTCGAGGAACTTTGCAAACTGTTGACAATAGCTAATGATCACAATACATTGTATACAATGAACAAACATTATATTTAAGAAATTAAACAGTATTAATACATTTTACTGTATAAAATAAAATACATTTGAATAACGAGGGTAATTCAATATATAATGCAACCTATCACGTAAATCATTTATTATGAACATAAATGTAAATACCGTATTATAATTCCTCAAAGTAATGTCCCCTGTGGTCAATAATCGATGTCCATCGCTTCTGCAGATCTTCTATTCCCGTTGCTCGGCAACCGCGTTCATATATCCTCAGCTGCTCGGCCACGGCAATTTCAATCTCTCTAGGTCAGCGGAATCATTCGTCAGCGATATTTTTTGGGGGAATAAGTCATAATCACAGGGGCTAATATCAGGAGAATGTGGAGGATTGTCAGCTTTTCCCATTCATATTCCGCAAAGAGTGACGTCACACCCTGTGAGGTGTGAGGTGTTGCTTTGTCGTAAAGCACGATTGGACCGGTTCGAAATAGTTCTGGAAGCGTTTTACGTATGGTTGGTCGTAGGCTTATTTTACTGTACTCCTTGTAATATGTGCTGTTGGCCGTTTGTTCAACTGGAACCTTGTGACTTGTCAGAACTCCACAAATATCATACGTGAATATTATCAGTTGCTTTATTTTTCTTTGCACCTGACGGAACTATGACAGTATCGGTGAGTTCGGAGTGTGCCACTCGGTCAATTGTCGCTTCATCTCTGATTCGTTTGATCTAATCCACGTCTCGTCAATGGTAACGATTTTTGAAAGAAAGTCCCAACCTTTTTCATTCAAGCGCGAAGTAAGTTGGTCGCGACTATCAAGCGACGTTCAATAAAATCCGATATTAGGCGATGGGGTACTGATCGTGCGGAAACCTTACGCATTTTTAAACGGTTCCGTATAATTAAATGAACAGATCCCACACTAATGTCCAATTCCTTTGTTATTTCTTCATATTTCAACCTTCTGTCTGAACGCAAAAAAATCATCTTTTTTTCGGTATTGAAAGTATCCGTTACGGTCACATTTCGCCCACTTCGCTGGTTGTTTACAATTGTGTATCTACCATACTTAAATTAATTAACCCATCTAGTTACTTGAGAATATGAAAGAGAACATTCACCGCAAGATTCTTGTTTCTTTCGCATACTTATTACGTCGTCGAGACTCGATTGTTATGTAGCTGCTCTGTTTAATTGACGTGACCGCGTCCATAATGCTATTAGTGACGTCATTTGACGTTGCACGCTGATTACGTCATTCAAATCAAGATAACGTGCTCAGAGTTTGCAGAATAATAAGCAAGTAGTTAATTCATTAGCATGTCAAGTTTCATTACAATTCTATCGGTAGTTTTAGAGATAAGTGATATGTTGCTCTATATATTGAATGACCCTCGTCGATTTACCATTTACAGAAATATCTCCAAATGAAAATAATCAAATTGGAAGTACATGTTTTACACCGCACTACCCATCAGCTCTACCTTCGAATGCCAAAGCAACTTTCATTATTTGTGTTAATTTGCTGATTAAATAAAGCAGAGTGAATACCCCATAAGATATGCCATTGTTTTTAACCACACTTCAACATTCATAAATGTACATTTTTTTCATTTGTACCATTTAGTTGTTACACTGAACGTAGTAGAGACATGCGCCATAGAAAACTACTACATTAACAATTAGGCTAATATTCTCATTAATTTTCATTTTGCAACTTATCAAACTTGCTTATTGAATTGAACAGAGTAGAACTATAATAATTTTGACTACATTAAATTCAATTCAAACATTTAAATATTTTACATTTTCATTTCGTCAGTTGTGTATGTTGCTTAAAAAAGTGAACATAGTAGGGAATTAATCAATCCAGTAGGATTTAAAGCAAACTTAATTATAAACATATATACGTACACATGTACAGTTATTACACTAAATAACATTCTTTCACTGTCATGCACACATACGCAAACACATATATCCATTATTAACACACGTGCGTAAGCATGGTATCATGCAGTCATGCATACAGACATGTTTGCGCTCACAAACATTGGATACAAAACAATTCACTAACTAAATCAAATTTAATCGGATAGCGTAAATGGTAACGGTTTGAACTGTTAATCCGAGCCGTATCTACATTGATTTTTTAGCAATTTAATTTGCCATAACAGTATCTGTGTGTACTATATTAATTTGTTTTAAAATATCTTGTGTTAATTATATATATTTCTTGTCGTGAGATGTTTTTAATCTATACCATTTATATTTTAATAGTATTATGTCAATACAAATATCCTTTCAACAAATTTCATCAGCAGTGTCGGTAGTTTATCCGCCCTTAGATGCCGTGTCGGTGCCTTCGACGTCGTCAGTGCTATCTATTAAAGGATTTCTGGTATCAGAAATATGTCTCTATAATTTTAGGAGGCGGAACTTTATTCATGCTATTTAATTTTTAATCAAGCTCCATCGGTAGAATAAAACTGAAGTTCAAATTAGTAGACGACAAGAGGAATGAAGGAATGAAGGAATCCAATCTATCATTCCAGAAACATGAGCATAATGCTGTGAGCGAGTCAACAATAATGAGACAACGCACTGGGTGAATGATATCGCAAACAACGATGTCGAACGTGTTGTCATAACACTTGACTCCGACACTGACGTCAGCATCGACATAGGCGAAGCCACAAACAACGGCATCTGAGGGTAGAGAAACTGCTGATGAAATTTGTTGAAAGGATATTTGTATTGACACAATCGATAATAGTATTGTAAGATAAATGATATAGATAAAACACATCTCCCGACAAATAATAATGTATTTCAATGTAGATACGACTCGAACTCGTGACATTGGGTTGACAGTCCGAACCGGTATCATTTACTCTATCGAAACTGACAGAAGTATTACACACGTATTAGTCATATCTAGTTTATTTTACAATTTATGTAGCTGATAAACCTGCTTTTATACTACAAATATCCCTAATACGTAAGGTTCTATATACAATGTAATGACGTAGTTTCAAAACAGCGTATTTGGTTTATATTATCATCTTTGTTATTGTTATTATCGTTATTATAATAAGAAGTAGAAGTAGTAGTAGTAGTGGTATTAGTAGTGTAGTATTAGTAGTAAAAGTAGTAGTAGAAGTAATAGTAATACAAGCATATTATGACATGATAATACATTCAGGTATTCGGAATATGAATTATAATCATTCAGTATTAAGACGTAATGTAAACAAGTATTTGGAAATAAGTCGTAAACAAGGTAGACTTGTATTTACTTTTTTTTTCTAATCTCATTCACTTTTCTTTTTTTCGTTTTGCCTTTACAACATTTCACTCGCACATTTAATCTGACACTGTGTATTTGATATTTAAAGCGATACAATTTTCTATTAACAAAAAATTGTCGTGGAAAAAGTGATGTATACGCAAATTTAAATACGGTGAGAGAAATACTGTCGACGTTGAGAGGAATTTAACATTAATTTTAGAGATTGTTTTACATTGGAAAATATTAGGAAGAATTTTGTGATAGCGATTTTCCTGTTTAGATATATATTTATGTGAATATCCTTGATAATGTGTGTTAATGTTTGATATGCACACAAAGATAGCCAATATCTTGATCAGTATACAATGTAATACAATCAAGAAACATGCTAAACCTTGCCCTATCAAGTATCGCATGTTGAATATATTGAAGGAATAAAGTCGTGCATATTAAATGATATAAAATATTGTGACTCTATATTTCTTTGTTGACAAGAAGATCATCAAATGGAAAACAACCCATTATATACATGTTTGACGTAGGTTATTATACGTACCCACCCATCTGCTGAACCTTTCATTGTCAAACTAAAACTAACCCTCTTTCATCAAATTTTACTTGGTTGCTAATTTAATTAAACAGAGAGAATGCTCCATCAGGCATATCATAAGCAATCTGATATATTAAAAAAACACACTTAAACATGCATGTATTTACATTTTACCATTTGTATCATTTGATAACTATACTATGCTTAAACTTAAACATTGGCAAATACGTTTTAATCGTCAAACATTTTGTCATTTATTCAATGTGTTAATTGCATTGGCTTGCGTAGAAAACTACTTTACAATTTATACCTGAAAGACAACCGATACAAACAAAAACACATTCTTACATTTTGTATAAAGTACATGCATGTCATCGATTTCTAACATACTATCAGTTATCCTAACTATTGTTTCCTGGAATCCTCGACGGGTAACCACGACTAAACCACGTCTGTGGCCGTAAATATCTGATAACTTTCCAACTTGAATTAGCGGTGAGTGACGAATGGCAATGAGACGTAATGGTGTACATTAATATTCACGGAGACTGTGACCGAGTGGGAATTCGAATGCTCGACCCCTAGATTGTCACAAAAACGAATACAAATTGACTCGATAACCAAATATCATTATTTAGATGTAACACTTTATTATCATTACTATTATTATCATATAATGATTATTATTATTATCATTATTATTAATATTATTATTATTATTATTATTATTATTATTATTATTATTATTATTATTATTATTACAGTAGTAATGATATTTAAACTTATACTAATACTAATATTTATAGCATCCATATACATATGTTGCTATTTGTTACAGAGAGAGGACATATACATCAATTGAATACAGGTATTTAGAAATAAATCATGAACAAGATAAAAGCTTATAAATTGTTTTTAATATCATTGCTTTTTTATCCTTATACTCGAAGCAGCGTGTAATATCACAACGCATAGACATGTGACAAAATCGTTGTGTTTGCCGCTCATTTTGTTAATAGCAACATTAAGTTGATTAAAAATATTACGTTGATTATTATGAATATTACATTGGGTATTAAGATAAAAGGAATATAACATTGAAAGCAATATTAGGTTGAGAGGAATATTGCTTTGATATGTATAAATATATATAACATTAACAGGAATATTAAGTTGATAAAGAGGGAAATAGTGTTTAGAGGAATAGTACTATAGGTTACGTATTGCGTAAAGATGAATATTACGTTGTGATGATTATTACGTAAGTAAAATTGATGAAATTTCTTACAGGTGTACGTTATTTATGATATCGATTTCCATGTTTTAAAGATGGGTTTATTAATAAGCAGATAACCATTTATTAACCAATTTATTGATATTTACAGCAGCTTCTTTTCCAATCAAAACACATACATTTGAAAAGTAAACCTCCTACGTTAACGTTGTAACTACTTGTAGATACCTTTCATTGTTCTAGTGGGTATGCTGGATAATATGGATATCAACATACCTTACGCGTGCGTGCATTAATGGTTCGTATATTAGTGTTATTGACAGAGGATATAAAGAATAAAACCCATATTTTGATTTCAAAACTCACTTGCGAAATACAAAAACTAGCATTAAAGTGAAAATGAAGTGTTGATAATAAACATCATAATGTCGCCAAAGTGAATGGCTGAAACAAAACAAGTTTATAATGTAATATTTACCCAAGCATCGCCACATTTACGACCATGTAGTTGTATAAACGTATATATTTGTATTTACCATTATATAGTTGTATCTACCATTATATACATGTAGGAGTATTTATGATCACATAGTTGGATATACGATTATATAGTTGTTTATATGACCAAACAGTTGTATATCCGATCATATAGTTGTAAACACGACCATATAGTTGTATAATGCGATCATATAGTTTTATATGCGATCATGAATTTGTATCTACATTATATATTTGTATTTACATGCATACAGTTGCATAAATAATCACATATGTATACATACGACCGTGTAGTTGTAAATATCACCATATAATTGTATATACAATCAGATGGTTATATATACAAAACTATAGACGTATATGTGATCATATAGTTTTAAGTGCGATCATATTTATGTGAGATTCTTTTGTTGCATATACGATCACACAGTTGTATTTACGATCGTATAGTTCGATATCAGATTATATTGTTTTTTATTTGTCCATATAGTTTGATATACGATCATATAGTTGGACTGATGGTCATATAGTTGTATATATATTCATACGGTTTGATATACGATCATATAGTTGTATATACAATCATATAGCAGTGTATACGAATGCATAGTTGCATACACGATAATATAGTTGCATATGCTAATTTACAGATGTATATGCGATCATAAAGTTGTAAGTACGGCCATATATTTGTATTTACGATTTTATAGATGTAAAAATGATCATATGGATCATATGATTAAAAGACTGTATATGTAATCATATAATTGTTTATGCGATCATATAGTTGCATATGCGATCCTACAGTTGTAATTACGATCGTATAGTTGCATATTCGATCATACAACTGTATTTACGATCCTATAGTTGTGTTTTCGACCATTATTTGTATTTACCATCACATAGCAGTTAATACGATCATATAGTTGCACATAAGATCATAAAGTTATACTACGATCATTTAGTTACATATACAATCATAAATTTGTATATACGACAGTATAGTTTTATTTTCGATCAAATCGTTGTATATTTGAGCATTTAAGTGAATATGCGATCATATAGTTGTATATGCGACCACAAAGTTGTATACATGATCATATAGTTACGTTCACGATCATATATTTGTATATACGATCCTATGATTAATTTACGTTCATATTGTAGCATAAACGATCGTACATGTGTATATACAATCGTTTAATTGTATATACGATCATCAAGTTGTATATACGATCATATATTTGTAACCATCCAAAAATAAATACTTACCCTAAACCTAGACACTTAACTACCCATTCGTGTGTGCGGACGGGCGTACAAAAGTCCGGACTATACTAAATCAATATACCCCAACTTTCTTCGTGAATCGCGGGATAATAATATTGACATTTTATCCCAAACTTTCATTCATTACTTGTAACCTTCACTATATATTAAAAACATGATGTATTTTCATCACCTGTTTCGTTATCTTATTGCGTACGTATTGTATTTAATAGTGCGACGTTCAAATAAATAACCTTCAATCATTCACTCTATTGCCGGGTACTAAATGTTATAAACTATAACTATGCGTCATAGTTTTAACGCCCTTATTTATGATTGGTGAACGTACACATTGTGTGTTCATCATGATTATTGTATATCATTTTTATGTTATAAAATGATCTAATTTCAAACAAATTTCATCTGTTACAAGATTTACACAGTTTATATAGACATATAGTAGCCATACTTCCTTGTTATAACAAATAAATGTAAACATAGATGTATGTTTATTCTAGTCCATGTAGGTTGATGTGAAGTACACATTGATATTCAGTACGAAGCTATCAGTACGGTAAAGTATATTCATATGTAATATACACTCTATCTCTTGTTTATATTATGCAATTGTGGAACTTTGCACAGGAAATTTTATGGAATTAATGTTTTCGGCATACTACATCATATTAATTTTAAAAATTGGAAGCATTTCTATTGATGGTTTCAATTTTGTGCCTTGATGTATAATTGGCATAAATGGTATAAAAAGGACGAGTCTCTTAAAATATTTTTTTTTCAATGACCTATGCGAGTAAACATACACTTTTTGGTTTAAAACCATTTGTGTTTGTCATCGAAAGTGGGCTAACACTGGAGGTTTGACATTTTTTTTTTTTACATTGCAGAACATGCATTTAATATTCAAAATTCAGAATTTTTTCTTCAGAATTTCATTTTCTATTTAGCTAATGTTGAAAGTTTTAACACAATATGTTACACTTTTCATAAAAAGTATCATAATTAATTTTTTACGATGCAAAGCGCTTAATCATTGTTTTATTTATTCTCGTCCTACAGATGAAATAGCCTTCTCAAACCAGTGCTAAAACACAATTGGCGTATACATGAAGGTGTTTAAAACAACCCGAAGAGATCCACGAAGAGACGCATGAATACTATTAATACAATGAATAATAACAAATATAATAGTTCATGAAATATACACTATTGTTTATACAAAATACAAAGTGTAACGGGATCGGAACTTAGACAACTAAGTTGTCTTTCCCAATTACAATACAATAAATTAAAAGTGAAAACACTCATCACCGCCTGTAATTGGAATGTTGAAAAAAGCATCTTGTGTATAAAACCGTACATAATATCATTAGACGATACACTGTGCGTAAATGTATCCAATGTGTCTTTACCAGAATAAAATAATGTACCAACTATTTTTAATAATAGCTACGGTATGACTGAAACTAGACGATACTTGATGGTATTGTATTAAATATAAAAAAAGTTAGAAAAAAACGCGAGTAAATGGTATTTCATTTTTACACATTGTTTGTTTTGATAAATGTAATATAGTATCGATAACATTTAATAGTGTTACATTATCTATAATGAATTGTAGTATGTATATTTCATTATTTATTTGACTTGCATATGGACAGAAGCAATGAATAAACATGTATCTAAACTTGTCACACACATGTGTATGTTATACAAATATTTCTTTACAGAATAAACAATCAATCAATATGCACGTAAGTAAGAAGTGGAGTAGCATGAACGTTTAAGATAAAACAAATGGAAAAATGATTAGTACTTTCAGGCGAAAGCGTACACTCTTATTAAATGTTCCACATATCTGGTTTCAATGTAATACATAAAACATGGACGCACTAACATGTGACCATGCATTTTGTTAAGCACGATATATGTATACAGTTTTACCAAATCATGTGTTAATGGCTACACACAAATCGTACCAATTACGCTATATATCAAATACTGCACTACATCATCAATAAAATGCAATACGCAATATTCGCAATCAAATACGCAACCCTAATACAAAATCAGATACGCAGTATACATTACATATCTCAACATACTAAAATAATGAAGGAGAGCAAAGTCTAATCAACTCTTCCGATCCTTCACTATTGCCCTATGTTATTTATCAGAACTTGGTAGTATAATTATTTCTGAGTTTGCATATTATTGCATCATTATTCACCTCAGGTACGTATTATTCCAGATAACCATATTCAAGGGAAACAAATTCCAAAACGTATTTCCCCAAATAAAGACGCAGTTGTTGCTCTTTCTACTTGACATTTTTAAATCTTGACATCCCTGGACATCCGTTAAGACCATCATGCAACCAGATAGTATAGAGAATACATGATCGACTCTCGGTAGCCAGATATTTCCATCGCAAATTCATTCACACAATTTACACTCGCCCATTACACTTGTGAGTCATCCAATATCTATCCTTCATGAATAAAATTAACAAAGCATAAACTTATATATAATATTAATATTTTTAGGGGGGATACATGTATAACCTTGAACTGCATTACACTGCCAACGACCAAGCTTCATTATGTGTACACTAGCAACACCAGTTAGTGAAAGGTTGGTTGCTCGGCCGATTCTAAAACTATAGGGGAGCGCAAATGTTGGTCAGCTAGCACAAAGGCCTGCATACACAGGACAAGAACTATCGAGTACTAAGCTCCTGTTAAAGAAGCATCTTCGTTATGATAATACAGGTGGTAATTGGCAGTGGGCCGTGCATAATCCGAAGAGGGCAAACCGGAAACAAACTGTTATCGCATGGACTTTTTGCAGGAATTGTTTACCATACTGTCTTGTTTTAGAGACTCGAATGTGTTATTTTACCATAGGAATACATCATTGGCCCTCATTGCACACTCCGGTTGTATGCTGCCCGAAAAAGCTTCACAAACACTTAGCACGGATCAGATTTGTGATAATCTATCGATGGTCACTGGCGCCCAATACTCTGTTCGGAGCCCTGAACGACGTTTCTTTATCATGAATAATACTGAAGGATCATTATGTATTATTATTATATATTATATTAAAGCTCAGCCCCGACACATATCAAGCGATTGTAGATGAGGAAACCCCAGTTTTAAAGCTGTATAAAACAAACAAGACTAAAATATCTATTTGCAAGCTTCTCCTCAGTCACATGATACCGATCACAAACCTTTAAATGACGCGATAGCTCTAGCGATTTACAACGTGACATAGTCGAAACGTCTTTGTATATGTTTTATAAAAGTACACATAATACGACAGGTACGTAAGGACTCACACCACTATTATCTCTCTTGAGTACCCCAGACCTACAGATGAAGGGGGTAGAAATAAAACTCTAAGTTCTATTGTTCTTGTTCTTTCATGGCTTTGTACTGCAGTGGTTTGTTTTTTGCTAAAATGAGTTAAATGGTCAGTATTTTAGGAATCACCACTGAAAATTTGATGCTGATACCAGCTTTCTGGACAATTCTGTGTCATTTCAGAATTGTTGGTTCGAACTTCGTCTAGGGCGAATAGTTGACATATTATTACTGTGGAAAATTGATAGGTCTCACAAAAGCATTGAATTAAAAAAAAAAAACCTGTTCAAGGTATCCGACACATGCTGCAGAATTTGATTTTTCACTCTGTTTTGGACATAAATGTTACAATGGAGCCCTATGGAAAATGTAATAGTGGTGTGAGACGGTAAGGAATAATATGCTACCTAGTTATATGTCTATTAATAAACAAGAACATAATTAAATATTACTCATTTATTTCATAGTCATTGTTCAATATGGGTTGAACATTTAGTTATTATACATAAAATACATGCGTGTGTGATATGTAGTTGTGTAAACAATGGAAGCTTAATCGATGGACGCGTGGATAAAATTGACACCTACAATATCAACTGTAAAAGTGTCCAACAATAAATAATAACTTGCTGTATATATGTATCCAATACTTTGTTTGGTAGTCTTGACCAAAGTAATGTATTTGAAAATGAAACAAACAATATTAGGCTTTAGATTCTTATTGTAAATTATATTCAATGTCCTAATTTCTAAAACATGTTACCTGTGTCAAGCTTTACACAGCTTGTATGGATATGACTCTCAACACACATGTCATATGCATACTTCCTCATTATAACAGCTATATTTAGATGTATGTTTTTTCTGATATTTATGGATTAATATATACACATCGATAAATAGAACGACGCTACATATCGGTACGGTAATGTATATTTATATGCACGATAAACTGTTGTGTACTTTGTGTAAATGGGAAGGTTAGCCTACAATCAACCAATACAATACATATTAATACATATAAAAATGATACTATAGATTTTTAAATGATATACAAACTTAAACATGTAGATAAACAAGCGTCAACAGACTGTATAAAGATTACCTATCCTGATATAATGAAATACTTAGTTATCGTCGGATATATAATATATACTGGGTTTATTGTGAAATCAGTTTTCGGGATTAGGTTAAACTGGCTTATTATATCTAATTTAGCCTCTTATTTCATATCCCTATGTTTCTTTCTTACTGTGTATTCGATCAACATTCTCAATATATAACGTATCGGGTGCATTTTGCGATTCGTTTAATTCATATTGGTTGGAATCCAGTTTTGTTAAATAAATTTTGGTGTAACACATTTATTTTATGACATTGTTTGCTAATGTAAGTGATATTCCATATTACCATTAATGAACAGAAGAACGGTTACATTATGGCATTTTTAGAAGCATTCCTTTGTAAATTTATAATCTACATTGTATAAGCAGTGTTTTATTTTACTCTTTACAGCACGCTAGAGAGAGAAAGAGACAGAGGGTGTGATAGAGAGAGAGAGAGAGAGAGAGAGAGAGAGAGAGATAGAGAGAGAAAGAGGCCGGCAAATTTTGATCGATATTGATATACATGTTTTCAAGCTGTAAATCTTTTTATATCGGAACTAACGTACTAATGTGCGTATCTAAATACGAGTAGATTTATGAATATTGGAAGAAAGAGATCATCAAACAGCGTTATTAGATCAACAGATACGTAATGCTATTGTTGGATAGCGCATATCAATGTGTTTCTCTACGGAGTGTACACCGGATATTTCAGATAATGTGTGTATCCCCTACACTTGTATTTTAAAGTTGTGGCATTGTATCCAAAGAGATGTGTGTAACAAGTAATTTTCTATTACCAGTGTAATACTGTTTTAGGAATTTTGTCAATTCCTGTTATTTTACTTTTAAAAGCATAATTAGATCTTCTGATTGATATATTTCTAGATTTCATTGCCTAATAGTTGATGGACGGAAAGAGTTTGAATGTAGCAAATGACAAAATGGTGTATCCTATGAAATAAGATTATACCCATCTTGACTCGACCCCTTGATATACATTTTGAGAAAATACAGATAGTATCAACGACAATTACTTGTGGTGTCTTCCTGGTCTGTATTGCAGTACCATATCATGTGGCCTAATATCCAGACATAATAATAAAAAAAATGATAAAGAACTACATTGAGAAGCAACGGGTATTGTAATTATATAGTTTACAGTGTATATCATCTAATACTCCAGTTTACCTAACTTACCTATAATGCTTCAGTTAAATCGTTAGTGCTGAGTAATATATCAACCTTAATATATATATAACTCTACCTAAATCAAAGTTTGCATCTGTTACCAGATATGTTGTAAGTTTGATCAAACGGTGTAGTTTAAATGACATTTATAAACGTCTCCAGATCTAACAGATAACTTTACGATTCGAGGTTGTTTGCATTCCTATATAAATCGTTTAAGGTATACAGTTTGCATATCAAAATAAAGCCTAATTATGTAAAATGTATATGTCCTCAGCAATATGATACATACAACACTAATTATTTTGAAATTATAATGAATATATAATTATATATAAGAAAATGACACAACAAGCATATTCAACATAAATACATCATCATGTAAAGTATATGATATTTCACACTTTCAACACATTCATGTTTCTGCTTTATTACTGCTTTTGAAAAAAGCATCAATCTTTATTTCTTTTTGCACACATTAATGATTCACTTTTTTTCTCATTTTGTACAGTTTTACTGAAGCCAGTTATTGATGCCTTATTAGTTATTCAAACACTCTTTGCGATTTTCACACCTGTGCTGATCAAACGCACGCACCGGGTAAACAAGCGGCGAACATCTTCTTGTTTGTCAACACCTTTTTAAGTGTTAGGGATTAAATTGATTTTTTATAGCTGCCGTGTATTGTCATTATAAATAAACAGACGAGACAAAGATCCGCCGAGACAAATGTTCGATCCGAAAGGTAAAATACATGATAATTTAGTGAAATAATTCTTCCGAACGAGTACACTTTTCGGAATAGAAAGGTTTCGGATTGCTGAGGAATTTTTACAATAAAGATAGAATAAGAAATTTCGGGACTGACAAAAATGTTCAGTTTAGAGAGATTTCCGGATTAGAGGAGTACGGATAAGCGAGGTCCCATTGTACTATGCTAAACTTTATTCTGTGTAAACATACCTTAATCAAATAATTACACCGTTCAAAGTTAATTTGTAAGGATATGTGAATTATAAATGTTGGTTAAGTGCTATTAAAGCACAGTAATAGGCTAGTAACTTTTTATTTCGATTAAAATTAATTCAATTAAAAAAAGGGCACAGACTTATGTTTACAATAAAAACAAAGGGAGACAAGTCTGATATCTATATAATGGATAATTAGCACAGACGAAATAATATTTAAACAAAAAGTGATGGCAATACTGATATTTGTTGTTGGGACAATATTACACGCTGCATATGGTAAGTATACGCTATTTTCATATGTATATCTATTATCAAAATTGATAGCACGAAGTGCTTCTAGTCGTCCTGTATATTACCAATGCTATTGATAATGAAGATTAATAAAGTATATATGTTAACCTAGTAACAGTTGCATTATTCCATAAGTATCATTTCCCAGTTTTCACTTATTTTAAAAAGTTCAACCTTAGATTAGCTTACCAGTCACGACACACACGGTACTTTTCCTTCGGACTTCTGTTAAAACAACGTTTTATTGTTGTTGTCAGGGTATCCGACTGACAATCTGAATAAAGTACACGATCTATCTAAATGTAAGATCTGATGTCGATCTATTCAAATTCTAGTAAAACTGGATTTCCAATATCGCTATTTTAAGCTACTTTTATTTCAACGAATCACCTTCAATGTGGGTGTGACTTCAGCAATAATAATCTTTGTATGTACATGCAGTTGTATAAAGAAAAAGCGCCGGTATCGTCTCTGATTTAAAAAGTATGTGAACAAAATCATTTAGCAGCCATTATGGAATTTTCGTCGTTATTTTTATAAACGCGTGATAATCACACATGGATCCCAGCTAAATATAGATGTTGCTTCGGTTAAAATAGACGTCTACTCTCGTTTTCAAGATCTTGAAAGTAAGCGTTTGATTGGCTGGCGGAAAGGTCATCTGAGAATGACCTTCTATCTTTTGTTGTCAGATCTCATAGCTTAGCGATGTTGAGGATATGATTTTAATGAGATTGCATGGCTTTTTATATATTATCGATTAAGTAGTTACAGAAAAATCATAACCATTGTAATCATATCATTTAGTATTATTGCATGAAATAACGAAATTGGGCTAAAATAAACTTTTGCTTTATCGGCAGGGAAGGTTTATCTTGTAGCAACGTATTGATGACGTCATTGATTTTTCATTGTAACAGTAGGGCGATATTTTGACGTAAGTGTATATATAATGTTATGAGCTATGTACCAGTTGTCTTGGTCAATATGATTTTAGAACGTTCGAATAATCTTGAACTTTAACAGAAGGATTAAATTTTGCATACTTATAACAGCTATTGTTTAATACAAAATATGAGACGGTAAATGTTTAATGTATCAAGTACTGATTTATACAACATAAATTTGCATAACTATGGGTTTAATATAGCTCTTGTATACATTGATATAAGCTCAGTGATTAATACTCATCTACACATATTGGCAGGAAACCTAAGAGTTCCATATACCGTCCTCAAAATAGCATGTTCGCTTATGTCACTATGTCACTATGTCACTATGTACATAACATATAAAGAAAAGAGTATACGAGCAATTCTCTTTGCTCAATCAGTAAACGAATCGCCTTGTGAGCGAATTAACCGTGACAGGTTGCGTATATGTCTCGTGTGCCACGACGCGTAACTGTGACTAATAGACACTTACATACAAAATGGCGATATGCTTTATACTTTTGAGCTGTCTATGCGCACATCATGTTTTGGGAACGTTTTCATAATTCAATAGGTTTTACATTGAGGAATAATTATTGTGCTGGAACTTGGGATTGTTTCATGCACATTAATTTAGTCTGATGCCTTTAGTTTGAAACCGTTCTCAAACATACCATGTTAGTTTTGTGCTGGAACTAGATTTTTATCTTAGTTCGAAGACTTAGGTTTAAAACAGTGTATATTTTTGCTGGAACTGAGCATTGTTCCTTTCATACAGGTCCGTTATTAGTTTGAAACCGTTCTCAAACTATAACTTTATTTTCGTGCTGAAACTTGGTTTTGTTTCATGTGCATTAGGTTAATTTGAAGACTAAGGTTTGAAACAGTCTTCAAATATATATGTGTATTTTTATGCTGGAACTGAGTAGTATTCCAGACATATAGTTTTGGTTTGAGTTTAAAACGATTCTCAACCATATGCTGTCAAGACACGTTGCCTGAACAGCTGGTCTCATCGCTGAAAATAGTGTTGAGCAACAGTTGAAACATTATACTGTATATGGTTGATTGGTATGGTCATTTGTCGGTACGATTTCTAAATATTACAATCATTTTGTTTTGTTTTTGTTTGTTTGAAGTCTGAAGTCAAGAAGCTTGAGGAAAATTTATTTATTATATAATTTGAACAAAATTGTTTAACATAGTTTCAAGCTAGGCTGTTACACAGCAAAATCCAGTGAAGACACAGTCGCCTTATAGAATATTTCGTTTTAAGTTAAAGATACTAACCCAACATCTTGACAATGTAGGGGCTCGTCCGGGATATTTCTCAGGAAGTATAAAAAGCTGGAAGTTTGAAGTTTGTTTTATATATTCATTAAACGTGTGTTTGAAACACGTGTGTTCTTCTAAGTTTGTTTTAGTAAATTAACTTTGTGTTTGAAACATAGTCATGGACTATGACAATTTGATTTCGATGGGTGAACGAATGGGATTGTCGCTTTCAGAGTTGATGGCTTTTGTAGATAAGAAAGAGTCAGATTATATTTGTCGGGAGCAACGTATGCAAAAAAGAGAAGATGAACAACGGCGGTTCGAAAAATAACAAATGGAAAAACAAGCACGTTTGAAGCGGGAAGAACAAGAATGTGAAGCAGGTTTGAAGCGGGAAGAACAAGAGCGTGAGGCAGGTTTGAAGCGAGAAGAGCAGGAACGTGAGATAGTACTGTTGAAGCTCAGGGCTGAAACTGGAGTTAAAGACAGTGTTACACATAAAAGTGGCTCTAAAGGTTTTTGGCCGAAACTCCCAAAGTGTGAAGAGCAAAAGGATGATATGGTTGCGTACATAAAACGTTTCGAACGTTTGCGAAGTCTAAAAAACTGGAAAGAAAAAACATGGGCAGTTAATTTGACCTCATTGTCAACCGGGAAAGGACTTGAAGTATATACAAGTATGCCTCCAGATCATGCTGATGATTATCAGACTTTGAAAAACGCAATACTTAAAAGATACCAGTTAACAGAAGAAGGCTTTCGACTCAAGTTTAGGGAAAGCAAGCCAGATTACCGTGAAACATTGTTTCTGTTCATTGCTAGAATAGATATATACTTTTGTAGATGGACAGAAATGGCCGAGCTTGAAGCTTCGTTTGAAGATCTCAAAGACTTGATAGTCCAGGAACAGTTTGTTCTAACATGTTTACCAGAATTGGAATTGATTTTGAAGGGAAGAGTGCCAAAATAACGACAAGAGGTGACCAAGCTGGCTGAGCAGTATATCGAAGCATATCGAGGCACGATAACCTTAAACTATTCCTCGAAGAGCAATGATTCGTCGAACAGACATACGTTTTGACCAAACCCTGCAAACCACCAACTTAGCAATGTTCTGAGGTCAAGGAGAAAATATGTTTTCTGTGTAATAGAGAGGGTCACATAGCTCGAGACTGTAAAGATGAGGATAAAAGAAAATCGAGTGGTGCTGCAGTTGGGTTTAACGAACCTTGGAAGGGTTCAAAAGATAATAAACAGCAGTCACAATATAACTGGAGAAGGACTGATAGTCGGAAGGAGAAAGCATATGAAGACAGTAAGCTCTCAGCTTTATGTATGACTATGTCAGTGGATGAAAGTCCATTCAAGGACTGTGTTGAAGATGGACAGTTGTCAAATGGTAAATCAGTATCGATAATTGCTGGAGGCTGTACTATCGAATCACTCGGAGGCGATAGAAAACTTGATCTCAAGCAAGGTTTTGTTGGAAAGCAAAAAGCAAGAGTTTTGAGAGATACTGTGTGCGAACTGGCAGCAGTTCAGAAATATTTGGTTTGAAAGGAACAGATGTGCAAGAAAAGATATGTCATGATAGCTATTGCATTCATTGATTCGTGATTTGATAGTTGGCAATATCAATGGAGTTTTAGATATTCAAGATCAGAATTGGAAAATCAAAGATGAAACACAGTCTGTTTCAGATGAGGTTGTCGTTTCTGCAGTTATGACCAGAGCTCAAACTGAAAAGGAGAATAAACCCATCTCATCATTTAATGTTCTTGAAGTTCAAGGCAATTATATCAACTTAAAACAGTTGTAGAAAGCTCAGAAAGAGTATAAGAGCTTAAAAAAAGTATGGGGATATGCCTAAAGTAAATAAGAGATGATCACGAAGGCAGATCATCAATACATATACGATGTGAAAAAATAAGTTTTGTATAGATTCTTTTCACAAAATCGGAATAACGCTAGAAGTGAGTTGTCCCAACACCTTTCAGAAAGCAAATTATTACGTTAGCTCACGAATCGATAGTCGGAGTCCATTTATCTGAACAGAAGTCAGTTGAACGTATCATTGTAAGTTCCCATTGGCCTGGCATAACAAGTGATGTTTCAAGATTTTGTAAATCTTGTCACATATGTCAGAAGACCATACCAAAGGGCAAAGTAACAAAAGTCCCGTTGGGAGAGATGCCCATTATAGATACACCATTTCACAGGGTTGATGTGGATTTAATAGGGCCAATTGCGCCTATATCAGAAAAAAGGGAATCTCTCCATATTGACTGTAGTCGATTATGCAACCAGGTATCCTAAAGCGTTGCCAAAGATTGAGACAGAACGAGTGGCTGCAGCTCTACTAGATGTGTTATCAAGAGTAGGTTTCATATCCGAGATATTAGGTTAAAGAGGTACTCAATTTACATCAGCAATGATGGAAGAAGTGTGCAGACATGTGTCATTCAAACAATTGTTCACCACTCCATACAATCCCAAATGTAATGGTTTGTGTGAACGAATGAACGGGGTTTTGAAAAGTATGCTGATGAAGATGTGACAAGAAAAACCCGAAAGACTGGGATAAATATATCAGCAGTATTGTTTGCTTATAGAGAAGTTCCCAAAGCCAGCACAGGTTTTTCACCGTTCGAACTATTGTATGGCAGAACTGTTAGAGGTCCCATGCAATTTTGAAAGAGCTATGGACAGATGAGTTTGAGATACCTGAAACAAGAAACACATATCAGTGTGTGCTAGATCTGAGACATAGGTTGGAAGAGACGTGCAGAATAGCCAGAGAAAGATTGAATAAATCACATTTAGAGTATAAACATCCCTATGAGAAAAGACAAGAAACCGAAGTCGGAAGGCAAGGTAGTAAAGTTTTATTTATTTTAGCAACAAATCATAATAAGCTGATGCTCCAATGGAAAGGACCTTTTGAAGTAATGGATGTGGTTAATAAGATGGATTATAAGGTGAAAGTAAATGGAAAGGTTGGAGCATACCACATAAACTTAATTAAGACGTATGAGGAAAAGTAGTGGCCAGAGTTTCAGTTATAGAGGCAGAAGAATGTGAAGAGGTTGATGTTATAGATGATGAAAAAATGTTGGAATTGAAAGATAGTATGGGGAAAGAAACATATAGATATGTTCAGATAGGTGGTGATCTTGACACAGGAGCAGAGAACCCAAGTGCTTGAACTATTGTAGGACTATCAGAATATGTTCACTGAAGTTCCTAGAACGACAAGTTTAGAGGAGCATAAGATACAGCTCACGACAAATGAACTGTTAGAGTAAGGCAATATACTATACCATATGCCAAGAGGTCTGAGATAGATGAAGAAGTCGAGACCATGTTAAATTTCGGCGTCATAGTACCGACTGTCTCAGACTATAATTCATATTGTGTGTTAGTCAAGAAGAAGGACATACAAACCGATTTTGTATTGATGTCCCTTGTTCGGACATGATTACAAAGTTCGATACTGAGCCTAAGGGTAATGCAGAGGTTACTTTGCAAAAGCTAGAGGGTGATAAGTATTGTACCAAGATACTCTTTAGTTAAGGATATTGGCAATTACCTGTTGAACAAAATCGAGATATCTGACAGCATTTTCAACATCAAATGGTAGCTATCAGTTCAGAAAGATGAATTTCGTTATGTTTAATTCTGAAGCTACATTCAATAGGACGATGATAAAATTGTTGTCAGGTTTCAAAAGTGCAGATAACTATGTTGACGATATACTTGGACATAAGATAACATAGGATCAACATTTTGAAATATTAAAAGATCTGTTTTCGAGAGTTCGTGATGCAGGTCTGACTATACGGCCATTCAAATGTATTAATGGAGACACATATATGGCAATCACGGGACACGTAGTCGGAAATGACATCGTAATGAAACTGGAACTAAGCATTGTTCCAAGCATACAGTTTTGGTATAAGCTTGAAACCGTTCTCAAACAATAACTTTATTTTCTTGCTGAAACTTTGTTTTGTTTCAGGTGCATTAGATAAATTTAAAGACTTAGGTGTGTTTTTATGCTGGAGCTGAGTAATGTTCCTGACATACAGTTTTGGTTTGAGTTTGAAACGAGTCTCAAACATATGTTGTCCAGACACGTAGTCTGAACAGCTGGTCTCATCATTGAAAATAGTGTTGAACAACAGTTACATGTTGTTCAACACTACAGGGTTTGAAATATGATACTGTATATAGTTGATTAGTATGGTCATTTGTCTGTAATTATCTAAATATTAGAATCGTTTTAATTGTTTTTTGTTTGTTTGAAGTTTACTAATAATAAGACAAGGAGCAAGAGGAAAATTTATACATTATATAGTTTAAACAAAATTGTTTAACATAGTTTCAAGCTGTTTCACAGCTTAATCCAGTGAAGACACAGTCGTCTTACAAAAGATCTCGTTTTAAGTTCAAGATACTCATCCAACATCTTGAAATGGACATGGTCCTTTACACTGTTACAATAAATGTAAAACATTATTCTTTTGATTTACATATCTTGCAATAGTAATTATTTCAAGCATGAGCTTTGTACATTAAGATTAAATATTTAAAAACAATATTCGCATAGATCACACACAAAATAATTAAAACTATGTTGCTTTCTTAACACAATTATGGGCGACTTAATTTCTAACAATACGTATATTCGCATATAACTTTGTCTTAAATACAGATTCAAACAGGAAACTTTAAAATTGTCAATTTAATTTTAAGATATAAACAAACAATAAAGATTCTCATCATATTTATTTATTAAATACATAAACGAAAACACAAACATTCTGTAGCTATGCATATTTGAAGTTGTACTTCCTTTTTCCATGACATGAAGGCCATTCTTCCGGCACTGTACTGCTAACGTAATATAACAAATATCTAATTTTGATAAAACATTGAATTATGTTTTACGAACTTAAATAAGTATTTGAACTTAAAAGAACAAAACATTTTTTTTAATTTGACTTAGGATTTCTTAAAGCTTTTCAATATAGTAAGCATATTTACAGGCGTCTGAATTTGTCATGTCAGATTAACCGGTTGACACAAAGTATAAGCTCCATACCAGTAATCTTAAATGTTTCGGTGAATCGATATAAACTGTGTTTCAATTTATTCTATGTAAACATAATTAAAATAAAGAAATTCCAAAGATTTAAACGTATTGTAATTATGAGGCTATATGAACTGTATATGTTTGCTATGTGATTTCAAAAACAAAATAGACTGGTATGGATTTGTTTAACTTGAAATGGATTAAAAAATCACTTTACCTGTGTTTGTAATAAAGTCAAAGGGAGACAAGTCAGATAAGTGTACTAGATGAATTGCTTTAACACAACTGGAATCTTTAATAGCTTTTAAACTTGTAATACAACAAATAAATGACGGCAACATATAAATTGTCAGCATTTATTAGTTTGATAATTCTACACGTTGCATATGTAAGTGTCAATGTTTTAATATTTAATTTATAATCATTATATATTAGTTTAATTTTGACATACTTTATTGCTCTTTTGACAAATAGAAATAACAACAAAATAAAAGCAACGACCAACCAACATACAGATTACTTATACAACTTATTTATTAAAGCGACGGGAACAAAACATGTTACAGTTACACCATTATTAAACGCGTTAAAAATGTTAACAAATACCTAGCCTATTACTGTGAACAGATTTTGAAACGCGAATATTGTACAAGTTCATTCTTGACGCTAACAATATAAAAAACGCATCATCTATGCAAGTGGTCACATGGCAACGTCCAAAATATCATCAGTGCTTTATGTCCAATTAACAAATTAGTATAGAGTGTATCATCCCCGATTCACAACACAGATAAGACATCTACTCCTCATAAACAGTACTATGGTAGCTATACGATGTGCTAGTACCTGATGACATACCATTCATGAGGTGCAATTTTTTATTTGCTGGTGAAATCTACCAACATGATAATGCCCCTGTGCATTACTTACAGAGGACGACAAGCAACGTTCAAGTGGTGGATTGGTCCATCTAGCCCTAATGGCTCCTATTGAGCATGGATGGGATCAGCTCGGACGGCAGATCCGTGCACGTGATTATCCGCCAGGACACCTTAGAGAGTTACGCTACGACCTCGAACATGAGTGTTACAACATTTCATAAGGTCGTGCAGCTACCATAAATGCTTATATTGCTTTATCACACAATCAGAATGCGTGCATTTAGAATGAACAACTACACAAATAATACATTCATATACTATCATTTCGTGTAATTTGTCAATTAACTAGTGACATAGATGAGCGGATAGATGCAATAAATGTAATAATGCGAATGCAGGTTATTGTTATTACTCTTTATTGTTTTGAACTGGTCAGTGGTTTGTAACTAAAAGTATTTGCTAGAAATTGAGATGTATTTCATATTAAGATATATTTGTACATTACCGACAATTTTTTCTCTAGTTATAAGTTATTTTGTTCTAAAAACCTTTAATGTTTTATATATTTTCACATTTTACTATCAACTTGGAATAGCTGATAAGAGTAAATCTTAGTCTGCTGTAAAATACATGCCTCATATTTCATCTCATTTATCACCTTATAATCATCCTTAACTTAGACATTCTGACCGGATTATAGTCGAATGCTTATAGGATATTTGATTCATGGATATTCAGATTGAATCACTTAACAGAGAGAAGTAACGTAAAATTGAACCAAATTATTTTTTAAAATAGTAAAATTTAAAACCGTAATCAATTCTTTACACAAGTCTATAATACACGTTAACGTTAAACCTATTGCGATATATAGTTTAAACCATAGTTTTTCAATACACTGAGCTACTCAGAGATACTCAGTTTAAAAACAAATCACAAAACTGTTTGCTGTCTTTGTAAGTTTCTCTGTATTAAAAGGAATACAATTTTAAACAATTTTTCTAATGTTTTTTATTTTTTCTTACAGAAGATCAAATGTTTTCACATGATAATTTCTGATAATAAACATATACTCTTTAGATCCCAGCAGTACTAACATAACCACCTCCATCCATGCAAGGAATGTAACTATGACGGATATTCTAAAGCACATTCAACAATATAGGTTGATTGATCATCTTAAATGTTATGTTTGTTTTTATTATTTGTATTTATATATTTGTTGGTTCATTATCATAATGGCTAGCACACCACGTCTTATCCATTTTCCACAAATCAATACATGTCGTTGTCTGATATCAAGTCTAACTCTACATCATAGGCATATAATCGCTATATAAACGCTACATGCCGTAATACTGTGTCTTTAGTTTGGATTGTATGTAAAACCATAATATATAAGTAATGGTTGACACCAATTGTATTGGGATGGTAGATGCCATGAGCTTGTGTCTTTGGTTTATATTGTAGCTAGGTGCGCTCGCCGTAGTCTTGTCTATATATTTTTTGTTGTTAACAAATTATAATTATCTCCATACATGTATGTACATCTGAAACATATCCCAAATAGGAAAAATTGTTGTTGTGATTCAAGTATCCCCTTTATGAAATAAAAATGTTATGATTTCACTGTATCTTCATGATCCAACGGGCTTCTGTGTATACACTTTATATAGCGTGTGGGCAGTCTATGTTTATGTATGTAAATTTTACCTATAGTCCAGATGTATTGCATTTAAAACTATAGTATATGGTTTTAACAATTCAAATGATAAAGTGTACATTCCACAATAACCAAGAACTCTTGCGTTGATAAATTTTACATTCAAACATATGTAACGTTTGCATGCATATTTATGAATAAGTTCAATGTTTTCACGTTCTTAAATCCCCATATTTCACACCCATACAACAATATAGGTATATTTTTTGTATCAAACTATTTAAAGAATACACTGTTTGGTAACTGACCATATTCATAAAGTGAGAAAAGAAGTGACACTAATACACGCTTTCCTAGGTCTTCCTACGTAGTTGAAACAATTGACATCAAGTTGGTGACCATCGTAAATCTATATTTTCATTGTTTGATAATCTGCCACTATTCTTAAAAAACATTATTTTAGTTTTATTTGTGTAGACTTTAGGACAACTTTTACCTCATAATTCATTTAGAGTGTTCAAGTGTCTTTGAAGTCTAACTGCATTGTCCGTAATAAGCGCAATTTCATCAGAAAAAAGTAGGATAAAGAGTTTTACTGTGTCAGCGAATTATTGTACTCCTCTATAATCACTATTTTCCGTTAGTGTTGCAAGTTCGTTGACAAACAGAAAAAAAACAAATGGATGAGGCTTAACAACCCTGTTTCAATCCTACTGGAAAATCGAAGCTGCCAGTTAATGAACCGTTACATCGAACTCGGGCTTTTACATAATCATACATTCCTTGTATATACTTTAAGAGTTTACCTTTCACGCCATTTTTCCTTAGTGTATTCCACAATTTTCCTCGCTGGACATAATCGAATGCTGTTTAAAGTCAAAGAAGAATACATAAAGTTTGCCGCGCTTTTTTGAAAGGTATTAAGATATAACTGATTGTAAAATAAATTCATTGTCAATCGTTGAATATCTTGCTCTTAACCCGGCCTGACATTCTGTAATTTTGTTTTATATATATTAACATAAATGTTATTCGACGGTCAATAATACTGGTATATATTTCCCCAAATATGTAAAGTAAGTATATGCCTCGATAATATTCAGCGGTGTAAATATCACCCTTTTAATGTAGAAGTACTATTATTGCACTGTTCAAATCTTTGGAAATTCAACAGTCTCAAGCACACGATTAAAGACACGACAAAGTAGATATAATTTAATAATTACGCTATGAATTAACACCCCTGGAGGAATATCATTTGGACCTGCAGATTATAATTCTTTAACGGATTTTAATTCTCCTTCCTCAGTGATTTCAGAGTTAAACATTGTAAATTCCACGTCGTCTATGCCAAATTCTATGTTGGGTTCTACACGTTCATTTTCATCGTTAATTTCCAAACGGAAAATATTTTCAAAGTAGTTTTTCTATTGATCATTTGATATATTGTTTGTTCTGCGCTTTTTACATGTAAGTTTGAACCAACACGATTTAGGGTTATTTACTATAGACAAAAGTTCTTCTAACTTGCGCGTGCTATGTTGTTGTTTCTTCGATTCACAAGTAACTCGAAACTCACGTTTGGCTGCTTTATAGTTGTCTTAACACTGTAATGAACGCGATTGTCTATTTACATACACATTTGTATTTAAGCTTTTTCATTTTCTTACATTCACTGTCAAACCAAACCGGTTGTGAGAGTTGATAAATTATACGTGTATAATAGAAACACTTACTGCTGATCTGAAGCAGTGACCGTATATCTTTAATGATATCGTTTATGTAATTCGTAACATCATTTATATTTGAAGCTATATAATTAAAATAGATATTTGTTAATTTTGACCTAAGTGTTTCTCTAAACATAATCATATTATCATTATTAAATTTGTACTTGGTGCTTACATTCGATGAAATTCAATTTCTATTTAAACTATTGACCTGAATACTACTAGCATTTGTTGATGAAATTATTGGGAAATATGGAGACTTTGAGCGCTCGCCTATTGCAAATTCCGTTAAACAAAATAACACTGTACCATTGACACCTACGTATGTAAATGTAACGATAGCATTATCCAAGCATACACGACCATTGGCTATAAGTATCAAATTCGTAATTTAAAATGACAACAAGTCTTTTCTCGAAGTATTTAATACGGTTTCACAGGATTTTCTTAGTTGGATGTCACATTCGAACAAATCAGCATATTTTTCTAATTGGGGTACGTTGTTTTTCACATCAATAAAGTCATAATTATCTGCAGTTCTGCTATTAAGGTCTCCAATATATTTTCAACTTCATCAATTTCTGTAACCCATGTCTCAATTAATTAAAATATGTCAAAACCTTCTAAATACTCAATAAAGTCAGTATCATGCAATTTATTTCTCAACCCTTTTATGTTCCAACACAAAATACGACAGTTTTTACAGTGTTCCGGACCTTGGCCTTCATCCTATAGATGAACGTTAGAGTTAGAGTCATTGGAAGTGGTTGTCTCTGAATTGACACCGGTATTCTGTACAATTATTTATCAAATTGTTCGGAGGTATCCACTTCATTGGTAGATTCGAGACGACGAAGCGCTTTCCGAAATACGCCAGAAGTTATACCATATTGTATTGATATGGTATGTGAAAATAAAACTTGTCCGAAATATTTGAGCAACCCATCCAGCCAGCAAGTCAGTCGACTGCTAAATGTTAGAAAAAACAAACAAAATGTGTATTTTTCTTAATATACATATTTACTAAACTACAACACCACTTATCATTTCTAAAAAAATATAGATTTAGTTCCAAAGTTTCTGAATTAACACATACAAAATATGGAAAAGTCTTAGCCAACATCTTAATGCATTTCACACTTGGTACCTGTTTAATGAGGTTGTCTTTTACAAGTTGTGAACACATGGGACCAGTTTACAGTCCTGAACATGGCAACACCACAATCTCGTTCAGCGTGAGTCCGTTGAATACAGTCGTATACACTTTTAATCGCGAGTATGAAAATGGCACAAGTGTACCATTGATATTGATGTACTCTGATAGGACAGATGAAAAAATAAATGCTATAACGTTCTGATTAACAATAAAACGACTTTTTGAGGTAGTATAAGCACAATTTGGTGCTCTATCAATGGAATAAACATGATATACATTAGCACATAACATACATTTAACCGATGCCTTATTAGTGAAGTATTTTTCGAGCAAAAATGACTGAGAGTGAAAATAAAGGACCAGAAGAAAAACTATGCAAAGATAAGAAGCAACATTTTATCAATACAGTTAAAAGTTAAAAGCGGTATTCTATTTCGAGCAACAATACATGACCTAAATCAAAGGAAAGGAAATTATAACAAAACTAAGTCATAACACAGGCGACATATTACCAAAAAAGATTTTGAAAATTATTTATAAGGTATATTTCTCATTAAAGCTTAATTCGTTAATAAGTAATGTGTTGTCATATTGTACTTTGGCGGTTTTATTGCATATAATATATAGTTGTGTGCGATTAGTCTTACGATTCTAATAAATGTCGCCGTAAAATAATATTCTACACACAACGAAATTTGTCTACGATTTTACTTTTGTCTTATTGTTAATTGCTGTGCGATTCTGTAAACACTGTCGCTATGTAATGTAGATTATAGACATTATACAAATATCCATTATATATGTGTTATAAGTATTTTGTTAATACCGTTTACGAAACGACAAGCTGATAGGGAACTGCTATTATAGTTTATTAATAAGCTCATATTTACACATTGAATAGGCAGGTCACATTTTGCCGGTTGTATTCCATTGATATAGTTTTGGTTTGATATTCAGTTCATAATGGATGTCGGCGCACACGTGTCTTCTGCAATGGATGCAGTCTACCATTCTATTTTTAGTCAAGTTATTTTAATCGCTTTTTTATTATGTAAAAAATAATCCTTCTTGTAAACACTACCTGCATATATATATTAGGTAAACAGTGAACGTTAACAAAGCAATCGTTGTTGTACTTAAAAACTACTAGCAATTACCGATGACAACAAATACAATCTCTCCCAATCATATTGAAGTTCATAAGAAACGTCAATCAACTTCTATATCATAAGTCAATAATCAGGTTATTTATTCGAATCACTTAATTAACAAACGACACAGTTCATTGTTAGCTTTATTAAAATAAAATCACGACAACTATCATCAAATAAAAAGTTCAATAATTTATGACCAGTTCACATAATATGGACAAGAGTAAAACATTTACTTCAATTGATATGTAATTTAACAACTGTTTCTACCATGACATGCTTAAATAAAGAAAACCTCAAAATGAATTACTGTTACACAAAACCATACTACATGTAATACAGATCATGACATGTTCCCAATTATTCAGTGCGACTGTATTGGATTAACGTGTGTGTGTTGATGTGGTGGGACTGGGGGTGTACGTGGCGCGTGCGTGCGGGTGTGCGTGAGTGTGTGTGTTTTGCTTCGGTTCAGTGACTTAAATGTTAGCAATGGTTGTTTAGATGTGGTCATGGGTTGTGGGTGGGCATTATCAAACTGAATATTTAGATATTCATTTTGTAAGTGGTGCTGTCATACTGAATATTCAAAGTATGGACAGACGTGTTGGCTTTTTAAAACATATATTTGTACAACATTTCTAGTATCCGTTACTGAGTATGTATCATGTTGTTAAATATAAACTAAGCTGGAGTATATAGTATACTTATTGTATTACAATCAATTACGCTCACATCACGATAAGTCCTGTCTTAGGTCTTTAACATGTCCGAATTCAGTCTATCACATACGTTTTGCATACATATACTTCAAACAATTATTTCATTGAAGATGGATATTCCACTGTATGCTATAACATTTTTAATATATTTAACGAACGAAACCTTACACTATGATACTAAATTTGCAAATCATAATAAAACAAAATGTGCTATTTATAGGCATTCCCAATGTTCCGACTGTAGCTATAGATAGAATTCCAGATAAAGGCGAAGATGTCGTGTTGACATGTAGTGGTAGTAGATCAACAACAGTTCCAGCTGGTCAGAACCTGCCGATTGTGTATTTCTGGATCGTTGATAACGTCACCAATCCTGACAGCCCCAGATACAAATATACAGCCAACAGAGAACAGCTTACTGTAACAAATGTCAGTTCAACAGATATTGAGAAACAGATCACGTGTCGAGCTAAAGAAGACGCGACAGGGGGAATGAAATCTGCAAAAAGCAGTGTGGTATCAGTGCAAATATACTGTAAGTTTCAGGTGTTTATTTTATTATGTTTTGGAAAAAACTGAAGCAGGCGTTAAAGAGATACGGAACACCACAAATAAGCATTAAAATTTGAAACTTTAAAGTGACCGTACTCCTCATTAATTAAGCAATGTTCAGGTGTGCAACACTTTGGCCTAGGTTTAACACTGTCTCATTTTTTAGCATTTGTTTATATATATAATTGTTTATTCATTAACCAAACTAAAAGTAATATATTCTTTGAAGACCACGCAAAGATTTTTCAGTTACAACTAAGTATATGGAATTTTGAAAAAGACCTGATAATACAATGCATTAGGACATAGTAAATATTACATTATGTAGCTAGCGGCAGTAAGATTGTCAACCTTGGGGAAATACTATTTGTATTAATCAAAACAAAATCGAGATTGACAATATTTTCCCAAACATTCCTAACACCCTTCATATAAAATATAATATGTTCTTTATTTTACCGAACACATAATATTCGAATTAACAATCTAGTTTTTAATATAAATTCATAAACGTGTGATAAATCAAATGCTGTTGTCTGCTTAAGCATTAAACCGTACCCGACCGGCCTTTTAGCCGGGCCAGGTAGCTCTGTCAGTACCGTGTCTGACTATTAATTCAGGATCGTGAGGTCGAATCCTCGCCAGGCCACTGTCTCCGTGATGATTATCAGTTATTTACCGAGGTTGAGTTTCTTCGAGTACTGGTAAACATTTAAGGATCCAAGGAAACAGTGATTAATTCTAACTGTTCGTCTACAAACCACTCGAAGGCAAAACATGACGCTAAATATGCAATCCATTCATCTGTGACGAGAAACGCCTTGTACATATATAAATCCATAACATCGGTGTATTTGTTACGCCGTTATACTTTTCTGTTGGTTGATAACTTTATATTTACCTTTTATATATGACTAGTCTAAGTATTCCTTATTGTTTATTAAGTTACATTATTAAACGTACAGAAAACGTAGTTAATAAATTGTCAGGCAGACGCTCATTGAATTTGATTAAGGATACTAATGCAATGGAATCGTATACTCTCGAATATCATTATGTGGTCGAACAACGCTAAGAATGCCCGATTGAAGCCATGTGACTAGGTCATATGACTTCTGCTATATAAGCAGCTGACCGCCTGTATTCTTGGTCAGTCTGATGTTACAACTCGACGGAGAAGGAGGTGCAAGAAGACTTTGCATAATTAATTTATTAAATAATTACTATTATTTGGTAATACAGGCTGGGACTTTGGACCGAGGTGACAAGTGAACGAGGGATTCCCAGAAGTGCAGTTTTCAACTCAGAGTTGCAGAACCCTCTGAAACTTGTGAACAGTGCTCCGGGTCGTAATATGTTGGGTACCATTGTTCGTATCAGACAGGTGTTGGGACAGGCTTGGAACATTGCTGCAGAACTAGTTTTATTTAGTTAAAACAAAGTCCTGAGCAAGTGTTTGAGACGTAAGTCTGATACTTTGGTGCAGCTCGGAGTTTCGAGTTTGGTGAGCTGCAGGACTAGTTTTATTTATTTAAAACAGAGTCCTGGGCATTTGTTTGGAGTGCTGCAGGACTAGTTTTATTTATTTAAAACAGAGTCCTGGGCATTTGTTTGGAGTGCTGCAGAACTAGTTTTATTTATTTAAAACAGAGTTCTGGGCATAGTGTTGTGCGAAACGTTGGTTTGAAACGTTAGTTCGAAACCTTTATAATTTGGTTTTATATGTAAAGTTAATTTTACGTGATTTTTTTTTTTAAACTCGAATCATTTGTTCAATCATTTGTCATCTAATCATGAAGCAAAGTAGCTTGAGGAAAATTATTTCACCATTTATCTTAAACCAAACGGCAAGTAGTCCAAGGAAAATTCGTGTATATCATATTTATTAGTAGTTGTATGCATAATCCGCTCGGTGCACGTTACGTAAAGTATAAAAAACATACTTATTGGTTTATCTGTACATCAAACAAAAGTTGTAAATAATCTTAGTTGATTTAAAATATTTCGAAATATTTCACGAAAATTGATCTTGTATTAAACTATTGAGGTTTGAAATAAAATTTCGCGTAATGTTTTGTTATTTTACATGTAGCTGCAGTATACCAATATTGAAATCAGAAGCACTTCAACAATTTTAAACACAAATTGTTGGAAATAGTATTTTGCTTGATGAGAATTTTTTCTGCAATTCACCAAATATCAAAGACATGCCTTTCCTTCTCCATATAATTTGTTGGTATATATATTTATACACTATCAACAAATGTTTTAAACATACTTCCATACGATGTGTCCAACTGATTCTATTGTTGTACGCCCAAAGGAATGCATTACACATTTTCTATACAAGGATTCAATACATCCTCTAAAATATTATTCTGATATATTTGATATAACGCTGTTTGTCAATCCTCATGGGAAGTTCATATCTAATTAGATATGTAGTATGCTGGTATACATAACTGGAATATAGTGTTTTCTTAGGCACTCGACTCTCTAAATAGTGTTGTTATCGTACGAACCTCATAAATTTATACAAGCATTAAGAAATGTCTCTACACAATATCGTATATCATGCTGTTAAGTTGTGGCAAGGCATGAAGTAAGTACATTAAGACGGTATTCTGGTAATTTTAAAAAACGCGTTAGGTGTTATGTTGATATAGCATAGGGCATGGTCGATGGTTTAATCTTTATGTATATACAAATAGTCCGGAGTCTTTCACAATGTTCTATATGTTTTTCACAATATCAGATTCGGCGAATGTAACAGATGTATATCAAATGAAATTCTTCAATGATTATTTCAACGGTAACATTGGCAGATTTGCAATTATAAAGATCTATGACAAACTAGCATTTGTATATTGCCTTACAAATGCTATTGATTTATGTTCATTGAAACATACCGTATAAATACTTGTTTATCAAACCGGAAATACCAACTTGTTGAATATATTTCTCATATATCAGGTTAATGTTTATATAAGTTGCAGGAAGAGTTTTTGTCTGTGTCCATAACTTAATCCGTAATTCAATAAATCGCTTGATTGTTGGTGCATTGCAATTATTGCTATTCACCTAATAAAGATGTTCTTGCATTAAATTTAATGGTATTAATTATATCATATAGATGGACCAGAAAATATCCAGTTTCACCCCGCAAACCTTGCATATGAACAATATGAAACATCTCAATTTGGACCTGTAAACTGTACAGCTAGCTGCTTCCCGTCGTGTACATATATATGGGATAGGAATGGTGTGGCAGGTACACTGTATATCAGCAATCTAACACGTAATGATGCAGGAACTTACACATGTACTGCAACTAACCATGGACGAGTAGGGAGACCTCAGTACACCGGCACTAAACAGCTGGATATAATTGTTATATGTACGTATCAGATGTTGTTGTAATACTATTACGACACATAAATACCAATAATCGATTTTAATTATAGTTGTTGCGTCTTTAAATCAACCAAATGTGTTTAATCTATAAACCAGGAAACGAGCACATCATCAAACAACATGCGAGTGTTTTGCTTAATGCATATTATTTATAATCAAGAATATTTTTTGATATGCAGATGGGCCTAGAAACATAGCCTTGTTACCAACAACGACAGTGTATCATCAAGAAGTAGGATCTAGAATACCTGTTATACAATGTACATCCGAGTGTTACAGTTGTAAATACTCCTGGAGTGGTCCTACTATAAACTCTTCTGGAAGCCAACTTAGTCTTGTTGCATTAACGCGGTCTCATTATGGACGTTACACGTGCACAGCAATGGATATCAAAACGAAAAGAACACAAACTACTGACGTTACCATAGAAGTAATGTGTAAGTATATTATTGGCATGTTACCTAAACTTAAACAATTAGTCAGTGATCAATTTATTTTACTTTTATTTTGTTAAACAAACACTTCTATCCAGTAACATAATTATTTTAAATGATAATTAAACATTCTACATCTTGAAAACAATATGTTTATATATAATAAAATGTACTTTGGGTAGGAATAATATCTTGGTTGGGTTATTTCAATTAAAATGTATTTAGAACATGATAACATAATGTTTGCCATGCAAATTATCTTATTAAAGCAAAATTCACTCCAGTAATCTCTCATACTTTCGATTTTCTACAATAAAACTTCCTTAAGTATGAACTTATCTCTAGGTTGAGATGTAACGACTGCAAGTTTCTTGTATTCATATAATAAGTATAATAACCCAAGTTATTTGATACATATCGGCCGTTGTTAAAATACATAATTACATTCTTTATTTCCTCCATTAGCGGAGATATACATGTATGCTATAACATAAAGAACATATCAAACATTGACACGAGTAGCAAATAAAATACAAAAATGTATCATTATTAAAAATAGAATAAAGCATACAGGACATTTGACATTTGATATGAAAAGTGCGTCATTACACTTACAGATACACGCAATTACAAACATACATTAATAAAAGCGTGATGAGGTACAAGCAGACACGCATACAGACTATAAAGCAAACACGCACATATACTGTCACAGACACATTAATATGAATACATTTATCCACAGTTTTAGAGTCAACTTCAAGCTATTTTTAATCACTATACAAACTAAAGTAAACTAAAACAAAGAAAAAATACTTATAGTGAAAAACTATCATGATTCCAACATTAATGAAAAACTTATCGAAACACGAAATATAAGGCGCTTAGACGGAATCTGAATATAAATTAGCTAAATATAGACATATAACAATGGTTATTTCTTTTAAAATCGTTTCATCGAGTAAACAGGGAAAACATTGAAAATAATTTTAGCCTTGTCTGTAAATATTAAATGAAAGTTACATCAGTATGAATATATTACACTTAATATGCATTCATTGATGATATCTCGCTCGTATAAGAATAATTATTTAGCATATTCTGAAATGAATTTACGACTATTTTCAGACATAAGTCTTGCTCATTTTTCAGCTGAAGTATTTTGTTTAACATATAGCAATAATGAGTTACTTGGGATTGTATATCATTAGATATGGATCGTAGATGACATTCGAATCCAAATACTTAACGATATCCTTCGAAAGCATGTGTCTGTTTCTTTAATTAACCGCACAGTCAAACACCAAATGGAGAAATAGTTCATTTGTACTAAGACATGTTTCTATTAAACTTATATCAAATGATATTTACCAACATAGATACGTTGCAAGACGAGTTATTTATGCAATATAATACTAATCAGGAAATTAAGCATTGTACACCAGCTGTTTGGTTACATAAACAACGGAAAACAGTTATTAGAAGTACTATTTGTCTTATATTAAAGGAGAAAGATAGAAAAGAAGAAAACATGCAAACGTTAAGAATGTCAAAATACATCGAATACATATTCGAAAAGTGAGTTCAGTACAACTAAGATTATATTTACACAGCTAAGTGAATCACAATAGTTATCATGGTGTTAGCTCTGAATTAGCATTATGCGCAAACATCATTTACCTATTTTAAAAGTAGTTGATATAGTTTTCAGTGTTTTAAAGGTCAAGAGGTCTGTTCATGGAAGAAATTCAACACAAATTAAACCTTAGACAGCGGACGATTTCTTCCTTTGTGTTTAATTGACCGTTGACTAAGAACAGTAAATCGTAATTTAAAAAAAAAGTACAAACGTATATAAAATTTTACCTTAATGCATTAAAAATGTGTGTCGCGCGCAAGTATTAGGTCCCTGTAACAAGATTAAGATAACACTTAAGAGAGTAAATGGGTTAAATTTGCATGGACAATTATTTTAACATAAACAATAAGATAAAGGAAAATCTATAGTTAACGTATGTGGCATTCACAAAATCAGTTATACAAACAGTATACTAAAATGAGATGCATAACACAAAGGTCAATGTCAAACTTTGAGGTCAAATGTAAAATGTATGAAATCGTTTCTCGGCGTTAATACAAGTAATTAAGCAAGACTATATGTACTATTTAAGATCGACAAAGTAAACTGATATTGCAATTGGTCAGCACTAAATTAGTAGTTCTACAGTGATCATCACTGGCTGAATACTTAGCTTTCTTTAATAATAATGATTGAATAACTATATTGTATCAACAATGCATTTCATTAATAATCTGTATTTCCAATAGACGAACTGGATAATTTCGCCTTTGGTCCTTCAAAAAATAAATATGAAGAAGTAGAACACACAACATTGCGGCCCATCAATTGTTCTGCGTCATGTTTCCCAGCTTGTACCTACAAATGGGAGAAAAAAGGACAGTCTAGGCAGATAGGTACAAACGGTACTCTGAATCTAGGTTATCTTCACCCTTCAATGACGGGCACATACACGTGTATAGCCACGATCCCAGAACGTGACATTAGTTCTGTCGGTACAGCAACAAAGAATCTGACCTTGAATGTCATATGTAAGTAGATCACCAATAAATGGCCATAAAATTTAATGTCTTTTCTATACAACACTTATAGTATTTAAAAGTAAGGTGAACCTGTAAACATTTGGCAAATCGTCTGTAATATAATTTCTGTCAATTGTTTATGCATCCGATAGACGGACCTGATAACATTACCTTCGATCCGAAACAAGATGAATATACAGGAGTAAAAAACAAAACATTACAATCCATCAGTTGTACAGCGTCTTGTAACCCGGACTGTACCTACACCTGGGAGAAAACAGGCAAGACTGGACATATAGGTGCTGACAATGTTCTGAATTTTGCATATCTAAAGCGTTCAATGGCGGGTATATACAGATATACAGCCGCGAATCCAGGACGTGTTGGTTCTGATAGTATGACAACTATTGAAATATACTACCACTAAGTATTACCACCTGGGTTCTAAGCGAAGGGAAACAATATTTGTATCTACCTTTTGTGCTACTTACGAATGTAATTTGACGATAATCTCTTACTGAATAAACAACATACCTCTTCAACTGTATTGGCGGGAAATGACATACATTTTGACAGTCTTTATTTCTCTTAAAAATACAATGTGCTCAAACGATTACACAATTATTCCAAATAAAAATAGACAGAATGTAAGAATTACATTATAGGACCATAAATCTGTATTGTGATGTACATATTAATTGAGAACGTCCACTCTATACAGTATTGCTTTAGCTAATTATTATTAAAGGTAGTTCGGGGTGTTTCTATTAGATATTTGGACATTAAGCTTAAATTATAAAACATATGCACACATGTTAAGAGCGCCACGTAGTGGTACGTATTTTTCGGACGATATTTGCAAGTTTTCCCTTATACAATGGTCAATACTAATTCAAAACTTGTTTCTTATTACATTTTCCTTATTCTAAACACTTTTTTTATTTACAGTTATGTGTTACCTTTACATCTTATCATTACAACGAGGTTGATTTAAGTGCAATTTCAAAGAAATACATGTTGAACATTCACGTCTGAGTGAGCAAAAAAGCACAAACACAAGTTCGCGAAATTAACATATATTGAACTTTATACCTTTCACTATACTATTACCGAATGAAAATAATGAATGTTCGCGTTCCTTTATTAATTCGAACATCAGTTTTCTTTGCTTTTGATTTCAGACGACGCCTATAAAACGTCATTGAAAACTAGCCTAAACAGCTTCTCTTTTTAGTTATATTATTGTGTAATGAATAAAGTTTAACATAAAGTTATGTGAAACTCAAGAACTTGTAGCACAGCTTTTAAGTGCACTCAACACTTAATGTTCAAAATGTGTAGTTTTTAAGGGAAAACGGCAAAAATCGACCAAAAAGAAATATCGGTAGGGGGCACTGATGTCAATCAATACGATTTAAACTCCGAGACCTGCAGTCCATTTGTGTTTACTTGAGAACGGTTGTAAACGTTTTGTCGGCTTCTTTAATTCTATACAGGAACATTGGTATCAATCGGTCGGATGAAAAACAGTAATTACCGAATTTACCAATACCGTGCAATGATGAACTTGAACAATCAATTAACTTATCAACTTACTTTGAATCGATTTTACCTTAAATACTTCATGCAAGTTTTTTCATTTAATTGCTTTTAAATCATTTTTTTTGTGAAGTCGGTTTCATAACTTGCATAATTAAACTTGATTATTTGTGTGTTAAACAACTTGTACTTAGTATATAATAATCTAAATGTGGTAATATAGACGAAATACAATTCTTTCAAAATGATAACATCTGGGCAAAGATCTATCATAATATTAAATCAATACGTTCTTAAACTATTTAGAAATTATTTAATTTACAACACAATCAACGAAAAATAACAAACTTCAGATGTGCGGTATTAGAACAAAATACGTGCACATATAGAAAACTTCACTCTCTTAAAGTGGCATAACCAGAAAATTCTAAACATTTAATTGAGTAAACAAAATGTTAATAATTGTAATTCCTATCCTTCATTGTAGATATCTGGATTATATCTGGCGCAAAATACAGATGTTAATCGCAAAAACACGTATTTGAACTAGCTATTACCGCCGATATTTGTATAAGACTTGACCCGTGGGATAACTATTATGCTTTAGTATATATGATCTCAATTGTTTGATCTGTAAAGGTTAGGAAATTACTGGGCATCATCGATTAAGCTATTAAATGTGACTTTAGATATATGACTGATCTTGTTTTATGCTTTCATAACGTAGTGGTTTTATCCGTCCACATATACAAAAACTTCACTCTCCTAAAGTGGCATAACAAGAAAATTGTAAACGTTTAACTGAATAAATATAGGTTAATAATTGTAATATCTATCATATATTGTAGATATCTGGTGCAACATATATATGATAATCGTAAATACACTTATTTAAACTAGATTTTACAACCGATATTTGGATAAGACGTGACCCATGGGATAACGTATATGATTTTGTATATATAATCTCAGTTGTTTGATCTGTAAACGTTAGGACATTTCTGGGCATCATCGATTAAAATCGATTAAGCGGTTAAGTGTAACTTTAGATATATGATTGATCTTGTTTTATGCTTTCATAGCGTAGTGGTTTTATCCATGGATTCGAATCACTTAACAAAACGTATTGTTGTTGCTTATTTCCCTAACAACATTATTTGTTTTCGACATTGCTTATTTAACGGCTTCTCATATCGAAAACAGATATAAGCTCCAACAAAATTAAAATAAATTACATTTGTCAAAGCAGCTAAAATATGATTGAACCAGAAATTTTACGATAATTTCCGTCAGCGTAGAAGCTAAAACACGATTCGTTTACGTTTAAGGGAGGCATCGAAATTATAAATGCATCGAAGGCCATGGGAATTCACGAAATTCAATAAATTCAGATACACATTATGCCGCTTTAATTAATTGACTTATTTTATTGTAAATTAAATTTCCATGTTAATTGCGAAACAAAATTAAATCGTTGATTTTAATGTTTCAATACAGATGGCCCAGACAAAGCAGTTATGAGCAAAGGACATAATTTGAACGTTACTGAAGGTACACGACCCGCCGACATCAAATGTACATCAGATTGTTATCCAAGCTGTACATCATCCTGGACAAGAATAACCGGTGGATCAGCAGATGTATCTGATGATGTTTTATCTCTGGGTCGAGAAACAAGGAACCAGACTGGCCAATACAAATGTATATCCAGTAACACAGCTCTTGAATACAATCGCACTGCTGATGCAACAATTGATATAACAGTACATTGTAAGTATACTAATACAAGTAATGTTATCAAATGTTTCATAATCGTGCATTATCATACGGACTAAAATAACGGATGTCAAGTGAGAGGGAGGGTAAAAAATGGAGCAAGAGCGAATGGGAAAGGTTTTTAAATTCGAAACGAAAATGATGTAGGGAAAAGCAGAGATGGATATATCAAACTTTTGAGTTGTTTTGTTAATCTCGCTTTGAACCGTTTCTAGGTTCTCATCGAAAGGAATTAAACTTTTTTACATTTACAAATATGATAGAAATGCTATTTGAATTTACAAACTTATTGACTATATTAGGTAATCTATAAATTCATTTAAGAGTTCTTTAACATTTTAACATGCATTCATGTAGTGGTTGTAACGCTGGCTATGCTTATCATCATCTAGGGTGCCCAAGAGTGTTCTCCATTGACTGTGCAGCAGCAGTTAAATGTCTGTTTCCCTGATGATTGGATCACGACCGTACACTTATCGGATGCACTATGAGCATATCACTCGATGTTTATCTAGTTGATTATGCCTTTAGTCATATGCTTCACCTTTTCAGAAATTAATGCATGTTTTTCTTAGTATATAATTTCTGATTATGAAACGACAAATAGCTTATTAAATCTATATACTATTATTGTGCACATCCATTTTTAATTTAGTCGTGATATTTGCAGAATATGGCTTTGTCTGAGCCATTTATCAAAGTCTACTGATGGCATATGGAAATATGAAACAGTTGTACATTTATTTTTATCAATTTCGTTCATTTATGGTGTATTTATTCATGAATGTTCTGACCTTCCTATTGAAAACGAAGGCATAGTAGTTTTCTTTATTCATATGGATTTTAAGAAAGAAACATCAGTTTACAATAACTGCACGTACCTCAAGAATTATTCATACTTTTTTGTCGAATGGTTATCTATTAGAAGTGAGTTAGTGGTTTAAAGTGATGTCGTCTAATGCCCATTTTTCGAGCCCAAATAAGTCCAAACAGTTTAAGTAAAACGAGTTTGTCAGTAACCATATTCCTATCGGCAGGAGCAGAGAATAGGCATATGTGAATTGCGTTCTGTTATCATCATCATATATACTTCTTTCACATGCACCGAGAACACTCCGAAAGAATGGCACATGTATATACACACGACTGCCATGCTTATCAAATTATTGGAAACATATCCACTAGTCAATCAAAGCCAATATGAATAACTCTAATGTGAAACGAAAACATACGACTTCCCATATAATCGAAATGTATAACCAAGACAATTCTCATCTTTCGGATTGTTTCCATATTTTATTGTTTTACAGTTAAATGAATGAATGTTTGTTTATAGGTAATGTGGGATATATTTGTATTCTCTTTTGTATGTTTAATACTTCTAACTCATAAAGCCGAACTAAACCAAAAATTTTAAATTGTTAACACCATCATTCATGTTGTCACAAGAATAGTTTTACCACTTTGACAATTGAATGTTATAAATTTAAAATGCCACTGTGGAAATGTTTCTTATACCTAATACAGAAACAATATTGGTTAAAGCAAAAAAAAAAACATCTGTTTTAAAAAGGTAGAGTCATTCTAGAATCTTCCTCCAAAAGTAAAACTAAATATTCAATATATAACATGTGAAACAAAATGGCGTAACACATCAATGAAAACATTCTTTGAAACTTGGGAACTGTATCAAGTTAAATTGCTAAAGATAAGCTGACAGGCTCACATCACATGACACGTTAGTAAAATGTTATTTATTTGTAAACCAGGGCGATGGCAGTTGATATGATGTGGACCGTTCACTTTAGATGATTTAGTTTCGATTTATCTTAACAGTTTATTTACCTTCTAACACATATTTGTATTTACAAATTATTGTGACTTCTAACTGTACATGATAAATCTGGTGTAATACAAATAGCCCTGTACGTAGCATGCTTTAAAGTTAAGGTTATCACTAAAGCAGTTTCACCTGAAACTGTACAATATAAATTTTGAACTTCAAATGATTTTAGCACTTTAAATTTATGTTATTGTTAAGCACCCGTGTTTGTCAGTTGGACATGAAACATGTAACTTATAATTATATTCCCTACTGATGAATGATCAATTAAATGATATACATGCTCATGCATTGCACTAATACGACAATTAAAAAAAATACGATACTCGCAGTTGTTTCAGTTATATTCATTTCATGATCATAAATGCTGCTCGTCAGGCGTATCCATGGTTTGAACATAATTATCATGACTGTAATACTTAATTACACCAAATTTGTAATTTCTTAGAAATTATATCATAACAGCCTTAATGGTTTTACTCGCCAGTGACGCCCCAGTAAAAGGAAATATACAAGACCAACTTTTGGACAGGTCTTTCCTTTAACCTATAAATATTAATACTTTGGGCAAGACAAACGTTGGACGAGTACATTTTTATACCTTGCTTATAGGACTGGATAAACGACTCATTTCCATTACCTATGCTTTGACGAACAATACCGTATATTATTAAAAACGGTCCGAGGGCCATTTACAGTCTTGGCATAACGAATTTAAGCTTAGAATACAATATGGATATGGAGGAAAAGTGTCGGACGTGCATTTATGAAACTAGGATTATATAAAACTTTAGTATATGTATGGGGCTCATGTTCTAATCTGGCCGTTGTAGGTAATCGAATATTATTCGGTGTAACCATTTATATCTTGATTCTCGGGCGAAGTAAATCATAATAATAATAGGAAACGTTAAACAGTCAGTTGCTCAGCTCTGACCGTATATTCAAGGATACTTGACATGCGTCTTTTTGAGTTACTAATTTTCATTTTACCCACCACCACCCTTATTCCTAATGGGTTCCTGGTAAATTTTATTCTAGCCTTAGTCTATACGCTGGATACGGCCAATTACAACACCATTTGGCGAACGAAAGTGTAGAGTATGTAATGAATAATAGGATAAATATCATTGTGTTATTGAATATGTGCTACAGTCAGATCTGAGAAAAAGTATATATAGATAAATATTTTGGGAAAGACATGCTTAAGTTTATCAATCTGTTTAATCCAGAAAGCAACAGTACAATAAAAAAAACTAAGTACTTTTATACTAAAAGCTTTTCAAATAAGAAATATATATAGTCATATATGTTTGATTCACTTATATCTCCAATTACAATATTAACGATAGGTTAGATCATGTTGCATTCTGTTTGCTTTCTGACATGACCTTTGAATATTATCACTGTGATGCATATCAACTTTTCCAGTTTCACCCTTGTTTAAATTTAAATGTTTTCGATGTGATTTATACCATGAAAAAATAACATTGTAACTGTTTATTATCATTAATAACCCACTGTCTGTCATATATTTGTACATATATCATGTACCAGATGGGCCTTTTGGATATTGGAAAAAATATCTCTCTATATAGTTAAGGCAGATTAGAACATACTTCCTCTCTTGTTGTTATGCTCATTACTTGGTATTTGGCGCTTTGGTATGACCATATATTTTGTTATATGTATATATATTGGTAGTTAATTTATCTCTTCAGGAGTTATATAATATAATATTCCTGGCATTTTGAATTAAAATTCCCATTTCAACTTAATTGGTGTTTTGTTGTTATATCTTTGCCATACAAGCGACTTCGGTCCATCTTTATCATTGACTATCATTTATTAAATCTTAAGTAGCATAACACCCAATTATATATTTATCATTCATCATATTATTTAAACGCACTTATGTGCATGCATGTTTTTTTTATTTTAACATTTAATGCTTGTATTAAATTCCATGCTAGATGCCACAGATATAACTGTAATGGTGTTTCCAAAATCTGAGTTGATAGAAAACATGTCTGCCGAGTTGAGATGTAATACAACTGGTGTTCCCAACAACTTCAACTACATTGATCTAACACAAACATGGGAAAGTGCGACAATACCAAATCCTCGACCCCCGATCTCAACTACGCCTCTTCATAGTTCACTCAGATTTGATGCTTTACGCCTTGAAGATACCGGTACATACACATGTGTGGTCAACAATGGTGTTAGAGATGTTGAAGGAATATTAAACCAGGCTAGCACCATTGATGTAATTGTACAAGGTATGTTGATACTTTTCTGAATCAAGATCTTGTATTCAATGATAATATCGTAGAATCGGTACACAACTGCATATATAATGTAATTGTTAAAATCATATACAAAATGTAAATGATATTCGTCTTAAATCAAACAGTAGATGACTCTTCATAAATACACATATGAAGTATGATCATATAGTGTTGACTGTTGAAGTCAGAGATGACGGATTCAATCGAAGACTTGATCTCAGGCTCAATATAAAAACAGGGTTAAATAGTTGATGTTCTTTCTGTATAAAGTTGAATTATGAGTTTAACAATTTAAAGTACGAAAGGAAATAACTCCCATTTTTATACTACACTTATAATTTTAATCTATTTACCTAATGGTATATACGGTTTATAATTTAAATGTATAATTTACATAAAATGTGTAACAGCGGGGTAGATAGACTGTATTGGCAACAAACAAATCATAATATCTGAAACGCAGTGGTTTAAAAGCTGTGTTTGCACCTAATAAACGTATTTTACTGTGACATAGTGTTTTATAAGCTTTGTATTCATTCAACAAACCATTTTATATGTAACCGAATGTATATAAACTGTGTTTGCATCCCGAAAGCCATACTATGTATAACAGTAGTTTAAAATCTGTGTTCGAACCAAACAAACTAAATTATGTGTAACAGAGTGTATATAAACAGTGTTTGCATCACATTAACCATAATATGTGTAACATAGTGGTACATAAGTTCGGTTAGCAACTAACAAACACTGATATAAGTAACTGTTTCTTATATAACTGTAACAGAGTGGTATACAAGTTGTGTTTGCACAAACAAACCAAAATGTATGTGACAGGGTACTATATTATCTGTGTTTGTATCTACCGCACACTGATATGTTTAACAGAGTGGTATACAAGCTGTTATTGAATTCAGTAAATAGTAATGATATGTTAACAAAGTGGTATATAAGCTGAGTTTGCATCCAACAAACCATACTATGTGTAACATGGTGGTATATATACTATGTTTGCACCCCACACATCATATATGTGTGACGTAGTGTTATATAGACTGTGTTTGAGCTGTGTAAAACGGATAACGCCGCGTACGTAATGACATGTTCTAAATGTAGTTAACAGTACATCGGCGAAACTAAACTGTCGTTGAGCCAGCGTATAAATCTGCATAGATCAGATTGGAAACTGCGTTTTTACCCAACAAACAATAACAAGTGTAACATAGTAGTATATAAGATATTTGTAACATCTATGAAATGTTTTGTCCTACCAGTAATGGTTGAAGACGGTAGTGATTGAAGATAAACACTTGATGTAGAGTTCAGCCATTGCATTTCAATTTATACAATTATTAAACGTTATTATACAATATAAACATCCGTTTAGTTAATAACATTATATACACTTTCATCCAATCATATGAGTGAAACAGGAGAAACATTTGTAGTTGAAGTAAATATTTGGATGATACACTATTGTAATAAAGTACAGAGTTACATAGTCACTGCTAATTAACATATTTGTCTGAAGTTGTAATAGCTATTGTTAAAATGATGAGAAGTTATTTAGAAGTCCTATAGTACGTGTTATTCACGTCTGTAGAACAACACGTCGCGTGTGGCGGCCGAAACCGCTGCATTATTTAAGAATTTCATTGTATATGTTGAAACTCGAAAACTGAAGAACGAAACCAAAGTTCCCCTTCTTCGATTAACTCCTTACTCCTATTTCATAACTAAAAAGTGTTTTATGCGCTTTATGAAAATTACCATTTTACTAGCACATGTGACCTATAGTAACCAATTAAAAACAATAATTTTTGCGGTTCTTATCAACACTCCCCTAGTAACAAGTTTTGAATCGATAATAGCCGCATGGATTAATTGTAAAGCTGGTGGCTTTCAAACATGAACAGATATGTTAATAAAGTTGTCATCACACGTACGATATAGCGGATAGATATGTTAATAAATTTGTCATCACATGTACGATAAAGCGGAACGATTTTGCAATACGGACTAACGTTTAGAAATATACATGGCTGATAAAACAAAAACATGTACAGTTAATCATTATTTTACAAAAATATTTTTCTTTTAAAATTGAAATAAGCGATTTCCTTATAACTTCACTGTAAAATAAACTTACAGATGTTACATACACTATGTTTGCACCCAACACACAATAGCATGTGTAATATAGTCGTATATAAACTGCGTTTTCATCCCATAAACAATAATATGTGTAACAGAGTGGTATATACGCTGTGTTGGCATCCCATAAACCATACCATGTGTAACAAAATGGTACATGCGATGTGTTTTCACCCAACAAACAATAATCTGTTTAACATAGTGGTTTAAAAGTTGTGTTTGCACCAAACAAACTATCACATGTGTAACAGAGTTGTATACAACACGTTCTTTCATCCCACAAACCATAATATTTGTAACAAATGTATATAAACTGCGTATGTCTTTACCTTTTTATGTGCAGTTTGAAATTTTAATATTTGTAATTAAATGATAAAGTAAATAAATCTTACACGAACACAGATCAAAATTTCAAATAGAAAAATAAGAAAATATATAACCAATATGACATTATATTTAAAGTCACAACTAGTTAGCATGGACGCAGTTAATATACGAAATAAATATGATTACACAAAACATACATGATATATCAGAAGTGACAACAAGTGTTACTGCCTTGGAACTGTCGGTTTCAAAATACGCCACTAACTAGGGAGCTTTACTATAAATATTGATGTCATAGGCAGATGTACGTGTTGGCTTTGTAGAAGCCAGAACAGCAATATAAAGATAATTATTAAATTCCCTTGATTATCTATAACTGGTTACACAAAATCGTTGTTTACGACTTGACCAGCAAAAGCAAAGTGATAGTGTTGGGCAATCACAACGTTACAAAATATGATATAATTTATATTTTCCTTACCATGTTTTATCTGGTTATTACATGTACATTAAATGCATATGCTTTCATATTTATCTTTCAAATAAACTGATCTAATGCTGTTTCTGTTTTAGTTTCACCAAAAATATTAACTGAAGAATTAACATTTGCGGGCGCAATATCAGGAAATGTGATGATAAACGTTCCGTTTTATAGTTTTCCGCCTGCAGATAGCTTAAACATTATCAGACAAGATGGCATACAAATGCAGAACAGTAACAGGACAACTGTGTCATAAGAAATATCGACATTCATGACCAGGTTCTATGGTGAATATGTAACATTGAACGGTAGTATAACCCATCTAAAAATAACTGATATACAAGAGACAGATTTTACCAACTACACATTGGAGGTGACAAACATAATTGGAAGGAATCGAACAGCTATAAACCTCATTCCTCAGAGTAAGTTATGTTTAGGTGTTTATTTGTTATCCTCCTTGTCAACTAGAAATCATAATTCCCCTGACAGAACTATGGTTTATGTGTATCATGGTATGTTTACATATGCATCGTTGATACCGATTACCAACATGAAAATATTTCAACCAATTTAAGTGTGTTCTACATTTGAAAGTAAAACATAAAATGAAAAATCTGATTTCGACGATTCCTTGGTAGTGGCGAAACAAATCATTTATCTTATATTAGAAGCATATACACGTTTCAGTCAGTGAGATGTATTAACAACCTAAGCATGAACAATCTGAAAGGTAATAAAAGGTTTCCAAACAGAATTGTGTTTGCGTCCAATGTGTTTGGATAGTTCATTATAAGATGAATCTTATTTACGAATACTTACACTCGTATTGTTTTTTCTCTGCATTAAATTGTATTGCATGGTTGACGTGAGATATTATAATACGCCATAATAAATTAGAAGGAAAACAATTTCATCTGTGGAGTTTTAACATGTATGCACATATTATTACGTGTATCGGAAACAATCTTTCAGATTGAGGATTTGAATTTGGCACATGCACGGAGGTAAATTCTTCTTTGTGTTTGTAACACTGTATTACTTTTGCTGGTGTGGTATCTTAGGAACATAGCATATTAAAACAATCATGCGATATATTGCTTAATTTAACTGAAATAGGAATTTGCAAACTTCGTTTCCACTTGCTTGTAATAACAATATATATCAACATTGAAACATCATTTTTGTATCTAAGCTTTATTTAATATACGACCATAATATTTGTAAAAGTCGTGCAATTAGAATTCTGTGACACAGCATGTGTATGTTCACTTCCAGTTGACGATTGTCCCGAAGTATGAAATGAATAACTTCAAAGTTTTAATATAAGAATACTTAGATTGATGGAACCACGAATACTTGGGTATTAGGCATATTAGACTGAATATTATTTACACGACATGGTATGTATGTGTGTGTGCGTGCGTACGTGCGTGCGTGTATCCTGCGTACGTGCGTACGTGAGTTTATACGTGCGTGTGTGGTTGAATACGTGCATGTGTGTATTAAATTGCAATGATTACGGTTAATGGAAATCATACATATGTTCCTCTTTGATTGAAATCAAGCAATTTGGTTTAGGTTAAAGTAAGTACTGTTACACAATGTAAACTCTTAGTCATAATATAGCAATCCTACTTTATTGATATTGTTTACTATAATGATCAAGATTATCATTTGCACATACACAGGTGCTCCAAATAAGCCTACAAGTTTCAACAGACAATTCGGTGAAGCTGACGTAATCGTATCACGGAGAGCTGGTTTTCACGGTGGAAATAATCAGACATTTGTCATACACTTAAGTAAAGACGAAGAGCTATGGCTTAACGATTCGTTCATGTTTGGTGGTAAGAATACAACAGGATTCCAAATGAATGCTACTTTGGACAGATTATCGAAAGGCACACAATACTACGTCAGGATCTTCTCATTCAATATAAACGGAAGCAGTCCCTATACAGATATATTACACTTTACGACTCATGAAGGTAAACGAAAAATAGTTTATTTTAACATATATCTTTGCAATGAAGTGTCCATGGTTTTGTTCATACATAGAATAAGCGAATATTCTTCCATCTTAATCATAATTTTCTAGATACACATGTATTTCTCAACGGTATTTGAAATGAAATAGATCAAATTTTCAATTGTATTATAATATTAAACAGGATAATATTATTTTGAAATGATTAATTCGTTATTTTAACCATTATGATTGTAGATACATACCAGCAAGCACATAATTAGTTACTATTATCTTCTATAATTTCGTGGTTCTTATATTCCTTTTAAAATGAGTCAGACTCTTGATACAAGACATGTATCCGTTCAGTAATTGTGGTATTTAAATTTCAATAAAATAGAAATACACTTTATGAATTATTCGCTTAACCATATCAGAAGTTACCGTTTAGTTAAAAGCAATGTTTGTTAAAATATTGACGTATGGTCATATGTCGATTGTAATATGTAAACTATCAAAAATCAAATGTAAAAAATGTTTGAGTATACATTTGCATGCTCTCGTATGCTCAGAGTATAGGTATAGCTGTTATATTTCAAACTGTCTTGCCCTGTGATGTGACGTTGGGGTAGAGTGAGGTTGCGTACACAGGTTAACCAGGTTTTCCCTTCTCACTGATGTATTTGCTACATAGCGTTCTAAGTCGGAGACTACTTGCAAATATGTGCATTGTACTTATAAAAGTTAATTCTAATTATTCATTGTCTTTATGTGCTATTGATGGCTGTGTTGAATGCTACGTTTCCTGTTAGTAATATTTTTCTTCTTTCCAATGAATCACAGTTGTACATGAATGTGTAGCAGTCATCTGTAAATAACAGTACCTTTTTACTAGTATATTGATATTTGTTTAATAATAACAGTGGAATGATAGACGAAAATATTCCGTAAATTAATTTGTGAGTTAAAAACATATGGTTCCAAAGAAATTGCCATATCGCTGACTTTAAGTAATGTTTGTCATTTCGCCGATTTTAAAGTCATACGGATTAACTCAACACACAGTATAAAAGGTTAAATGTAAATGTATAAGCGTTCCAAAGTGGTAGATGACTTGTGTATATCAATGTCCTACTGCAAACATGGCTGTGTTTTACCCTAATTCAAGACAAAACAATAGCATATTAAACAAACTTTAACATCTAAAAGGTTTTAAATGAAGGTATGTATTGATATGAATTATGTCATAGTTGCAAACTTAAAATGATTAAAAATGTATACGGTTTATGTCTTAACAGTATCTCATACGCGTATAATGTTCCCAAGACCTTGCTTGCAAGAACTAGTGTACATTTTGGTTTACAAATGAAGTACACTTACTTATCTTTACACTTATTGAAACGGTAATATGATTCCTTTATATCTGGAAGGTGGTTCGATAACCGATGACTATATACAGGGTGTTTCAAAATATATGTTACAGTTTCGTGGGTTTATAATTTGCATTTTTTTATGCAATATGTAAAAACAGAAAACACAATTTTAAAGAGGACATTTCAAAATGTTATTACATATGAAAAATGTCAATTTTGCTTGAAAAATGAGATGTTAGTCAGAAATTTCATAAAATTCAATTTTCAGATGATGTGTTCCAAGTGACGTCCTTTTTGACGAATAACGACGTCAATTCGTTTTCCAAAGTTTTCTTTTACTGCTGCACAAGTTTCAGCTGTTACTGTTTGGAACTCTCTCTTGATTGATGCTTTCAACTCTTCAACACATGTTGGTCTGCATTGATACACCCTGTCTTTAAGATAACCTCACATAAAGAAGTCCAACTGGTTGAGGTCAGGGGAATGGGGTGGCCAAAATTGATCTGTTCTGAAAGACAGAAATCTGGTGCCAAATGTCTTCTTTAGCCATGCTAGAACTTCTGTAGATGTGTGTGGTGTTGCTCCATCTTGCTGAAACCACATCCTGTGCATATTCACTTTCCTTCTCTTTAATGCTGGAATGAATTTCTTCTGCATGACATCCAGATATCGACAGCTGTTTATCGTTTCTGTTTCACCATCACTGTTTTCAAAGAAAAACGGCCTAATTAGTCCAGTTGAACTGAGTGCGGCCCACACGGTTACTTTTTCAGCATGCAACGACTTTTCAGCGTAAATGTTTGGTTTTTCACTTCCCAAAAAGCGGAAGTTCTGTTTGTAAACACATGCATCAAGAGAGAGTTCCAAACAGTATCAGCTGAAACGTGTGCAGTAGTAATAGAGAACTCTGGAAAACTAATTGACGTCGTTATTCGTCAAAACTGACGTCACTTGGAACACATCATCTGAAAATTAAATTTTATGAAATTTCTGACCATCATCTCATTTTTCAAGCAAAATTGACATATTGCATATGTAATAAAATTTAAAAATGTCCTCTTTAAAATTGTGTTTTCTGTTTTTACATATTATATAAAAAAATGCAAATTATAAACCCACGAAACTGTAACATATATTTTGAAACACCCTGTACAAGTCATTTGAACACGATTGCGTTCAAGTTGCCTGTTAGTTTTGCTATTTTAGTTTATATCGTTATACATTAAGTAAGTATTAACAGCTTGACGTTTTAAATACCTTGTGATACAAACATCTTAGTTGTGATGTTCGTAATATAGTCAAAGTATTCATTAAACATAATGTTTATTTTCAACTAGTCCTATTTCAGTGAATCTAGTAATGACTTTTTATCTATAACAGTTCGTTTGTATTTGTTGGTTAAACTATTTTACAACTTCCAATATATATTTAGGAAAGTGTGTCAACCTTTCTGCTATAATATGTTTAAGTATATTTCACATTACTGTCAATAAATGATGATTTAAATATAGTTTCTAGTATTTTGCCCGCACTTTCATCTGGTGTTAATTGTTTCAATGTGTATTATCTACTTGTCATTACCTTTATTGTGTATACCGTTGGTAAGCAAGCGCTTGGACTTATATATGATCAATTATGTAACAAACTAAGTGTATCCATCCAAAATTAATACATGTTTGTCATATGTACATACTCTGTAGTTACGCTGAACAGCATTCTTAATATGTGAGTAGTTTCATAAATTTGTCATGGTTTCTCTTACTTAAGATTCATGTAATCTATTTTTTTAAATAAATTAGTTTGTTTCGGCGGTATTTCTTGGTATTTCGGCGGTATATCCATGGTTTTGTAAAATCTTGCTTGAGAACAATGGTTTAATTATCAACCAGGTGAGCCTGTAACACAGACGTCACCGAATACTGGACACATCATCGGCGGTGTTCTAGGCAGTGCCGTCATTCTGACTGTAGGGGTAGTAGTTCTATTCGTTTTGCTTAAACGAAGGAATGGAAAACACCGTGGTAAAAGTTAGTATGTCATATAAAACCCAATCTATGTCTTTGTGTTATATACGTATTGTAAATGTATAAGTACCCATCTCAAAATCTCTGATTTATAATCCGTAACGATGTGTGTTCAAGCACAGCGAGGTCCTAATGGGAGACCATATGCTTGTTACTGTCGGGATGATGACGATATATTTGAAGACGTTGTTCACCTGTAAATTTAAACCTGTTGCTTCCAACTGTATAACCAGTAATGTGTTAAAATAAGTTAAATTGCAATATAAATGATTTCGAACGCAATCATTGTTAGACTCAAAAGCATACGTCTACTAGACAAAGATGTGATGTTAACTTATCATACAATGAAAGCGGCCATCCCTATTTACAGCAATAATAAGTATTAGGCTTCATATATTTGGTGTTGATGTAAATGTTTAAAATGCAAATAAAGATAATCAATTTGACAAGATGTTGGTGTAAGTATTTTGAACGTAAAACTGAATCTTCTGTAAGGCGACAGTGTATTTACTGGAATAAGCTGCGGAACAGCCTAGCTTGGAACTATGTTCAATATTTTTTCTTAAAATATGTAATATATAAATTTTCATCAGGCTTCTTGTCAAATCATTCGTAAACTTCAAACAAAAATAAAATGATTGTAATATTGAGAAATCATACAATCAAATGGTCAAACAAATTATCTATATACAGTATAATGTTTCAAATCCTGTAGTGTTGGACTTACTGTTGCTCAACACTATTTATATTATGAGTCAAACTTAAAAATATAAGACCAAACTAGTGTGCATGAAACAATCTCCAGTCCCAGCACAACAGTTATTCCTACGAGTTTTAAATCCCAAGCCTTCCCATAGCCTATAGCCAGAAAAAAATCTTCGACGCAAAGTACTTTACCACCAACAAAATTAAGCTCATATGAGGCTTCATGTACACTTTAACGCTGAAAATCTTCTTCTTGAAACTTGAGTCAAAATAAACTATTACAATATGGTATTGTTATGATACGAAGCAGTACACCGTCTTGCCTGTACCAAAACTATCTGACGTTATACGTTTACAGGTAAACACCTGCTTTCAAATTGTGTTCAACTCATGATTATTTTTATCATTGATTATAATATTATTATTCATATTTTTAAGATTTTTTTAAAACCTATACTTGGTATACTATTGTGTAATAATAGCAAAAAAAATGGAGTTTATTACTACCCCTCTCTATAATAATTGCTTTATACAGACATTTGTGCTAAAAAACAACGACAATATTTTGACAAATTTCTTGATTAGCAAACACTATAAGACAATTAAAAAAAAAGCCCATCGTGTATTGTTTATTTGTATATGTTGTTTATGTTCATTGTTTAAACTGTGCATTACATTACATTTACTAGTGTAAAAATGAAATACATTGATATTTTTCGTTTACAGAAATGTCTTCAAATGAAAACCGTCAAATGCCGCGGTAAGTACATGCTTTGAACATAGTATATATTTTAGGTATATCGTTAGCCAAGTTTAACATTCACAATCTTATTTATCACTAGACTTAGTGTGATTAATAACTATAATGAGCTTAATTTTGTCATTTATTTTATTTGTTAATTGGATTGAATATAGTAGAAATATAATCCATAATGGATACCCTTTTGCTATAATTAACATTCATAAATATACTCAAACATTCAAATAATATTTATGTTTAGATTTTGTAAATGCTTTATGTCAGGTGTTTGGAAAAACGAATCATCAACATGCATAATATGTTTATGTTGTTTGTGTTATGTTTTACAGAGAGGGACCATATACGTCAATGCAATATACAACGGGCAATGAAAGCGAGTATTTAGAAATAAATCGTGAACAAAGTAAATATGCATTACTTACTTTTTATAATCTTACTCGTCTTTTCGATCATTATTAGCGGCGATGTATAGAACTACAATACTAGACAGTAGCATATGACAAAATATTATTGGCATAGAACTACAATACCAGACAGTAACATATGACAAAATATCATTCACATAGAACAACAATACCAGACAGTAACATATGACAAAATATCATTGACATAGAACAACAATACCAGACAGTAACATATGACAAAATATCATTGACATAGAACTACAATACCAGACAGTAACATATGACAAAATATCATTGACATAGAACTACAATACCAGACAGTAACATATGACAAAATATCATTGACATAGAACAACAATACCAGACAGTAACATATGACAAAATATCATTGACATAGAACTACAATACTAGACAGTAGAATATGACAAAATATCATTGACATAGAACAACAATACTAGACAGTAGCATATGACAAAATATTATTGACATAGAACTACAATACTAGGCATTAGCATACGACAAAATATCATTGACATAGAACAACAATACTAGACAGTAGCATATGACAAAATATCATTGACATAGAACTACAATACTAGGCATTAGCATACGACAAAATATCATTGACATAGAACAACAATACTAGACAGTAGCATACGACAAAATATCATTGACATAGAACAACAATACTAGACAGTAGCATATGACAAAATATCATTGACATAGAACTACAATACTAGGCATTAGCATACGACAAAATATCATTGACATAGAACTACAATACTAGACAGTAACATATGACAAAATATCATTGACATAGAACTACAATACTAGACAGTAACGTATGACAAAATATCATTGACATAGAACTACAGTACTAGATAGTAACAAATGACAAAACATCGTTGACATCGTCTCTCAGTTTTTTTCCACACAGTTTATGTGATCATCGTATCGATTCAGTTGAAGTGATGTATTCACAAATGAGAGTAAAGGGTATGTTGCGAAGAAATATACGTGGCGAGAAATATTTCGTTCAGAGGAATATCTCATGTACTTTGAAAGGAATATAACGCTGCAAGCAATTAAACATCGAGAGTAATGTTTCGTTTAAAATAAAATTACGATGAGAAAAATAACTTTTTTGAGAAGAATTAAACATTGATATGATTGTTAAGTTAAAAGTAATATGACGATGCGAAGAAAATAACGTTGAGAGGAATAAACATTGACATAATGTTTACATTTGACAATATTAGGTTTTTAAGTGTTTTTTCCTTGTTTAAAGACTTGTTTTATTATCAACTATAATACGTTTGTTTAAAACCCAAACTAGCTTCTATTTCTAGCATAATATCAACTGTGAAAATTAAATATCCTAGATGCTGCAACTCGAGACATCCACTGTGGGTAAGCTGGAAAATATGGAAATCAAATAATATATTTTGTTGTGGATTCATATTACCCATACTACAATAATTAATAAAAACTTTAAAAGTTTGAAGGAAGGAAAATAGTATTTTAGCCCGAAAACCCACTGGCATCGATATATATTTCCGTTATAGTGACAGCCAACTGTAATTATGTCACAAAAGTGTCTTGGTGTATTGTGAAAGGCACTTTTGTCTGCGTAATTTATGTTGCTATTGACAATTTCACATTTGGTGCATTACTTTGTTTGAATTATATTAATGTGTGGGCATGGTTAAAGTTGACTAAGATTCATTGGGTTTGAGCGTTCCAATGTTTACATATAACATCGATATTTTGATACACAATTTGTTCATTAAAAAATCGCATTATCTGCTTAAAATTTTGGCATTAATAAAGTATATTATATCAACGATAGAAAAAAAGGACAGAAATAGCAATGTTGTATATTTTTGTTTACAGGAAGGTCTTCAAATGGAAATCAAATACCTCTGTAAGTACAAGTGTAATTTTTAATCTGTATAAATACTTATTCGCATAGCATTTCAAAACTAATATTCGTTCATAATAGTTTGCTAATTTGCTTATTGAAATAACCAGAGGGAGTACTCCATAAGGTATATCCAAAGCCAACTTACTCGTTCATAAACATACTTTAACATCCATATATTTACATTGTGTCATGTGTATCATTAAATTGCGCAGAGAATAGGCATACTCCTTAGCCAACTTAAACATAAACAAATACGCTTAAATATTCATGCACATGTAATTTTATCTAATGTACTTATTGCATTGGACAGAGTAGAACAATATCATATAATCATGTATAACTGAAACCCAACTTCATATCACAAACACACTCAAACATCTGTACATTAACGATATGTCTTCGGTGGATAAAATTGATCTGCTATCCTTACAATTCTTCTATGGGGTCATGTGATGTTCATCCAGTACTCGAGTACAGTTATTTTCACAATTTTTGAAAGTAACAGATGCAAATGCGGGAAATCGAATTCACGACCACTGGATTGGCACAAAAACGAATACAAAATTAACATGTACCAGTTTATAAAATATATTATTATTTATATTATACATGTTCTTGTCATGTTTACAGAGAAGGACCATATACATCAATGCAGTATTCAGCAGACAACGAAAGCGAATATTTAGGAATAAATCGTGAACATGGTAAACCCTTTTTTTTTTTTTTTTTTTTTTTTCTAATCTGTCGACAAGCAGCCATTTTCTTGACGTAATCTATTTGCATAATACGTGTTACTGTTGGTAATTCACAAAGTTTCAGGATTAACATTATTACATTACTGTAATTAGTTCCAATGCTATTTATACGTCGACCTGTTTGAAGATGGCTATTAAACATTGGGCATTCTCGTTTTATCATTTATATCTTATATACAATTCGCTGGTTACAACAATGCATCAGTTGCTTCAGTGTTGTCAATGAGTAGAATAATGCTGAAGTAATTGCAAAACTTAATGATATAAAAACGACTTGAAAATAAGTTGAAAACTGAAATGTGGATGTTGTATAAGGTTAACGATACGATTGATTTATATCAATAACGTTAACATGGCTATAAACATATGTTATAGATATATTCCTGGTGCTTTTTTAAGAATAAAGTTGACCTTATATATTACATGAGTATTTCATTCATATTTCAGGTCAACTGCAAACTGGCGATAGAAATGTGTATGTTAATTTACAACTCAACCCTCAGCAATGATACGTAGTGTAACAGAAAACAAGCAGTAATGCATTGTGGTTTAAAAGAAAACAATCAAGCGTTAATTATTCGTGGTGGAACTGAAAACAAGCAGTTACTGTAATGATTTGTAGTGTAACAGAAAAGAAACAAATAGAAATGATGTGTAGTGTAACAGAAAACAAGCAGCAATGCGTAACAAGGAATAAACTTTTAAATTGATTGTTATCATTGATTTGATTTTTTGGCAAAGACAATGTTATGTATGAGTAGACATCTTAATGTGGATATATGCTTCATCAAATGTAGCTGCCGATATGTTGATTTTCTCAATCCACATTTTTGTAAATATGTATTTGTGTGATAATCTAAAGTACAGTGATTAATGATGGACAGTGATGAACTGGACTACTAGCTGAGAGACAATATATAGTTTCTATTAACATTATTAAATGGTAATCAACTGTTATTAATGTGCTATTAAATAACCACTATCAGCTTAGCATTAATCTTATAGCTACAGTATTGCAAAAAGTATTGTATGCCTGCTATGGTTATTGTTTCAATAACCGATATATTAATTCTACGAAACTAAAGCATTTGTGTGAAGAAAACTGGAATTTCTGATTGAAATTGACTGTTATTAGTTTGTTGTTAATTAAACACTGTATGCGTTGAATTGACCGTAACACCTTTTTACTCAAATAATTGTTGTTCAAATATATCAAGTATGAATATTTGGCTGTCATGTTATTTTTATCATTTTTTTGTCATATTCACTTATATGGCTAAATAACCAACCCCTGTAAGATTCAATGGACCTTTATGAGTGATAGTCATTGTTGCTCATGCATGTCGTATGAAGCGACAATATGCGTAATACAATACAATATTATGCTGAAACTCTGCAGTTTTGCAGGTATCAAGGTTCTAGTTTCATTCTGCATATTCAGTTGCTGATGTGTTTGTTTTAATATGTATGTTATGTTGTTATGTTTGAACATGTACAGTGAACTTTGAATCTTGCATCCTGTTGGCGTTGAATGGCTTACAATGTGTCGGTGTGCCGTAAAATCTGTTCATTTATTTTGTTTAACCAATCGAAATATTGCATCTCTTGTATCAATATAAATATTGGCGTTGACGCTTAATCATACTATTCCTTTTGTTGGCCCCACGTACATCTTGTGTTACTATTTGAAGTACCAGTGTAACATTTCAAATTTTTTTTAAACCATCATATGGTATGAATTTTTAAGACATAGACACATCTATTATTTGCAAACTTATAATAATCGCGTGAGATAAATCACATTTACAATCGGTATTAACATATCAACCTCATTAAAAATGTTCTGTTGTTTTAACGTGATTTACAACACCCTTTGAATATCCACGAATGTGTTTTCAAACAATATGTAACCAACAAAAAGAGATATATTCAAAGGCCATTTCTTAGACTACCAAGGAAGAATGGCAACATTTAATACAAATAATAATGATAAGTATATAAAACAGGATCGATCGAAAGCATACTAACTTATTAATAAATTTTCCCTAATTACAAAACACACATAGATAAAAAGTGAAAATTTGGCAGATTAAATCTGAATAAAGAGTGCATCTTACCGTGATATTTTCTCGTCATAATATCATTAGACGATACAGTGTACATACATGTTTTAAATGTGTCCCCGCCAGAAGTATAAATTAATTATAGAAAAGATGATATATGAAATAAATCAATAAATAATGTATATAAAATAATGTAAAAACTGTTTGAACTTTGTTTAAAACAATAGCTACCTTATGACTGAAATAAAACTATTCTATAAGGCCTTATATTAAGTATAAACGTGATATATTTTCAAAAACACGAGCAAATGTTATCTCAACTCTACTCAGTGCCAGTTTTAATAAATGTTTATAGTATCGATTACATGTAATATTGTAATAAATTATAATAGTATGTATAGTATGTATAGTGTACTATTTTATGACTTACATATGTACAGAAACTATAAATAAACATATGTCTCAACTTTATTCGTACGAGGTGTATATGAAGCGATTATATACTTTGCCGTACCGAAAGCTTTGTTATATTTACGATGTGTATAACATTTCAACTTAATTCATAAATAATAGATCAGTTAAGACCATCATACAACCATACTGCATAGAATATATGTGATCGAATCTCGGCCTCAAGAAATTTCCATCACAAGTTCATTTCGCAAATTTCTGTCCGTAATTCATGGTGCTCACAAATGCGTTGTAAGATATCGTACAAATACAATTGAACCATACGGAACGCAGACCTTATAACCAAATTCCAGCTGATATCCTTCTAACAATCTTTGGGATGCTGTGACCGGCCCTATCATTTTCTCCCAGATGGATAATAATCCATGTTAGTGAACGTGTGAAAAAGATTTCCCCATGAATAGTATATTGGAAATATTGCTATGACATACCACGCATTACGGTCTAGCCAATCACTGCACCCTCTGGCAAATTGAAATGCTCTATCTGCCTTAGTATTGTCCAACTCGGCCGCCCATTACCTAAGTGAATAACCAATATCCGCATATCTGCCGTAGCTTGACAAAGCATTAATTTATTTTATAAAATTGAAACTGTTAGGGCGGATATAACATTGAACTGCCAATGACCAAGTTTCATTGTGTATACACTAGAAATAACAGCTAGTGCAAGCTTTGTTTCTTACTCTATGTGGAAGGAAATGTTGGCCAGCGAGCCCATAGGCTTGTAGGCAAAGGGCAAGTGCTGTCGAGTACTAAGCGCCGGGTAAAGTAGTCTTATCGTCATGATAGTACAAGTGGTCATTGACAGTGAACCGTGCATACATATATTGCCGAAGAGAAAAAACCGGGTCAAACACATTCTCGCATTGAAGTTTAACATACTGTCTTGTTTTAGAAACACTAATGTGTAATTTGACATGAAATATACATCATTGGCATTCAATGCGCTCTATAACTGGACATGAGATGTGAATACTATTTCGCTAAACTTGAGGATATCATATAATGCCCGAAAAAGCTTTGCCTCACAAGCTCCGAAGCAAACATCTCTTAGGACGGAACAAATACGTTTCAATCTTTCGATGGTCACTGGCGCACTATGATCTGTTCGTATCCCTGAACGACGTTTCTCTATCTTGAATAATACAAAATGACCAGTATGCATTATGATGATATTATGATTTTTATTAAAGCTCAGCCGCGATAACGATTGTAGATAATAAAACAAACGGTTTTAAATTAGTTTAAAATGAACACAGCTAAAATATTCACATAATACCCATCATTAACCTCTAAATGACGGGATTGCGGTTTTCAAATGTGACAAAGTCGAAACTTCTTTGTATATGTTTTGTAAAAAGTACACATTATACGACATGTACGTAAGTGATAATAATGTTATGCTATCTATTTATTTATCTTTCAACAAACAAGAACATGTTGAAATATTATTCATTTATTTAATATTTATTGTTCAATATGCTTTATGATTTAATATTTCATATAATACATACTTGCATAAGTAGGGTTGACAATGGAATGTTAATCGTTGGACACTTCAACAAAATTGACACCTACAATATAAACTGTAAAAGGGTCCAAACAATAAAGATAACTGTACATATGTATCCAATACTTTGTTTGGTAGTCCAGCCAGAGTGATGTATTTGCAAATTAAATAAATAATATTAACCTTTACATCCTTATTGATTCTCTGTTTAATTTTATTAAATATTCTAATTAAAAAAACAACATTTTGTCTATTTAAAACTTTACACTTGTTTTGATCTGACACAACACGCATGTAATATTCGTACTTCCTTATTATAACAGCTATATTTAGACGTATGTTTTATCTATAATTTATGAATAAGGTCGAAATGTTATACACATCGTAAATATAACAAAGCTATCGCTACGGCAAAGTATATAAACACTTCATATACAACTCATACGAATATAGGGTTCATATAATTAGCATATGATACGTTTAGTTTGTACAATAATCATCTGTCTTGGGTCAATGTATTAGTCAATCGTGCGACCAGGCAACGACACTTGTTACAGATTTAGTTTAATTAACATTTTAATCACAACATACGTGGATATCATATATTCATTATACACATCAAAAAAGTTAAAAGGATTCAAAGAGAGAGAGAGAGAGAGAGAGAGAGAGAGAGAGAGAGAGAGGGGGAAAAAAACGACACAAAAGAACAGATTGAGAGAAAGACAGACAGGATATGAAGGTCTGAATGACATGTTTCAAGGCAACTGCAAAGCCCATCCTTTAATCGATATTAATATACATATATATGTCGTCAAGGTTTTTATACTGGAAATAAATCCATGTACACATGTACGTATCTTAATATGATTGGATTGGTGAAAATTGGAAAATATTGATCACCAAACAGGGCGTTGCAGAAACTGTTTATAACACATCCGCATGCACATAAAGGGCTCTCATTTTATGTAACTACAGATGGTGCTTCAGGTTGCTGCATTGTGACCGAAGATGTGTGTGGAAGATGCAATTATTTGTTTCTATTATCTGTGTTATACTGTTTTGGGAGTTTTATCATATTATCTTTAAGTTTATTTTTAAAGATAGTTAGATATTCTGATCCTTTATTTTTGGATTCCTTTTCTTAAAGCAACACATACACGTTTGAACTTTAAAAAAAAAAATAATTGAGTTATGAGCACATTTCCCATACAAACATATGATCAATTAGCTGTATATGAGCACATAAACACAATCCCGAACAAAATGATGCCAACATTATAATGCGTGACTAACACTTTATAAAACAAGCGTGTAACTCACCCGAGTCAAAAAAAATTGTCAAAATGCCTTTCAAGGCAGGTAAAGTACACTACGCACTAAAACGTGAAGTTTTTTAATACGACTCGCATAATTCAATTTGAAGCCAAGTTGGAATCCTCGGCAATTTAAAAATAATTTATAAAGCGTTTGTCACGCTTTATAATTTGGACATCTTTTTTTATAATTCTAAAGCGTTCTGGATAATGTTTGTTAGCACATATACAACTCACTGACCATATATTTATGTATGGGAAATGTGCTCACAACTCAATTGAAAACTTTTTTAAAAAAGTTTAAACGTGGATGTGTTGCTTTAATGTTTGATGAAAGAAAGAAGTTTTCATGTAGCAAATGTCGAAATGGTGTATCCTATCAAATCGGAATAAACGCATTTTGACTCGACCCCTAGATATACCTTTTGAGAAAATACATTATATCAACACCAATTACGTTGATGTCGGGTCTTATAACATATAAATTGATAGTAAACAACTAGAAGCAACGAGGTTTTGTATTGATATTGTTGACAATATATTTTATTTGATACTCGAGTTCACTTAACTAAAATATATTGCTCCTGTTTAACCCTTAGTGTTCTTCATAAAATATCAAAATTAAAATATATAGCTCTTCATAAATCAATGTTTGCATTTGTTCCCATATATGTTTAAAGTTTGATCAAACGTTGTAGCTGAAACGACATTTATTAAAGTCTCCGGCCCTAACAGTCTACTTTAAGTTTCGGGGTTGTGTGTATTCCTATATATAGCGTATGTTTGAAGTATACAGTTTTAAATATACAGTGTGTATATGAGAATACATGCTTAAATCTGTAAGCTGTATATGACTCCAGTTGTATGATGCATACAGCATTGATTACTATGAAATAAGATATATGGACCTGGTTGTATACAGTATGGTTAGACGAGTTTAGGCCTGAATATACATGTATTGCATAAAAAAACATTAAAATACTATAAATGTTATGCTTTATAGCCTAATGAATATGTGTGAGAATACAGACTATCAGTGAATATGTAGGCTTGGATTTTAGTTTCGTATTTGTTATATAGATAAAAACAAAAATACATGTATTATATTTTCGTGAACATATGTGAAAGTGGTGCAAAACTTTAACTTTTACATTCGCTGTCGTCCCGTCAGAATCTATTGTCCCTTATATTCACATTTGACAATGCAGCGTCAGTTCCTTTTGTTTCAAACTGGTAACTTACAATAATGGTTTATATGTACAGTACAATGAAAAGAATCATTGTGTAGTCTGAACGGCAGCAATACGATTGAAAATCCTATGAATGAAGCAAAATAATGTCTAATAGTGAACGTTCATTATTACAATACAAAATTTACATGTAACAGCACATAATTATTAGTATTATTTATATTATGTTGTTATCCGTTGTACAGAGAAGGGCCATATACGTCAATGCAGTATTCAGAAGACAATGTAAGCGAATATTTAGAAATAAATCGTGAACATGGTACATGCCTTTTTACTTTTGTCTAATCTCACCCGCATTTTCGATAATTAACATTGATGTTGTATTGTAATACTACACTACATCTATATGAATTATGTCTAAATATAGATGTATTCGTATCTCATTGTATTAAGATTACTTTGATAGGAACATGCAATGGGAATTACATCATGTTTAGGGAAATATTACTTTGAGAAAGACGTTGAAATGAATATTCCGTCGAGAGTTATGTTACGGTTAGAAGAATATTGTATTAAGAATAATATTACTTTGTATGTATAGAGAAATAATATGTTGATAAGGATATAACGTTGATAGTAATATTACACACGTAAAATATAGAATGCTTTTGCGTACCTCGAGACAGTGATTTCCCTATTTTAATTTATTTTTAATAATACTCTACATTTATTGAAACGTTTGAAAAAGAGTCAGAAGCTTCCATTTTTCAAACAAACTATCTAAATTTGAAAAGATAACCTGCTACGATGTACATGTAACTCGAGAAACGGCCTTATTGGAAATGGTTAATGGACAATATGGAAATTAAAATGTAATTTGCCTGCATTGTTGGCACATATTATACTATTTTTGATAAAGGAAATGAAATTGAAAGCTATCTTTTAAATCCCAAACCCACTTGCATCAATATACACATGCATGTACAATCAATACAGTGACAAAGAATTCGTAATATCAACTATAATTATGTCGCCAAGCAGGTATTTTCTTGAACGTTATTTGTTTGCATAATCTGTGTTACTTTTTGCAATCCCATTGTGTTATGTAAAACATTGTTACAGTACTTAGTTCAAATATTATTAATACGTCAACCTGTGTAAAGATGACTGTTAAACAATGGATATTCTTGTTTTATCATAGAATCTTATACACAATTATCTGATAACACCGTTGAATCAGTTGCTTCATTGTTGCTATGGGTGGAATATGTTGTAGTCATTGCAAAACTGAACGATAAAGAACGACTTGAAATAATTAAAAAAACTAAAATGTGAATGTTGTATAAGATAAACGATAAATTTTATGTCTATCAATTCAGATTACATGGCTATAAAAATATTTGATGTTCGCAAACCTTTGCTTTTTTAAGAAATATAGTTTCCGTTATATATTACATGGGTATTTCATTTATATTTTAGGTCAACCTCAAACTGGCGACAGAAATGTGTATGTTAATTTACAACTCAACCCTCAGCAATGATTCGTGGTGTATCAGAAAACAGGCTACAATTATCATATGTTGTATAACAAAACAAGCAGCTATGATAAGTTGTGGTGTAACAGAAAACAAGCAGTAATGATTATTTGTGGTATGACATAAAACACACAGTAAGGATCATTTGTTGTGTAACAGAAAAGAAACAGTAATGATTATTTGTTGAGTAAAGAAAAGAAACAGTAATTATTTGTGGTAAAACTGAAAACTGTAATGCGTACCGGAAAACAAACGTTTATTATTATAAGTTAACTTATATTACCATATTACCAAATACCAAATATAATAATGTGTATGTGTTGGCAACTTGATATGGATATACGCGTCATAAATTGAAGCTGCCGTTATATTAATTACTCAATTTTTTATTTGTAAAAAATATTTTATTGATCGTAAATACCGTAAGATGAATATATTATTAATGTTTTGTATTCATAAAAATACTGTTTGATAATCTTAAGTACAGTGCTAAATTTTAGACTGTGATGAATTGGACTACTAGTTGAGTGATCATATATAGTTTCAATTAACATTACTAGCAATATTTTCCTATATGGTTATCAACTGTTAGTGTATATTTAAATAACCATTGTATGTTTATCATTAACCTTATAGCTACAGTATTGTAATATTTATTGTATGCCTGGTATGGTATATTAACTCTATGAAACTAAAGCGTACATGTTGTGTGCCAGCGTAACATTTATTCTGGAAATTCGATTTATTTTCAAACCATCTTAAATTATGAATATAAAATATAAATTACTAAGATATACTTGTATGAGACATGCTATACGCTTATATTACCGAGCAATAAATTATATTTGCAATACTGTATTAACATATCAACATTTTTAAAACTGTTATATTGTTTTAATGTAATTTTAAATCTTTACAGCATTCAAATATAGACGAATGTAATGAAAAACAACTACAAAATAGTATACAACCAACAAAAGAGACATATATTAGAAGGATACATCCACCAAAGAAGCATTAATACTATTAATACAATGACTACTAACAAGTATAATATTTCATGAAATATACAATATTGTTTATACAAAATACAAAGAATAAGGGATCGGAACTTAGCTAACTAAGATGTTTTTTCCAAATTACAATACAATAGTTAAAAAAGTGATAACACTCATCACCGCCCTGTAATTGGTATGTTGAAAAAAGCAACTTGTGCAGAAAACCGTACATAATATCATTAGACGATACACTGTGCATAAATGTATTCAATGTGTCTCAGCCAGAGTAAAATAATGTAATGACTGTTTGAAGCTTGTTTTTAACAATAGCTATGGTATGACTGAAACTAGACGATACTGAATGGCATTATATTAAATATAAAAAGTTATATACTCTAGAAAAAACACGAGATAATGGTATTTCATCATTAAACATTGTTTGTTTTGATAAATGTATATAGTATCGATTGCATATAATAGTGTTACATTATTTATATTACATTGTAGTATGTGTATTTCATTATTTATTTGACATGATATGAACAGAAACAATAGATAAACGTGTATCTAAACTAATTACACACATTTTTATTGTGTTACTCTGTTTAACAAGTATTTATTTACAAACTAAACAATTAATCAATACAAAGTATGAAGAGGAGTAACATTAAGGTCAAAGATAAAATAAATAGAAAAAATGCTTTAAACTTTCTGGCGAAAGCATACACTCTTATTAAATGTTTCACATATCTGGTTCCAATGTAATTAAACATGAACGCACTTACATGTGACAATGCATCCTGTTAAGCGCAATATATGTTTACAGTTCTACTAAATCATGTGTTAATGTCTACAAACAATTCGTACCAGTTACGATATATATTAAATATTGCACTACATCATCAATAATATACAATACGCAATATTTGCAATCCAATACGCAACCCAATAAAAAATCAGTTACACAGTAAACATGACATATCCCAACATATTACAATAATGAAGCAGAGCAACGCTTAATCAACTTTTCCGATCCTTCACTATGTTCCTGTTTTATTTATCAGTACTTGGCAGTATAATTATTTCTGAGTTTGTATATTATTGCAACATTATTTGCCCAAGGTACATATCATTCCAGATAACCATATTCAAGGGAAACAAATGCTAAAACGTATTTCCCCAAAAAAGACGCAGATTTTGCTCTTTCTACTTGACATTTTTAAATTTTGACATCCCTGGACATTCGTTAAGACCATTATGCAACCAGATTGTATAGAAAATACATGATCGACTCTCGGTAACCAGATGTTTCCACCGCAAATTCATTCACGCAAAGTTATCTCCCAAATTCATGTCGCGCACAAATGAGAAATTATGGTGTATCAAATGTACCCATATACATATCTAATCCTAATGTCTCCAGAGAGTTCTACCATAATTTATATACACAAATGTATCTCCATAATTCATGGTATTCAAAAAAATGTTGAGAACATATTTGATACCCAATGTATCCAAATACATATCCAATCCTACAGGAGACAAGTAGATACCATCTTGCCTATAAAAACCTGAAGCTTTGTAATCGACATCATGTGTAAAGACATTGTCGTTCTGTGAATATTCCCTAACTTCCATATCTATTTATACGACCTATTTTGTCATCCACGGCCTTCACAGGTTCAAATTGCACGTAAAGGCGTTGTAAGATATCGCACAATGTAATTGAGCTATAGGGAACGTAGACCTTATGTAACCAAAACCAACTGAGATCCACTTAACATGTCATTCCCTTCCCGATGAGTAATAATCCATGTTGGTGCACGTCTGTAAAAATATATTTCCCCTTGAATAGAATGTTGGAGATCCAGCTATGGCATATCACGCATTGCGATGCAGCCAATCATTGCACACTGTGGTAAATGCAAATGTCTTCGTCCTTAGTATCGTCCTCTCGACAGCCCATTACACTTGTGAGTCAACCAATATCCACACATCTGGAATAAAATTAACAAAGCATCGAATCATGATATAATATTAATATTTTAGGGCGGATATAACCTTACACTGCCAACGACAAAGTTGCATTTTGTGTACACTAGAAACACCAGTTAGTGAAAGTTTGGTTGCTCGGCCGATTCTAAAACTACCGGGACGCGCAAATGTTGCTCAGCGAGCACATATGCTTGTAGACAAATGGCAAGTACTGTCGAGTACTATGCTCCTGTTAAAGGCGTATTTTCATTATAATAATACAAGTGGTAATTGGCAGTGGACCGTGCATACATATATATCCGAAGAGAGCAATGGACTTTTAGCAGGAATTGTTTACCATACTGTCTTGTTTTAGAGACAAGAATGTGTTATTTTACCATATGATTACATCATTGGCTCTCATTGCGCTCTCCAGTTGGACAGCTTGACAATTAGCAGCCAATGTGTCATGCCCGAAAAAGTTTCACAAGCACATAAGCAAACACATATTAGTTCGGAACAGTCTTGTGATAATCTATCGATGGTCACTGGCGCCAAATGATCTGTTCGTAGCCCTGGACGAATACACAAGGATCAATATGCATTATATTTATATTATTAAAGCTCAGCACCGACACATATCAAGCAATTGTAGATGAGAAAACCCAAGTTTTTAAGCTGTATAAAACAAACAAGACTAAAATATCTATTTGGCAAGCTACTCCTCATGTTTCACCATCGCACATCATTTACACATAACGCACGATTATATCTATACGTTTATTTCTTACATTGTTACAACTGTCATTTTTAACTTTAATGAATTCTATTTAACACATGTGCAGTTTCTAAAATATAGTTCAAAATACGATTCCCATTTTAATTTCAGTTCTTACTTAAACACCAACCATTATCATAATCAACCATGCAACCCAACTTGCATTTCTACAACATACAACACCCAACCATCTAAAACCCATCTTAACAGCTGGTTTCCCCAATGTTAACTGACTTAATTCTACATGACAGTCCACCTGGCCTTCTCAAAGTAAACTCCCTTAAAACACTTCTAGCTTGCCCATTACTTCCGCTTATGGTCATGATTTATCAGTATACTTCCTGCATAGATGTCGCTAAATGCCAATAAAATATGTTAACAATTATATTTTTAGCCTGCTGTATGCGAATCTTTGACAGTATCATCTATCAAAAGTTTAAACTAAGTAGTATCTTCAATCTTAATCTAAATGATTACAATTATAAATAGCGTGCCTTATATATCAGTGTTATTTTGGGTTTAAGTTTTACATTATCAAACAAAAAAGAATACAATAATTAATAATTGAAGTGACTGACAATAACACACTCATTCACAGGAATCCGATCACAAACCTTTAAATTTATATGTTTTATAAAAGTACACATAATACGACATGTACGTAGGGAATAATAAGCTGTCTAGTTATATGTCTATTAATAAACAAGAACATTATAAAATATTATTCATTTATTTCATAGTCATTGTTAAAAATGGGTTGAACTTTTAGCTATTATATAAAACATACATGCATGTGTGATATGTAGTTGTGTTGACAATCGAAGCGTAACAGATGGACACGTGAACAAAATTGACACCTACACTATTAATTGTAAAAGTGTCACAAAAATAAATAATAACTTGCTGTATGCATCCAATGCTTTGTTTAGAAGTCTTGACAAAGTAATCTATTTGCAAATGCAATAAACAATATTAGCATTTACATGCTAATTGTAAATTATATTAAATGTTCTAATTTTAACACACATGTAGTATTCATACTTCCTCATTATAACAGCTATATTTATGTGTGTTTTATCATATGTTTATGGAGTATGGATTAAGTACACATCGATAAATAGAACGAAGCTACATATCGGTACGGTCAAGTATATTTAAATGTACGATATACTGTTGTGACTTTGTGTAAATGAGAAGATTAGCCTATAAATACAGGGTGGGAGAGAGAAAGAGAGGCCGGCAATATTTTAATCGATATTGCTATACATGTTGTCAAGCTGTAACTCTTTTTATACTGGAAATAACGCAATAATGTATTTATCTAAGAATGAGAAGATTTTTGAACATTGGAAGAGATAGATCACCAAATAGCATTATTAGATCAATGGATACGTTACGCTATTGTTGACGAGCGCCTATCAAATTGTTTCTCTAAGGAGTGTACAACGGACATTGCAGATAATGTGTGTATCCCCTACACTTCCGCATGCACATAAAGGGCTATGTATCATATTTTAAGGTTGTGGCATTGTGTCCGAAGATGTGTGTGAAAAAAGTAATATTCTATTACCAGTGTAATACTGTTTTAGGATTTTTATAACATTCAGGTTAATTTGTTTTTAAAGATCATAATGAACTATTGTGTTTGTTTTGTTTCTAGATTTCATTGCTTAATAGTTGATGGAAGAAAGGAGTTTGCATGTAGAAATTGACATAATGGTGTATCCTATGAAATGAGATTCTACGCATCTTGACTCAACCCCTTGATAAACCTTTTGGTAAAAAACAGTTTGAACCAACGAACATTATGTGCCGTGGCTTTCTGATATGTATTGCATTACGCTTTTATGTGGCCTAATATCCAGACGTAATAAAATATAAAAAGATAACAACTAGAGGCAAATGGTTAGTGTAATGATATCGTTGACAGTGTATAAATATATACATATCTAATACTCCAGTTTACTAAACTAAACTTTATTGCTCCTGTTAAATCGTAAGTGCTCTTGAGTAATATATCAAACTTAATATATATAACTTTACATAAATCAATGTTCGCATCTGTTACCAGATATGTTTAAATTTTGATTAAACGGTGTAGTTTAAACGTCATTTACAAACATCTCCAGACCTAACTTTACGATCGAGGTTGTGTGCATTCCTATATACATTGTTTGAGGTATACAGTGTGCATATCAAAATAAGGCATAATTATGTAAGATGTATATGTCCTCAGCACTATGATACAATCAACACTAATTATTTTGAAATTAGCCTGGCTGTATATGTATGGTTCTATGATTTTTTTATGAATATAAATGTAGTCTTTTTTTTTGTATGTATAGTATAAAAACAGTAAAACAATATAATTGGGATATTTTATAGCACTGATGAGTATGTGTGAGAAGTAATAGAGAAAAAGTGTATGCATAAAACATAGAAATGTATTAATAATATTAGTGAATATAGTTAGATTGGATTCTTGTCTTGGTTTTATGATATAGGTGAAAAACAAAATAAATATATATTTTTGTGAAATATGTGAAAGTTGTTCTAGTCCGTGACTGTTTCATCGGCCGTCCCGTCAAAAACGTTTATTATTCCTAAAATTCCCATTTAATAACGCAACTTGAGTTCCTTTTGTTTTAAACTTATAATTTACATTATACTTGTTATAAAACATGAAGGCATGCATTCACATCATTGCATAATCGGCCTCATGGAAAAAAATACATTGTGAGTAATTTCAACAAAAAACATTATAGCTCAGACCAAATAAAGCATGTTTGTTAAATCAACATTTTTAAACGTAATACTTTGTTTCATGGAAATAAATTCACAGTTACAAACTTGGTAAAGTGTATTTTAGATTCAGGATTGAAATCAACATTTTAAATTCAATTTAACTTTTCAGATGAAGTTCTTAAGATGAATAACTATAATAATACTAATAAGCATCATTTACAGTATCTGTAAACATCACTTTTAAGTAAGTAAGTAAGTGAGTTATTTCTTTATTTTAAGAAGGTAACTCAGTTGGTTAACCAATATTTCTTGAGGCTCTCGTATCAACAAATAAGTACATATACATTTTCAGAAATATAGAAAATAACTTTCATTCATCTGCTGCATATATCACACATTATAGATTAGCAAAATTCTCACAATATGCTCCTGGTTACAACTCTCATTTACGCACATGCATACACGTACACATACACACATTCTCTCTTTTTATATTCGTATAAAGAACATATTTCAATTTAGATACACATGTAACTGTACATGTAAATTTGAATATAATAGAGGAAAAACAACACATCAATAATACAATCGATAGAAACGAAACAAAAATCATATTGTTTACAAAAATTAATAACGGTATGGTATTTATTAAGCATATGGCTGTTGGTGGTATATTTATTTCTAATTTCAATTTCCTTTTATCCAAATCAAACAATTACTTGCAAAACATTTAACGAACACGCGTTCGTTATACTAAGTGTTAACTAGTCAAAACAATTGCACCCGAATATGATAGACTACCTTTAAACAGTTCTGTTCTAGGTTTCAGAATTAAGACATTTTTATTTGAGCGTGAACGCAACATGATTGATGTATTATTGATTGACTCACCGAAGTTGAATAGTTCAGATACATATGGCGGAGCTGTACCATTTGCTTTGTTATACATGAGTTTTGCCGTTTGTAGAAAAACAGTTTGATCGATAGATAAAATATACAGTTTTTCGAATGAAATATAAAAACTTTCATATCCATTTCCTAAAATATATGTGCATGATCGCCTCTGTAGTTTAATTAACTTATTTATATTTTGATTTGAAGTATTTCCCCAAAGTGTACAACAATAATTTAAATGTGGTTGTATGTATGCTTTATAATATAAAGTTCTATGGTTGATGGAAAGATAATAATTTACCTTTGATTATAGCCAGTATATGATGATTTTTTTAGAGAGAGTGTAAATGTTTATTCCATAGCATGCAATTGTCAATAAATATTTAAAGGATTGTTTCGCCTTTTGAAATAGTTAATTCTGTTCTGTTGTACGTAAGTTGTTAATTGATTTGATTTAAATGCTTTCGTTTCTGACAAGAGGTGATTAACATACCATTTTGAATGCACCACATATTAAGACGATTAACTGAAGTTTGCAAGTTACCTTTTTAAACATCTATATTTGTTTGTATGTCATATAACGTTGTGTCATCTACATATAGGTCAGTTGTTGAAACGTTATTAATAAGAAATGGTAAATCGTTGATGAAAAGCAAAAATAACAAAGGACCTAAAAAGAACCCTTTATATCATATGTTGGAGTAACAGTCAACCGATTGTTCGTGTATGATTTATTGTTTTGCTCGGCAAATCTAGAAATTGTCAACAATGACTGTACATGAGGAAAATTAGATTTCATAAAATAATAGTTTATAGTTTATTTTTCATAGCTAAACTATCAATATTGAAGGCAAGTAGGTATGTGTTAGTATATACAGAACATATAATATCAGCATAAAAAATCAATAACCATACATTTTTGGTCCATTATATTTACTGGTTTGTCGCTATAGTTTAACAAAAAAAAATAAAAACTATAATGGAAATTAAAAAGGTTGCTTGTTGAAGACTTTTTTTATCAAGATATTAAGCATTTAAATACCAATCTGTTATAATGGCTTTTTATATAGGAAACTATTTGTGTAATGTGATTTTGAACGGAAATGGTACGACGACAGTTACCACCAGTAAGTCACGTCATGACGTCATCTTGTTTATTAACTCAAATGTACAGAAAATTATAATGAGATGTCGCAATAAATTCTGCAGTTTTAAACTTCGATGGCCTGGGATCTAAGTTACCAAAAACAAACTTTACCAATGTATTTATATGTACTTAAATACATACATAGCATACGTTACCGTACCGATAGTCTTATATGACATGTCTCGGTGAATGGATATACACTCTGTTAAAATTTATTCTGTGTAAACATACGTTAATCGAACAATCAAAACGTCCAAAGTTGGTTGTGTTTACAAGGATTTGTGAATTGTATATGTTTATTAAGTGTTATTAAAACTAACTAATAGGCTAGTAAAAGTTTCATTAACATTAATTTGATTTAAAAACGAGGAACTTTTCTGTGTTTATAATTACGCCAAAGGGAGACAAATCTGATATATATATAATGGATAATTAACACATACAAACTTTGTATTTAAACAAAAAGAAGAGTGATGGCAACATTTATATTTGTTGTTGGGACAATATTACACGCTGCATATGGTAAGTGTATAATCTTTTCATATTATTATATACTAACAAAAATAGAAGCGTTCCTCTTTTATAACTGATTTAGCTCTCTCTGTGCTTGTATGATATATCTAATGTACATGTGTTATTTACCCAGGCGATGTTGAAGATACAATAAATAGGAATTTACCTCATATACACGGTGTACATAGCGCTAATGTCCAGAACTTTCATTTCCACTTTTTCCATGCGCACGCTATACATGCGGTCGACAGGTATTTCAGACAACGTCATACGATTCATGTGATAAAGGCCAACTTGAAAATGAATTCATATTATTTTTCTTTTCATAGTTTTAAGCATGCTGCGGATTTATGTTAACGGCCGCAATTTGGATGAAAGTGTGTGGGATGATGACCATGGCGGACGCGCGTCAGTTTGGGTGCTGTCGTAAAACGATTGAGCGACTTGAGGCACGTTATCAGCATACATGGGCTGTTTACGGTCTGCAGCGTCCTGATTAACCCCGAGATACGAAGTCTCGCCACAGCCTATTCGTAACCGTTTGCGTCGTACCTCCCAACCAATCAAATATTGACCCGATGTCTCCGTGCTGCGACGCTGTTATGGACGCGACGTCACCTGAACTGGTAATGGCAGATCATGTTCATCAGGCAATTTTTGTCACAGATCAGTGTTTTGACATGATCAGTAGTTTTCCATGATCTTTACCAACACTGAGACTATCTGGGTCATAAAGCGAACACCAAAATGATACTCATTGTGATCTGGCTCAGGCATTGCAGTGGTAATAGATGAATGTGCCAAATTATTTTGTTTTGCGTTATGTAACGTTGAGGAGCCGTAACATTATTGTATACATACACCTGCAAATGGTGTCCACACTCGTTTATAACGAAAATTATTTCAAGTGACAAATTCTGAATCAAACTGGCCTATTGACATTAACCTTACATAACGAATGTCTGATATTTTGTGATTTTTGATTTAGACTCCGCCGCCTTTCCCATGGTATCACTTTGAAAGTGCTCGTGTGAGCCAGATTGAGTGAAATGGAATCTATCAACACATGAATACACACTATATGTGATTATATTCCATAACTAAAACTTATATGTCTTTCTTAAAATGTTTCGCAAATGGGAAGAGCGTTACTTTTTAGCTCAGTATATGTCTATTATTTACATTGATAGAATAATGTTTTTCTTATTGATTTGTATATACAACTTATGTCGTGAAATATAATGCGATGCATAAAACCATGAGTTTAAATGAGTTATAAAGAAATTCTCATACACTGATTCTATGATAATTATGTTATGTCGAGTAAGGGTGACGCTGTAAAACAATATCGCAGAAAGAATATGATTAATACAAAGTAAACAGATTTCCGCCAGCCTTATGAACAGAGGTATAAAACTGGCTGGTATTCTGAAATTAGCATTGCATCCAAAGCTTTATTTTTGGGTTTCCAGCTTAATTGTTTTGTTATCTATGGGTTAAAGATTGTAAATTGTAATGCATTACATGGTTTGATAACGTTAATAAACATATAACAATCGTCACAAAAACCTAGATATGATATTTGCAGATAAATGATGTCACTGCAGGAATTATAAACAGCACTACGTTATATTTATCATGTATGCAAATATGGTTTCGTACAGTAGTTGTTGCTAAGCATGTTGAACAAGAACTATGTGGTTTCATCTGTCAAATAATGGTGCCTGTAATAGAATCATTCATTTTACAAGAAGTAAATTAATTGATATTAAATAAGTTTTATTGCAAATATACATAGCATACGAAAATGTATACAAAATCTGGAATTTTAAAACAGACCTTTGAATTTTCTTAAGACATTTCATCGTTGTTAAACGTTGTACTCGGAGTGATTGGTCATCATTTGCCAAACGTTCAATATGATACCATGATAAGTGCTGATTTGACTAGCACAACCTTGGAGGAACAAATCGACCTATTCATTTAATATACCTTTTTATTGAAATATCTAGCATAAATATATACTAATAGTGTAATGAGGTACACTCGTTTAATTTAAACATAAAGTGAGTGGATTGATTTATTGATTTATTCCATAACGTTTTCGAGTGTTATTTTGTTTAGTGAGTGAGACTTGTATAGGGGGTTTCTATGCACGTCTTCTAATTGTCATGGTATTACATATAGAATCTCGTTTAAACAAACTACACACTATAAAGTGATAAACTTAAGTACCTAAATTCGTAATATTACAAAACATATATTGCAAGCACACATACACACACACACACACACACGCACGCACGTACACACACACGCACACACGCACGCACGCACGCACGCACGTTTGTGTGCATTATATATGATAAGTAAAATCTTAAATCTAACTCAACATTTTTCTGTAGCACTGGACTCATTAGGGTTATATATCCAATGATAGAAGTAGCAAACACAGTAAAATGAAATACCATTTTATAGTGCAAAAACAATGATGACAACCTCCTTAGCTATTAGGCAAAATTATGATATAATACTTTTTATTCAGTTTCATAACATTAACTACTGAAAAAACTTTATCTCCTGGTACATGTTAACAATTTATTTTACAAATATGTCGAAATCAAATAACAGATACGCAGGTAAATACAGATATGCAGCCTTTGATGAAATTAAATATATAACAAGAAAACCATGATAGCTCATATTTAGCACATAATACTGTGTCAAATATTGACATATTTTGAAAATTCAACTTATCAACTCAAACATTTGATACAAAATTTCTCGTTGTCCTAACAGAATCCTTGATCTCGCGGTACTATATAACTGTTTTTGTAAATTTGTTAAAGATTGATATAAAATTGGTCGAGATAACACAGAATTCAAATAGAAAAATAGTTGATGATTCAAAATGTCGACATCAATCGATTTTGCCAGTTCATATATTTGACTAAGATACTGTGTAGGTTTGACAAAAATCCAACGAAAACCGGGTTCTTGGTTTCACACTTGGTGACATAATATATATTCACAATTTAAGGGCTATAAATGCAACTATTAGTATTGGGTTAAAATGTTTTTTGTTGGTCTGACTTTGTAGGCTTCAGACTAATGCGTCATTTTACACATTTAAACTGGATATTCGCACCCCCACCCCCACCCCACCCCTCCCCGACCCCCATTTAGTAAATATGTCGAGACCAAACATACTGAAAAAGGTCAACAAAATTATAGGTCTCCTTATCCCCGGTAACCCCTGGTACATTTTCATTGCCAAACAACGATTAAGAGATGTATACCAATATTAAAGTAAATATGTATGCAAGTACACGTATATGTATGTTTATGTTTTAGCTAACACTATTTATCAACTAGCAACAACAATAATGATTTCTATAACAAATATACTTGTAACATTTAATAAGTTTAATTTACAAATATGAGACCTCCTAATTAACATTGTTAACGCAATTCTACATGTCACATCTGGCTAAATGTCTATTTCAGGTTGTGGCGTACAATTAAACCCAATTTACAGTCCTGAATATACAAACGTCACATTCAAGTTAAACCAGAGTCCGGACACTGGATCCGTGTATATCTTTACTCACGAGTATGGCGAGAACTACGCTATAGTATTGCTAAATATATACCATGACCACGTGACAGAAACAACAACCTCCATATCGTTTATAGGTTATATTAGTACCGGCAATATATCATTTGTATATAAGAATGTAAATAAGAGCGAAGCAGGTGTGTATAAGCTGAGCAAATTTGTTGGTGCTGGTGACTTTAAAAGTAAATGTGTCTCATTATTCATACTTGGTAAGTATAAGTGATTTGATTTGATTGTCCAGTATGTTTATAACAATTTATGTACGACACTAACATACACTTGATAATACAAAGATCCATTGTAAAAGTCTATATAATTACTCGTGCGCATCCGTTTTGCACGAATTTCAGCACGAATACTTGATACTTTTTGAGTTTTCAGTTTAGTTCATATAAAATTAGGAAACAAGAAGACTATTAAAAGGAACAGAAATGAAATATATGCATTAAGACACCCAGCAGATTTGTAACCCAAAATATAAAACCGACAACGCAGTATGCTCAACTTAGTTACCAGTGCTATCCTAAAAGAAATTGCTGATATATTCAAGATATCAATATGAATTATCACTATCGTATTTGTTATCTGTTTGAATTATGAATATGAATTATAAATAATTTATATGGGAAATAAATTAATACCTTGATTCAAAATCTTCTAAAATAGTTAATGATATGTATAGCTTTATACAATATGGTTTTGTCATCAGCTATAAGATCGTATCTATAACAACTTCATACCAAATGGGAAAACTTTGAAAAGTATAATTGATGGAGCTGACAATAGGGCGCGTTAAAATAGCTCAACATCTTCAGTCAAATATCCACAATCACACTTGATCATTTAAAGTTGTTTAAATACATAATACTATTAAATTTACTAGCATGTAACATTGATAGGTATCCATTTCGCACTGAATAATATTTGGATAAGACATTTTGATATTGTTTATAAAGTCAGATATGCTAGAGCTTAATTGCAGAGTCTAGCTTGTTCCACAATGCCATTAAAGAAGGTATACAAATCTGCCTAATTACATTGTACTTTAGTTCGATAGTAAGGAACACTATCTAAATTTCTTAATGAGTAATCGATAGTATCAGGTCATAAGCATTGAAATTGTGCATATTTTAGTTTTGTGTTTTATAATTAAATAATATCATTACTGAACATAAACCTATTGCCCAAATATTGCATTTCTTTCGGAAATGCGTGTTATCGATAGTCCAAAAAAGCATTATTTACACTGCGGCGACAAAGTGCAAAATTTAACATCTTTTAATATGTGACGTTATACCATAGATCGCCTACTGCAATTATGAAGAACAAACTATACGATATATTAAAAACGAACTTCCATCAGGTTCATAAACCGATACCTCAGTACTTCAAGCACAGGAATCCCCGACATGATTGGATTGCAGGAGAGGGAATGTTAATAACGTTAAACCATCAAAACGCTATCAATGTCTTAAAAATAAAATTGTTTTTAAAATCAATAAAGAGCATCTCGTTATCATTAATAAACATAAAAAACAAATGATTTGGCATATCAAATAAAAAATAAACGTCACAAAATTAATTTTTCTTTCAGAGTAATAAGCTTGAAACGAAATCTACTGAAATGAGACAGCACCAAAATACTGCTTGACGACCTTCACATCATGATTCGGATGCATTCTAAGATAAAACAAATTTTACATGCACATATGTAATACTGATCATACATGAAATCAAAGTGAAATCACGTGACTCATTTTACGTCATAAAATATGCAATTTAAAGCGGGAAGCCTACTGTTTAGGCTCGTTTAAATATATATCCTTTTGGTAATACGGGGTCAATGAATATATATAGGCATGATATATTGGGGGTCATAGTTATGCTCAGTAATTCAATGTGTCATCTCTATAATCGAAAGTAATGCTTATTCAGGAACAACTGTCAACAAATATTAAACACATCTGGGGCGCTGATTGAGACGCCATCATCGGGGTGACTACAATTTGTAAGCTATTTTGTAAAACTAAATAAAGTTATAAACTACTGATGTGCCGGAGAACGGGTGCGTTTTCCATTTACACTTAAAAAGTGTTCCAAATGTATAATTTTATACCAATATGTTTTAATCGATACTTGCATAGAACCGAAATAACATTGATTATGAATGTATGAAATTATCATCCAAACTTAGCTGATATCATGAAAATGTTCCAATGAAGAAATATGAAGAAACATCACAATGTAATGCATTTTCATCAAAATTAATGCCCAACTAATTTTATGGGCGTAATAATTGTGTTACCGTCATGTAAGGGAGGTAAAGTCAGACCTTTACGAGATCACTTCCAAAACATGAGTTAAATTCCTTCTATAGTTGAATAGAAAAGTAAAATATCATCTTGTTAAACTTAGCAATAGTTGATATATATCATTAACAAAAATTAAAACTAGTTATAGATTAGGAACACGCTATCAATATAATTTGCTGATATAATTTTCGGAATTTTTTGATTAATTTAGGAAAGGTATTGTCGCTCCCCAAACTCCTTAATTTTGATAACGACCCCGGTCAAGGGTAATCATATAAATAAATATTACATTTAGAAATATGTGCAGAAACATATAAAAGAGAAAATAAAGTAACGATAAAAATAAGTAAACGTAAAACTGAAAACAAAATTCGTTTGAGGAATTAACGTAGAATGATTTACGGGACATCATAAATTTACATATTCAACTAAAAAGCAAATAAATATCTTAAAATATCAAGCTTACGTTACTCGTGGTTCCCGGTATTGAGTAGTTATCATGACATTGCTTATGTGCAGGTACCCCTGCTGTTCCGACTATAGCTATTAATAGAATTCCAGATGAAGGAAAGGTGTAGTGTTAACATGTAGTGGTAGTAGGTCAACAACAGTTCCTGCTGGCCACAACTTGGTGCTGGTGTACTCCTGGTCTGTTGACAACGTCACAAACCCTGACAACCACATATACAAATATACAGCAAATGGAAAACAGTTTACTATAACAAATGTCAAATCTACAGATACCGAGAAACAGATCACGTGTTGAGCTAAGGAAGACGTGGCTGGGGGGTTGAGTTCTACAAACAGCAATGTAACAGCAGTGCAAATATACTGTAAGCATGTCTTTTAAAACTTTGAAATAATGAAAAGGGTCATAATCTACGTTAAATACCGAATACAATTGTTTTAAAAACATGAGCGCACTTTTTGTAAAAGTTAAACAGTGTCTCACATTTGTAATAACGCTAAAGACATCGCATTTAAGCGGCGTGACCAATTTTAATTCAATAATAATACTGGTATAGCAATATTTAGGATAAAACATGACTATCTGGTTCAAAATACTGTTGTTAATCGTCAATAACAAAACTATCGTAGATATCTTAATTATATTTGTCCCATGGAATAATGTCAATGCTTTAGTATATCTTGATTTCAGTTGTTACATTCGGTAATATATTGGCATCATCGATTAAACACGAATAAATGGTTAAGTTTAAACTTAGAACTATATCATCGATCTTGTTATATTCCTACATGGATCACTGATTATGCCTACTGTTGGTCGCTCGGGTGATTTCAGTTCGAATCCCGTTACAAAAATTATGTTGTTTTCATTCATTACCCTAGCAACACTGTTTTCCTACAGTGTTAAAAAATATCTAAAAACATAAGTTCCAACAAAATGAATAAAAGATAGCTGTCCATGTATGAATGGGCATATTAAGCTGAGTATTAACGATTGCATCGGAAATTGTTTTACGATAATTACGTCAGCGAGGAAACTAACAGTATATTATATTTACTGATCATTAAAATCTAAATCTAAAAGAGGTTTCAGTTGTTAAAAATCTACGGAGTTCGACAAAAATTCTCGAATTATTTTGTATTTCTAAAATTAACTTTATTTCTTTATAAAATGAACATCTTTATTTTTCGATTATGCCGCTTTAAGCAATTTATGTATTCAATTATTTATTACCTGACTAAATAAATTAATATGACATATGATTTCCTTGAAGGCCGCGCTGCTAGTTTTCATTTAAAACTTGTAAGTTATAGTATAACATTTTATTATTACATTTTGTATATGGTGGCAGCAAGATTGTCAACCTGAGAAAAATACTGTTAATCTCAAAGAAGTCGATGTTGCCAGTATTTTGTAAAAAATGACAATATCACTGTTATCCTCGATAGAATATAATATATTTTTATTGTACCGAGCAAATACTACTATTGAATTTTTAATTTGGTTTGGAATATATCACATATATCCATAAAAGTGAACTAACGTAAATACCAATACGGAAACATCTGCATTATTTCTATACACGGATTCAATGAATCTGATAAAATACTATTCATTACATATACAACTGTTTTATCTTAATTGGTCAATTAAAGTATATGTAAAGAGTGCAAGGGAGTTCAAAACGGGAATAAAGTTATATATATACAAAATGTGAGATAATGTTAAAGTTTATCTTTAATCAAAACGTGTTGCAAAATAGTGTACAATGTCGAAATGGTACTTATAAAAGATTATTGATCTATATTTGATTTGTTTTCCACAATATTGTTAAGCACTTTGTTTAGTACTGGTAAGCCATAAGTGGTAAATATTTTATTTGTGCAGGAATTTGAATTGCTATTAAAACGTTCTGTATAGTTTTGTGTATGTTATCTAGCACATGGTAGGCGGCTTATTAATTTGTATTTATACACATTTGCCGGAGTTTTCTTTACAATGATCGATATGATTATGAAAATATCGGATTCGCTGGATTGTAAAGATATATACAAATTGAAACTCTTAAACACACTGAATTGGAGAGGTCAACCAGTTATATATGTATTCTCATATATATGTAGCAGGTTAATCTCATCTAATCTCGGTTGCAGAAGCATTTTTTTTAATTTCTGTTTCAATAAGTCAATAATTCGCTTGACAGTTGGTGCACACCGATTTACTGTTCACTTAATATCATTGTGTCCTAATTAAATTGCATGTATCGTTAGATGGACCAGAAGATATTCAGTTCGACCCAGCAAATCTGGCTTATGACCTTGATGAGAAATCTCAATTTGGACCTGTAAGTTGTACAGCTAGCTGCTTCCAGGCGTGTACATATATATGGGATAGGAATGGTGTGGCAGGTACACTGTATATCAGCAATCTGACACGTTATGTTGCAGGAACTTACACATGTTCTGCTACAAACCCTGGGCGAAAAGGGAGACCTCAGTACACCGATACTGAACAGCTGGATATAAGTGTAATATGTACCAATGAGATTGTTTTTGAAAAATATCAAGACATATACGTACTAATTATCTATTTTCAGTTGTAACGTCTTTTATGCAACTAAATATGTCGAATTTATCAACCAGAAAATAAGACCACTATTCAACACTTTTTGTTAAAAACTAATGATAATAACCTATGCTTATATTGTTTATAGTTAGACTTTTTACGTTTCTGGATGGACCTAGAAACATGGCCTTGTCACCACCAACAACATTGTATCATCAAGTAGAAGGATACCTCATGCCGGCTTTGCAATGTACATCCGAGTGCTATATCTGTACATATTCCTGGAATGGTCCTATAAACTATAATGGAAGCCAACTAAGCATTGATGTATTGACGAGTTCTCATCATGGACGTTACGTGTGCACAGCCATGAATATTAAAACGAACAAAATACAAACTACATATGCTGTCATTGAAGTAATATGTAAGTATAGCTTTAATTTGTTACCTATACTGAAAATATTGGTCAGTGATCATGATGCAGTCATTTATTTTATTGTACTTTACAAACACTGTTGTAGGAGTGCATGAATTTTTTAGAAAATGAAATAAAAAAAACATTCTGCAATTTTAAATCAATATATTTAGATATAAAATTATTGAATAAACTTTGAGAACGAAGATACTTTGCGTTGAGTTATTTCAATGTATATGTACATTTTTTTAATAACTAGATATAAATTGAACATTCAAAGGCTCCTAATATTCATATAATATAAGAAATAAAGTTGGTTTGATAAATATTGGCCATTGTTTTCAAATATAAGTAATTTTCAAATATGTGTCAATAATTTTTGGCCAACTCAATGTAAGACAAACGTTTATGTAAACAATTGTGTTTTTTCCATAAATAAGTGAAGAAATATTTGTATGAAAATTAGTTTTCAGTTTACCGATATATTAAATAAATTTAATCCTCATAAATATGTGACAAAGCTTGTGTCAATTTCCAGTTATGGAATTTGTAATGTTGATGCTTACAAGAACGAGTTTTTAAGTAAATGAAATGCTACGTATCTGTACGTACATGTACTCTTTACACAGAAGCAATGTCATTTGGAACACACATTCATGTAATATATCGATATGATATAATATGATATTAATAAATGAAATTCTACAAATTCTACAAAGGAATGTAAATTATGTACTCCTGAGTAATTATGTAATTTTATCAAAACTAGGTCTTTTAAACTTTAGATATATACACTTTTAAAAACTGTGATAAGAAGTAATGCATTCATGTAATTATAGAATAAATAATGAAAAAACGAAGCCTCCAAACGCCAAGAATATAAAATATATTGCAAATAAAGTAAACAAATCAGATCAGTAGCAATGAGATCAAGTTCAAACGATTCACAGTAGTGTATCGGTCATTATGTTGAATGCTCTGAAACGTCAAGGTTACACTTAAATAACAAACGTCAAATAAGTAAAAATAGCGTTTCAGGTTTAAATTCGAAAGTATGGAATAATATAAACATTCAATACATATTCCAAGACATATTTATTAATAAATTATGATAAGCGACGTGTTCATACAATTCGATATTGTTTAAAATAAAGTTATCATACTTAATATATTTGTTTGTTCTTGTAAACTGTCCAAGGCTTACACAATCAAAGAACTTACAATTTGAGGCCAATGGGCAAACTCACAATTCGGTCATATTTTCAGAACAGTAGAGTAACTATGCTCTTATTCAATAAGATATATGGTACATTAGGTGGTGTATCGCGTGGCTGACTCAGATTCCATCTTCAGATATGAAGATCAGAAATAAAACATAAATTAAGCGAAATCGTGTCTCAGCCTCTGATGGTTCAAAACAGTACGTAGTTATTTGTCAACGATGCAAATGAAACAATAAACTTAAAAGCACCAACGACAAGTTCATGAAACTTTACGTCATGTATAAAGAGTTCAAAATTACTAACAACATGCCATGCGCAAGAATCCCGAGCTAGTTGCACTAACCTTCTAATGTGGTACGTAAAAGATGCGACATATTAGAACGTGTCATTGGTGCAGTATATTTACAAAAGTTAAAATGAATATTATTTACAAGGCTTACGAAACTTCCTCAAATTATGTACCGAAACACTAAATGAATTTCCCGGATATTAACGTCGTAACTTCAAATTTTACACTAAAATGTTCACACACTTAGGAACGTTAGTGAAACGGGTCCTGGTTCGGTTTTAAAATAGTAAACAAATATAATTAGATAGGAAATTGTTTCAATGATTTTTTCAATTTTTACTGATGATGCAATTTGTGAATCAGTGGTTGCACAGTGATTATCACTGGCGGATGGCTTAACTTTCTTTCATATTGATGATTATATGAATAGCTTGCATCAACATGTATAATTACAAATGATATAAAATACTCCTTTAAACTTGCATTTCTTTAATTGTCTGTATTTTCGATAGACGGACCGGATAACGTTATGTTTGATCCTCCACAAGATACATATGAAGCAATAGAAAACACAACATTGCGGTTCATCAATTGAACATAATTGTTTAATTAAATGCAATTAAAAAATGCGCCGTGCGCAAGGATTATGTCCAATAAACATGGTTAAGATAAAAGGATAAAATGGTTTAAATTTGCATGAACAATAACTTAAATCTAAAGAAAAAAACTCAAAAACGTATGTGACATTCACAAAAACAGTTATACATGGTGTCCAACATTTAAAACAAAGATGCTTATCATAAAGGTCAATGTCATACTTTGAGTTCAGATGTAAAATGTATGAAATCGTTTTTGGCATTCTCGGCTGTAACTCAAATAGTTACATATACTGCAACTGATAAATACTAAATCAGTTTAATCAATCGGCGGTAACTCAAATAGTTACATATACTGCAACTGATAAATACTAAATCAGTGTAATCAATCGCTGATTCTTTATTTTCTATTATTCATGATGACTGAATAACAGTTTTGCTTCAGCATGTACAATTACGAATAACATATACTACTCGTTGACAATGGCATTTCTTTAGTTAAAACAAATGAAATCGTTTTTGGTGTTTCTCGGCGGTAGCACAAATAATTATTCTACTATATACTCAACTGATGAACACTTAATAAGTGATTCTACAGTGATTGTCACAGGCTGATCATTTACCTTTCTTTAATAATGATGATCAAATAACTATTATGCATTAACAAGTGTAATTATGAATTATATAAACTACTCCTTAACAATTGCATTTCTTTAATAATCTGTTTTATCGATAGACGGACCGGATAACATCATCTTTAATCCCTCACAATATAAATATGAAGAAGAAGAGCACACAACATTGCTGCCCATCAATTGTACAGCGTCGTGTTACCCAGCTTGTACCTACGCATGGGAGAAGATAGGACAGTCTGGGCAGATAGGCGTGGACGGTATTCTGAATCTTGGTTATGTTCAACCTTCAATGACTGGAACTTACAGATGTATAGCCACAAACCCAGGGCGTAACGATGTTCCTCGTAGTACAGCAACAAGGAATCTGACGTTACATGTCATATGCAAGTTGTTTACTTACTTATGGATATAATGTTAATGATGTGCGCCTCATATACTGTTTTGCTATATGCTAATACAATGTTAAATATCTGTTTTATTACCACAAAAGAAAAAAATATATATTTACCGAAAGTTGTTACCGCATGGTGTAGTCAAATTGTATTGTCATACAGTCATATGCTCAGTTTATTCAGTATTTGGAGTGATGTCTGTTCAAATTGTAACGCCGTTATGTTAATATATGTATGTACTTTCTACAGAATAAAGACATACACATCTTTCACTATAAACTCTTTTTTCTGTCAGATTAGCGATATGCGTATGCATGTCGTTTTATATAGCATGATTACGATACCCACACAAGATTGTATTAACATTTATTCTCTCTGTTTGTAAGTTGAACCTGATAACATTCGGTTTGATCGTCTAAAATACTGTTTATTTCAATTGTTTCTATTTCCTATAGATGGACCTAATAACATCATATTTGATCCTCTGCAAAATGAGTACACAGAAATAGAAAACACAATTTTACGGTCCGTCAGTTGTACATCGTCTTGTTACCCGGACTGTACCTATACCTGGGAGAAAAAAGGCCAGACTGGACTGATAAGTGCAAACAATGTTCTTGATCTTGGATTACTATATCGTTCTATGGCGGGTATATACAGGTGTTGGGCCACAAACCCAGGACGTGTTGGTTTTGGAAGTATGGAAATGAGAAATATGACGTTACATGTTATTTGTAAGTTCATTGTTATTTGTACATATCGCGAACGGGAGTTAACGCTATTTCAAAACATTTCAGATTATATATAGCATATCCAGTGTTATTGGCAGAGGAAGACCTGACACATGTAATGTGCTCATTGTAGGTATTTGTCTTAGGAAGTATATCTTATTTTAAGTAACTTTTAGTAAAACTATTAGGAACCATGATTAGTGAAACTGAATATACATGCATGTTTACAATTATATACATTTGCAAATTGTTATGGTTATGCAAAACGGTTCATGCACCGGGACTTAGTATTACGTTGTTTAACTCAGCTTACAATTATCAAAAGATGTGTTCATTCATTTTTATTGTACACCTCTAGTTTCAGTATTGTATTATTATTGTGTTAAGTCGATTGTATGCACAATTGAAAGTGATTATTACAGTTCATCATTAATGTTAATTTAAACATAGTAAAACCATTTGTCAATCCTCATAACTTAGAACTTAATGCAATGCCTATTTTGATATCATTACGTCTAAAAAGTAAGTATTACAGTTCATCATTAATGTTAATTTAAACATAGTAAAACCATTTGTCAATCCTCATAACTTAGAACTTAATGCAAGGCCTATTTTGATATCATTACGTTTACAAAGTAAGTTTATATCAACACTTTAAAATCTACTAGAAAATATCTTGTATCATTTTTGTCGTTCTGTTTATGTATTGTAATATGTTTCCTTAACTAATTAAGAAATACTTTATGTAGAAGTAACGCAAATAACGATCCGCAGACTGCCATGAAACTATAAATATATAAATAACGTGTACTAAGCAACAATATACACCAGTTCAATTTACATGCCAATTATGAAAATAATGGATTTTATGATTCAACACAGATGGACCAGACAGCGCTGTAATCAGTGAGAGACATTCTTTGACCGTCACAGAAGGTATAACACACGTAAACATCACATGTACTTCAGATTGTTATCCAAGCTGTACGTCTTCCTGAATAAGTATAACCGGTGGATCAGCAGATGTATCTGGTGATGTTTTATCTCTAGGCCGAGTAACGAGGAACCAGGCTGGCAAATACAAATGCACAACAACTAATACAGATCCAAGGTATCAGCGCATTGCTAATGCAACAATTGATATAACTGTACAATGTAAGTATCCTTGAATGTCTCACACAACATTTAAGTTTGTACTCTTCTACCTGTACAAAAAATCACCTCTGGACATTGAACCCATTAACAATTGTTTTAAAAGAATCTCTGTTCCAGAGATAGTCAGTTGTTTCAAATATGCACAATATACAGACGGTTGACCATATTGCCTTTTCACAGATTCAATGGTTTGACGACCCCTATTGATTTTTGACAAGTCTGCCCATTTGTTGCAGTGTATCATTATGCAATTTTAAACTGTTATACTTCTTTAATCAGTCGCAAATGACATGAAAAACTTGGCAGAACTCATTTAAATGTTACAATGTTCCCATATCTACAAAGAAAAATAACAATATTATGTATTTTCGTCAAAGCTAATGCCCAACAGATAAACACAACTGACTACCGCCATGTTTGGATGATATTCTTAAACGATACATTAAATTTGTTATCTTATTCAATTTTGCATTATCAATTCATTATACGTACTGACGTAGCAGGTGATAGAGGAGATTGAGAGTGAAAGAATGGAGCGAGAAAACGAAATAGTTAAAGAGGAGATTGAAAGAGCAGTCAGTTTTAAGTTATTTTACTTATATCCAAATTGAAAAGAATCGATTCATGCAGATGTTTCCGTTATAATCATTTCTAGATAACGCTGCTCGTCACGCAAATCAGTCTGACCAATCTTTATCCACATAAATATTATTATTGCAAACCTTATTTAAACCAGAATTTTAATTTCTTTGATACTTAAGCGCAAAAGCCTTCAAGTTTGCATTGATAAAACAAATGACTTAGAGTCGCTATTGACGCCACAGGCAAGGGAGATAAGCAAGACAAACATTTGGTCGAGCGTTTCCTTTGGCCAGCAGTTATAATTGTTAATACTTTGGACAAGACAAACATTGCTGAGGTATATTTTCCATGGTAAAATTGGTTTTCGGGCAGGATTAACCATTCATTTTCATTGCATTTCCTTTAATACAGAACAATTAAGTATATTCTAGGGACATTTATACTTTTGACTTGTAAAGAATTTAACTTTGGATAACAAGAGCTATATAGAGGGCAAATGTCGGACGTGCATTATAAAACCATTATAATTTCACCCAGTTGTATATTTAACATCATTCAAACACATTTTTGCATGCATTTTTTTATTATAACATTGATAATTATATTTAATTACATGCTAGATCCGCCAGATATAACTGCCGTGGTGATTACAAATACTTAATTAATAGAAAACAACTATGACGAGTTGAAATGTAATGCTAATGGTGTTCCAAGTAACTACATCTACGTTGGCTTAACACAAACATTTGGAAATGCGAACATACCAAATCCTCGACCCCCGATCTCAACCACGCCTTTCAAAGTTCACTCAGATTTGATGCTTTACGGCTGGATGATACCGGTACATACACCTGCGTATCCAACAATGAAGTTAGAGATGTTGAGGAAATATTGAACAAGGCTAGCACCATTGAGATACTTGTACAAGGTATGTTGATACAATTTTTGTGTGACTAACATTTCTGAATCGAAATTTATTTGTATTCATTTGTAGTATAATAAAATTGGTTAATAACGGCGTATATAATGTAATGGCTCAATTATATTCAAAATGAAAATAAATGATCGTCTTAAAACAATCAGTAGAGGACTCATAATGAATACACTTATGAAATATGATTCATATAGTCTTGACTATTGAAGTCAGATTCAATCGAAGACTCGATCTCAGACTCGATTTGATAACAGGGTTAAATATGTTATTTCCATATGTAGTTCAAAGCGTACTTAAATATCATAGAAGCAAAATAAACAAATATGAAATACGAATAGATGATTGTGTCCATTCATGAATGAAAAAGTGTTCCACTGTATTATTTTCTCAACAATTGAAAGATTACGGATGGAAATAACCCCATTTTTTTTTATAATACACGTACACATGTCATGCTAAACTATTTACCTATTGATATAAACGCATCCAACAAACCATATTGTGTGTGTAACAAGATGTTGTACAATATGTGTTTTTACCGAACACATAATACTATGATTAACAAAGTGGTATATAAGCTGTGTTTGTATAAAAAAACATAATATGTGTAACATAGTCGTATATAAACTGTGATTACATCCCATAAACAGTGATATGTGTAACAGAGTGGTATATAAGATGTGTTCATACCCAACGCACATATATGTGTAACATAGTGGTATATAGGATGTACACACCATAATATATAAACTGCGTTTGTCATTTTCCCTTTTTCAGTGCTCTTTGGAATTTTAATATTGATAAATTAAATGATAAAGTAACAATGCCTTACACGAACATAAATTAATATTACCATAGAAATAAGAAAACATATAACCAACAGGAAGAGTTGCATTTAAAATCACAACCGACAAATTAACAATGACGCACGAAATAAATATGATTACACAAAACATACATGATATATAAGAAGTGACAACAAGCGTTATCGCCTTAGAATTGTCGGTAGCAAGATACGCCACTAGCTAGAGAGCTTTACTATAAATATTGATGCAAACGGCAGATGTACTTGTTGGCTTTGTAGAAGCCAGAACAGCAATAGAAAGATAGTTATAAAATTCCCTTGATTATCTCTAACTAATTACACAAAATCCGTGTTTATGATTTAATCAGCAAAAGCAAAGTGATAGTGTCGGGCAATCCCAACGTTGCAAAATATGATAACATTTATGTTTTCCTTACCATGTTTTATCTGGTTATTACATGTACATTAAATTCATCTGATTTCATGTTTTTTTCTTTTAAATAAACAGATTTAATATTGTTTTCTGTTTTAGTTTCACCAAAAATATTAGCTGAAGAATTAACATTTACGGGCGCAATATCAAGAAATGTGATGATAAACGTTCCGTTTTATAGTTTCCCGCCTGCAGATAGCATAAACTTTACCAGACAAGATGGCGTACAAATGCAGAAGAGTAATAGATCAACTGTTTCATATGAAATATCGCCTGTCATTACTAAGCTATATGCTGAAGATGTAACATTGAACGGCAGTATAGCCCATCTAAAAATAACTGATATACAAGAAACAGATTTTACCAACTATACATTGGAGGTTACAAAGAGTATTTGGAGAAATCTAACAGTTATAAATCTAATTCCTCAGAGTAAGTAATGTTAAAGTGATTATTTGTTATTCCCCTCCTTGTCAACTATAAATCATAATTCCCCTGACAGAACTATGGTTTATGTGTATCATGGTATATTTACATATGCATCGTTGATACCGATTACCAACATGACAATATTTCAACCCATTTAAGTGTGTTCGACATTTGAAAGTTAAAAAAGAAAATGAACAAAACCGATTCCGACGTTTCCTTGGTAGTGGCGAAACAAATCATTTATTTTATATTAGAAGCATATACACGTTTCAGTAAATGAGATGTATATATCAACATAAGCATGAACAGTCTGTAAGATAATAAAAGGTTTCCAAACAGAATTGTGTTTGCGTCCATTGTGTTTGGATAGTTCATTATAAGATGAATCCTGTTTACGAATATTTACACTTGTATTGTTTTTTTCTTTGCATTTAATTGTATTGCATGGTTGACGTGAGTTATTATAAAACGCCATAAACAATTAGAAAATAGGGTCATCTGTGGAATATTTACATATATGTCCCTATTGTTACGTGTATCAGAATCTATCATTGTAATTGTGGTTTTGAATTTGGCACATGGACGGAGGTAAATTCTTCTTTGTGTTTGTAACACTGTATTACATGCGCTGGTGTGGTATTTTGGGAACATAGCATATTAAAGCAATCATAAGATATATTGCTTAACTTAAGTGAAATAGGAATTTACAGACTTCGTTTCCACTTGCTTGTAATAATGTACTACTATGGTATTACTTACTTCAGACCAACACGTGGTTTTACAAACAGTACTTTAATGCAACATATATCAAAGTCCCAAGCGACAGACCAGAGTGCCCACTCAGTATGAGACTGCCCTCTCTGGTCAAAATGCCTAGTTTATATATGCCCGGTACCACATACAACTATATGTCATTGTGACCTTTAATGGAGCTGTAGCTTGTAAACAAATCAATCAAGTGTTCATTATCTCACTGAAAATATGCACGAGCCCTTTCATGAGAATGTATGATTGACTGCTTAGAGCATGGCGGCACATTTGGTCCATGGAACACACGGGTCAACTCACCAAACTATACACGAAAGATTTAAATCATGCCACTTTCTAGCAACATGCTGGGGCTAATGGCTAAAGTGATGACTGCAATGATAAAGAATATTATTTGCACATACACAGGCGCTCCAAAAAGACCTACAAGTCTCAACAGACAAGTCGATGAAACTGACGTGGTAGTATCCTGAAAAGCTGGTTTTCACAGAGGAAGTGATCAGACATTTGGCATACAGTTAAGTAAAGACAAAGAGCTATGGCTTAACCATTCGTTTGTGTTTGGTGGTAAGAATACAACAGGATTCCAAATAAATGCTACTTTGGACACATTATCGAAAGGCACCCAATACTACGTCCGGATCTACTCATTCAATATACACGGAAGCAGTCCCTATACAGATGTATTAAACTTTACGACATATGAAGGTAAACTAAAAAGAAATTCATTTATCATATAAATTTACGATAAAGTGTACATGGCTTTGGAAATTGTGGTATTTAAATTTCATGATTTAAATTTTGATGAATTATTGGCTAAACCACATGTGCTCAGAGTACGTTTTAGTAGAAGTTACCATTTAGTTAAATGCAATGTCTGTTAAAACAATGACGTATAGTCATTTGTCAATTGCAATAAGTAAACTATCTAAAATCAAATGTAAACATATTTCAGTATATATAAATCTTTGCATGCTCTCGTATTTTAAGAGTATATCTATAGCTGTTATATGTCAAACTGTCTTGCCTTGTGACGTGTGACGACGGGGTAGAGTGAGGTTGCGTGAACGTGTTAACCAGGTTTTCCCTTCTCACTGATGTATTTGCTACATAGCGTTCCAAGTCGGTGACCTCTCTACTCACTAATGTGTGCATTGTACTTATAATAGTTAATTCTAATTATTCAATGTTTTTATGTGCCATTGATGGCTGTGTTGAATGCTACGTTTTCTGTTAGTAATATTTTTTCTTCTTTCCAATGAATCACAGTAACTGTTGTAACGTTTGTTGCTACATGTGCGTGTAGCGGTCATCTGTAAATAATAGTAACTTTATATGTTTAAAACTATAATTATTAGTATTTTGCAATTTGTTTTTTTAATAATAGGTGCATGATAGAAAAACATTTTCCGTAAATTAGTTTGTGAGTAACAAACACATGGTTTCAACGAAATTGCCATATCGCTGACTTTAAGTTATGTTTGTCATATCGCCGATTTTAAGGTCATACAGATAAACATGGCTGTGTTTTACCATTGTTCAAGACAAAACAATAACATATTAAACGAAATTGAACATCTAAATGAAGGTATGTATTGATAGGAATTATATCATAGTTTCAAATTTAAAATGATTAAATGTGTATACAGTTTATGTCTTAACAGTATCTTATACGTTCCTAAAATCTTGTTTGCAAGAACTAGTGTACGTTTTGGTTAACAAATGAAGTCTGCTTACTTATCTTACCAATTATTGAAAGGGTAATATGATTCCTTTATATCTGGAAGGCAGTTTGATTACCGATGACTATAAACAAGTCATATGAACACTAGTGAGTTCAAGTTGCTTTTCAATTTGGCTATTTTAGTTTATATCGTTATGCATTACACGTAAGTAGGTATTAACAGTTTTGTGTTTTAAATATCTTGTGATACATATATCTTAGGTTTAGTTGATACTAATTTATTTTAGCTCGATTGCGACGAACGCTCAGAGCTTATATGTACCGCTCTCGAGTCCGTTTCCTGGAAGGAAACAGTACTGAGTGTTGTTTTATGAGTGGCATCGGGTCGACAGGGTAATCGAACTTGCAACCTCTGGCGTGAACGGCCAACACTCTATCCATTAGACTACCGCCCCGCTTAGGTTTGATGTTAATAATATAATCAAAGTATTCATAAAACATGCTATTTTCAACTGATCCTAGTTCTTCTGATCTTGTATTGACGTTGAATCTATAACAGTTACAGTTCTTTTGAATGTGTTGGTTAAACTACTATACAACTCCCAATATATATTTAGGAAAGTACAGGAACCTTTCTTCAATAATATGAATAGAATCCCTGGCCTTGGAATAATAAGTGGTTGTATAAATGTAATAAACCTGTTATGGTTAATCACAATGTGTCATTCGATTGGATTATCTTTGTGAATTGTTACAATTACCAAGTGTCAATTCTAGTACTGTCATATCGTTTGGGATTCCGTAACAGTATTTAAGGAAGTTTACCCGACTTAGACCGAACTATCATCTGACAACACAAATGTCCTTCTTGTCGACAAATGAAACAATACGATTAACGTGACGCAGAAGCTGATTTAAATTTATAAGTAGAGTTGTTTTTGATATTACCCAATAATAATGAATCAATGAAAATCGCATATTCTTTGTCGTCAACAGTAAACTTCAAATACGATTAACGTGACGCGAAAGTAGACGTAGACGCAGAATTAGAGTTGCTATTGATAGTACCCAACATAAACAGATCATTGAACATCGTATACACATTTGTGGTCAACAGTGATCTTCAAAAGTATTTTAAAGAAATAATATATGCGCTGAGCTTGTTGAAAATATACACTTCACAATAACATCCGAAACAATTAGCATCAAATGGCCTAAGCGGGGTGGTAGTGTAATTGAGATTGTGTTAGCCGCTCACGACAGAGGTTGCGGGTTCAATCCCCCTCTCTACCCGAGGTCTATCATTAAACAACACTCAGTACTGGTTTTACCAATGAAGCGGACTCGAGAGCAGTTCTATAAGCTTGAGCTTGCATCACAATCGGCTAAAATAAATGAATATAAACTAAATGTCCAAAGGGTTCAATATTTCAAAGGGAGTATACCTAAGGTGCGGGAAATATGGTCTGGCAACTCTACTTAAATACAGACTGTTTAAAACGTTTAAATATGACGACAGACAGTGTCGAATAATGATTACAATATAGTTGAATATAGTATTTCGCCCGCACTTTATTCCTCTGATGTTAAATGTTTTAATGAGTATTTTCTACTTGTCATTAACTTTATTGTGTATACCGTTGGTGAACATGCGCTTGGGCTCATTTAATTGCATATATATGACTAAGTGTATCCATCCAAATTTAATACAGGTTTGACATATGTATATACTCCTGTGCTACGCTGAACAGAATTCTTAATATGTGAGTAGTTTTATAAATGTGTCATGTTTTCTCTTACATTGGATTCATGTAACAGATTATTTTTTTGATAAATTAATTTGTTTTGGCGGTGTATCCATGGTGTTTCGGCGGTATGTCATGGTGTTTTGTCGGTATATCCATGGTGTTTCGGCGGTATTTCATTGTGTTTTGGCGGTATATCCATGGTGTTTCGGTGGTATTTCATGGCGGTATCTCATGGTGTTTCGGCGGTATATCCATGGCTTTGTAAAATCTTTATTGAGAACAATGGTTTAATTATTAACCAGGTGAGCCTGTAACACAGACGTTTCCGAACACTGGTCCGATCATCGGTGGTGTTCTCGACAGTGCTATCATTCTGATTGTAGGTGTAGTAGTTGTAATATTCTTGCTTAGAAGACAGAATGGAATACTCCGTGGTAAAAGTAAGTATATGTGTTATACACGTATTGTAACTGTATCAGTCCCCATCTCAAAATCTCTGATTGATAATTTGTTACGATGTGTGTTCGCGCTCAGGGCGATCCTTATAAATAATGTAGACCATGAGCCTGTTACTATCAACTGTATAACCAGTATTGTGTTAAACAGTAAGTTAAATTGAAATATAAATGATTAGAACGCAATCATTGTGAGACTTAAAAACATTCGTCTACCAGACAAAGATGTGGTGTTAACTTATCATACAATGGAAATGGCCATCCCTATTTACAGCAATAACAAGTAGGAGGCATTATTTACATTTATTTGGTGTTGATGTAAATTTTTAAAATGCAAATAAGGACAATCCATTTGTCAAGATGTTGGTGTAAGCATCTCAAAATTAAAACTGAATCGTCTGTAAGGCGACTGAGTATTCACAGGATTAAACTGTGAAACACCCTAGCTTGAAACTATGTTCAACAATTTTGTTCAAAGTATGGAATATATAATTTTTTCTCAGGTTTCTTGCCTCATGATTTAAACTTCAAACAAAACAAAAATGATTATAATATTTGGAAACCATACAAACATATGATCAAATCAATCATCTATATACAGTCTAATGTTTTGTTTCAAACCCTGTAGTGGTGTTGGACTAACTGTTGCTCAATAAAATTTATATGATGAAGCAGTACACCGCTCTTGCCTGTACCATATCTAACGTTAATTACAGGTAAACACCTACTTTCAAATGATTATTTTAATCATAGATCATATTATTATCATAAATCTTCTTAAGATAATTTTTTTAAAACCTATACTTTGTATAATAATGTATAATAATAGGGAAAAATATAGATTGAATTATCTCTCCCTATCCTATAATATTAACTAATTAAAGACATTTATGCTAAAAATCAAAGACATTATTTTGACAAATTTCTTGACCAGCACATACTATAATACAATGGACAAACATGAACCGTATATTGTGTATTGTATATGTTGCTAATGTTCAAGGTTCAAACATTGTTTTACATTACGTATAAATTAAAATACATTGATATTTTTCGTTTACAGAAATGTCTTCAAGTAAAAACCATCAAATAATGCGGTAAGTACATTGATTGAACAGAGTATATACTATTTATGAGGTATGTCTTAAGCCAATTTTAACATTTACAAACATGCTTTTCACTATTGTGATTGGTAACTATAATGAGCTTAATTTTGTCAATTGGATTGAATATAGTAGAAATATAATCCATAATATTTACCGTTATGCTTTATTTAACATTCATCAAAACAATCAAATATTCAAATAATATTTCTGGTTAGAATTTGTAAATGGTTTATGTCAGATTTTTGAAAAAAACGAATCATTAACATGCACAATATGTTGATGTTGTTTGTGTTATGTTTTACAGAGAGGGACCATATACGAAAATGCAATATTCGCCAGGCAATGAAAGCGAATATTTAGAAATAAATCGTGAACAAAGTAAATATGCATTACTGTTTTTTTATAATCTCGTTCGTACTTTCGATCATTATAAGCGACATTGTATGATACTACAATACTACACAGTAACATATGACAAAATATCATTGACATCGTCGTTAAGCTTTTCCACACAGTATATTTGATAAGCATATCGATTCAGTTGAAGTGATGTATTCCAAATGAGAGATAAGGGTATGTTGCAAAAAATTTACGTGTCGAGAACTATTTCGTTCAGAGGAATATCCGATATGCTTTGAAAGAAAAATAACGCTGCAAGAAATATAACGTCGAGAGAAACAAAAACGTTGAGAAGAATATAACATCGACAGAATGTTTACGTTTGGCAATATAAGGAAGCGTTTTTTTTAACTTCTTTAAAGATTTTTTTATTATTAATTATAATATGTAACTCTGAAAAGTAAATATGATAGACGCTGTAAATCGAGACTTATCAACTGTGGGTAAGCTGGACAATCTGGAAATCAAAACAATGTATTCTGTTGTGGATTCATGTTACCCATAATACAATAATTAATAAAATCTTTGAAAGTTTGAAGGGACAAAAATATTATTTTAGAACCGAAACCCACTGGCATCGATATCTACTTCCATTATAGTGAAAGCCAACTGTTGCGTTTGTTTGCGTTATTTATGTTGCTATTGACAATTTCACATGTGTTACAATACGTAGTTTGAATTAGTTGGCATAAAGTGCCTAAAGTTGACTAGGTATCATTGGGTATGATTGTTCCATCGTTTACATTGATATTTTGATACACAATTCGTTGATTATAACATCGCATTATTTTCTTAAAATGTTGGCATTGATAAAGTATATTATATCAATGGTAGACAAAAAGGACAGAAAAAGCAAAGTTATATATTTTTGTTTACAGGAAGGTCTTCAAATGGAAATCAAATACCTCTGTAAGTACATGTGTAATTTTTAATCTGTATATTTTTTTTAAATACCCATTCGCATAGCGTTTCAAAACGGATCTTCTTTCATAATAGTTTGCTAATTAAAATAACAGAGGGAACGCTTTATCAGGTATATCCAAAGCCAACTTACTCATTCACAAACGTACTTAAACATGCATATATTTACAATGGTCATTTGTATCATTTAAGAGACATACACCACACCCAACTTAAACAATAACAACTACGCTTAAATAGGCATACACAGACATTTTATTTAATCTACTAATTGCATAGGTCAGAGTAAATAAATACCATATAATCATGTATAACTGAATCCCAACTTAAACATTCACAACCACACTCAAACATATATACATCGATCAGTTATCCTAACCATTCTTCCATGTGGTCATGTGATGTTCATCCAGTACTCTAATTCGCGACCTATGGATTGGCACAAAAACGAATACAACATCTACAGGCACCAGTTTATAATAATTATCATTATTTATATAATACATGTTCGTGTCATTTTTACAGAGAAGGGCCATATACATCAATGCAGTATTCAGCAGACAACGAAAGAGAATATTTAGAAATAAATCGTGAACATGGTAAACCCTTTTTTTTGTTTTTTTCTAATCTTTCGACAAGCAACCATTTTCTTGCCGTAATCTGTTTGTATAATCCGTGTTACTGTTGGTAGTTCACAAGGTGCCATGTTTAACATTGTTACATAACATAGATCTAAAGTTATTAATACGTCGACCTATTTGAAGATGGCTATTAATCATTGGGCATTCTCGTTTTATCATTTATATCTTATATACAATTCGCTGGTAACAACATTGAATCAGTTGCTTCAGTGTTGTCAATGAGTAGAATAATGCTGTAGTAATTGCAAAACTTAATTATATAAAATCGACTTGAAAATAAGTAAAACAATGAAATGTGGAAGTTGTATAAGGTTAACGATACGATTGATTTATATCAATAACGTAAACACGGGTATAAACATATGTTATAGATATATACCTGGTGCTTGTATAAGAATAAAGTTGACATTATTTATTACATGGGTATTTCATTCATATTTCAGGACAACTGCAAACTGGCGATAGAAATGTGTATGTTAATTTACAACTCAACCCTCAGCAATGATACGTATTGTAACAGAAAACAAGCAGTAATGCATTGTGGTTTAAAAGAAAACATTCAAACAGTAATGATTTGTGGTGGAATTGAAAACAAGCAGTTACTGTAATGACAGTAGTGTAACATAACCAAACACCAAATAGAAATGATTTGTGATGTAATAGAAAATAAGCAGTTACTGTAATGATTTGCAGTGTTACAGAAAAAAACAAGTAAAAATGATTGATGGTGTAACAGTAGACAAGCAGTAATGATGTGTGGTGTAACGGAAAACAAGCAATAGTGCATAAAAGAGAATAAACTTGTCAATTGATTTGAATTAGTATATTGGCGAAGACAATGTTACGTATGAGTAGGAAGCTTAATATGGATATACGCTTCATCAACTGTAGTTACCGATATGTTGATTTTCTCATTCCACATGTTTGTAAATATGTATTGTTGATCATTAATACCGTACATTGTAACTGTTTCGTCTTCATGAACATGCTGTGTGATAATCTAAATTACAGTGCTAAATGATGGACGGTGATGAACTGGACTACTAGTTGAGAGACAATAATAACTTTATATAGTTTCTATTATTAAATGGTTATCAACTGTTATTAGTGTGTTATTAAATAACCAATAAAAGCTTCGCATTAATCTTATAGCTACAGTATTTCAAAAAATATTGTATGCCTGCCATGGTTATTGTTTCAATAGCCGATACATTTATTCTACGTAACTCAAGCATGTGTGTGTGAAGAAAACTGGTATTCCTGATTGATATAAACTGTTATTAGTTTGTTGTTAATTAAATACTGTATGCGTGGAATTGATCTTGACACATTTTTTCTCAAATAATAGAGATTAATTTTAAAGATTAATCTTGGTTATTCTGGTAACAATTTCCGTATATTTTCGGACACGCTTTACGGAAGCAAGTTGTATTTTAAAGACGCTAGTTTCTCTAAAGTAACTAATCCTCGCGAGATCGGACGTGAACTGGTCGGGTATATAAGGCCATGTGACCGCCACGTCGCCCTCGCACTTTCATATTGCACAGGTAAAAGCAAAACATCAACCCACCCACCGCACCCTTAACCAAGTTACAATTTCTAAAAATCTCCTCTATTTTATGCATACAGAATTAACATGTTAACTGTTGGTCAGTTATTTAATTTCAGTACATGTTATACACCATGGACTTGAGGCACGTTCAAAGACACAAAGGCTTCGCACTCCAACAGTCAGAAATGTGGCGATCTCGTCTTCGGAACTGAGCAGACAATGAACATTTCGGTCCAGGTGTTGTTTGTGAACCGTCGAGTTTAAACGATTAACAGTGACAATTCAGTGTTAACATGTTACATTTTCAAATGTGCCAGCAGTGGCGGAAACGAAATGACGTTGATATAGTTCCAAGTGAAAACAACGAGAGCTAATAAAGTGACTGTCTTAGGCAAACGTAATAATGACAAATAGTTTGAACTGTATATTTTATTGTTATGTATCTATGAAAGTTGCTATCTCCTATTTTTCTTCATTATTCTTTTGCTTTCTTTCCTTTTCTTCTTTTCATCTCTCTTTGTCATGTCTGCGGAAAATTCTTACGTTTGGATGCGATTGGGGGCGTAACGAAATATTACTTATGCATTGGCATATTTCAAATTCATTCTTTTGCATGCCTATGGGTCTTTTTACATACCATAGCAGTCATATGTGATATGGAGGAGACTCATGCGGCTAAAAATTAGTTTTTTGGGAGTGGTTTTTGGAGCATGTAAGAGCTGGCCAGAGAGAGATAAGGGCTAGGCGTTCTTACATTGTCTCACCCGTTTATGTAAGAACGCCTTTATATTGAAACAGGAAGTAGGCGAAGTTGCGCTGTTACCTGGTTGTATTATGGTGTCAAAGGGGCACCTGCTTTTATTATGGTGTCAAAGGGGCACCTGCTTTTATTTGGTACTAAGGGGGTACCCGGTATTATTATGGTACCAATGGGGTACCTGTTGTTATAATGGTACCAATTGGGTACCTGGTTTGGTTTTTAGCACACCACAGGGGTGTGTGGCTATCATACTTAAGCGCAACAAAGTTTTGGTTATATATGCCCTCGGTCGCTTCCTTGCGTGAGAATCTTTAGCTTCAATAACAGTTATCTGTTGAAGTCACAACGGACATAACCAACTAAGTGATTTGATTTAATTTGGGAATACTTGATTATGTAATATTGTGAAAATAAAATATGGTAACACTTTTCGACTTTATATCAATTGAATCTTACAGAAAAACTAAGTCCCCCGTTTGGTTGTTTGGTCCGAGATTGAATCCTAGAATAACTGTTGTTCATAATATGTTGTTCAAATATATCAAGTATGACTATTTAAGCCGACAATGTATCTCTATAAAAATGAACTTGATGAATTGTTACCAATATTGAAATGGTAACGTAAAGGGACGAGGTGATTATTTTCCTTGTTTCAGCACCATAACTCACATTCAGTTTTGCTCAGAAATAGAATACAGCTTAAGTAGGTGCTAGAGGACGTTTGGTAAAACAATTCTGCAAAGTGGAAGGACTCTTTCGAATGGGTATCATGTTCATTTTATCATTTTGTCATATTCACCAATATGATTAAATTACCAACCCCTGTATGATTCAAGGGACCCATATGAGTGATAGGATCATTGTGGCCCATAAACGTCGTATGAAGCGACAATATGCGTAATACAATAGAATATAATGCTGAAACTCTGCAGTTCTGCAGGTATTAAGGTTCTAGGTTTATTCTGCATATCCTTTTGCTGATGTGTTTGTTTTAATATGTATGTTAAGTTGTATTGTTTGAACATGTAGAGTGAACCTTGGATCTTCCATTCTGTTGGCGTTTAATGATCTCCAATGTGTTGGTGTGCCGTAAAACCCTATTCATTTATTTATTTAACCAATCGAAATCTGGCATCTCAAGACAATTAATGACGTTGACGCTGAATCATACTATTCCTTTTGTTGGACCCACGTACATCTTGTGTTCCTATTTGAAGTACCAGTGTTACATTTCAGATTTATTTTTAAACCATCATATGGTATAAATTGTAAAGACAAAGAGACATCTATTACTTTCAAACTGATAATCGCGTGAGATAAATCACATTTACAATCGGTATTAACATATCAACCTCATTAAAAATGTTTTTTTGTTTTAACGTGATTTACAACACCTTTTGAATATTCACGGATGTGTTTTTAACAAATAAATAATATGTAACAAACAAAAAAAAACATATCTTCAAAGGCCACATCTTAGACTACCAAAGAAGCATGACCACTATCAATACAATTAATACTGATAAGTATAAAACGGGATCGGTCGAAAGCATAATAGCTTATTAATTTGTTTTTCTCTAATTACATGACATACATAGATACAAACATGACAACTTGGCAGCCTTAATCTGAATAAAGAGTGAATCTAACCGTGATATTTTCTTGTCATAATATCATTAGACGATACAGTGTACATACATGTATTAAATGTATCCCCGCCAGAAGTATAAATCATAGAAACGATTTTACATGAAATAAATCAATAAACGTTGTATATAAAATATTGTAACAACTGTCTGGAGTTTGTTTCAAATAATAGCTACCTTATGACTGATATAAGACTACACTATAAAGCATTATATTAAGTATTAACGTGATATATTTTCACAAACACGAGTAACTATTATCTCAACTCTGCCCAGTGCCTGTTTTGATAATATTTTATAGTATCAATTACATGTAATATTATCATAAATTATAATAGTATGTATAATGTACTATTTTTTGACTTACAAATGCACAGAACCTATAAAAAAACAAATGTGCAACTAGTTACACATATTGTTATTTTGCATACTCAGCTATGCGAGTATTTGTTTACAAAATAAACAATTAATCAATGTACACGTAATTATTAAGAGGAGTAACAAGAATGTCCTATATTAAACAAATGGAAACGCAATTCAGTATGCAATCCATTACGTAATCCATATATACAATCCAATACTCAGTTAACACGACATATTTCAACAAGTAGTGATGGAGAGCAACGACTAATAATTCATTCCGAGCCTTCACTTTTATCTAATGTTTATTTATCATTATTTTATATTATAACAACAGTGATTACCTCAGGTACATATATTATTCAAGATAACCATATAAAAGGAATGCAAAAATGTCCCCCTTCAAATAAAGACGCAGTAATTGCTCTTTCTACTTTATTTTTTTAAAATCTTGACACCCATGGAGATCAGTTAAGACAATCATGCAACCATACTGTATAGATTGATTGATTGATTGATTGATTGATTGATTGATTGATTGATTGATTGAATATTAAGAGTCATTTTTTTGCCATCGCGGGCTAACAGACGATCAGTTAACCTAACCACTTTTTCCTAGGATTAACCAGTACTCGAGCACACCCCATCTCCGCAAGTAACTGATAAGTTTTCCACTTGAATCAGTGGCGAGAGACGAATGATAATGAAACACAATGTCGTATATCAATCATCACGGAGACTGTTGCCGGGCGGAGGATTCTAACTCACGACCCCTGGATTGATAGTCAGACGCGTAACCGACTGAGCTAATTGGGCCCGGCATAGAATATATGTGATCGACTCTTGGCATCAAGAAATTGCCATCACAAGTTCATTTACACAAATTTCTGTCCGTAATTAATGGCGCTCACAAATGCGTTGTAAGATATCGTACAAATACAATTGAAACATAGGGAACGCAGACATTATAACCAAATTCCAGTTCATACCCACCTAACAATTTTTAGGATGTAGTGACCGGTCTATCATTTCCTCCCGGATGAATAGTAATCCGTGTTGGTGCACGTGTGAAAAAGATTTCCCCATGAATAGTATATTGGAAATCTTGCTAAATACCACGCATAACGGTCTAGCCAATCATTGCACCCTCTGGCAAAATAAAATTCTTTATCTGCCTTAGTATTGCCCCACTCGGCAGCCCATTATGCTAGTGAATCCCCAATATCTGCATATCTGCAGTAAAATTGACAAAGCATTAAGTTATCTTATAAAATTAAAACCGTTAGGGCGGATATAATATTGAACTGCCAACGACGAACACTATATGGAAGGAAATGTTGGACAGCGAGCCCATAGGCTTATAGGCGCAGGGCAAGTGCTGTCTAATACTAAGCTCCGGGTATAGGACTCTTATCGTTATGATAATACAAATGGTTATTGACAGTGAGCCGTGCATACATATATTGCCGAAGAGAGAAAACCGGGCCAAACATATTCTCGCAATGAATTTTAACTGGATTTGTTTACCATACTGTCTTGTTTTGGAAACACGAATGTGTAATTTGACAATAAATATGCATCATTGGCCTTCAATGCGCTCTCCAGTTGGATGTGAGATGTAAACATTTATTCGCTAAACTTGAAGATATTATATATGCATATTGCCCGAAAAAGCTTTGCCTCACAAACTCTATAGCAAACATCTATTATGACGGAACATATATGTTTCAATCTATCGATGGTCACTGGCGCCCTATGCTCTGTTTGTACCCCTGAACGACATTTCTCTATCTTGAATAATACAGAAGGACCAGTATGCATTATTATGCATTTTTATTAAACCTCAGCCGCTATAACGATTGTAGATGATAAAACAGTTTTAAATCAGTTTAACATGAACAAGGCTAAAATATCTGACAGGCCTTACCTCATTCACATAATACTCATCATCAACATCTAAATGACGGGATAGAGGTTTTCAAATGTGAATAGTCGAAACGTCTATGTATATGTTTTATAAAAATACACATTATAGGGCATGCACGTAAGTGATAATAACGTTATATCTATTTATTTATCTTTCAACAAACAAGAACATGATGAAATATTATTCATATATTTCACATTCTTAACTCATTCATTACTTTATGATTTTAATTATCATATAATACATACATGCATAAGAATGGTTGACAATGGAAAGTTAATCGTTGGACACTTGAACAAAATTGACACCTACAATATCAACTGTAAAAGGGTCCCACCAATGAATACTAACTGTAAATATGTATCCAATACTTTGTTAGGTAGTCCTGACAAAGTGATGTATTTGCAAATTAAATAACTAATATTAACTTTTACATGCTTATTGTTTTTTTTCTGTTTAATTTTATTAAATGTTCTAATTTAAAAACAACATTTTATCTATTTAAAACTTTACACAGCTTGATCAGAGCTGACACTTAACCCACATGTAGTATTCATACTTCCTTATTATAACAGCTATATTTAGACGTATGTTTTATCTAATGTTTATGGATGAAGGTGAAATGTACTTTGTGTAAATGGGAAGATTAGATTATACGCATCATGACTCGACCCGTTAATATACATTTTTGGAAAATACAGATAGTATCAACGACGTATCAATTACGTGTCGTGTCTTCCTGGTTTGAATTGCGGTATAATATCAATTGGCCTAATATCCAGACGTAATAAAATATAAAATGATAAAGAACTAGAAGCAACGGGTATTGTTATGATAACGGTTACAGTGTATATTATGTAATACTCCAGTTTACTTTACTTAATTATATTGCTCTTGTTAAATGTTAGTGCTCTTGAGTAATATATCAAACTGAATATATTTAACTTTACCTGAATCAATGTTTGCATTTGTTACCAGATAAGTTTAATGTTTGTATGTATTGTATAAAAAACAGTAAAACACTATAATTTTGATGTTGAATAGCACTGAACGTGTATAAATAGAAGACGCTTCATATCGGTACGGTAATATATATTATTATGTACGATGAACTGTTGTGTGCTTTGTGTAAATGGGAAGGTTAGCCTACAATCAACCAATACAATACATATAAATACATATAAAATGATACTATAGATTTTCAAATTATATACAAACTTAAACATGTAGATAAACTAGCGTCAACAGACTGTATAAGGATTACCTATCCTGATACAATGAAATACTTAATTATCATTGGATATATGATATATACTGGGTTAATTGTGAAATTAGTTTTCGGGATAAGGTTGAACTGGCTTATTATATCTAATTTAGCCTCTTATTTCATATCCGTATGTTTCTTTCTTACTGTGTATTCGATATATAACGTATCGGGTGCATATTGCCATTCGTTTAATTCATATTGGTTGGAATCAAGTTTTGTTTAATGAATTTTGGTGTTACACATTTATTTTATGACATTGTTTCTAGTGTTAGTGATATTCCATATTACCATTAATGGACAGAAGATAGAAAGTCCTCACGTTGATGTCGATACTAGCAGGATAATATGTGGCTATGTATATGTATAAAAAATGTAATATCTGTCATTATATAGATAAATATATTGTTTGCGTTTTAAAAACTATCAATATTTAGTTGAATTATAGCTTATATGAATACATTGATATTTTAAGGTATTATTATAATACTAAGTAACGGTTACATAATGGCATTTTTAGAAGCATTCCTATGTAAATGTATAATCTACATTGTATAAGCAATGTCTTATTTTACTCTTTACAGCGCGCTAGAGAGAGAAAGAGAGATAGGGTGGGAGAGAGAGAGAGAAAGAGGCCGGCAATATTTTGATCGATATTGATATACATGTTGTCAAGCTGTAACTCTTTTTATATTGGACATAACGTAATAATGTGCGTATCTAAATACGAGTAGATTTATGAACATTGGAAGAAATAGATCACCAAACAGCGTTATTAGATCAACGGATACGTAATTGTTTACTCGAATGTACACAAAATTATAACGAGATGATCGCGATAACTGTGCATGTCTAAACTTCGTTTTTTGTGTAATGTTACGGGGATCTACATTGCCACACTTTCTTAATATATACTTAGTTGCATACATAACAAACGCTACCGTACCGATAGTCTTATATTACATGTATCGGTGAATGGATATGTACAATGCTAAATTTTATTCTGTGTAAACACTGAATCAAATAATTACAACGTCCAAAGTTAATTCATAAGGATATGTGAATTGCATATGTTGGTTAAGTGATATTAAAACACACTGATAGGCTAGTACATTTTTATTTTGAATAAAATTGATTTAATTTAAAAAAGGCACAGACCTGTGTTTACAATATAGTCAAAGGGAAACAAGTCAGATATATATATAATGTATACTTAACACATATAAAATAGTATTTAAACAAAAAGTGATGGCTATATTGGTATTTGTTGTTTGGACATTATTGCACGCTGCAAATGGTAAGTACACACTCTTTGCATATGTTTATCTATAATCAAATTTGATAGCACGAAATGCTTCTTGTCGTCCAGTATATTACCAATGCTATTGACAATGACGATTAATAAAGTATATATGTTAACCTAGTAACAGTTGCATTATTCCATATTACATAATATTTCTAACTGTTCCCGTGAAGATAGGAAATGCTGTTTAGAAAGCATATACTACAAGAATTATCATCTGATCCATAACATAAACAAAACACATGTCATAGGTTTGATCTGAAACTGCAAGCAACAATAAATAGTGAAATGTTACTTGCCGTGAACCACGTATAACTGTGAAAACGAATACAGAATACGGTGTCAAACAGTCATAATTTCAACAATATTTTTGTTGTTTGTGTATTGTATTATCAATCATTTATATTTTCGTTTGCATAATATAGTGAGTGCATGTCAAAATTGTTATTTACTTCAAGGCATTGTACTACCAATGAAAGAAGGTTCTTCCGTGGGTAGTCGCATAATGGCGGTTGTAAAAAATCCTTGTTTCCATTTCTTAAAAAAATGTACTTTCCTTATTATAATGCTCATTTTATTATTTGAATGGCATCATTGATTTATTTAATCATTTTGAAAGCATTGCCCTGTTTGAATTGCGAATTGCGAATTTAGAAAAACAATTGATGCTTTGAAATTGGGGTATGAATACATGTATTCGAAAGTCTAGTTTCACTTTGTAAATAGTGTTCACATTTAGCAGAAAAAATATCATATATGACACATGACCCCTACCTTTCTCATCATAGTTTGGTAGTGCAGAGGTTGACAAATAATAAAATGTAAGATTTGGGTCTCTCGGTGAATGACAGGCCATCAAACTGTTATATTAAGTTACTATAGAATAGAGAACAAAATCAATGGTGGGGTTACTCCTAAAAGAAAATTCTGGTTCGTGAATAATTATGTACGTAGATATCATTAATAGTGTATCATTAATTCAATTGCTTGTTGGTACTCCATACTATAAACATAATACAATGCTACTAACCGAGTACTTATAATGAGATACACTGTGTTCGAATGTCAGGACCAATAATATTAGCTAGATTATAAACTCTTGCCTCGCTCTATTGACATTTTGATATACAAGTGATATATTGTCGGTATTTGTATCTCCTATAAAGGTTATAGATGGTATGGTGTGCACGGTATTGCCAGGGCAGACATTTAATAAAGATTAAACTGTGTTAATCGTGAACGTGTATTGAAAGCCATATCCACGTTCACTGTCCGCGCTCACGATCAATTGGAATGTTACGTTGGCGTGTTCAGGACTGCAAATATGGCTCAATTGTATATCACAATTTGTAATAGAAAATATCGCTTTATCAGCTACATACATGTGCAATTCAACAATTTAATTAAAAAACAATAACATGCCAAACGTTAAAGAACAACTGTAAATAACAAATAGTCGAATCATTACTATTTATATATTTTGATAATTCTACTGTTTCAATTTAGTTAATTAATATAATTTACTCATGTATTAAAAATCTCACAGTATACACAGTTATTCATCATACATTATTATAATGTAAACTATATGATAACTATGACAATCACAACACGTTACTTCCTATCGACAATGCAAGCCACGTTTACAAAACTGAAGTAGGAACCGCATTAAACGAAATGTATTATCTCAAAACTTATATACATTATGATTCAACGTGCAAAATACCTTAATTCGTGTAATTATAGCTTTGAGGCAACCCTTACTGTAATAAAAAACCTTAAAGTTACAATTGTTATACTATAGCCCTTAGTGTAACAAAACCATATATTTGACATTTGATTATAAAACGGCTTCAATTATGTAACTTTTATTTTCAACTAGAAATTTATTTATCCCTGCAATGAATGGGGACATATGGTGTTACCCATGTCCGTCCATCTATTCTCTTCCGTAACGCTTCCAATATCCTTCTCTATCGAAGTTACACACAAACTTCTATCGAAATGATGTAAAATATAAAAGTATAAATGCTGGTGGATTATTTTGTAAAATTGCTGTTTATATTATATCAAGAGCATTGATACGATGGGCATTCAATAAATTCTGTCACTAATGACCTTCCGTAGAAACAATGTTGCGTAAGAACATGAAAAACTCGTGCACTTGTTTGGAGATCTTTATTCAATACACCTGCAAGTTCTCAATTTATTCTGATTATAATTGACCAGGATATTAATTTTTGAATTAAACACACTCATGTACAGTCACTATGTTTCAATGTCATAATGAAACCTGAAAAAAAAATGGAAAAAAGAACTAACCTTAAAGTCCGATTTTTTTGCAATTATGATATCTCTACCGTAACATTAAGAACAGTTTTGCGTTGGGTTAAGAAATTGAAGGGGGGGGGGGGGGGGGGGGGGGGAGGAGGATAGCCTGCAAGATTGATTGATTGATTTAATATTTAGCGGCATTTTATGCCATCGAGGACTAACAGACGATCAGTTAACCTAAATACTGTTTTCTGGGATTAACCAGTACTCGAGCACATCCCATCTTCGCAAGTAACTGATAACTTTCCCATTTGAATCAGTGGTGAGAGACGAATGATAATGAGACACAATGTCGTATATCAATCATCACAGAGACTGTTGCAGGGTAGCCTGCAAGAAGAGGTAGGACTGTTGTTGCAGTAACAAAGAAAAACATTGGTGCTGTTAGATCTATGATAAATGAAAATGGACTGCATACTGTTTCTTTAAAGTCTAAGCATTTGAGGAGGCACCGTACATCATATTCTGACAAAATGTTTGAAATTAAATAAGCTAGATGTATCCCTCACTTGCTGACGCCTAACCAAAAGGCAAATCGTTTATATTGTGCTAAAATACTTCTAAAAAATATAAAGATTGTAATCCTTAGACAATTTCTGCCTTGCTTACTGGGGATGAAATGTGTTTTTTTTATTTGATCCCCAATGGCGAATCAATAACAAACAATGGCTTGGTAAAAATCAGGCAAGGCCGGTCTTAGCAAAGAGGACAAAAAGCGAGAAGTGGATTTTTCTTCAATTTCCTTTTAGCCTACGCAGTTAAAATCATACTAAGGTCATATTTAAGACAGTTTGTATCATTTTTTTCAAAATGACAGTCAAGTCTTCGCTGTACAGGCACTTGTCTTTAGTTTATTGTTAGTGTTTTTCATATTTACCATACTTTGCGAGTGTCCTTCTCGGTTATTTGTCTGATTTTGTAAAAATAGAATATGTTTAATTACTTCACCCAAAGCCAAAAGGCGATTTGCTTCTGCTTTCCAGCGTCTTTTCTGACATTTATAAATTTCCGCATTTCTCGTGATGGCATTCGGTTGCTATGACGTTGACGGCTTATCAATTGGCCTCGGTACTGATCCCGAGGTCCCAATACAGGGGCGTGATTTTAAACATAGTTTGTTAAAAACGTTTTGTTACATTTTATACGAAACAATATTTAAAAAATGGGGTGTTTGTTGCTCAGACTGGTACCCATATACAATTGTTTTCGAGACGTTAAATTTATACGCCCCGATATGTTAGATACTGCCTCAGAGTACAAGCGCACTTATATAAAGACCTAGTCATATAACCGCAAGCATATATTTACACTATTTATAGAATAGTGGAGTTAAAATGTATCTATTTGGCTTTTGTACAGATATATGGTGTATGTTTTTCTCTCATATGATCCACAGCGAATCGCAAATTTACTTGAAACCATGTTTATCTTGCTCCAGTGTTATGCATTGTCTAGTCCGATACTACAAGTAGAAGCTACGATGACGAATCGTGATAGTGCAATGGCGATTCTTGAATGTGCAATAGATTTGTAGTGAAATTAATGTCAGCGTGAGCAGTAGACCTATGTAAATAAGTTATAAATTTACCATATGCTGCACATGACACAAATATTTAGCTAGTATATATGCATCCATTGTCTCCCTTTGATTTAATGTAGACACAGTGGTAAATCAACTCCAGACAAATTTTATCAGTTTTAAACTTAACGCAGTATATTTGTTTTGTTATAGCATTTTACGTATACATTATAATCGTACTTCCTAATGTGTATTTAAATCGACTAACGTCATATATTTGCGGATTCAATTTTACTGGGGCAAATAATAGATAAACTATCAGTACGGTTAAGTATAATCCTTACGCATATTATACGTTGGTGCTCATTACATGAATAAAACAGACAACATAAAATCAACAAATATAATTCAGTTTAATTTATTTTACTCCATTTGTGAAGCAAGTTCTGCCAAAATAAGACAAATCACGCTCGAAGTATTAAAATATAGTCCATAAGATAAATATAGTAATCGCTATATTGGTTCTACTCTTAATTTTACGATTGACTGAATCCGCGAATCGGAAATTTACTTGAAATCATTTTCATCGTGCTCCGTTACAGTGTTATCATGCATTGTCTAGTCTGATGCTACAAGCAGAAGCTACGAAGACGATTCGTGATAGTGCAATGGCGATGCTCGAATGTGTGATGGATTTATGAACTGACCATATGCTGCTACAGATTGGTAAATTGTCGAAACAATGACTGCCGACAACATAAATGCATCCATTATATATTTTCACACTTTTGCACATGACACAAATATTCAGCTTGTATGCGTGCATCCTCTCCCTTTGATATTAATGAGACACAGTGGTAAATCAACTCCATACACATTCTAACATTTTTTAACTTTAACGCAGTATATTTATTTTGTTATAGCATTTTACGTATACATGATAATCATACTACCTAATGTGTATTTAAATCGACTAACGTCATATATTTTGCGGATCCAATTTTAATGTTGCAAATAATAGATAAACGATCGGTACGGCAAAGTATAATCCGTACGCATATTATTCGGTATAATGGTTCTACTTTTAATTTTACGATTAACGGAATTTTCATTTTTAAACACCATTATTCATTTTATAGCATTTGGAAGAAGTTATATTGAGTAATTTAAAACATATTGTGTAATTTAAAACATATACAGCCCGTATGGTCCGGATAAGAATAGAATCACTGCTAGAGAGGGGTAGGAATCCTCCGAATTGGTGCATGTTCATTTTATCATTTTTTGTCATGTTCACTATTGTGATTTAATTATCAACCCCTGTGTGGTTCAAGGGAGCCATATGAGTGATGGCAATAAAAAGGTCACTGTGGCTCATGCATGTCGTAGGAAGCGACAATTTGAGTAATACGATAAAATTTACTGAAACTCTGGTTCTGCAGGTATCAAGGTTTTAGGTTCATTCTGCATATTCATTTCTTGATGTATTTGTTTAATGGTCGAATAGCCTATAATGTGTTGGTACGCCGTAAAACCCTATTCATTCATTCATTAAAACATAATGAAAGATAAACGTGTTTAGGCGGGGTGCATTTGTCACAACTTTATGTTTAATTTTCTGTGTTTGTATCATAATGCATTCATGTCACGTAAATAAATCAAAACATCAATAGAATGTTATACATACTTCTAATCAAGGTGGTTAATACATTGTTTACGTCTGGAAATTGGGTCACCTGATATGTCATGTAAAACGCACCAGGACGAAACGACAGGTATATTAAGGGGTCAATTCCAAAAGGAATATGTAAGGTTCACTAAAAATGCCAAATTATATCATTTGCAGTTACAAAAGTAATTGTGATACATATCCACTTAATCCACTACCATTGTGTTTACGGTTTGCCAATATTAAAACTATTTACATTTTTCAACCGGGAAGATATATTTCATTAAACGAGAACACGCTATGATTTACATATCGGATAATACGTCTTTATATTTAAATCTTTAATATGACGTTTAAATTTATATTTAATATACTATATTACCTTTTTCTTATAAAATTCACGTAAAAAACGGTTACAAGTTTAAAATCAAATCATTTAATCAAGTATATGATGTCAGTTGTACCATTATGCTTTTAAGAGTTATATGTGATTTGACAGTAAATTAGATTTATATCAAAGTTATAAAACAGGCAACTCCTTTTTGTATTTAATAACACTATCTATTTAATATTAATTATGAATATGTTTTTATCATATGTAGTAACAGGGCAATAACGGGCTTACGGATCAATATCAAAGGGCCTATATTTTAACTATTTTTAGAATAAAATAAATATGTTTATAATTATATTTCCGTTTGTTTGTATAATGCTCATTTACTGATAGCTCGCTACCAAGTGAAATGCAGTTAAAATAGAAGCATAAACATAGAGTTGCACAAATATGCCATTTTAAACAACACATGCATTTTAAACCATGAGAATAGGCGTCTTTATTGTTATCAATTGTCTGTAACTGTGAGTTAAAGTGAAACAAGTAGTTTAATTGTACAGTGACAAAATTAGAAACATAGAATGTAAACGGTGCATGTGAAACATCCATTTAATTATGTTTATCCACTGGGACAGATGCACATTTACAGTAGATCAAACGAGTATTTAACAAGTGATTTAGGAAAATAGTTTTCGAATAAATCTACTTATTATATCTACATTGTATTCATATACTGTGTATACGATAATAACGTATCGATAACACAGTAATACTAGGACTTTGTATTTGTTAATTAGCGTGTTTGGTTCAGGTTGATTGTAATGGAGTTTACCTTTGACGTATAAGTTTAAGTAGTACAAGTCTTATTACGACACATAAGATTATCATACGATTGTCGTGTGAGAACCATGATTATCCAAGCCCTCATATGAGAATAATAAAAAGCTGTCGTATGTGATTATTTAGATGTGAACGACTCTCATATAAAAATCAGATCTGGATTCATATGAGTAGAATGATAATAATTCTTAGATTATTTCATATGGGAAGTATATGTATATAGTTCATATGATAATCATATGTCTCCTATTACATGTACCTGTGTATTTGTGTATGTCGTACCCTCTTAATAGGGTTACATTGTGTTTGTTTCAGGAGCTTATGGATAAGAGATCGATATGTGGTGATATAGAAATATTCGAACACACGATAAAAATGCTATTTTATTTTATTATATAAAGTAAAGTTTCATGGGGTTCTTGTCATACCGTGGCTTAAGATAAAATTGAATTTGAAATATCTTTAGTTAAACATTAAATATATTAACTATAGTCATGTTCACGAAGAGAATCTTTGATATTGATTGTTTATTTATACCAAATATTACAATGCTAAACATAATGATACATCATTACAACGGAACATACATGATGAGACGTTTGTAGTACAATTACCCTTTATTGTTTGTTATTGGTTACACACCCATCATATACTAATGTTTTTAAAGTAAATACAGTGTACCATAATGGTCTGTAAAATATATATTGGATGTTATTAGTAAGGCCAACTGAACGACAATTCTAGTGTTTTTAATATCGTTGTTTTAAACAACAAATAAATATGATTTGATGCAAGAGATATTTGATTAAGAATGTAAAAAGAATGTGATGATATGGTATAAACATATCATAACAGCAGGGTAATCCTTCACTGAGCGTCATGTACTTGCAATATTATTTAATGCAGAAATATCTGCTACAATGATCTGTCCTAACCACAGAAAACAAACAAGAAATATGATATTAGGCTCAATAAATATGCTTATGGAGGAAACTGGGACATTATCAAACACGTCTCCTTGCACTGGTATTGTATATTATTTTGACCCTTCTGTGAAATGACCCTGGGATCAAAGTACTACATAGCTACAATTACTTGGAGCCCGGGGTCATTTTACCGCTATAGTAAAATGACCCCCCTATAGTCAACTTTCGACAAGAAATAAATAAGAGACATGATTGATGCAACAAGAAATACCGACATCTCATTCTGTTGATGTTACATAGAATATATTAATTTTATATAAACAGTATGTATTTTGGAAGTGTAGTGTTATCGTTCATGCGACGTTATTTGTAGCAATACTTCAGCATGTCAATCAAAACTTTAGATTGCCATTCTATTTGTTTCTTATTAAATCACACACAGTTCCTTATAAACACTGCATTTCCAATTTAAAGACATAGTCTGCTCATGAAGACGAAACAAAAAAAGGAAATTTTTAAAGTATTAACTGTATAATGTAGAGGATAATGAACTATTATAATTATGATTAATCATTTGAATTCATATTCGAAATATATACATACTGTGTATTAATTAACAATTATTATATTGATGTATATAAGCAAATAAAAGGATCGAAAAAATAATAAAGCAGTAATTATAAACTTAGACGTGCATATTGAGCTGACTGTTCACATATAATCATTTCTAATGGAATAAGTAATTAACAATCAAACACACATGCATAGTTTATACCAATGCTTAACTCGATTGCGAAGATTACTAATAGTTTATATGATCAGTTCTCGCTTTTTGGGAGACAATCTGGCCGAGATTTGGATTAAAACCCTCAGCTTCTAGCGCGAGTGTCCAACAATCTATCCACCACCACAATAACGCCCGTATAAATCTTTACTGAACGTGCAGCTGTAAATTAACATACATTTTCGTATCGCCAGTTTGTTGTTGACCTGAAAAAAAAACCACAAGTCATATAATGTCAAAAATATATTTTAGAAAGTCACCATGTGTTTGGCTGTAAAACAGTGTGTATGGATATTACCATGTTAACTTATTTTAGCATATATGAATTGTACCTTTTTTCAATTTCCTTTCATGTCCTTTTTCTCTTTCATTGAATTCTGCATTTGTATCGTAGTATATCCAATAGAAGAATATGCGAACTAGTAACTCAATGTTTGATAAATCTTGTGTCTTTGGTGATATATACAGACCCTAAACCGCTCAAGTACCCCATAATTGCACTCCGTTTGCGCTCAGTTTGCACTCCGTTCGCGCTCCGTTCGCGCTTAGTTCGCGCTCCGTTCGCGCTCCGTTTGCGTGCACTCGATTAAACGCGGTTAATTTAATGCACTCACAAACGCAAGTATTCGCTCACGAGCGCTGTATAGCTAAGTGCTGTATTTAATACTCCTCTTAGCGTTCGCTTCGTTCAGCGTTCACTCAACGTTCAGTTCGCTCAGTTCGGTTTCCGGCCCATAGCCAATCGCAACATCTCAACTCTTTAAACTGATTCTATATTGACTTTTTAATTTAATCTGTTCCAATGGAGCAATTAAATGTATCCATGGGATTTTAGTCAAGGTAAATTAATTCATAATCCGATTGTTTGTCTACAGATTATGTCACCCGCTGGGCGATAGGTTGAACAAGTATCGACAGTAGGCATGTTAAACGGAAGTGTCTATGTTTTGATATGTGATCAGTGGTCTTGGTGATCAAAGAATATCGCACGTTATACCGGCTTCTGTTATCCAGACACCGACGTTTGTTTGCGTCAGTATCTTCTTTGATATACCGTAAGCTGTTTGTTACAGGAAATCAATAAAGTTTGTCCACAAAATTTACATATACATCAACATAAACTAAATAAATTGTTATTTATAATTAAATTTAATTAATAATTCCATACTGTTGATACCTCATTGGCCTTATGATAATCCATAAATCTGCTCAGTGTAAGCAGTGACTTAACAACATGTGGATATATCACTGGTTTTGTTAATGTTCAAACTAAAATAAGCTTTATAATCAATAATATGTACTGTATGGGTGATGAAAAATTTATTATAAACTGTGCGATGCAATTCGACATTATAATCAATGATTTTTGAAAAATAATAATCTTGTAGTGTTTTTTCTCGATTTGGGTCCAAATGTGGCTTCACTAAACTTAAAAAAAGATATTCTGATATTTTAAGTTTTTTATAATCATTTTCGTTATCATTATGTATATAAATATACTTGCAATAAACTTTTTTCATTGGGTTTCTCAAATTATTGTTTTACTGATAGTATGCTTTATGTTAATATATTATTTAAAATGACAAACTATATTTAACTTGTTTGAAACTACACCCACTGTGCTATACCACTAATTATATGACACGCAGCAACACAACCGTGGTGTTAATTACGTTATGTCACATGCCAGTGAGAGCCGTGTCAATTAGGTTATATGCTAAAGCGGTGACTTATCGGTCTATTGACCACGCAAGATATGTATGATTTCATTTTGATTGTAATTCGTGCCAGATGGATGAATTTTAATTGAGCCAACATTATGTGATTGAAAAGAAAAAAATAAGAAAGAAAAACTGCCAGCCAATTAACAACAAATAAAAAAATTATTTAAGATATTGGTTATTCGAAGTTTCAGAACGCTTTAGTATGTAAATATTATGATGTTAATATCATTAAATTAACGAACCGAAAACCCCACGCCAGCTCTTAGTGAATGGTAGAAAGTGTGACATACACGTATAAAGGGATGTGTATTCAGGGCTGTCATTTTACCACAGCTGCCATAGCGATTTCGTATAAAAACAGATCAGAATTGTTAATTTACAAAATAAAACAATCCTACAATTTTAAAACTAATAAAAATTAAAGACATGTGTTTAAATAATTCCTTGTAAAAATGTAGTATTTTATTTGTATTATTTTTTACTTTCATTATTTGTTTTATTTTTTTTGAAATATTATTATCATTGGAGCTATTATTATAATATACATATTGACTTATTGATTTGTTTACAGCTTTTATATTGGATACGTGCGTATGTGCATCTAGTCAGTCGTTCACAATTAATATAACAATTAAATTACTATAATGAAGGCAGAGTTGCATGGCAATCATCAAAACAGATACGCATGATGAGAACCACATGTGTGTCAATAAATAGTTAATTAGTGATTTATCGGTCCATTGATCACAACGAACCCTGCCGGTGTGTAATTTTCATTTTGATTATAATTTGTGCAAGATGAATGAATCTTTATTTAACCCGCGGCATGTGATTGGATAAGAAATATATAGTCAAAATCAATACTTAAATATGCAGATTTTTTATAATTTTATTATTATCATCATTATTAGTAATATCTATTGTATATTTTATTATTATTTATTACTATTATTACTAATATTATTGTTATTATTGCTATATTACTTTATTATTATATTATCATATTATTATTATCTGAGTATTTTTTCTTCTTTATTATTATTATTATTATTATTATTATTATTATTGTTGTCATTTCTTACTTGTTGCCCCTTTCACAACATTTATAGTGGCTTAATTGTTACGTGCTTACGTGCACGTGATCAGGCGTATCGATTTTGTAGGAAAGCGGGAAAACAATATATTTACTATTTTATAGGCAGTGAATACATGTTCGTTTTTGTTTATTTAAACCTTCCTCATGATCAAAAGCTGTTCTTTAGTCAATATAAAATCACAACCTCAAAAAGGTCACCTAGAAATTTACGTTTGCTAGGTTTTATTTCCTATGTCTAATGTGTTATTTCGGTCTGTCTTGTTAATTTGGCATACATACATTTATTTTACATTAATTTAATTTAGCTTGATTGTCAAGTAAGCTCGGAGCTTATGCATATCTTTCTCCAGTGCATTCCCTTATTAGATCTGGTACTGAATTGTGTTTCGAGAGGTCGGGTAAAGCCTGGGTCAAACTCGCGACCTATGCCGTCTGAAGCCAGCACCCTATCCGCTGTACTACTGACCCATTTTATATTTTAGAATACAATTAATTTATTATTATTATTTTAATGAGATGTGCACGAGTATAATGTTTACACTTTAATTGCAATATAACAGTTTACGTAGATTTGTTTACAACTAAGCACAAACTCAGTGTAACTATGTTTGGGGAAAATGTAAAACTAAAGTCCAAATTAAATTGAAAATTGGTAATTTTTATTTTGCCGAAATACCCAAAATAGAATCATAATCATATAATTTTACGCATATCTATGTTTTGTTTGATTCACGCATGCTTTGATATTTTTGTATTTGGAGCAGTATACGCTTAAATCGAAATAAAGTACATGTTTTGTATGTTCTATAACTAATTTATATCGAAATAACACGGCAATTTAGCCTTGAAACCTTAGATAACCAATGATGTGTCGTCTATTGTATAATAGGTGTTTTAAACATTATTGTATTGATCAGCTAAATATTGATATTTATGTTATAATTGATAAATTGTTGACCAAAATAAGTTTTATCATGCGTTTTACAGTAAAACATTTATATTAACTACATGGTTTATATTCATTTGAAAGAAAATTTATTTTTATCTCGATTTTAAGTATCGACTTCACGATCAAATAATAAAAAAAGAGTATATCCGAATGAACGAGTGCACTCAGTAGCGCACGAAAAGTTCTGTTATCAGTTTTCTTACTGTGTCTAGCGTATACAGCGCTTCTGAGTGCACTCAGCGTATCTGAGTGCATTCAGCGTGTCTGAGTGCACTCGATCTATTTCATGCGTTCAGGAGTGCGTTTATTATTCAAAATCCAGCGTTTGCTTACGGTCCATGTCCGCTCCGTCTGCGCTCAATCTGCGCTCCGTTCGCGCTCCGTCTGCGCTACGCTCGCGCTCCGCTTACGCTCTGAGTGCACTCCGTTTGCGTGCAATTGGGGTACTTGAGCGGTTTAGGGTCTGTATTACGAGAAAAAGATACATACTTTCCTAGTTTCGATGGTAATTCAGAGAATTGTCAGCAGCACGGCTACCGAAGTCAATCGGTAGAATATTAATTATGTCGGCGAATGTTCTCGGGTTCGGTAACCGGTCTTGATGCATTTTATAGTCGTCCTGTAACATGAACAAAATATTTAAACGAACGTGTTAATGAAAATTAATGCAAAATAAACTGAAAGATAACGCTGGCACTGAGTAACTGACCTCTAGCACAGACGACTGAATAAAACGTTTGTTTTGGCAATATTAAAATCTTAATTCAATTTATTATCCAATATACGGATATATCTATAACAGGAGATTGATAAGTTTACTAAAACGTTATTATCTCCCTTAATGAAATAAAATACATATAAATTCACTCTATTTTCATGATCCAGCTGGTTTCTAAATCTGTCTTTTATATAACATGTGAGTATTTATGAATCTTTAATTGAATACACCTCATATAGAGCTATCAGTTCATGTTTGTAAATTGTCCGTCCAGTACAGATGTGTTGCATGTAAATTCATAGTATATAAGTCATTGTTGACACCAAATTTATTGGTTTGGCAGAGGGCTTGATATTGATATTGTTTGCATTGTAGCTAGGCCCGCTCGCCGTAGTCTGGTATGTACATTTATGTCTGGTTATTCACAAATTGTGATATCCATATATTTATACAGTAAATTAAGCCCCATCTCAGCGTCAAACCGTTAGACCCAGGGTCTTAAAATTCACAATTTTAGAAAGGACCAATAGATGGCAATAATCATGCTCCCAGTGTGTTTCTAAGTGCATCTTATAATAAGAGAATTTTGAATATTTGACTGTATTGGCCCTGCCTCTAAGACCTCATGAGAAATATACATAAATATTAACGGTTATTTAAGCATTCACATAAATCTATTCAAGTTATAAGAAATAACGTTTTTTTTTTGTCATTTCTCTTATTCAGATTTAGTCGAGTAGACCCCCAAGTGCCAAACCGTAAGACCAAGGGGCATGAAATTCACTTTTTTTTATAAAGTACCCATAGTCGTCAATAATTATGTTCACAATTTGCCTTTGAGTTTTTCCTATAATAAGATTTTGAAAGTTTACCTTGAATTGACTGTTTTGGCCATTTCCAAAATATCTCATGGGGATGGGGACCATAAAATTCACATAGGTATAACCGTCATGCCAGCAACAACAAATCACATCAAAAACATTCACATAAGTGTATATAGTTATAAATTTTTTATTTTTTTTTTGTCATTTTCTCTTATATAGATAGAGTAAAGTAGATCCCTTAGGGCCAGACCGTGCAACTGAGGGGCATGAGATTTACAAAATCAATTTATAAATGAGCCATAGGCATCAATAATAATGCTCACAATTTGTTCCTGGGTGCTTCCTACAATAATAAGATTATTTTTTTAGGCCCCTCCCCAGGGCCAAACCGCGAGACCAAGGGACATAAAATTAACAGTTTTGATAAAGCAGCCATATGCGACGATAATTCTACTCTTTCCAGTGCTTCCTGTACTAAGACGTACATTTTTAAAGTTAACCTTGTATTTATACGTTTTGCCCCCACCCCCCTCTACCAAGGCCTCAGGGGGTTGAGACCATGCAATTCACAATTATGGTCCACCCTTAGGTACCAAATTGGCATACAACATTTCATGCAATTGAGCTAAAGCTTTTTTGAGAAGTCGAAAATATGAATTGTTTACGGACGAGCTTATTTTTTAGGCCCAACCCCAAGGGCCAAGCTGTGAGTCTCAGGGACATGAAATTCACATTTTCTATAAAAGGCACATATATGTCCATAATCATCTTCAACATTTGTTTCCCATTGCTTTCTATAGTAGGAGAAAGATTTTCAAAGTTTACCTTTAAATTTATTTTTGGCCCCACCCACAAGACCCAAGGGGAGTGAGGACCATGCAATTCAGAATATTGATTCACTCTTAGGTTCTAAAGCTGCATACAACATTTCATTACAATTAAGCTTAAAGGTTTTTGAGAAGAGGTCGAAAATGTCAATCATTTACGGATGCAGGACGACGGATGAAAGGCGGTCGCATAAGATCTCTTGAGACAATGAGACATTCACATTAAGCGCCATTTGCAGTATGTGTATGAGCAAACAGCGAGCTAAGAAAGCAGTTGGGAAGGACATGTATACAAAACACACATGAATTCTGAGCACATGGCACATACCAATCAAAATAATTTCATAAAGTTCTGCTTTTAATCATTATTATATATACACAACAACGTTACTCAAAGATAAACTAACATTTTCTGCAATGAAATGCAAATGTGTATAGTTATTTAAATAGGTATGTGTTGAACGCAACCATGTCGGTATGCACAACTGTAACACTTCGAAACAACAAATCTGTAATATATTATTGAACAGAAACAATCAATCTCATTTAAATCAGATCAACTTTAGCGTCAATACTCTATGCACACGCAAAGGAGGTTATTTCAGGATATTAATTGTCATAACAATTCAGTCATCAGATTAATTGTTACGATTGCAGTTCGTTTACAACCTTTTTACAAGATGTTTTGAGCAAGTTTAATAAGCTTTAAACCGAAACAACTGGATTCACTTATAGTAATCGTCCTATGTTGTATTAATAAAACATGTCCGCGATTGCTTCAATTGTTGAAAGTCACTTACGTTTCACGTGGGCGCAGCCATGATGTTTTCGTCGTAAAAATATAAACATGGGATAATTGTACATTATGTAGCTAAATATGAAAAAAAAAATTCTTCAGTAAAATAGACTTCTACTTTCACTTTCAAAATCGAAAATTTCAATCTGAGGTGACCCTCTATGCGTTTTCGCCAGATCTGTTGTGCGTAGAGTAACAATTAAAACAAAAAAAATGACATTTTGTCTTTCGGTCAGGAAAAGGTTAAAGCATCATTTTCATTCAAACACAGACTCCTCATATAGTTGCATGTGCAGTACGCACGAGCACATGACCAGTAAACGGATGACCATTGCACTCTACGTCGGGCTAAGTAAGTTGTTTGGAAGGACATGTATTTATGAAACACACACAAATGGCATATAACAATAGCAACAACTTGTTAATTTTCGTCTGTTAACCATTATTATGCAAAAAAACTAAACAGATATAAACTTACATTTTCTGCAGCAAAATGCCAATGTTGATGCGGTTATTTAAACAGGTAATCCCGTGTATGGGTTCAATTCAACAATGAACAACACTTCCATGAATATAGCTTTATATGATATGAATATGAATATGATGAATAAAGTAATATAAAAAAAGAAATATAAAAAATGATAATTCTTAAATGACAATAATACTATGAATACTAACTCATATATAACAAGTGTGAAAATGTACTAGTGAGCATTATTTTGAAACGTTATTATGTACCTGTATCATGAGATCGTCTTTTTCAGGTTGTGATGACAACATGAAACTACTTTACAGTCCTGAACATGGCATCGCCACATTCTCGTTCAGCGTACCTCCGATCAATGCAGGCGTATACGTCTTTACACGCCTGTATAAAAATACCACAAGTGTAACATTGGTAGAGATGCATACTGATAAGATTGACGAAAAAGTACATTCCATAACATTTATCGGAGATGTAAGTACCGGGAATATATCTTTGACCTATTTATGTGTCGACGTGCCGTAAAACACCATTCATTCATTCATTCATTGTTATATACAAACGTAAATAAGAGCGAAGCTGGTGTTTACAAGTTAATCAAGTTTGGTGGAACGGGGGACTTTACACCACAATGTGTCTCATTAGTCATACTCGGTAAGTAAATTATTTGTTTTGTTTGAAATTGTTTTAAGCAGCATAATCGCAATTTGGTGCCTGTAACGGCTCTATTACTGAAATGAAAATATTTTCAGCATTTAATTGTTTGGTAAACACATATACATCAATGGAATACATTAGAACACAACATACATCGAATCAATGACTTGGTATGTCTCTCTTAAGAATTACCTCATTTACATGACGGTAACACTATTTTTATGCCCAAAATGTTAGAGCTGTGTAAATGTCAACTTTCTTTGCACATATAAAAACATTGGAACATTTTCATATTTTTTGCCAAGTCTGGATGACATGGATGTGTAGTGTAATATACTGTAACAAATGGGCAGAATCGCCAAAAATGAAGGGGTGTCATTTAACTTTCGAAATTGTGAAAATGCAACCTGTCCAACCCCATGTCTGTCTGCATACTTGGACTATCCACGGAGGCAAGGCACTTTTAGTACCAAACTTGATTAATGTGTTAGAAGTTTAGGAACCTGATTAAGATTTACTTTCTGTTTCAAAATGTGTCATTTTCTAAGGGAAATACTAAACTTGAAACCTGTAAATGGCACAGTAACTTTATTTTTGTTAAAAAAAATGATTCTGAGTAAAAAAGAGACACTTCCACACATGCAAAACGAAATATGAAGCTGAAACGCATAAACAAATAGGGCAATGAGACTGAACGGTTGAAAAACTGTCATGGAAATGTTGGAATCAGAATTAACTCAATTCAATGGAGGAACACAAAGTGAAATCATTTATTTAACTTAAATAGAAATTAACTTGTGTGTAAATAAGCTTTGCTGAATCCCATGATAAGACTTGATTGTAGCCACCTCTCTCTATATCATGACTCAAACAAATAGAACACTTGGAATTCACAGAGAGAGAGAGAGAGAGTCAGTGATGCTAGAAGCTCTGAAACTTACTTAAAGTAACGAAATATTGACCGATTTTACTTACACGGTCTCACTACGTACTATCTTGGGTACTGAGACACGTTGGCACATGTATAATTATTCTTTCTTGATAGACCGTAAAGAGTATTACACATTTGATGTCCCCAAAATATGGTTTTACAGGTACGTTTACAGTACAGTGATAATCCTTTGCTGAAAGATGTAGCTACTGATAAACTTTATCGATTTGGCGTACAGCAGGCCAATACCAAATTTAGGATGGCACCATATCACTTTCTTTAATAACTATTTGAATCAATGTTTGAATTTGATAAGGGTAGTTCAAATTAAAGTTGATAAAAGTATTGATCCTTTCATATTATTAGTTATGTCTTATTTTGTTAAACTATAATAATAAACCGAAAAAGAAAACAAATTGTATCTTTCTTTAATTCTCAAGACAAGTTTAACAAAAAAGTACTGCGGTAGTGTTTGAATAATTGGTTTAATAGTTAGTGCCATTGTTGTGCCATCAATGACTTACAGATGATAAGTTAACTTAACCACTAGTTTCACAGAACCTGAAAGGTTAATCAGTACACCAATCCCGGCAAGTAACTGATAACGTTTTCAACTTGAATCAGCGGTGAGAGACGAATATCAACGAAACGCAACGTCGTATATCAAACATCACGGAGACTGTGGCAGGGCGGAATATGAACTCGTGATCCCTGTATTGATAGTCAGACCAGCTACTATTGAGCTTACCTGTCCCGGTCCTATGTTAGTGTAATAGTTTTAGCAAAAATAACGTTGGAATCTTTAACTACAAACAATCAGAATAAAATGGTTTACGTAAAGCTAATAGGAAATAAAGCAAAGGAGACTAACATATGTTTTATTAATATTTGTTTTTTGTTTTCTTTACATGGATAAGAAGAAAAATAATTACACAAACATAACTCCCACAATAAAATGTCATCATTCTTTTTAAATTTCCATATTACAGGTCTTGGATTTATTTCAACACCATTTCTAAACGAAACTGCATATTAAGTTATACACTCTTTTGAATTGATTTAATAAGTACTCTCTTTATCACGGTCATTTTACCATGGATCTGAATATGAAACTTATTTTCTTTCGTATATTCTTTAATTTGATTTAACAACTATGAAATAAAATAAAATTATTAAATTTAATGCATGCAAGAACATTGCTGGAAAGTGTTGTTATGTTCAGTGTTGATTATCGGCAAATTACAGACAGTTTGCAGACCAATAATAATTTTTCACCACACCTTCATTAATTGCACGCTGATGATTATTTTAATCTCGTCACAAGAAATCACAACTTATAGAATGAGATGATCGGATCTGGAACAATTGATTTAAGAGATCATATTTGATTGATTGAAAATGTATTGATCGTCAATAACAATTCATTTATAGTGAGTTATTAACATTCATGAAAATAAGAAGAATCACGTACAATTAACTTATACATATAAAACCAAGTTTCAAACTAACGTTTCGAACAACACTAAACAACCATGCCTAGAACTGTGTTTTATAAATAAAACTAGTTCTTCACAACTCTGAACAAATGCCAAGGACTGCGTTTTAAATAAATAAAACTAGTCCTGCAGCACTCCCAACTCGAAACCCCGAGCTGCACCAAAGTCTCAGACGTATGTCTCAAACCCTTTGCGAAGAACAGTTAAAGCCTGATTTATTTAACGATACGGATGATCCTGCTGGTCAGGTTTCATCGATATTATACAGTATAGCAGAAAAATCTATCCCAAAAACCTCGACAAATCCAAAACGCCCTCAAAAACAATGGTATAATGATGACTGCAAGAATGCAGTCAAGGATCGTAAAAAAGCTTTAAGTCAATTTAATTTACGACCTACACAACATAATTTAGACAATTTTAAAGTGTTTCGTGCGAAAGAAAGACGTTCTCTTAAGAAGAGTAAGAGAAAGTCCTAGAGAGATTACATCTCTAGACTTAATTCTCGTACTTCCATTAAGAAGGCGTGGGACATTGTCCGAAAAATCAACGGTAAGGGTACTCCAGGTTGCGTTAACCATTTAAAAACTGAAAATCATACTGCCACATCTGCCAAAGACATCGTTACTACTTTGGCAGATACTTTTTCAACAAAATCATCTACCACTTATTGCAATCCAAAATTTTTAAAACATAAACATCAGACTGAAAAGCAGAAACCAAACTTCAAATCAAATAATTCAGAAAAATATAATAAGAAGTTCTCTTTGAGCGAATTAAAAAATTCCTTAAAGAAGGCACATAATACATCAGCTGATCCTGACGATATCCATTATCAACTTTTAAAACATTTACCCGAATCGTCCTTATTAATTCTACTTGATATATTTAACTCTGTTTGGGTGACTGGAAACTTCCCCGAGTCTTGGAGGGAAGCTATCATTATTCCGGTACCCAAACCTGGGAAAGATAACACGGATCCAGTTAATTACCGTTCAATTGCTTTGACAAGTTGTGTTTGTAAAACCATGGAACGTATGATTAATGGTCGTCTCGTTTGGTTCTTGGATTCCAACAACTTAATTACTTAGTATCAAAGTGGATTCCGACGCCAAAGGGCCACTACAGACCATTTCGTTAGATTTGAATCGTTTGTTAGGGAGGCTTTCATAAAGAAAGAACATTTAGTCGCTGTATTTTTTGACTTGGAGAAAGCCAACGACACCACGTGGAAGTATGGCATTATGAAAGATCTTCATAATATGGGCCTTCGTGGCCGTTTAGCTACATTTATTTTAAACTTTTTAGATGATAAACAGTTTCAAGTCCGAATGGGAACAACCCTCTTCGATGTTCACAAACAGGACATGGTCGTCCCACAAGGCAGTATTCTGTCTGTCACACTTTTTAATATTAAAATTGATAATAATGTTAAGAGTATAAATCCTGGTGTGGATTGCTCTTTATATGTTGACGATTTTGTAATTTGTTGCATTTCAAAAAATATGAAAACTATTGAAAGGCAACTACAGCAATGCCTTAATAAACTTCAAACTTGGTCTGATGTAAACGGTTTTAAATTTTCTAAGTCTAAAACAAATTGTATGCATTTTTGTCAACTACGTAAACATCACGATGATCCCAATCTTACGTTAGATGGGACACCTATACCTGTTGTTGAGGAAACAAATTTTTTAGGTCTTATTTTTCACCGTAAACTTACTTTTATTCCTCATCTTAAATATCTTAAGACAAAGTGTAAAAAGCACTAAATTTATTAAAAGTTGTTGCCAATACTAATTGGGTGCAGATTGTAAAGTTTTACTTAGACTTTACAGATCTCTAATCAAATCAAAATTGGACTACGGCTCTATTGTATATGGATCAGCTCGCAAGTCTTACTTAGCGATGCTTGATCCTATACACAACCAAGGACTACGACTCGCCCTTGGTGCCTTTCGTACGTCCCCAGCCGACAGTCTTTATGTAGAGGCAAATGAACCATCATTGTATTTAAGACGTGAAAAACTGGCTCTTCAATATGCCATTAAACTTCATTCAAATCCATCTAATCCGCTTTTAATCTTACTTTTGACCCCTATTATGAAAATCTATTTGATAAAAAACCTAAAGCTATTCAAACTTTTGGTCTCCGGATCAAACCAAAACTCACCGAAGCCAATATTGTTCTTAATTTAATTGCTAAGTACAAAGTCTCACAAATACCACCATGGACTTTGGAAAAGCCAAAAATCATTTTTGAACTTTGTAAAGACAAAAAATCTGAAACAGACTCCACTATCTTCCAAAGTAAGTTTAATGAAGTCAAATCGTCTTACAATCATTATTGTCAAATATATACAGATGGTTCTAAAGATAGAGATACCGTGGCTGCAGCTGCTGTAACGGGACAGCACATCTCAAAGAGCTGTTTACCAAACGGAGCCTCCATCTTTTCAGCTGAACTTAAAGCCATTGATTTGGCATTTAACTACATTAATGAATCTGATAAAAAACAGTTGATTATATTTTCTGATTCACTTTCATCTCTTCAAGCTATAGACGGCATGAAAGATGATAATCCTCTTGTTCTTCAACTTTTAAATAAATACAATGTACTATGTAAAGAAAATACTATTGTTCTCTGCTGGCTTCCTGGTCATACAGGAATAAGTGGAAATGATAAAGCTGATAAGGCTGCGAAAGCGGCCTTAAGCTTGAATATTTCATTTTTTAAACTACCTTTTACAGATTTTAAATCTAATACTAATAAGTATATTTTTAGTTCATTGCAGTCCTCTTGGGATCTTGCCATACATAATAAGTTACATTATATCAAACCAAAACTTGGCGAATGGCATCCTAGCAATAGGATTATTCGTCGAGAAGAAGTTATTTTAGCTCGGTGCAGAAAAGGGCATACCCGCTGTACCCATTCATATCTTTTAAAGCGTGAAGCTGTCTCAGAGTCTGTGCCCTGTTTTGCACCGCTTACTGATAAGCATATACTTATCGACTGTGTTGACTTTGCTCCAATGAGAGCGAAGTACTACAGGGTGATAGTATGAAAGAGCTTTTTGATAAAGTTAATGTAACCAGTATATTTGCCTTTTTAAAAGAGGTTAAACTGTTTAAACATTATTAGTTTAAAACCCGTTGACGGGTTAAATGATTAAGTATATCGTTGATTTCCCTGTATTTAATTGATGTTTTCATTTATTTATTGATTTGTAAATAATTTCATTTATTTATTTGTAAATAGTTTTAATAAATTTTAACTATATTTATTTAATATAATTATTTTTGTCATCACATTCATTAATCTTTGCGCGCACAAAATGACCTATTTATGTGTCGACGTGCCGTAAAACACCATTCATTCATTCATTATTTTGTTGTTTACTCAATAATGGCCTTAATTGAATATGTTTAAAACTGTCGTGACAAAATATGTTTAATACTTTTTCTTATTTCGATCCAACGTCACAATGCTCGCAATGACTATGAAACTAAATTACTTACTTTTTTTATTGAAAAGCAAATTAATGCAGATAAATCTATGAAGTATTTATGAAATAAATAAAGTTAAGTTATTTGATTTTAAATTATAGTTATTTCCGTTTATTTATCGAAAGGCGTGGTGACAAAAACAAGTTGATATGTTAGTATGAAAGTTGTGTATTATTTAAAAGTAATGTTGGCATTTGTCTATATATCAGAGAACAGAACATAACTTCCGTTTTAGACGGATTAAAATTGACCAGCCACTATTTTTCGCAAATCGTCATTAATTACAATTTCCATGTATTTTGTGTCCGATGTAGATATCACCAGAGAGTTTTCGTCAGCAAAAAGTGTCTTGTGCTAATTAAAGAATTAGCAATATTATTTACATAAATTAACAACAATAACGGTCCCTAAACATAACCTTCAGGAACACCTTCATTTAGATATTCTATTTCTGAAAAGCAAGATTGCATAAAGACTTATTGCCAATGGAGTCATTGTGAAATTAAATATAAAGGTTTTAAAAAATTGCCATATTAGCTTTTTAGACCTAAAATAACAAGGAAGAGATAAACATCTATGTAGTTCATTTAAGATTTAAAATTTCCCAACATTCATATGTATCCTTATTATCACAGACAACATAAAATATTTATATTCAAATTAATTATCACAGAACGACTTAAATGATGCCATACATATCACAGAAAAAAATATTGAATACTTTGCAGAAGTATTAAAATAATTGACAATATTATAATAAAAAACAAAATCTACTTGTTCTGTACGTATCATCCTCTCAGTTTTATTGATTTATTTCCTTCTTTCAAAGTTACTTTTATGCAAATTTTGCTTTCATTTGCTATCTAAATTATTAAAATGAAAAAAAAATAAAAATAGTATTGGAATTTAATATCTGCCGAATAAATTCCTCAACTGGTTAAATATCTATCAATATTTGATAATGAATATGATCCATGAACAATGAACACAAGTATGCTTGCTATTTATATATATTAAAGAAATGAGCATGATTATTGTCAGTGACGTGCAAATTATTGTTGGGTACTGACAAATAATAATATTTGTAAAAGATAAAAGTAAAAAAGTAAAAAACATATTTTGCTTCAAAGCAGAGCATTTTTTGTAGAAAAATCAACTATTTATCCATATACGGTCATGCATTTAGACACTGAAGTTATGTATTGTTGCTTATACAATGAAATGGATATTCGGTCAGATAGACACACCATATGTGACAATACAATGTCATTTACAAAGTATTTATTCTGCTATAATTATTCTTATTAAGGTACATTTGTATAATTGCTGATATTTTTGGACAGTTTTTCGAATTTTCGAATCGTCCGAAATTGACTGATGCATGTGCGACCGCCATCTTAATTTTGATTCATTAATTCGAAAACTGTTACGCAAGAATTTGTTTATATCAAGCAATGATAGAAGTGTGTTTGACAAATATTTCAATCACATGTAATGACAAGTTCTACTATTGAATGGCTCACTTCAGAATAACCTCAATGTCAAAAATGAAGGGGTTCCATCGAATCATCGAAATTGCGAAAAAGAATCTTGGTTAAGCCCATGTTGTGGTTTCATTTATATAATTGTAGTTTTTGATAAATGTCGTCGAACAAGATTAATGCTTTTTACACGCAATGGAATCTGCGATCCAAGTTTTTACCACGCTACTTCATAACCGCTCTGCGATTCTGTAAACACTGTCGCTATGTTATGTAGACCACAGCCGTTTTAAATATGTGTTATTAATATTTTGTTCATACCGTTGACGGTTTTATTTCATTTAAATAGTTTTGTATATTTTTGGTTTGATAATCATTTAAATATAAATGTCGGCGTAAAATGTCTTCTGCAAATCGATGCAATGAAATTTGTCTGCGATTCTTTTTTATCCACGCAATTGTTAACCGCTTTTCGATTCTGTAACAATAATCATTCCTGTTAACTCTATTTCTGTGTAATGTAGGTCAAAACAATTATAAATTTATGTTGTTAATATTTGTTCATACCGTTTATAAACAATAAACGTCCAGGGAAACTACTGTTATTGGGGTTATAGTGACATGTGTATGTTTAGTCTGTAGTTTTATATTAAGTTTTGTAGTCTTTCTGCAATATATATCGTCAGTTTTTCATTTTATTATTGATATATTTTGTTGATTCATGCGTTTTATATAGAGCAATTTATTGATTTATGTGTTTAGTCCTTTGATGAAGATGCAAAGCTTTTTTTATGTTTTAGCGCTGTAAAGAGATATATAAAACGTACAGCTTGACTATCACTTGTTGACTTAATGCATAATTATATTTTGAATTTATGCATATCTTTACTATGATTTTTTTGTATAACAATGATCAAACTAGTCCATATGTCAGTCCTTTAAATTGCATTTGGCTAGTTAACTAGTCCTACTCATAAAAAATTATGAGTTCATGTATGTAAATTGTCTATAGAGTGCAGATGTGTTGCTTGGAAGGTGTATATACATATACTTCTGACTTGTCAGGAACCGATTGACAACAGGAGATGGTATTGCCAAGGATATGGAAGTCACCATCAGGTTGATCCTTGTCAATAGAAGCTTGCTTCTTGTCTGATGTCTCTGACTTGGCTCTTCTGGCTTCCTTGATCTCTCTCCGAAGGTGAGCATTGCTGTATGCAGAATGCATGGAATCACTGTCAGAATGAACATCATCGTATGATCCCTTACTGTCTGAATCAGAGAATGGAACAGGTGAGACTGAATTCTCCTTCTGTTGAACCGTTAAGGTGGATATATATTTCTTGAAAAGTTCAATCATCATATTCAAGCAGATCTTGATCATGGGTTGTAACAGGTGTTCCTCATCCTTGCGATTTACAATCTCTGGCCATGACTTGATCTTGTCCTTAAGATAACCCAAATGTAACTGTACCGTGGATAGTTGGATGTGAGCCTTGTTGGAGATGGCCTGATTCTTGTAACATAGTTCTCCTTGGTAATACAACTTGGATTGCGTATAATCAGTCAAGTCCATATGGAATTCCTTGACATTGGTCTGACTGATACTCTTGAAGTACTTGACCATCACTTCCAACCAACGTGATTCATCTGTACACTCCTTCATATCTGTCCGTTCTTGAACACCCATCATCAAGCGTAATCGATCTTGGGAGTTCACCTCTTCATAAAAGTCCACTTCTTGTTATTCCAACAGACTCTTCAAGGTATGACTGTCTTCGTATCGAATTGTATCCATGGCACGTTTCACCTCTCCAATACAATCTGTCCAATCAGAGTGTTCCTCTGTCATTCTGCCAATGGGATATGAGAGTGCACCCATCAGAGTGAACATCCTTCCAAAGAAGGTGGGATTCGGTGACTTCTGATCCATCAAGAAGGGACTGGCTTGCAAGTTCTGGAAGATGTACATTCGGTTCATGAGGGCATCCTTCTCCTTTCCGAACTGCGCCCATGGCAGGACATTGCAGGCAATCAAGACAGGTGTCCTTGGCAAGATGATGCCTGGCTTGTTCTTGATGTTCACGAGACATCCATCTCCTTCCGTGATCTTCTTGAATTCATCCACTTCCTTGACACACCCTAAGGTCATCTCTTGAATGAAGATCAGGCTCTTGTCCACGCAATCTTGGAATGCAAAGTCTGAACTCCTCATATGGTATCCCACTCTATCCTTCCATGGAATGAGGCAGAAGATCAGAAGGTATTGCCTGCGTTACTGACACCATGCAGAGTGAATGTGTTGATCTTGGCATCAGACTTCAATAACACCCTGTACAACTCAGGAAGTCTCCTGGTATAATCTTTTGATGTTGACACCATTCATAGAAGATCTCTGCAGTCTCTGATGTAGACATGTACGGCTTGCCTTCCAGGTTCTTGTCACGATGCTTGTAATGTTGTAACATATGCAGGTATCCTGATCCATGCCTCGATTCTCGCATGGCCTTGCAATTGACTGCCATCTGGAACTTGTTTTGTCCTTGTCTGTTATACACCAGATTCTGGAAGACCATGGCCGCTGCTTCATCTTCCTCCACTTGAATCAAGTAACGTAACAATTCATGAATGTCATACGTGTTCACAAAGTGTTACATCTCTTCCATACCATTCTTCTTAATCTCTGGCTTACGTATCACGGGTTTTGGAATGACATATTGTAATGCTTCTCCAGAAGTGTTAATCTTCAATTGTTCTCTTCCATACTGTTTCAATTGTTCCAACATATCCTCTTGTTGTACATTGTCTTCTCATTCTTCATCACTGGAAGAGACTTCCATCTGTTCTGTTGGGAAGGTGAGTTGATCTGCCTCCTTATGAAAATCAGCCAATTGTATGTTATAACATCCACCAATGATGCGAGGTGGTGTACTGTTATGCTTCATCATGTTCCCAAGATGCATGATACTCTGAATCTTGAATTGCATCTGATACTTGTTCTTCAACACCTTGCTGGCTGATCGGAAGGCATCCGAATTACTCAACTTGGTCTTCAACTTGGAATGTACCACCAGATGCATATGAAATCCATTGATCTGACAATTTGGATCAGAATGACCATCATAACATGACATGATACATAGGAATGAGTTCAAGAACCTCTTGATCACTGTTAATACTTCCAGTGTTCCTTCTGAATCAGAACGGGTCTTCAAGGTGGCCAAGTGGTTGCTTCTGGTCTTGAATTCATCCACGGGATGATTCAATATATGCTCTGCATTATTTTGTTCATATGACAGATACGTTGTCTTGATGGTATCCGTGGAGGTATACTGTACTTCATGATTCTTCAAGTCATAACATCGGGGTTCAATCATATACGGTGTCACCCCTTCGAATTCCCCAATAATGACAGACCAACATGACTTCTGATCAATCTCTTCATACAGAAGCTTCATCTGCAAGCATACAAGTGATCACGATCAATTGGCGAATACCCATGATAATGGATAATTATAATTATACATACATCATTATAATAACAAGACATGAACATAGATGTAAATAGTGACCTGAATCTTGTTATCCTTCTTATTATCCATAATAATCCTTATTAATATTCAATAATATTAACAAACAGTAATTGTATGACTGTACTCGATGAGTCATCAATCAATAATGAGCAACACCTCGGTCCAACACCTTTATGTATACCCTTAAGCTCCTCCCATTTCGTGTCACGTGGTGGTAACCAAACAAGAGTTACGCGTTGCTATGGAATTCACGTGCAAGAAATGAATCTATGAGTGTTGATTAGTTAATCTAGATATTATCCTTTTGGTATCATCTATCATGGAACAATACCAAGGGAAGTCACTCTAACAGAATGTATAACAATACCAAGGGAAGTCACTTTAACAGAATGTATGCCAATACCAACGGAGATGACTCTCAACAACCAACACCCAAACCCAACACCCACACTTCGAGTATAATGCACTCGACAGTCTCTGAACAAAGGGAGATCACTCTTTTGAATCACGTGATATATATTTGAATTACCTCCCTTGATTCAAAAAGATTACTGAGTGTATTATTCCAAGAGGTGTTGGTGTAGTTCAAAGGTGTTGGAAGGGAAATCTGTATCATATAACTTCCCGCGCTATTCTTGGCTGGTATGAGAGGACACTCTTCATACGGTGAAGATGTCTCGTTGCATATCATTCCCGCGCAATATGAATTCCCGCGAAATTCAAATTATCACCACCCTGATTTAGATATGAAGGACCATTTTTAGAGGGGTGGCGGTGGTTTATTGCATACATCTCACGTGCAATTATGAAGAATCTCCCGTGCAATTTTTGGAAGAGTGTTAAGGTTGCCCTAAGCCATCCCTTATCGAATACATGTTCAATAAGCCTTACCTTAACTGTACTTCTCTCCAATTAAGGATATAAGGACATTATCTTAACCAAGTGTTTGTGTTGAGTGTTGGTGTAGGAGCTTCGCATGCACCCCCGAAGGGAGCCCCGAAGGGGAACCCTCCAACACCAACACTCAACACAAACACTTGGTTAAGATAATGTACACTTGATATAAACTTTAACCATAAGCAATCATCTAGAAAGTGTCTCTGGCAACAAACTATACTTTCTTCCAACCATTTTAAGTTCGTTATAAACTTCAATCAACTACTATATCATTTTTTAATCATCAGATTATTTATTCGAATAACTTAACTAACAAACGACATAGTTCATTTTAGCTTTTTCTGAATAAAAACACGACCACTATTTGCAAATGAAAAGTGCACATACATTACTGGACAAGATTAAACTATTTACTTTAATAGACATGTATTTAAACAACGGTTTCTACCTTGACACTCAAAAGAAATTACTATTACACAAAACCACATTACATGATTTACCAGTCATAACATTTTTCTGTTTATTCAGTGCCACTGTATTTGGACAATGCATGTGTGGGAATGGGTGTGCGTGGTGTGTGCGTGAACTTTTGTTCAGTGACTTACATGTTAGAGATAGTTGGAATATATTTGATCAGTAGTTGTGGATGCGCATTGTCAAAGTGAGTATTTATCTACTCATTTGGTTAATAGTGTTTGCATACTGATTGTGCAAAGTGTAGACAGACGTGTTGCCTTTTAAAAAGGCAATACTAGTGCAAATATGTGCAAAAGTTGTACTTGAAATATATGTGCAAAAGTTGTACTTGTATCCAATATTGCATATTGATCATTCTGTTAAAAATAAGCTAAGATGGAATAATAGTATAATTATTGTATTATAGTTTATTGCGCGCACGTCATGATAATTCCTGTTTTAGGTTTTCATACATGTTCGAATCTATCACGTACTTGGTTCATAAATAAACTTCAAACAATTAATTCAATGAAGACGATATTCCAGCGACTGCTATATGCATTTAACATTTTTGATATATTTAACTTATGAAACCGATGATACTAAATTTTACAATGCACAATAAAGCAACATGAGTTATTTATAGGCATCCCCGATGTTCCGAATGTGACTATAGATAGAATTCCAGATGAAGGAGAAGATACTGTGTTGACATGTGGTGGTAGATCAACAACAGTTCCTGCTGGTCATTACCTGCCAATGGTGTATTTCTGGATCGTTGATGACGTCACCAATCCTGACAGACCCAGATACAAATATACAGCCAATAGAGAACAGTTTACTATAACAAATGTCAGCTCATCAGATACAGAGAAACAGATCATGTGTCGAGCTAAAGAAGACGTGACAGGGGGATTGAGTTTTGCAAAAAGCAAAGTGGTATCAGTGCAAATATACTGTAAGTGACAGGTTTAGTCTGGTAAGTACATTTATGTCTGGTTGTTCACGAATATTCATCATATATATATACAACACGAATCTGAAAAATTAAAAAAAAAAATTTCGGCAATTCCGTTGTTGTGATTTCAAGTGTGTGCTTGTATGTGTTTGTGTGTGTGTGTGTGTGTGTTGTGTTGTGTGTGTGCGTGCGTAAGTGCGTAAGTGCGTGCGTGTGTGCGTGCGTAAGTACGTGCGTAAGTGTGTGCGTGTGTGTGTGTATCCTGGACGCATTAAGCAATGTTTCCCTATGCTTGGCGCATGTGTCAATCAGTACTAATGTATGCATTCAGTTTGAAAGCTTTGAATGTGCGTTTTGGAAACATGTTACTCTTTAATTGAAAGTGGGGAAAAGGAATACAATTTTCGCAAAGAGAAGCTAAGTGTTGCTACATTTATACCTACGTTTAAATTATGTCTAATATGTTAAAAGAACTTGTTATGTTTGGAAAAAAACTGTAGATGGAGATAAAGCGTCACGGAACACCACGACTAAGCATTAAAACTTGGAAGCCGGGAAAGTGACAATAATCTACATTAATGTTTGCCTAACAGAAAGTGTTCCTGTGTGCAACATTTCGGCCTATGGATAACACTGTCTCAGCTATATGATGATTTAATTTATTTATTATTTATTTATTTATTTATTTATTTATTTATTTATTTATTTATTTATTTATTTATTTATTATTTATTTATTTATTTATTTATTTTATTTATCTATTTATAAACCAAGCTTAATTTAGTTATACTATTTCTTTGAAGACTAAGTAGACATTTTGCATTGAAAACTAAGTATATGGAACTTTGATGAATATCTGATAGTATATTGCATATGGACATAGTTATATACTATTTTTTTCTTAAATTTTACATTCTGTAGATGGTGACAGCAAGATTGTCAACCTGAGGGAACTTATTATTCAAAACGAAGTCGATGTTGACAGTTTTTTCCCAAACATATAACCTTACCTGATTGTCCTTTTAGTCCTACAAGATTAACTCTGTCAGTTGTGCCTCTGACTGTCAAAACTATAGGTCATGAGGTCGAATCTTCGCCCGATGACTGTCTCCGTGATTGCTATAAGAAACTGCGTATCAGTATTATTCGTCTCTAACCGCTGATTCAATTTGGAATGTTATCAATTATTTACCGAGATGGAGTGTATTCGAGTACAGGATAAAGTGGTGTATATAGGTCTAAAAGATGTGATAAATAATGGCTAACGACCCATAATTCCCAACTGTACCTGCCACGAGTTCATAATAATAATATTTCAAAATATCATATTTCTTACTTCACTAGCCTAGTCAAATAAGAAGAACGAAGGTTCCGTTAATTTCCGATACGATTTGCCGATTTCTGTGCATCACTTTGGTAATTAATTATGCATGCAACAAATACCAAAACAAAAATGGCAGATATACCGTCTTAAACAAAAGCTTAAAACACGGTAAAAGAGAAAAAGGATATTAATAACGAAATCTGAAAGAAAATAATAGAGATACACAGAACAGATGCGTTGGGCAACCCAGAAAAAGGAATACAACTTTAAAACTGATGCGAAGTGGCGAGATTGTTGATTGACCAGTAAGCAGGTACCGTGTCAAGTTTGTATTATCAATATATCTTAATCATAATTAGAATGGCGTTTACCGATAACAATATTGTCGTTAATCTGGAGTAGTTATCAACGATTGTCGCAATTGCCAGTAGTGCGAGTCTGAATATATCATAAGATAAATGACGTTTCGTCCTCGTACATATTTGAGCCTTTGAACTGATACAATGTAGGGCAATAAACAATATTTGATTTTATGGCAATGCCAACATTGTGTGAAGGGTTTGCAGACACGACTCCCTCCTCACCCCTGAAAAATATTAAACCCCCAGAATGTATTTCCTGCATTTTCCTGATAATTGAGGAATTAAAAACGTAAACACATAATCCATGTTAATAAATGCCTCTTTGGCCATTTTTTTCTCTTTACACGCTTATGTCAAGCATTGTTTAGGTAGAAGCTTTATTATATGGCGCCGTAAAAGAAAATGGTCAGTCACTGAAGGCTACTGTACTGTGTAGATACAAAGTTATAAACTATATTGATACTGGAAATAGGATATGTGCAGGATATGTGCAGGAAAGTACAATTTGTTGCAAGACTAATTCATATTTTTTGGATGTAATGTATGTAATTAACATGACAGTGAGCTTTCATTTAGCAGTCACATTTCTATGCCCCCGCCATTTGCAATGGGGGACCATATAGTACACCGTTGTCAGTACGTACGTACGGTTATGGTTTCCCACTTATATCTTAAGATTTAATTAACATATTTAAACCAAACCAAATGCGTGACTTCACATTCAGGTAATACCAGTCAAGTTCGTATTTCGTTTCTGTCCGATGAGTTTTGATGGAGTTGTTCCCCTTTTTGGAATTTGATTATTGACAAATGTCAAAAAAGTGGTTTCCGCTCGATATCTCTTGAAGGATTTGATGGATTTGATTCATATTTAGTAGAAAGGTGTATGGTGATAAACTACAGCTCAGGTTTCATATCCGTCAAAATCACTGCATATTATTTAGGTGTTCTGGGCTCTGATTGGCTGATAGTTTCCCTCTTTCAATCATCTGTGAAATTCCTACTTATTATTATGAGATTTTATCTAGCAGGCATAAATTAATATTCAGTTTGAAGCATAGATATAATGGGAGAAAGCAATATAGCAATTGGACACTTTGTATTTTCTAGGCATAAAATAAAGAGTGCAGGGGACCGTTTCCACTGAATTTGTGATAGAAACCCCTGGCATTATAGAAATGGAATAGATATGTTTCAAAATGCATATATTTTTCTGTGATTCTTTAAGTTGTTTACACTTTTAAACATACAGTATATTTCTAATGAACCATTGTTGATCCCAATACATTATATTAGTATATTGCTTAAAAACACATGTAATGCAGTGTGATGCTACCCAGTATATGAAGAAAAATTAACCAAATGATGTACATAACTGAAATATTTACCCAATCAGAAACACGCTTTGCCACCAGACAACACTGTTTGATAATTTATACATTGAATGGTGAGGTGAATCACTAAAATAGCTCTATGAATAATTTTGCAAAACAAATAGTGCTCTCGACCATAAACGGAAAATGCCAGATTTACTTATGTAAATGTGAATTGTTTTATGTCCAAAAGCTTAAATATAATAACTTTTTTCAAAACTAATAATAAGTACTTAACAATTCTTACTAACTAATCTTGTTTCTAAACTGATTGTTTCACAAACTATGCTCTGCTGTTAATAATGTCAATAAGATGCACGGCCTGATTTGATAAAAGCAAACCAACGTTATAGATTATTACATTTCAGCTTGGATTTTAAGTGTGCCTTTTTACATGTCAATCCGGCCACTTTAGGCTATCAACATGCAATACAAATTTTACAATGGATACTGACAATTAAGTTCCCTGCATCAAAAGATGTAAAATCTCTTCCCAAGACTCATTAGAACCATCGTTATATATGCTATTACACATTACTGCTTTAATATGCTAAGTACATCAACATGACTTTTTTCAAGGCTAAAAAGAGAGAAGAGTTATCACTGATCTGTGTGTAAAGGGAAAAGGAAAAAACTACACGTCTGCGGATTCAATAATACAGGATACGCTTCCACAGAGATTAAATGACAGAGTTGGAAAGAGAAAAAGATAAATAGAAGCAGATGATCCTCGCTTACTCTCTAAACACCTGGCTCCAATAGGACCTTCTACCACCAGAAATATCCTCGCTGCCTTGGTACTTTATTGCTGTGTACATCATCAGCAATGTTAGAAGAACACTAAATGAAAAATGTTGCAAGAACAACATGTGACAAGATTGCCCCATGTAACATAATTGGAGACTGTAATATAACTTACATAAACTTGAGCACATGGGGCTATTTGCCACTCTTTAGTATTCTGTGTTGTAATTCAGCATTTGCGTTGCATGTCTATTGGAAATCTTTTTATTTTTAGATAAAATATTTTATTTTGTTTTAATAAAATCTTTGAGAGGTGTGATTGTCTGTCTTTCATCTGTTTGTCAACATCTTGATTTGAACATCTTCTAGGTTATCAAAACCGATTTAATTTCACTCTCGGTTATCAAAACCCATGTTATCTCTTCTAGGAAACCAAAACACACGTTATCCCTTCTAGTTTACCAAAACCCAAGTTATCTCTTCTAGGTTATCAAAACCCATGTAATCTCATTATAGGTTATCAAAACCCATGTAATCTCATTCTAGGTTATCAAAACCCAAGTTATCTCTTTATGGTTACAAAATGCACTTATAATATCATTCTAGGTTACCAAAAGTAATGTTATCTTGTTCTAGGTTATCAAAACCATTTAATCTCATTATAGAATGTCAGAACCTCTTTAATCTCATTCTAGGTTATCAAAACCCATGTTATTTCTCCTAGGTTACCAAAACCCATGATATCTCTTCTAGTTAATAACCCCATGTAATCTTTTTTAGGTTATCATAAAACCCATGTTATCTCATTCTAGTTATCAAAAACTGTGTTATCTCATTCTAGGTGAACAAATTCCATTTTTTCTCTTCTAGGTTATCAAAATCAATGTTACCTCTTTTAGGTTACCAAACTCAATGTTATCTCAATCTGAGTTATCATAACCCATGTTATTTCTTTTAGGCTACCAAATAAGGCACAACTTCATTTACATTGATCATTTTGCTTTTAATCATTTACCAATGATTAAATATCTGTTGTGACTGAGAATTTGTTTAAAGTGTGATGAGTTACAGTTGTCATTTAGAGAAATTAAAAACATTGAGTTGAGGAAAATCTCAGATTGAGCAAAACACTTTATCCGTATACGCTTACTACTGGTTCTTCCCTGGAACTTGTTTCGTGTAAAATAAATATTTAGTTTAAAATAACTAAATGTAGCCATGATTTATATGCCAAAAAGCTTGTCAGCAGAAAAAGGAAGATCAATGGGTTGACCCTTGTGGTACACTTGAATTTTACTAAAAATTCAAGGAGATTATATCTTCGAAAATCCCCCTACAATGAAGATGGGCGTCATAACAGCTTTAATCAAGATATGCCGAGTTATGAGCTAATGCTCATCAAACCTCTATCTTCAGTTAAAATATATTTTTATAATGTTGCTGTTTTATTAAGAAATATTTGTTTGATGAAAGAAGTTTGTTATTTAGACAATTGCATCTTTAAATGATAATCAACACAGACAAAAAGGTCACAAAAGATCACAAAAGGTCGAAATCATATATTTGATGTTGGGAGTCATCTCTTGGCAGTTATACTATAAAAACAAGAAACCATGCCCATTATCAAGATATGTACCTTCAAGGGCAAGGTCATAATGTTTAGCAGTATACCTTTTCAAGGGATTCAATTCATGCTACATAGCTACATAGTTTACATACATAAGTATATGGCCTGGACACATATCTCGGAAGGTCCAAACACTATGCATCCAACCTCTCATAGACTGAGAACATATACCATCAAAATAGGTATGGTGATAATAAATATATCACCAATGTAACAATTACTGGTAGGAGAGAAACACAATTGTCTCTTTCACAGCAGACATTCTCAGCTTCTGTTGGTATCTGTCTACAATGGCCACACACGCACCAGTCTTGAATGTCGCTATCAGAGCTCGGATGGAATCCTCCTGGCTGCCGCTGTGCCGTGCTTATTATATTGAACATCAGACTCGGATATTTTGTTATGGCCTTCATTAAAGTATCTTCAATCTCATCACCGTAATGGCAGATAATTCTTCCTGAAAATAAATAACCATGAATAGCATCTCATAAGACCTGTTTTAACAGTTCCATCCAACGAGAAAAGATGTAGTTTAGTTAAATAAATGTTAGATACCAATATGGACTTGTGCTAATTAATTTTGAATGTAATGAATTAAATTACAATTATTTTGTGTTCAAAATGTAATCAAATATTTGAAATGTAACTGATTGCCAAAAAAAAATAATACTGTATACAGCCAGTCTAATAGATCATCACATGCTCAACTTATTTGTTATTTTACTGAAGATAGTCCATAGTTTACTGAATTATTTATTCACGTGAGGTATACTACTAATATTTAGACACGTTATAGAAATGTTTCTCTGCAAGTCACCAATGTAACTTGTACTCTCATAGTCGATAGAAATAAATAAATCCCAATTTAAAATGTTTTTCAAATTTTGGCATATTAATTTACCCCCCTTGCTTTCTTGACGCTGTTGAACAAACTTCTCTCTGCAGACCCAGTTCCCCCTCTGCCTCGACCTCTCGATCCAAGTGCTACCTCTCCATTCACTCCCTCTTGAGGCACCTGACCTGAAATGGATACATGTGTGCCCCTGTGAACTTCAAAACCGTTTATGCAGACAGAAACTATACATTGCAGCCTGATATTTGTTGGTATATCTCTACATTCAAACCAATTATAGGAGTCGAAACTTCATATTGAAACGAATTATATAGTGATAAAATCTTTACATTTAATCTAAAAAAGATATTTGTCTACACTATGTCATAAGCTCCAGAATTTTCAATAAGAATAAATAACATGTGTTAACAATTTTTTTTTTTGAATTTGAAGAAAATTTATTGCAGTGTTTATCACATCAAAACATTGCAACATTTTAGCCTGGAGTTTCTATGCAGGAGGGGATTAAATCCTGGATTGAACAAGGGGTCAAAGGTCTACACCACGTGTCCAGAAAGGAGAGTCAATGTTCTACATCCCATTATGCAAAAAAAATAGAGTTCAAAACTCTACATCATATGTCCAAAAAGAGGGGTCAAAGCTGTGGCACATATGTTCATCATATCAGTGACATTATTTAGGACGTCCAGAACAATCATATTGACTAAAATGTTCATTATCCTATAAAACGCCTATGAACTATGACAATCAGGACAGTCAAAACAATAGAACCCATATTTCAGATTTAGCGCCTTTCTATTGGTGTGCAACCTACACTGCACGCAACAGTACGAATTGATTTTGGGACGATTTGCTACACATTATCACGACGTAATATGCTGGGTACTTACTCGTCATACATGACTTTTAATTTACACACTCTTTTACGAAGCAGACGGTCACCTGTATTGGCTAAAAATACTTACCGATGCCATTTCTGTACTTGTTTTGCGTTGATTTGTTGACGGAAGTGTTGTTTTCAAATTGTACCTTCAACTTCCGGAATATCGCTATAGGAATAACTTATTCAAAGTAGATCGTGCATTTACGGAACTGACCGAATAACGGCGAAGTTTTTTGAAACCAAAACTAAAATGTTTTTATTTTATTACCCGTATTTCTCTAATTTCTTCAATTTTCTGTACGACAATAACAGTTTAAACTGCACATCGTCCGACCGAGCGAAATTACCTCTTACTATGATATTCACCGGTAAACACATAGAATGCCGTAAACTGAGCATTACGCAACTTCAATATTTCAGGATCCCAGAAAACTGTGGATAATTATAACTGATCGTCTATAATCACTCGAAGGCATAAAATGACGCTAAATATTCATCATTCAATCAAACAATCCACATCATTTTAAAAAGAATATTACCCACTTGAGCCGTCACTCGCTTTCAGTTCATGTTCATTGAAACATAATGTATTTTACATACTTGCTAAATATGTTTTCTCATATATCATGTTAATATTATCTAATGTTCATATCGGTTGCAGGAACAGCCTTTTATCGGTGTCCATAACTCACTCCATAATTCAATAAATCACTTGGTTGTTGGTGTACTACGATTTGCTATTCACGAAACAAAGATTTTTTCACATTAAATGTAATGGTATTAAATTATCGCACAGATGGACCAGAAAAAATCCAGTTTGACCCAGCAAACCTGGCATATGAACAAGGTGAAAACTCTCAATTTGGACCTGTAAACTGTACAGCAAGCTGCTTCCCGACGTGTACCTATATATGGGATAGGAATGGTGTGGCAGGTATATTGTATATCAGCAATCTGACACGTCATGATGTAGGAACTTATACTTGCACTGCTACTTACCCTGAGCGAATTGGGAGACTTCAGTACACCGATACTAAACAGCTGAATATAAGGGTTATATGTACGTATGAATTGATTTATAGTTATATTACGACACATGAATACCTATAGTCGATTTCAATTATAGTTGTTGCGTCTTTAAATCAACCAAATGTGTTTAATATATAAACAATGAAACGAGCACATCATCAAACACTTTGTGTGTGTTTTACTTAATGCATATTGTTTATAATCAAGTATAATTTTTGATATGCAGATGGACCTAGAAACATAGCCTTGTTACTAACAACGACAGTGTATCATCAAGAAGTAGGATCTAATATACCTGTTATACAATGTACATCCGAGTGTTATAGTTGTAAATACTCCTGGAGTGGTCCTATTAACTCTACTGGAAGCCAACTTAGCCTAGGTGTATTAACGAGGTCTCATCATGAACGTTACACGTGCACAGCCATAAATGATAAAACGAAAATAACACAAACTACATTTGTGACCGTAGAAGTAATATGTAAGTACATGTTTACCATTGGCATGTTACCTAAACTGAGACAATTAGTCAATAATCATGCCTCAAATATTTTAAGTTTAATTATAACATATCTTAATTGGTAGCTAAACAGTCTGCGTCTTAAAAACAATATGTTATAGATATTTAATCACATGTACTTTTAGTGGAAATCAAATTTGAGTTGAGTTATTTCATATTAAGTGTATTGAGAACAGTTTTTTTTTAAACAAAATGCTTGCCATGCAAGTTATCATATTAAAGCAACATTCTCACGAGTAATCTGTCATACTGCCTTTTTACAATAAAACTTTCCTAAATATGACATCTCTTAATTTAAATATAACGTTTACAGGTTTTTTGTATCATATATAATATGCTAAATACAATAACCCAAGTTATTTTGATAAATATGGGCATTTGTTTAAATAAATAAGTGTTGTTTTTATCCGGGATGTGTATTCAATGTAAGACAAATTGGCTTTCTTTCATAAATTAGTGAAGACCTGTCTCTATTAAACTAAGATTTAAGTTTACCTATTTATGAAATGATATTGACCAACATAAATATGTTGCAACACTTGTAACAATATATGGAAAGTTACATTTGTAGGCAACACTTAAAAGGGAATAACCTGATATTATTAAAGCATTACTATCAATATCAAAAAATGACAAAATATACAAAGAAATGTAAACTACCTATTAGCGATTCGGTTATAGGACACCGGTTATATGGTTACATCAACTATGTAACAGTTGTAAGAAGTAATACATTAATTATGTTGTAGAAAAAAATACAGAAAAGAAGAAAACATGCAAACGTTACGAATATCAAATATAACAAACACGTAATCTACAAGTGAAATCGGAACCAATAAGATGATATCCACACGGTCGACTATGAATCACAGTGTTTATACATTTATTTCAACATTTATATAACAATAATGTTCAACTTGGATTAAACGTAGCTGATATAGTTTTCAGTGTTTTGATGAAAGCAAACATGATGTTTCAATGAAGAAATACAACATAGATTGAACGTTAGTCAGCAGACGATTTCCTTTGCGTTAAATTGACCGTTGAATCAACACTTCACATAGTAATTTAACAAATATAAGAAAAGAAATCATAAATTTCAAAGTACCGAATAAACGTACATAACATAATTGTTTAATTAAATGCAATTAAAAAATGTGCCGTGCGCAAGGATTATGTCCAATAAACATGGTTAAGATAAAAGGATAAAATGGTTTAAATTTGCATGAACACTAACTTAAATCTAAAGAAAAAAACTCAAAAACGTATGTGACATTCACAAAAGCAGTTATACATGGTGTGCAACATTTAAAACAAAGATGCTTATCATAAAGGTCAATGTCATACTTTGAGTTCAGATGTAAAATGTATGAAATCGTTTTTGGCATTCTCGGCGGTAACTCAAATAGTAACATATACTGCAACTGATAAATACTAAATCAGTGTAATCAATCGGCGGTAACTCAAATAGTTACATATACTGCAACTGATTAATACTAAATCAGTGTAATCAATCGGCGGTAACTCAAATAGTTACATATACTGCAACTGATAAATACTAAATCAGTGTAATCAATCGCTGATTCTTTATTTTCTATTATTAATGATGATTGAATAACTTTTTTGCTTCAGCATGTGCAATTACGAATCATATATACTACTCGTTGACAATGGCATTTCTTTAGTTAAAACAAATGAAATCGTTTTTGGTGTTTCTCGGCGGTAGCACAAATAATTATTCTACTATATACTCAACTGATGAACACTTAATAAGTGATTCTACAGTGATTGTCACATGATCATTTACCTTTCTTTAATAATGATGATCAAATAACTATTATGCATCAACAAGTGTTATTATGAATTATATAAACTACTCTTTAACAATTGCATTTCTTTAATAATCTGTTTTATCGATAGACGGACCGGATAACATCATCTTTGATCCCTCACAATATAAATATGAAGAAGACGAGCACACAACATTGCTGCCCATCAATTGTACAGCGTCGTGTTACCCAGCTTGTACCTACAAATGGGAGAAAATAGGACAGACTGGGCAGATAGGTACAAACGGTATTCTGAATCTAGGTTATCTTCAACCTTCTATGAAGGGCACATACAAGTGTATAGCCACGAACCCAGAACGTGACGGTTCAGCAACAAAGACTCTGACGTTGAATGTCAAATGTAAGTAGTTCACTTAACTACGTTCATAATTGTTAATTGCTTTGCTAAATAACACTTGAAGAAAATTTGTATTTACCAAAATTAGTTGCTACCATGTGCAGTCAAATTTAGATATTTCTAATGAAATATCATACACTCAATTGAAAGACACATTAGGTATTTAGTTTGGGATTGTTTGGAATCAGACATACATATACTAACATTTAGTCTCTATTTGCAAGTTGAAGCTTTCAATTCCTTATATTTCCGATAGACGGGCCTTATAACATTACCTTCAACCCGAAACAAGATAAGTATACAGGAGTAGAAAACATATCATTACGGTCCATCAGTTGTACAGCGTCTTGTTACCCGGACTGTACCTACACCTGGGAGAAAACAGGCAAGAATGGATAGATAGGTGCTAGCAATGTTCTGAATCTTGGATATCTAAATCGTTCTATGGCGGGTATATACAGGTGTACAGCCGCGAATCCAGAACGTGCTGAAGTATGTCATTACGTGTTATATGTGAGTTCAGTGTATTTCTTTCTATAAATTGTTTCGCTACTGTTCTCAAACATGTGTACAACATCATATGCCGTTAGCTGTAGTGTGCATGAACTAGGTCTTTAAAATTTGTATCATACATTTGGTATTGATAAGTAACACGATTTGATGTCATGATTAGTGCATTGAATATACATGCGTTGGTTTACATACATTTACAAATTATTATGAATAATTAAAAAAATGGTTCAAGGATTCGGACATAACTCATTAAATTGCATAATAGTATAATAGTGTATGACATATAATATTACAAGCATAGCTTTGAAAGCGTATATTTGTTAAACTAATTAATTTATTTTGGATTAGGGATAAGCTGCGTAAAGGTGTATGTGTGTGTGCTTGTGCGTATTTTTCTATTGAAACTTGAAACTTATATCAGATCGCATAAATTGTTAGCGGCACATATCTCCCTTTGTTGCATTTCTGTCATTCAGTACATCAAAAGGGATTAAAAAAACGTTGTACTCAAAGTAGATACATTAAGAATAATTCAAATTGAGTAAATGGATGGAGTATTAGTTTACATGTAAGTGATGTGTTTTAATTACTTGGTATATGATTGAACTTGCGTTGCCGTATAAATTAGTTTAAGATGATAATATGTTAAATCTTTAAACTGTCTTTGCTGGTAGAGTATGACCATGCGTTCATTCAAATCGTAAATTCTCGATAGCCGTCGCTGTAATGTCATATAGTCATTTGGTCGAATTGTTGGGGTGATTCACCAATGGCTTCAAACATTATTGAAACATACTACAAGAATAACCACCCGGGTGGGTTCTCAGCGTATGAAAACACTATTTGTTTCTACATTTTGTGTACTACATTTTGTCTTGGCAACACTGGTTACACAAACCCACACATAGGCTGGTACAGATTGTCGCTTTTATGGATATAGTTTTGTATTTATTGAGTGTGTATGGTCCGGCTAGACAGACATCTTTTTATTTTATATACATATTTGTTGTACGTACTCATATATGTCCTTTACTTTATTTTAGTAACACTTATAGGCCAAGTAGCCTGAGATAAATAATGAATGTATGTATCATTGTCATATATCATTTCACCATATTGTTATATTTTGGAACCGTTAACGGACGAAGTAGTCAAAGGTTTAGAGGTAAATACACGACATCTGTGTCGGGAATTGATAATCGGCACTGAAAATAAATAATGGACCGAGAACGATTATCAACTCCCGGCCGGGCTCTGTCATGTATTAATGTCTTTTATACACATGTTGTTTGCAACACTTAAAGGGAGTAATTACGTTTTCATTCACCAGTACTGTTATCACTACATGGCATTCCTTATGATGGCCGTTTATCAACCTCTTTATATACGTGCTTTTAAATTATGTGTCACACAATTTGAAACTGAACTACAAATATATATCTTAAAATGTGACGTCAACATCAGGATGGCACAATCAATCGATTGAATAACGTGCACTTAATATTACATTTTATCAATCTGAACGTCGTCTGTTCAAGACGTGCCTATGACGTTGTTTTTTTAAATATTTTTTTATCATTTTTTTTTCATTTTATACCCGGTCAAATCAAATGAAAGTATGTACATTATTTAGGAGCAATTTCTACCGTGCAATGATGAACAATTATCAATTCAGTTTGAATCGATTTTACTTTAAGTATATCGTGCATTTATTTTCATTTTAATTACTTTTAGTTCAGGAAGTGGATTTCATGACGAATTACATGCATAATTAAAACCGATTATTGAAGATGACCTTTTGTGTTTTAAATTGTACTAAGTACATACCAAATTTGATATGTAACAAAGACAACATCAGGTTATTTAGAAATGACAAGATCCGGGCAAACATCTCTCATTATATTGTATCAATATTTTCTGAAAATATTAGGAAATGATTTCAATTACAACATAATGAACGAAAAATAACAAATTGTAGACTGCGGTATTTAAAAAAAAAATTCCAGCACCTGTAGAAAACTTCACTCTCTTAAAGTGGCTTAACCAGTAAATTCTAACCTTTTAATTCAATAAAAAATGGTATAATTGTAATACTTAGCAAACATTGTAGCCATCTGGATCTTATCTTGGGCAAAATACTGTTGTTTAACGAAAAAAACATGAATTTTAACTAGCAATTACCGCCGATATTTTCATTAGACATGACCCATGAGATAACGTATATGATTAAGTATATATACTCACAGTTTTGGATCCTTGAACGTTATGGAATTTCCGGCAATCATCAATTAAACCAAAGTAAGTGATTAAGTTCAACTTAAAATATATGACTGATCTTGTTTTATGCTTAAATAGAGAAGTGGTTTTATCCATGGACTCGAATCACATGCGAAACGTGATCCTTTTTACTAATTCCCCTACAACACTATTGTGTTCGACATTGCTTCTTTAACGGCTCCTCATATCGAAAACAGATATATGCTTCAATAAAATTAAAACAAATTACATTTGTCATGGCTGAGTATAAACGATTAAATCAGAAATATTTTCGATCATTTCCGTCAGAGATGGAGCTATTGTTAAATGTTAAAATTACTGTTTATATATCTAAAATACGATTTGTTTACATTTAAGAGAAATCGACATCTATAAATGAACCGACGATCACAGGTATTCTCGAAATTGTTGTAATTCATAAGTAAGTTTTGTTTTTTTTTAAATTAATTTATTCAGACACAAATTATGCCGCTTTAATTAATTGATATACTTGATGGTCAATTAGAGTAACACGTATATTGCAAAACAGATTAAATGGTTGATTTTAATGTTACAATACAGATGGGCCAGACAAAGCTGTTATCAGCAAAGGACATCATTTAAATGTTACAGAGGGTACAAGACAAGCCAACATCACATGCACTTCAGATTGTTATCCAAACTGTAATTCATCCTGGACAAGTATAACCGGTGGATCAACAGATGTATCTGGAGATGTATTACATCTTGGCCAAGTAACACGGTACCAGACCGGCAAATACAAATGTATATCCAGTAATGCTGCTCCAGAGTACCAGCGCACTGCTGATGCAACAATTGATATAACTGTACATTGTAAATATACTATACAAGTTATACCATTAAATGTTCCATTGTCGCGCATTAACATACAGACTAAAATAACAGATGTTAGGTAAGAGGGAGGATGAATAATAGAGTAATAATGAACTGGAGAATAAGACCGAAACATTTTTCAGTAGCGGAGCATGAGCGAATGGAGTACAAAACGAAAAAAGGTGGAAAAGCAGATACAGTGATATCAATGTTTTATTTGTTTGGTTATTTTCGGTTTGTACCGCTTCTAGGCTCTCATCGAAAAAAAAATACATTGTACATTTACAAATATGGTTTAAATGATATTTATATTAATCTGCAATACTTATCACAAAAATGTTATCTGTAATTTCAATATGGAGTGCTATAACATTTTAGCATGCATATATTTAGTGGTAGCAGCGTTGGCTTTGCTTGACAAGAAAAAATAAACGTCTAATAGCACCGTCAGCGGTACGAACGCCACATCTCCTGAACGGACATTTATCAAGCGTTTGTTGCAAGGCAAAATATCGTTTTGTGTAACCCAAACGTTTACCGTTGTGGGCAGTTGGTGAATAATAATGGACGAAACATGCTGTGTATTCCAAAATGCATGCAAATATATGACGCAACGCAAAGTGTAAAAGTGATTATCATTTTAGAGGCAACACAGGTATTCATGATCCCGATGTAACATCCACATACCCCCTGTTAATTATTTCCCTGGAGAAGGAATTAGCTAGCGATTCACCCCTCTCCCCAGTTGATTCTTTCTCAGGGAAAATAATTCGCTAGATGATGCTGTCCCACCTTATATTTTAACTTTCTGTTGTGGGGCAAGAATTGGCTAGCTGAATTTTCCCCATCCCTATTTTAACTTTGACTTTCAGGTTGAAATAATTGTCAAGTTGATGATTTTATTGCAGGAAGAGGACAGGGAAGAATTTGTTAGCTGATTCTTCCACCCCAGTTATATATTCTAACATTTCTGGGGGATATAATTGGCTAGCTGTTTCTTTCCCCCTTATATTTTGACTTTCTGGGGTGAGGGGAAAATAATGGCTAGCTGATGCTCTTCCCTCCATACTTATATTTATATTTTTACTTTCTGGAGAAAAAAAATTAGTCATGGGATTCTTACCCCCTATATTTTGACTTTCTATTGAAGGGGGTGAGGGGTTGTGTGGGGTGGGGGCGAGTTGGTTAGCTGATTATTCCCCATCCCGACTTATAATTTTACTTTTTGGAGAGAAATAGTTAGCTAGCTGATCCATTCCCCTTTATATTTTGACTCTCATTACTCCAATCCCGATATATGTTTATTTTTAAGGTGGGAGGGGGATAATTGGCTTGCTGATTATTTTCCACCCTTATATTTTTACTTTCTGTGGAGATATAATTCTTACCTTCCCCTTATGTTTTGTCTTTCAGGTGAATATAATTGGCTAGCTGATCCTCCCCCCATTATATATTGACTTTCTGTTCGGGTCGGGGTGATTGGCTAGCTGATTATTTCCCCATACCTCTCACTACATATATTTTGACCTTCTGAAGAGAGAGAATTGGCTAGTTGATTCTTCCCTCTCCCTCTATATATTCTGGTTTGTTTTGGTGTTGGGAGGAGGGATAGTTGGTTAGCTGATTCTTCCCCATCCTTATAATTTGACTTTCTGAGGGAATATAATTGGCTAGCTGAATACATCCCCCTTATATGGTGACTTTTGGGTGGACAAAATTAGCTTATATTTTGACTTTCTAAGTAGATAATTGGCTAGCTGATTCTTTTCCTCCTTATATTTTGACATTCTATTTTGAATGTCTGTTAGGTGAAAGAAATTGCTAGCTGAATATGTCCCACCCATATATTTTTACTTTCGGGGTGGGGGATATAATTGAATAGCTTATTCCTTATCCCCTTATATTTTGACTTTGATATATTAATTCTAATATAAGGATTACTATAATTATAATCTCTGTAAGGGTAAAAATCTTAGTGCAAAAGCTTCTTGTTGGATTTGAAAAGGAGGGCAAAAATGACGACAAAATTCCTTGTCCATCTGCAAACATTCGATTAAATGTAAAGTAGTTGCTGTTTGAAGTTTATCAGCAAGTAATTGCAATTAATGAAATGTTTTATTTTAAATTTACTATCCAAAAATTAATAATTATTGCCAATTATCAACTGCTGCCTTCACAATCTGCTGATTGTGTTAATTCTAAATTAAAGCCAGTCTTAAATTAATGCAAACCGATAAATAGGCTTTTCACGGTGTACATATATTTCATTTGATGTTAATGTAATTATGTTTGAAAGAAATAAGATAAAATATAAATAAAATATCTATTAAAGGACTTTTGTCCGTGTGTTCATTTTTTTACCAAAGGGCTTTTTTCTATCATTCAAAAATCTCAAAATAAAAAGTAGAGTAGGGGAAAGAATCATCTAGCAAATAAGCCCCCCCCCCCCCCCCCCCACACACACACCAAAAAATAAAAATAAAAACAGCAAGTCAAATAAAGGGGGGCAAGAATATGCTAGTCAATTCTCCAACCCCAACACTACAAAAAAGTCGAATTCTATGGGGGAGTGAGGATGTGGAGAATTAGCTAGCCAGTCAAATAAAAGGTTTGAGGGGAATCAGCTAGCCAATTATATCTTGCAAGAAAGTCAAAATATAAGGTTGAGAAAAAATCATCCAGCCAGTTCTCACCCCCTTTACGAAAAATAGAAAAAATATATATACGGCGGCTGGGGAGGGGTTAGGAAAGAATCAGTCAATTATTTCATTCCGAAAGTCAAAATATAAGCAGGGATTGGTAAATAATCATCTAGCTAATTCTACCCCATCTTTACAGAAAGTCAAACAATAAGGGGGTGGAGAGGATCAGTTAACCATGTGTTCTCTCCAGAAAGGGGTTGCGAAAGAATCAGCTAGCATTTATGAGACAAAATATCCCGAAATTTTCATACCGCCCCGACTATTTTTATTTTCATAAAAATATAAAAACAAAAAAAATATTAAAAAAGAAAATACGAAAACAACAAAACAAAAATCCTCCACCCAAGTTTTATTAAAAACTTGATGAAATTCTAGCTTATTTCCCTGAGAAATAACTGGCTAACTGATTTCTTCCCCGTGGAAACTTAAGATGCGGAAAGAATTAGCTACTACACAAGATTAAGACATTATGAAATGACGAATGACTCAATCAACTTGCAGAATGTGGCTTTTTCTGTTGCCTTATACCAAAGTATACTTATGCCTTTTGGAAAAATGAAACATTTGACAAAAATGGTTTTAAGTTAAAGTCAATATTTACAATATCATTTATATTATATATATATAGTACCAGTACTTTTGTTGGGGAATGACATCAGAGCATAATGTAAGATTGAGCAGAACTACCATTTTTCAGCATGTAACGTTATATACCAGACAAAAAATGTAAAACCCAACAAATGATAACATCACATAAAGTAACAGTACGATATTTGTTTTAATCTTGCATATAAACTGTATTTGCATTCAACATACTATACTCTGTGTGATATATGTGTGTATAAACTGCTTAGGTCATTTCTCCTTTTTTATTATTTGTTATGAATATAATTTAAACTAAATAATAAAATAACAATTTATTTCACACAAACAGATTAATGTTATCCATTTAAAAATAAGAAAAGATATAAACAACAGTCGTATTCAAAGAACACAACCACCAAATTAGCAAGAACGCAATTAAAATACGAATTAGATATGATAAAAACAAAGCATGCATATATTATAAGTGACAACACGGTAGCAAAAGACGTCACAAGAGAGTTATTCTTTAAACAATGATGTCACAAGCTAAAATACTCTTTGATTATGTATAACTACAGCAGAAATAAAAGGTTATGAAATTGCCTTGATTATCTCTAACCAGTAAGAAAAAAGTCGTGTTTGTGACAAGGCCAGCAAACGTAGCATGATAGCGCTCCAGTAAATAGTTGTGGTAGGCAATCCAACCGTTATAGAATACGGTAAAACAATGATGTAGTCCTTACCATGTTTTATTTGGTAAATAGATGGATATCTAAATCACATAATTACATATTCAACTTTCAAATAAACTGGTTAAATGCTGTTTTCTGTTATAGTTTCACCGAAAATATTAGCCGAAGAAATAATATTTGCGGGCGCAATAACAGGAAATGTGATGCTTAGCGTTCCGTTTTATAGTTTCCCGCCTGCAGATAGCATAACCTTTACCAGACAAGATGGTGTACAAATGCAGAACAGCAACAGAACAACTGTGTCATATGAAATATCGCCTGTCATAACTAAATTCTATGGTGAAGTGGTAATATTAAACGGCAGTAGAGCATATCTAAAAATAACTGACATATAGCAAAATGAATTTGATTATCTCTTTCATTTGATATTTATAATATATATTGTTATATATGATATTAGAGGGTTATGTATCATGAATATATTGTACCAATTATTTGTGTTGATGTAATAGTACTTTGCAAACTATATCAAAACGTATATGTAATATATACATACTTTGCGACGGAAAATATATTATAGAAAAATACTATTTGGAATTAGTGTGGATCTATGGTAATAGTGTATAAGAAAGGAGCAAAAATGCCTGTATCACATAGTCAATCTTTACTCATCATTTAAATGGAAATATTAATTACTGATGGTACAGTCTATATAAAAAAAGGTTTCTGTATGTATACATTTCCCAATAATTACGTTTAATGAAAGTCATAACATATGTTCATATAACAATTATTGAGATCAAGCCAGTTAATTTAGGTTACAGTAAGTTATTTTACACAATATACAATCTAAACAAAATTGTGTCAATCCTAGTTAATTGAAATTGTATACTCCGTTGATCAAGGTCTCATTGTTTACACTTATACAGATGCTCTAAATAAGCCTACAAGTTTCAACAGACATGTCGGTGAAACTGGCGTATTCGTTTTCTGGACAGCTGGTTTTCACGGAGGTAGTGATCAGACATTTGTCATACAGTTAAGAGAAGACAGAGAGTTATGGTTTAATCATTCATTTGTTTTTGGTGGAAAGAATACAACAGGATTCCAGATGAATGCTACTTTGGACACATTATAGAGAGGCACCCACTACTACTTCAGGGTCTACTCATTCAATATAAACGGAAGCAGTCCCTATACAGATGTATTAAACTTTACGACACATGAAGGTAAAGTTTTGTAACACATACGTTTGCGGCCAAGTGTACTTGGTAAAGAAGGCGCGCATACTTCCATCTGAAACAGTATGACCTAGATACACATGTATTTCCCAAGGGGTATTCGAACTAAAGCAGCCGTTAACAAACATGACATTCTACATTATTTCTAGATGATGCATGTGTTATAAAACTATTGATTGTAGATACATACCTGCAACCATATACTTACATATAGTTGTTATATTATTTGTAAAATTTCGTGGTTCTTATATCCTTTTAAAGTGGGTTAGATACTTGTTACAAGACTTATATCTGTTCAGTATTTTTGTTTTTTTAGATTTTAATCAACTATAAATATCACTTGAAATATTCGCTAAACATATGTTCCGAAGGTAAATATTATAATTAGTTTAGTGTGACAGTTTTACCATATAATTTTACATTCTGTTGTATTTGTAATTGTATACGTATGACTGTTATACTTTTATTTACACTGTCTTGTTTTGTCTTGTACTGTGACGACGCTCCTACGTCACGAATATGCTACTGAGGGTCCATATCGATGACCCCAATTGTCACTTATGTGTACATTGTACATGGAAGCTAGTTTAATCATGAATTGTCTTTATGCTCCGTTGATGACTGTGTTGAGTGTTACGTTTCCTGTTGGTAAAATAGTTTCCTATTTTCAATAATATGTGCATGGTCTACGAGAATTTACAGTAAATTTCATAATAAGAAATTGCCATAATTGTTTTATCGATGACTTTAAGTTCAGATTACCATTTCGCCGACTTTAAAGTTATACGGACAAACGCAACACACTGTATAAAATCTTAAAGACAAGTTTATAATGGTGCCAAAGTTATATATGACCTCATATTACTATCCATTGTTTGTTGTTCACATGGCTGTGTTTTACTCTAATTCAATACAAAAAAATAACATATTTTACGAAGTTTTACCTCTAAAGGGTTCTGAATGAATGTTTGTATTTACATGAATTGATATCTTAATTTCAAATTTCTAATTATTTGAAATGTATACATATAACATCAAAATAGAATATTATGCATGTATATATTTCACAAAACCTTGTTTGTAAGAACTAGTGTACGTTTTGGTTTACAAAAGAAGTCCATGTACACATCTTCACAATTATTGAAAAGGTATGATGATTCCTCTATATCCGGAAGGCGGCTTGATAACCGATAGTTATGTACTTATGAACACGACTGTGTTGTAGTTGCCAATCAATTTGGTTATTTAGTTTATATTGTTATGCATTAAGTTGGTATTGACATTTTGGCGTTTTAAATACCTTGTGATACATATATTTTAGGTTTAAGGTTCATAATATAATCAAAGCATTCATTAGACATGCTATTTTCAACTGATCCTATTTTTTCTAATTGAGTATTGACTTTGAATCTATAACAGTTTTTTTGAATTTGTCGATTAAACTACTTTACAACTTCCAATATATATTGAGGAAAATATGTCAACCTTTCTGATGTAATACGATATAAGTATAGTTCGCATTACAGTCAATTAATGACATCCGTGTTTATAATAACGAACCTGGTTAATCACAATGTGTCATTTTATTTTATTATCTTTGTGAATTGTTGCATAAAGCAAGTGTCAATTCTACTACTGTCATATGATTTTTGGATTCCGTAAAAGTATTAAAGAAGTATTTTCGGCTTAGACCAACTATCATCTGACAACACAAATGTCCTTCTTGTCGACAAATAAAACAATACAATTAACGTGAAAGCAGACGTAGACGCAGACGTTCAGTTGCTGTTGATAGTACCAAGTATAAACATATCATTGAAAATCGTATATACATTTGTGGTCAACAGTAATCAACGAATGCGCTGAGCTTTTTAAAAATATACACATCAAACATATATCTGAAACAATTATCATCATATGGCCTAAGCGGGATGCTAGTGTAACGGATATAATTTGACCGCTCTCGACAGAGGTTGCGGGTTCGATCTCCCGCTCGACCCGTTCCTCTCAAAAAACAACACTCAGTACAAATGGAGAATACTTACGTTGCGGTAAGGATTGTCTTTCAACTCTTCTTAAATACAGACTGTTTAAAACGTTAAAATATGACGACAGACGGTGTCAATGTGCATTATCTACTTTGCATTACCTTTAGTGTGTATACCGTTGGTAAACATGCGATTGGGCTCATTTTTTGCATTTACATGATCCTTTATGTAACAGACTAAGTGTATCCATCCAAAGTTAATACAGGTTTGCCATATGTATAAACTCTTTAGTTACGCTGAACAGAATCTTAATATATGAATAGTTTGAAAAATTTGCCATGATTTCTCTTTCCTTGGATTCATGTAACTTATTATTTTTTTAAATAAATTAATTTGTTTCGTCGGTATTTCATGGTGTTTCGGTGGTATATTCATGGTGTTTAGGCGGTATTTCCATGGCTTTGTAAAATATTGATTGAGAACAATGGTTTAATTATTAACCAGGTGAGCCTGTAACAAAGACGTCCCCGAATACTGGAGCGATCATCGGTGGTGTTGTCGGCAGTGCCATCATTCAGGTTGTAGGTGTAGTAGTTGTAATTTTCTTGCTTAGAAGACGGAATGGAAAGCTACGTGGTAAAAGTAAGTATATCATTTCAAACTCAATCTATGTATATGTGTTATATACGTATTGTAAATATATACGTCCTCATTTCAAAATCTCCTATTCGTAAACTGTAACACAGACGTCCCAGAATACTGCACCGATAACCGGTGGTGTTCTCGGCAGTGCCAACATTCTGGTTGTAGGGACCGTAGTTGTAATTTTCTTGCTGAAAAGACGAATTGGAAAGCTTCGTGGTGAAGGTAAGTATGTCATATCAAACTTAGTATATGTCTATGCGTTATATAAGTATTGTAACTGTATCAGTCCCCATCTCAAAATCTCTGATTTATAATCAGTAACGATGTGTGTCCGCACTCATCGCGGTCCTAATAGGAGACCATACGCCTGTTACTGTCGGGATGATGACGATATATCTGAAGACGTTTTTTCCACCTATAAAACCGGTTGCTTTAAACTGTATAACCAGTATTGTGTTAAACATTAAGCTGCAATATAAATGATTTCGAATGCAGTCATTGTGATACTTAAAAGCATACGTCTACAAGACAAAGTTGTCATACAATGGCCATCCTTATTTACAGCAATAGTAAGTATAAGCCTTAATTTATTTGGTGTTGATGTCAATGTTTAAGATGCAAATAAGGACAATCAAGTTGTCAGTATGTTGCTGTAAGTACCTTGCACTTAAAACGGAATCTTCTGTAAAGCGACAGTGTATTCACTGGATTAAGCTGTGAAACAGCCTAGCTTGACACTATGTTCCACAGTTTTGTTCAAACTATGCAATACATAAATTTTCTCCAGGCTTTTTGATTCGTCAATTTCAAACAAAAATAAAATGATTCAAATATAAAGAAATCATACAAACAAATGATCAAACCAATCATCTATATACAGTATAATGTTTCAAACCCTGTAGTGTTGGACTAACTGTTGCTCAACACTATGTATATGACGAGACCAGCATATGTTTGAGAATTGTTTCAAACTCAAATCAAAACAATATGCTTAGAACAATGTTCGGTTCCAGCATAAAAAAATGCACCTTTATATGTTTGAAGACGGTTTCAAACTTATAAACATGGGACCAAACTAATGTGCACGAAATAATACCCAGTTCCAGCACAAAATTAGTTCCTACCAATTTCAAACACAAAGCCTTCCCAAAGCCTTTAGCCAGAAATAATCTTTCTTGCAGTGTACTATCTCCCTAACGTAATTAAGCTCTTCCGAGGTTTCACGTACACATTGACGCTGAAAATCTTAAGCAGATTTCTTGCAACTTGCGTCGAAAGAAACTATCAAATATGGTATTGCTATAATACGAAGGAGTACACCTGTACCAAAATCATCTGACGTTATATACAAGTAAATACCTATTTTCAAATGGATTCCAGCTCATGATTATTAAAATCATTAATCATAATATTATCATTCATCTTTTCATGATATTATTTTTTAAACCTATACTTTGTATATTGATAATAACAGCAAAATAAAATAGAGTGCATAACCTTTCCTTATGATAATTGCTATATACATACATTTATGCTATAAACAACGACAGTATTTTGACAAATTTCTTGATAAGTACACACTATAAAACAATGAAAAACACGTGAACCGTGTATTGCTAATTTTTATATCTTGCTTATGTTCAAAACGTAAACATTTCATTACATTTCATTTCATTTAACTAGACTAAAATAAAATACATTGACATTTTTCGTTTACAGAAATGTCTTCAAATGAAAACCATCAGCTAACGCGGTAAGTACATGCATTGAACAGAGTATATAATTGATTAGGTATATCGTAAGACAATTTTAACGTTCGCAAACATATTTTTCACAAGTGTGATTGGGAATTGTAATGAACAGAGTAGATCCATGCTCCATTGCAAGCTTAAACATTTACAAATACGCCTAAACATTCAAACTTTTAATTTTGTCATTTATTTTATATATTAATTGCATTGGATATAATAGAAATATAGTTTATTATGTAAAACCCGTATGATATTTTCTAACATTCATAAATACACTAAAACTTTCTAATAATATTTATATTTCGATTTTGTAAATGGTTTATGTCAGGTTTTGGAAAAAAACGAATCATTAACATGCACAACATATTGATGTTGTTTGTGTTATGTTTTACAGAGAGGGACCATATACGTCAATGCAATATTCACCGGGCAATGAAAGCGAGTATTTAGAAATAAATCGTGAACAAGGTAAATATGCATTACTGGTTTTATTATCTCACTCGTCTTTGCAATCATTATAAGCGACATTGCATCAAACTACAATAATAGACAGTAACATATGACATAATATCATTGACATAGATCTACAATACTTGACAGTAACATATGTCAAAATATCACTGACATAGAACTACAATAATAGACACAAGATATGACAAAATATCATTGACATAGTACTATAATACTAGTCAGGAACATATGACAAAATATCATTGACATAGAACTACAATAATAGACAGTAACATATGACAAAATATCATTGACATCGTCGCTCAGTTTTTTCACATAGTATATTTGATAAGCATATCGATTCAGTTGAATTGATGTATTCGCAAATGAGAGTAAAGGGTATGTTGCGAGAAATTATACGTGGCAAGAACTACTTCAGAGGAATATCCCATGTTCTTTGAAAAGAATATGAAGCTGCAAGCAATATAACATCGAGAGGAATGATTCGTTCAAAATAAAATTACGATGAGAAAAAAAAACATTTCGTTGAGTGGAATAAAACATTGATATGATTGTTAAGTTAAAAGTTATATAACGATGAGAGGAAAATAACGTTGAGAGGAATAAAACATTAACAGAATATTTACGTTTGACAATATTAGGATTTTTTTTCATTTCCTTGTTTTAAGATTGGTTTTATTATTAATTATAGCATGTTTGTTGAAACCCAAACTAGCTTCTTTTCCTAGCATAATATATAACTCTGAAAAGTAAATATTCTAGACGCTATACTCAAGATTTATCCACAGTGGGTAAGCTGGACAATATGGACATCAAAACCATGTATTTTGTTGTGGCTTCGTATTAGCCATAATACAGTAATTAATAAAACTTTGAAAAACTTGAAGGAAGAAAACTATTATTTTTAAAACAGAAACCCACTGACATCGATATATACTTCCGTTATAGTGAAATCCAACTAGATTTATGTCAAAAAAGGTGTTTGGGTGAATTGTGAAAGGCACTTTTGTTTGCCTTAACTATGGTGCTATTGGAAATTCTACATTTATTTCATTGCTTAGTTTGAATTAGTGGGCATGATTAAACATGACTTGGTATCATTGGGTATGATTGTTCATCGTTTACATTTAATATCGACATTTTAATACAAAATTCGTTAATTTAAACATCGCATTATTTTCTTAAAATGTTAGCATTGATACAGTATATTATATCAATGATAGACAAAAATACAACAGGAAAAGTAATATTATATATTTTTGTTTACAGGAAGGTCTTCAACTGGAAATCAAATTCCGCTGTAAGTACATGTATTTGTGCAATTTTTAATCTGTGTTAACTTACTTATTGAATTAAACAGAGGGAATGCTCCATCAGGTATATCCAAAGCCAACTTACTCATTCACAAATACACCTAAACATCCACATATTTACACTGCGTCATTTGTATCATTCAATTGCGCAGTGAAGAGGCACACTCCACAACAACAACTGCGCTTTAATATCCATGCACATGCGTTTTATCTAATGCACTAATTGTATTGGAATGAGTAGAAAAAATACCATATAATCATGTTAAACTGAAACGTAACTTAAACATTCACGACCACACTCACACAACTATACATTAACGTTATGTCTGCGACGACTAAAGTCAATCAGTTATTTTAACTACTCTTCCATGGGGTTCTGTGATGTTCAGCTAGTACTCGGGTACAGCTGTCTTCGCAAGTAACTAATGCAATTGCTAGAATTCGAATTCACGACATCTGGATTGGTATAAAAACGAATATAAAATCTACATGAAGAAGTTTATAATAATTATTATTATTAATATGATACATGTTTTACATTTTAACAGAGAAGGGCCATATACATCAATGCAGTATTCAGCAGACAATGACAGAGAATATTTATAAATTAATCATGAACATGGTAAACCCTTTTGTTTGTTTTTTTCTAATCTGTCGACAAGCAACCATTTTCTTGATGTAATCTGTTTGCATAATCCGTGTTACTGTCGGTAATTTACAAGGTGTCATGTTTAACATTGTTACATTACTTAGTTCCAATGCTATGAATACGCCCACCTGTTTGAAGATGGCTATTAAACATTGGGCATTCTCGTTTTATCATTTATATCTTATATACAATTCGCTGGTAACAACATTGCATCAGTTGCTTCAGTGTTGCCAATGAGCAGAATAATGCTTTAGTAATTGCAAAACATAACGATATAAAAACGACTTGAAAATAAGTAGAAAAAACTGAAATGTGGATGTTGTATAATGTTAACGATACAATTGATTTACATCAATAACATTAACATGGGAATAAACGTATGTTATAGATATATACCTGGTGATTTTATAAAAATAAAGTTCTTTTTAATTGATTTGAATTAACATATTGGCAAAGACAATATTATGTATGAGTAGACAGCTTAATATAGATATACGTTTCATCAACTGTAGCTGCCGATATGTTGATTTTCTCCATCCACATTTTTGTTTATATGTATTGTTGACCGTAAATACCGTAAGAAGTTTACATTGTAACTGTTTCGTCTTCATGAACATAATCTAAAGCACAGTGCTAAATGATGGACAGTGATGAATTGGACTACTAGTTGAGAGGCAATATAAAGTTTCTATTAACATTATTAAATGGTTGTCAACTATTATTAGTATGTTATTAAATAACCAATATAAGCTTCGCATTAATCTTATAGCTACAGTATTGCAAAAAGCACTGTATGCCTGCTATGGGTATTGTTTCAAAAGCCGATATAATAATTCTATGAAACAAAAACATGTGTGTGAAGAAAACTGGTAATGCTGATTGCTATTGGCTGTTAATAATTTGTTGTTAATTAAACACTGTATGCGTGGACTTGACCGTAACACCTTTATATTCAAATAACTGTTGTTCATATATGGTGTTCAAATATATCAATTATGAATATTTTAGCTGTCATGTTCTTTTTATATTTTTTGTCATATTCACTAATATGGTTATAATACTAATCCCTGTATGATTCAAGGGATCCATATGAGTGATATTATCATTGTTGTCATGCATGTCGTATGAAGCGGCAATATGCATAATACAATAGAATATTATGCTGAAACTCTGCAGTTCTGCAGGTATCAAGGATCTAGTTTCATTCTGCATATTCAGTTGCTGATATGTTTGTTAAGTTGTTATGTTTAAACATGTACATTGAACCATGGATCTTCCATCCTGTTGGCGTTGAATGACTTACTATGTGCTGGTGTGCCTTAAAACCCTATTCATCTATTTTGTTTAACCAATCGAAATTTTGCATCTCTTGTATCAATACAAATATTGGCGTTGACGATTAATCATGCTATTCCTTTTGTTGGCCCAATGTTTATCTTGTGTTACTATTTGAAGTGCCAGTGTAACATTTCAGATTTATTTTTAAACCATCATTTGGTATGAATTTTTAAGACATAGACACATCTATTATTTGTAAACGTATAATCGCGCGAGATAAATCACTTTTACAATCGGTATTAACAAATCAACCTCATTAAAAATGTTCTATTGTTTTAACGTGATTTTCAACACCCTTTGAATATCCACAATATGTAACCAAAAAAAAAGACATATATTCAAAGGCCACATCTTAGACTACCAAAGAAGAATGACAACTATTAATACAATTAATACTGATAAGTATATAAAAAGGGATCGATCGAAAGCATACTAACTTATTAATATGTTTTCCTAAATTACAACACACACTTAGGTAAAACGTGACAATTTTGCAGATTAAATCTGAATAAAGTGTGCATCTAACCGTGATAAATTCTCGTCATAATATCATTAGATGATACAGTAAACATACATGTATTTAATGTAACCCCTCTAGAAGTATAATCATAGAAAAGATGTTACATGAAATAAATCAGTAAATGTTGTATATAAAATAAAGTAAAATCTGTTTGAAGTAGGTTTCAAACAATAGCTACCTTATGACTGAAAAAAGACTGTTTATAAGGCATTATATTAAGTATAAACGTGATATATTTTCAAAAACAACGAGTAAATGTAACCTCAACTTTGCCCAGTGTCTGTTTAAATAAATGTTAATAGTATCGATTACATGTCATATTGTAATAAATTATAATAGTATGTATAATGTACTATTTTATGACTTACATATGTATAGAAACTAAAAATAAACACATGTCTCAACTAATTACACACACTGTTATTTTGCATACTCAGCTATGCAAGTATTTCTTCACAAATTAAACAATTATTAATAATCAATATACACGTATGTATTAAGAGGAGTAACACTTATGGCCTAGATTAAACAAATGGAAACGTAATTCATCACGTATTAACACGACATATTTCTACAAGTAGTGCTGGAGAGCAACGACTAATAATTCTTTCCGAGCCTTCACTTTTATTTAATGTTTATTTATCATTTTTTTATATTACAACATTGGTTACCTCAGGTACATACTATTCAAGATAACCATATTCAAGGGAAACAAATGCAGAAATGTCCCCATCAAAGAAAGACATAGTTATTGCTCTTTCTATTTAACTTTTATAAAATCTTAACACCCATGGAGATCAGTTATGACCATCATGCAACGATTCTGTATAGAATATATGTGATTAAATAGGCCTCAAGAAATTTCCATCACAAGTTCATTGACACAAATTTACTGTCCGTAATTCATGGTGCTCACAAATGCGTTGCAAGATATCGTACAAATACAATTGAACCATATGGAACGCAGACCTTATAACCAAATTCCAGCTGATATCCACCTAACAATCTTTAGGATGCTGTGACCAGCCCTATCATTTTCTCCCAGATGGATAGTTATCCGTTTTGGTGCTCGTGTGAAAAAGATTTCCCCGTGAATAGTATATTGGAAATCTGGCTATAACATACCACGCATTACGGTCCAGCAAATCATCGCACCCTCTGGCAAATTGAAATGCTCTATTTGCCTTAGTATTGCCCAACACGGCCGCCCGTTACACTAGCCGATACCCAATATCCGCATATCTGCAGTAGCTTGACAAAGTTATTTTATAAAATTGAAACTGTTAGGGTGGATATAACATTGGACTGCCAATGACCAAGTTTCATTGTGTATACACTAGAAATAACAGCTAGTGTAAGCTTTGTTTCTTACACTATGTGGAAGGAAATGTTGGCCAGCGAGCCCATAGACTTGTAGGCAAAGGGCAAGTGTTGTCGAGTAATAAGCGCCGGGTAAAGTTGTCTTATCATCATGATAGTACAAGTGGTCATTGACAGTGAACCGTGCATACATATATTGCCGAAGAGAGAAAACCGTGTCAAACACATTATTGCATTGAAGTTTAACATACTGTCTTGTTTTCGAAACACGAATGTGTAATTTGACATGAAATATACACCACTGGCATTCAATGCGCTCTGTAACTGGACATGAGATGTGAACACTAATTCGCTAAACTTGAAGATATCATATAGTACCCGAAAAAGCTTTGCCTCACAAGCTCTGAAGCTATCATCTTTTAGGACGGAACAAATACGTTTCAGTCTATCGATGGTCACTGGCGCACTATGATCTGTTCGTACCCCAGAACGACATTTCTCTATCTTGAATAATACAAAAAGACCAGTATGCGTTGTGATGCATTTTTATTAAAGCTCAGCCGTGATAACAATTGTAGATGATAAAACAAACAGTTTTAAATTAGTATATAATGAACACAGCTAAATATTCACATACTACCCATCATTTACCTCTAAATGACGGGATAGCGGTTTTCAAATGTGACAAAGTCGAAACGTCTTTGTATACGTTTTATAAAAAGTACATATTATACTTATACGACATGTACGTAATTGATAATAAGTTTATGCTATCTATTTAATTATCTTTCAACAAACAGGGACATGTTGAAATATTCATTTATTTCATAGTTATTGTTCAATATGCTTTGTGATTTAATATATCATATAATACATACTTGCATAAGTAGCGCTGACAACAGAAGATTAATCGTTGGACACTTCAACAAAATTGACACCTACAATATCAACTGTAAAAGGGTCCAAACAATAACTCCCTGTCGGTAGGGATTAGAATTTACCGACTGCTCGTTCCAAGCAGAGGGGTAAGATCCTCCCCGAAAAGGAACCCACCTGTTGACCGTGGGTGGCGACCCGTGCGGTTGGATGAAGGAGTCCTGGTGGTTGAGCGCCGCAGAAGTCTGCAACGCAACACACCACTTTCGTCCGGATTTCAAGTCAAGAAGGGAGGTCGGATGGGCCCGGTCTTGATCAATCGGTCTGTCATGATAATTTTCTTGGATTATATGCGATCATGTATCATCCTTTCTCCATTATTTCACTCCCATTGAATTTTTCCATTCTCATATACTTGTCTATATTAATTTTCAATGAATAAACTTTCAGTTATCTAAATTCCAAATCCTTGAAAACTGTCATGGCTTATGGGCTAATCTTGTAAAGTAAAATGCTATATGGTTATACGTATGCCATTTTTAGATGGATGTTAGTGCGGTTCTTGTCTTGTCAGGACTTGAATTTACATCCATCGGGTGGTATGCGGGATCTGATGTATTACTTTGCTGGAGTATATTGTTCACGTATTCTTGGCATCATGTCTGTCGGATATCCACAGCATGTGTCCCCTTGTTGGGCTCCGAGGCGGGTGAGAAACGTGAACAACGAAACAAACACAAACTCATTATGGCTTCCAAAAAAACACACCAAAAACGATACTACAAAACGACCTACACCTGCTCAGTCTGTTCTGAAACGTGCTCGACACGATTCAGTGGAGACTGAATCAGATGACTTCAACTAATTGGCCAAGATTTTTAACAGTTACATCAACAGATCCATCTAGACCAGTAACAACGCTTTCGCCTTTTGCGATTCACAAGCAAATACTTGGTATTGCTGGTGAGCCGCGAGAGGTGAAAAAGCTCAAATCTGATAAGATTTTGATTGAATGTCAGAAAAAAAGTCATTCTGACAATCTCCTTTCAATAAAAAAAATTGTTGACATACCTGTAGAAGTCCGTCCTCATATTACACTCAACTCCTCCAAAGGAGTCATTCGTTCCAAGGAACTGGAACAATGTACTGTTGAGGAGATGAGTGTCAATTTGAAACCACAGGGAGTTTCAGAAATTAATACCAGGAAAGATGGCAATATAAAACCGACTAATACCTTTATTCTTACGTTTAATTCTCCAAACCTACCAAAATCTGTAAAAATCGGTTATATATCTTTACCCGTTGACCTTTTTATACCCAACCCACTTCGTTGTTTTAACTGTCAACAGTTTGGACACCATCGAGAGAGATGTAGACGAGATGCCCTGTGTGCTCGCTGTGGCGAACAAGGACACACAGACTTCTCGTCTTGTACAAAACCCGCCCTTTGCATTAATTGCAAAGGGAACCACGGGGCTTTCTCGAGGGATTGTCCAAAATGGGAAATAGAAAGCGAAATGCAAAAAGTTAAATTACAAAATAAAGTATCATTCCCGGAGGCCAGACGTCTTGTTGAACTCCAATCTCCATCTGCTCCTTCAGGCAAATCATATGCTGAAGTGAATAGAATTGTTGAGAAAAAGACCACAAGATGTATGGAAATACAAACTAATATTACCTGGCTTAATGATAATCCCATACCGTATATTGCTGTCGTTCCTGGTAATTCCAAAGTCTCATCTGAGACTCAGACTTCAACACCGGTAATTAAACCAACTTTACAACCTAAACCTAATATGAAACAAAACAAAACAAAATCTGACATCTATTTCTGATAAGAAATCGGCGAACTCGGGGAATGTCCCGAGTACCCCAAAACCGGAGAACTCGGGGAATGTCCCGAGTTCCCCAGAACCATCGGGCTCTGGTATTACCAAGAGTCCAACTACTCAGCAGAAGGCTAAGATACATCTAGCCACTGCAAAATTATGCGTAACAGGGTTAAAATAAATTTTCCTACCTTGATATGTAAACCGATGTTGCATCATCGGATTCCTCCAAGGTCGTTAAGTTAAAAGTTCCTTTAGCACCTATACTTCCACCTAAATGAACGATTCAAATTCAAATAAAATAATACAATGGAATTGTCGAGGATTAAAACCAAATTATGATAAGATTAGTTTACTTTTAAATGAACATTACCCTATTGCATTTTGTCTTCAAGAAACTTTTAAACAGTATTCTTTATATAATACAATTTGTGATACAGGTTATAAAGCAACTGGTGGAGTGTCTATTCTTGTCAATAGAAACGTCCCGCGCAGCATTATTGTCTTGGACACTAATCTGCAAGCAGTTGCAGTTAGAGTTACAATGCATAGAGTTATTACAATTTGCTCTTTATATTTACCACCAAGTGCAACCCTTGATCCGAAGGATCTCGATCAACTCATTGCACAATTGCCATCACCTTTTATGCTTTTGGGGGATTTTAATGCCCACAATTACATATGGGGTTGTAAAGACATTAATGATAAAGGTAATAAAGTTGAATCTTTTTTAAATCAAAATAACCTATGTCTTTATAATGATAATAAATCTCATACATATTTACATCCTGCTTCAGGGTCGAAAACTTCCATCGATTTATCAGTTTGTGAGCCATCACTTTTGTTAGACTTTTCATGGAGTGTTGGTGATGACCTCTGCGGGAGTGACCATTATCCAATATTTCTTACAAATATCGGACCTCCACTTCTCGATAGAAATCAACGATGGAAACTTCGCAAAGCTGATTGGCCTATGTTTCAATCTATCTGCGAAGAACAGTTAAAGCCTGATTTATTTAGCGATATGGATAATACTGCTTGTCAGTATTCATCAATATTATACAGTATAGCAGAAAAATCTATCCCAAAAACATCGACAAATCCAAAACGCCCTAAAAAACCATGGTATGATGATGACTGCAAGAATGCAGTCAAGGATCGTAAAAAAGCTTTAAGTCAATTTAATTTACGACCTACACAACAAAATTTAGATTATTTTAAAGTGTTTCGTGCAAAAGCAAGACGTACTCATAAGGAGAGTAAGAGAAAGTCCTGGAGAGATTACGTCTCTAGGCTTAATTCTCGTACTTCCCTTAAGAAGGCGTTGGACATGGTAAAATACTCCAGGTTGCGTTAACCATTAAACAAAACTGAAAATCATACTGCCACATTTGCCAAATACATCGTTAATACTTTGGCAGATACTTTTTCAAAAATTCATCTACCACTAATTGCAATCCAAATTTTTGAAAACATAAACATCAGACTGAAAAACAGAAACTAAACTTTAAATCAAATAATTCAGAAAAATATAATAAAAAGTTCTCTTTGAATGAATTGAAAAATTCCTTAAAGAAGGCACATGATATATCAGCTGGTCCTGACGATATCCATTATCAACTTTTAAAACATTTACCCGAATCGTCTTTATTAATTCTACTTGATATATTTAACTCTGTTTGGGTGACTGGAAACTTCCCCGAGTCTTGAAGGGAAGCTATCGTAATTCCGGTACCCAAATCTGGGAAAGATAACACGGATCCAGATAGTTACCGTTCAATTGCTTTGACAAGTTGTGTTTGTAAAACCATGGAACGTATGATTAATGGTCGCCTCGTTTGGTTCTTGGAATCCAACAACTTAATTACTCAGTATTAAAGTGGATTCCGACGCCAAAGGGGCACTACAGATCATTTAATTAGATTTGAATCGTTTGTTAGGGAGGCTTTCATAAAGAAAGAACATTTAGTCGCTGTATTGTTTGACTTGGAGAAAGCCTACGACACCACATGGAAGTATGGCATTATGAAAGATCTTCATAATATGGGCCTTCGTGGCCGTTTAGCTACATTTATTTTAAACTTTTTAGATGATAGACAGTTTCAAGTCCGAATGGGAACAACCCTCTCCGATGTTCACAAACAGGAGATGGGCGTCCCACAAGGCAGTATTCTGTCTGTCACACTTTTTAATATTAAAATTAATAATATTGTTAAGAGTATAAATCCTGGTGTGGATTGCTCTTTATATGTTGACGATTTTGTAATTTGTTACCGTTCAAAAAATATGAAAACTATTGAAAGGCAACTACAGCAATGCCTTAATAAACTTCAGACTTAGTCTGATGAAAACGGTTTTAAATTTTCTAAGTCTAAAACAAATTGTATGCATTTTTGTCAACTACGTAAACATCACGATGATCCCAATCTAACGTTAGATGGGACACCTATACCTGTTGTTGAGAAAACGGAATTTTTAGGTCTTTTTTTTACCGTAAACTTACTTTTATTCCTCATCTTAAATATCTTAAGACAAAGTGTAATAAAGCACTAAGTTTATTAAAAGTTGTTGCCAATACTAATTGGGGTGCAGATCGTAAAGTTTTACTTAGACTTTACAGATCTCTAATCAGATCAAAATTGGACTACGGCTCTATTGTATATGGATCAGCTCGCAAGTCTTACTTAGTGATGCTTGATCCTTTACACAACCAAGGACTACGACTCGCCCTTGGTGCCTTTCGTACGTCCCCTGCCGACAGTCTTTATGTAGAGGCAAATGAACCATCATTGTATTTAAGACGTGAAAAACTGGCTCTTCAATATGCAATTAAACTTCATTCAAATCCATCTAATCCTATTTTTAATCTTACTTTTGACCCAAATTATAAAACTCTCTTTCATAAAAAACCTAAAGCTATTCGAACTTTTGGTCTCCGGATCAAACCAAAACTAACCAAAGCCAATATTGATCTTAATTTAATTGCTAAGTACAAAGTTTCAGAAATACCACCATGGACTTTGGAAAAAACAAAAATCATTTTTGAACTTTGTAAAGACAAAAAATCTGAAACAGACTCCACTATCTTCCAAAGTAAATTTAATGAAATCAAATCGTCTTACAATACTTATTGTCACATATATACAGATGGTTCTCAAGATGGAGAAACCGTGGCTGCAGCTGCTGTTACAGGATAGCACACCTCAAAGAGCCGATTACCAAACGGAGCCTCCATCTTTTCAGCTGAACTCAAAGCCATTGATTTGGCATTGGACTACATTAATGATTCTGAGGAAAAACAGTTTATTATATTTTCTGATTCACTTTCATCTCTTCAAGCTATAGACGGCATGAAAGATGATAATCCTATTTTTCTTCAACTTTTAAATAAATACAATGTACTATGTAAAGACAATACTATTGTTCTCTGCTGGCTTCCTGGTCATACAGGAATAAGTGGAAATGATAAAGCTGATAAGGCTGCGAAAGCGGCCTTAAGCTTGAATATTTCATTTTTTAAACTACCTTTTACAGATTTTAAATCTAATATTAATAAGTATATTTTTAGTTCATGGCAGTCCTCTTGGGATCTTGCCATACATAATAAGTTACATTATATCAAACCTAAACTTGGCGAATGGCATCCTAGCAATATAATTATTCGTCGAGAAGAAGTTATTTTAGCTCGGTGCAGAATAGGGCATACCCGCTGTACCCATTCATATCTTTTAAAGCGTGAAGCTGTCCCAGAGTGTGTGCCCTGTTTTGCACCACTTACTGTTAAGCATATACTTATCGACTGTGTTGACTTTGCTCCAATGAGAGCGAAGTACTACAGGGTTGATAGTATGAAAGAGCTTTTTGATAAAGTTAATGTAACCAATATATTTGCCTTTTTAAAAGAGGTTAAACTGTTTAAACATTTTTAGTTTAAAACCCACTGACGGGTTAAATGATTTAGTATATCGTTGATTTCCCTGTATTTAATTGATGTTTTCATTCATTTATTTATTTGTAAATTATTTCATGTATTTATTTGTAAATAGTTTTAATAAATGTTAAACATATTTATATCATATAATTATTTTTGTCATCACATTCATTAATCTCTGCACGCAAAAAATGACCTATTTATGTGTCGACGTGCCGTAAAACACCATTCATTCATTCATTCCAAACAATAAATCATAACTGTACATATGTATCCAATACTTTGTTTGGTAGTCCTGCCAGAGTGATGTATTTGCAAATTAAGTAATTAATATTGACCTTTACATGCTAATTGTTTCTCTATTTATTTTTTTTTAAATATTCTAATTTAAAAAACTACATTTTGTCTATTTAAAACTGACCACAACTTGTTTTGATCTGGCAATTAACACACATGCAGTATTCGTACTTCCTTATTATTACAGCTATATTTAGACGTATATTTTACCTATTATTTATGAATTAGGTCGAAAAGTTATAAACATCGTAAATAGAACAAAGCTATCGGTACGGCAAAGTATATAATCACTTCATATACAACTCATACGAATATAGCGTCCATATCATTAACATATGATATGTTTAATTTGTACAATATTCATCTCTCTGGGATTAATGTATTAGTCAATCGTGCGACCAGGCAACGACACTTGTTACAGATTTAGTTTAATTAACATTTTAATCACTACATACGTGGATATCATATTTTCTATATACACATTAAACAAGTGTAAAGGATTCAATGAGAGAGAGAGAGAGAGAGAGAGAGAGAGAGAGAGAGAGTGAGAGAGAGAGAGAGAGTTTGTATGTCAAGGTTTTTGTCCTGGAAATAAATCCATGTACGTATCTTAAAATGAGTGGATTGATGAAAATTGGAAATTATTGATCACCAAACAGGGCATTGCAAATACTGTTTATATCCTCAACACATCTACATGCACATAAAGGGCTCTCATTATATGTAACTACAGATGGTGCTTCAGATTGCTGCATTGTGTCCGAAGATGTGTGTGGAGCTTGTAATTATTTGTTTCTATTACATGTATCTGTGTAATACTGTTTAGGGATTTTTATCATATAACCTTTAAATGTGTTTTTTAAGATAGTTAGATATTCTGATACTTTTTTTTTAGATTCCATTTCTTATTGTTTGATGACAGAAAGGATATTTCATGTAGCAAATGTCGAAATGGTATATCCTATTAAATCTGATAAAACGCATTTTTACTCAACCCCTAGATTATACCTTTTTGAGAAAATACATTATATCAACAACAATTACGTTGATGTCGTGTCTTATAACATATAACTTGATAGTTAACAACTAGAAGCAACGATGTTTTGTATTGATATTGTTGACAGTATATATCATTTGATACTCGAGTTCAGTTAACTAAAATATATTGCTCCTGTTAAACCGTTAGTGTTCTTTAGAAAATATCAAAATTAAAATATATAGCTCTTCATAAATATTTGCATCTGATCCCATATATGTATAAAGTTTGATCAAAAGTTGTAGCTGAAACGACATTTATAAAAGTCTCTGGACCTAGCAGTCTAATTTAAGTTTCGGGGTTGTGTGTATTCCTATATATAGCGTATGTATGAAGTATACAGTGTGTATAGTAGAACACATGCTTAAATCTGTAAGATATATATGACTCCAGTTGTATGATACATACAACATTGATTACTATGAAATAAGATATATGGACCTGGTTTTATAGTCTATGGTTAGACGAATTTTGGCCTAAATATACATGTATTGCATAAAAAACATTAAAATACTATAATTGTTATGTGTTATAGCCTAAATGAATATGTGTGACAATACAGACTATCAGTGAATATGTAGGCTTGGATTTTAGCCTTGTATTTGTTATATAGATAAAAACAAAAATACATGTAGTATATTTCAGTGAACATATGTGAAAGTGGTTCAAGACGTTAACTTTTACATTCGCCGTCCCGTCAGAATATATTGTCCCTAATATTCACATTTGACAATGCAGCGTCTGTTCCTTGTGTTTCAAACTGGTAATTTACAATAATGGTTTATATCTACAGTATAATGAAAATAATCATTGTGTAGTCCGAACGGCAGCAATGCGATTGACAATCATATGAATGACGCAAGAGAATGTCTAATAGTGATCGTCAATTATTACAATACAAAATTTACATGTAATAACACATAATTATTTGTATTATTTATATTATGTTGTTGTCCGTTTTACAGAGAAGGGCCATACACGTCACTGCAGTATTCAGCAGACAATGAAAGCGAACATTTAGAAATAAATCGTGAACATGGTACATGCCTTTTTACTTTTATCTAATCTCACCTGCATTTTCGTTAATTAACATTGACGTTGCATTGTAATAACAAACTACATCTAAAAAAAAATATGTTTAAATATCGATGTATTTGTCTCTCATTGTATTGAGAATACTTTGATAGGAACATGCAATGGGAATTATTACTTTGAGAATGACGTTGAAATGAATATTCCGCTGAGAGTTATATTACATTAAGCGGAATGTTGCATTAAGAATAATATTACTTTGTGAAATAGTAGGCATAGAGATGCAATATGTTGATGAGAATATAACGTTTATAGTAATATTACATTTAGAATAATAATTTTAAATGAGATAGTATTATAGAGAAATATTGTCTTGAGAGGAATATTACATTGAGAATAATATTATATACGTAAAGTCTAAAATGCTTTTGTGTAACTCGTAATAGTGATTTCCCTATTTAATTTGTTTGTAATACTATTCTTCATTTATTAAAATGTTTGAAAAAAAATAGGAACCTTCCCTTTTTAAGCAAAATATCTAAATTTGAAAGGTATACCTCCTACGATGTACATGTAACTCGAGACACGGCCTTAATGAAGTGGGTAAATGGACAATATTGAAATTAAAATATATTTTGCTTGTAATTTGGGCACATATAATAATTACAGTTCTTGATAAAGGATGGAAAATGAAAGCTATCTTTTAGATCCGAAACCCACTCGCATCAATATACAAATACATGTACAATCATTTTAGTGACAAATAATTCGTAATATCAAATATAATTATGTTGTCAAGCAGGTATTTTCTTGAACGTTATCCGTTTGCATAATCTGTGTTACTATTTGTAATCCCATGGTGTTATGTCAAACATTGTTTCAATACTTAATTCGAATTGTATAATACGTCGACCTGTGTAAAGTTGACTGTTAAACAATGGATATTCTTGTTTTATCATTGATATCTTATATACAATTCTCTGATAACAACATTGAATCAGTTGATTCATTTTTATCATTGGGTGGAATATATTGTAGTTATTGCAAATCTGGACGATAAAAACGACTTTGAAAGAAGTACAAATCTAAAATGTGGATGTTGTGGTAAACGATACAATTTATCTATATACATTTTATAGACGCATACCTGGTGCTTTTGTAAGAAAAATAGTTGACGTCATATATTACATGGGTATGCCATTTATATGTTAGGTCATCCTCAAACTGGCAATAGATATGTGTATGTTAGTTTGCAACTCAACCATCAGCAATGATTCGTGGTGTAACAGAAAACAAGCTACAATTATCATTTGTTGTGTAACAAAAAACAAGTAGTAAATGGAAGACATTTTAAATAGGGATTTGCCAATGAAGTACTCTTTTAGGACCTATATTGTGTAAAAGGGGTGGTTCAGATGTGTCGTTTTGGGGGGTTCATATATCTACTTTAACTTAAATTCGCGTCCTGAGCCCCCTAAATTAGAAAATACGCAAGGATTAATCCTCTCACAAAATATGTTTGTGAAAAAAATCCTCTTCTTTTTTCAAGATATGACACCTGCAAACTAGTAAAAAACAACACAACATCTAGTTTCAGTTATAAATATTTATTACAAAATATACACATTGACTAATCAAAACTAAAATTCAGATAGAACCTAAAATATGCAGCCCCTATTCTGGCAGAGAAGGATTAATCCTTGCTATGTGCGATTTGGAAGTATCTTAATTGATAAAACACAATATATGCAACCCCCTTCTCTGGCGGACAAGGATTAATCCTTCCCATATCAAATTTGGATGTATCTAAATTAATAAAAACACAAAATATGCAACCCCTTTTCTAACAGAGAAGGATTAATCCTTGCCATAACAATTTTGGAAGTAGCTCAACTGATAAAACACAATATATGCAACCCATTCTCTAGCAGACAAGGATTAATCCTTGCCGACTTTGAAATATCTTATTGGATGGAATACAAAATATGCAACCCCCTTCTTACGGAGAGATGGATTAAATAAATCCTTGTCATACCAATTTTGGAAGTATCTCAATTGACAAAACACAATATATGCAATCTCTTCTCTGACAGACAAGGATTAATCCTTGCCATAGAAGCTTTGAAAATCTTACTTAATGAAATACAAAATATGCAACCCCTTCTCTGGGAGAGAAGGATTAATCCTTGTCATACCAATTTTGGAAGTATCTAAATTGATAAAACACAAAATATGAAACCTCTTCTCTGGTAGACAAGGGATAATCCTTGTCGATTTGAAACTGAATTGATCAAACACAAAACATGCAACCCGTACTCTGACAGACAAGGATTAATCCTTGCCGACTTTGAATTATCTAACTTGATGAAATACGTAATATACAGCCCCTTCTCTGAGAGAGAAGGATTAATCCTTGCCATAGTAGCTTAATTATTAAAATACAGAACAAAAAACCCTACTCTTGCAGACAAGGATTAATCCTTGCCATACCAGATTTGAAAGTAGATAAATTGATAAAACACAAAATATGAAACCCCTTCTCTGAGAGAGAGAAGGATTAATCTTTGCCATAGAAGCTTACTTGTTAACACAAATATAAAACCCCTACTCTTGCAGACAAGGATTAATCCTTGCCATATCAGATTTGAAAGTAACTTAATTGATAAAACACTAAATATGAAACCCCTTCTCTGAGAGAGAGGATTTAGCCTTGCCATAGTAGAATAATTGTTAAAACACAAAATATAAAACCCCTACTCTTGTAGAGAAGGATTAATCCTTGTCGATTTGAAACGAATTTGTTAAAACACAAAATATGCAACCCGTACTCGGGCCGACAAGGATTAATCATTGCCGACTTTGAATTATCTAACTTGATGAAATACAAAATATGAAACCCATCTCTGAGAGAAGGATTTTCCTTGCCATAGTAGCTTAATTGTTAAAAAACGAAATATAAATTCCTACTCTGGCAGACAAGGATTAATCCTTGCTATATCAGATTTGGGAGTATCTAAATTGATAAAACACAAAATATGTAACCCCTACTCTGGCAGAGAAGGAATAATCCTCGCCATATCGGATTTGAAAGTATCTATATTGATAAAACGCAAAATATGAAACCCCTTCTCTGGCAGAGAATGATTAATCCTTGCCATAGTAGCTTAATTGTTAAAACACAAAATATAAACCCCTACTCTTACAGACAAGGATTAATCCTTGCCATATCAGATTTGAAGGTAGCTTAATTAATAAAATACTAAATATGAAACCCCTTCTCCGAGAGAGAAGGATTTATCATTGCCATAGTAGATTAATTGTTAAAACACAAAATATAAAACTCCTACTCTTGTAGAGAAGGATTAATCCTTGTCGATTTGAAACTAACTTGATCAAACACAAAATATGCAACACGTACTCGGGCAGACAAGGAGTAATCCTTGCCGACTTTGAATTATCTAACTTGATGAAATACAAAATATGCAACCACTTCTCTAGGAGAGAAGGATTAATCCTTGCTATAGTAGCTTAATTGTTAAAACACAAAATATAAAAACACTACTCTTGCATACATAGGTTAATTCTTGCCATATTAGATTTGAAAGTAGCTAAATTGATCAAACACAAAATATGAAACCCTTCTCTGAGAGAAGGATTATCCTTGCCATAGTAGCTTAAGAAACAAAATATAAACCCCTACTCTTGCAGACAAGGATTAATCCTTGCCATATCAGATTTGGGAGTATGTAAATTTATAAAACACAAAATATGTAACCCCTACTCTGGCAGAGAAGGATGAATCCTCGCCATATCGGATTTGAAAGTACCTATATTGATAAAACGCAAAATATGAAACCCCTACTCTGGCAGAGAATGATAAATCATTGGCACATCAGATTTGAAAGTGGCTAAATAATTAATACACACAATTTGATACCCTTACTCTGGGTGAGATGGATTAATCTTGTCATTCCAGATTTAAAAGTAGCTAAATTGATAAAACAAAATATGAAACACCTACACTTGTAGAGAAATTGAAGTATTTGTCATAACAGCGTACAGTGGGCTACAGGTGCCACATTTATTGTCAGAGGAACTAGCCTGCTATATCACAATCAAATGTATTTACATTTTTAACCTCAGTATGTTTAACTCTTCCGAAGATTCCATCTTCATGGTACTTTATCGAAAACACTGAAATGAAACAAAAAATGACTCAATTTGGTGAAAGATATTTTTCAAGAGTTAGTATATAAATATGTGATAAAAGTTTCAGAAATGGCAGAATAAATATGCAGAATAAAGCAATTAAACAGGTGTGTTTTTATTAAAGGGCCGAACGTAATAACCCCGTTTCAAGTCTGGACGCCCAAACCATTCCAATCTTTTAATGTGGTCCTAAACACCATTATAATTGTTCTGTATGTAGTATATTACAATTATCAGAATTTAAAGAACATACTCGATTTGACATATTCATTCCAACATTAACAAGAATATTAATTAATAGTAAAATATGAAAACACAACAATACAGTCCACTGCAAATTCAAATTCAGTCTGCAAAGCGTGTGAACGACAACAAGCGGTCGTGAGTTTGAATTCGAGCTCAACCACACTATCTGTAATGATTCAATAGGATGTTGTCCTACGACCATGAATCTTCCGGTTTTAATTTTGTGGGGAATAAGTCATTGATAACTAAAAACGACAACAATTTAATTAAACGAACCAGTAGATTCAATACGGTAAGTCGGGCCTGATTAGCTCAGTCGGTTACGCGTATGACTATCAATCCAGGGGTCGTGAGTTCGAATCCCCCGCCCGGCAACAATCTCCGTGTTGATTGATATACGACATTGTGTCTCATTATCATTCGTCTCTCACCACTGAGAGCAATCCCCAACTGGCAGCTGGTCGGTAGTTGGTTATTTGAATCCCCAACTACCAACTGCGAACTACCTACTTACTTTACAGTCATGCATTTATTACAATATTACTGTCACAGTGTGAATGTAACGTTTGAAAATGTAGACAAGCACCCAAAGACGCTTAGTCGCCTTTTAATCGAGAAGTCAGGGTTCCAGTCATGCAGTAGCTGCATATAATTCTAGCCCTGTTAAATTGTCACTCAATTAAGAACTGAGACAGATACATATCGGCGGTTTCGGTTAGTTAAGTAATGGTAGCAATTGGGTGCAGCTAATATACAAACGCCATTAACCACGACACACGCACACAGGCGCGGACACACGTACGTTCGTGTGTATATGTGTGGGGAGTTGAATGGCATTATTGATGGGTTTTTAACATTTTGAAAGCATTGTCATGTTCTAGTGGAAAGAGATCATGGCGAATTAGGTAATACACTTTAAATTGAAATTATTATGTTCTGTCAAAAACCAGGGCGGTAGATACAATGTTACCAGCTATACAAAACATATCTATGTAATTTGATAGAAATAGTACAGTTCATGTATGTAGTATATATATTATGAAGGTAGTGTGACATCTTAAATGCTATTTTAAAACTCATTGAATATATATCGTGTCCGTCGTTCAATTAGTTCAATTTAATTTTTTTAAATTATATTACATGTATTTAATTTCAAATCTCCAAGAAAAATGAACTATTATTATTATATTAACTATTATATGCGGAGTAAAAACACATCAACAAGCCATCTCTCTCTCTCTCTCTCTCTCTCTCTCTCTGCTGTATATTATTCTTTACAAAGCATATAGTTTGTTCATACAGTTCGCAAACCGGGCCCGATTAGCTCAATCGGTTACGCGTCTGACTATCAATCCAGGGGTCGTTAGTTCGAATCCCCGCCCGGCAACAGTCCCCGTGATGACTGATATACGACATTGTGTCTCATTACCATTCGTCTGTCTCCGATGATACAAGTAGGAAAGTAATCAGTAACTTGCGGAGATGGGGCGTGTTCGAGTACTAGTTATCCTTTCAGGATCGCAGGAAACAGTGGTTAGGTTAACCTCTGTTAGCCCTCGATGACATAAAAATGACGCTCTTTATATTCAATTAATCAATCAATCATACATTTCACAAACAGGAAATATGCGAAAAGGATTTAGACGCAAACAAATCACAAAAATACATGTACATGATCAATGATATAAACTAATGATCAAATACATAATATTTTCCAAAATCGTCAGTATTACAGAAAATACATTGTATCATTATTTTTTTATTGCTACTAAAAAGAACAAAAACACTTACCGCTTGAAGCAGGGTCGATATATCCATGTTAAATAACACACGTCAACACTATATCTTGTAATTAAATATCACGTTGTTTTCCTCTCAGATGTCGCTACGCCTGATTGACGCTTAAATCGATAACGAATTTGAACGAATCTAATCGGATATAGGGGTGTCGTTTTGACAAATGTATTTCACCACAAAGCTTAGTTCGTTAACATGTTCAAATTGGATGCGATAGCTGTGACTTAACACTCTTTGTTCAACAATAAGTGTTTTTAATTCGGTTAAAATATACAATAGTGTAACGCAAACACAATTATCATTATCCGGCCACCCGATTAGAGAAATGGACTCGACCGCTAATCGGCACATCAAAGCTCATCAACAGGCCATGTGTTTATATTGAACAGAGATTCTGCCGTTAGGGATAATTTATAGACTGTAAGTAAAAGTTTATTGTTTACATGTTATATACATTTAAAGGTTTCCCTTTTCTGTTTTCTCATTGAACGCTATCAATTCCAAATTATATTTTTTTATTTGAATGGGATTTATCGCCATTTTAAACACGTTTCAGGTTATATACACAACAAAAACAACAATAATTAAGATATGTTCAGGAGTATTTTATTAACAAAGTAAATATTATTGATTAGTTGTTTCATAAAAAAACACAATGTAAAATGTAAAACTAGCTGATGATATACAAAAGTTTTATGGATCAACCCGTTGTGTCTGACTGTGGTCTTCTGAGAACACGTGCATATAAAGTCATAATTTAACGTAGTGGTAATTAGTTGTTATCACTAACTGTCTAAGTATTCGATATATAGTAACTATAATTCCAAAAACGATCAAGTATTCGGGAACAGTTTTATATATTTCGGGTATTAGTTTTATCAATAAATATATTGGTTTAAGAGAGTAGGTTTTACACTGTACATCGTGGATCGTTCTGTTGTAGTGTAACGGCTCCATACATTGTTCAAGACGAACTAAAAATATTTCAGCAAGTTAAATATAAATATGAATCAAATATCAATTCAGTTTAAAACACAAGTAAGGGATGCTGTAATTACATGATTCAACAGCCTATGTTTTATTTTTTGATACATTTATCATAACGTAAGTGTGTGTATGTATAATACCATGGGCACGTTAAAGACCTATATGAATTAGATGATAGTAGCCTTATCAAACATGCGTTTATCAGATGTAAAACAAACGTTGAACTGTGATAATTTAAGCATGCAATCGCCCCACGCATAAAATACACACTTTATGGTGCGCCTGTTTGGGTAGTTTATTATATAACAGCAGATCTAAGGGCTTAAGTTGGTTAAACCGTAACGCTTGATTGGTTGACCCACTCATACCTTTAATAATATATTTAACTAACCGACTGAACTGACAAGTATATTTTATTTGACTTATACATACCAAAAGTTTTCGTTATATATATACACATTAAAGGGTCACATCACAAAAACACATGCACGCACTCACGAGCTATCACTTACATATTCATTTATACCGGCTATATTATTTTGGTTTTGTTTTTTACTGTAAAATATCAAACGTTTAAATGATCGCACAGTTATACATTATGACACATACAGTGTTCTGTCATATACAGACCCTAAACCGCTCAAGTACCCCATAATTGCACTCCGTTTGCGCTCAGTTTGCACTCCGTTCGCGCTCCGTTCGCGCTTAGTTCGCGCTCCGTTCGCGCTCCGTTTGCGTGCACTCGATTAAACGCGGTTAATTTAATGCACTCACAAACGCAAGTATTCGCTCACGAGCGCTGTATAGCTAAGTGCTGTATTTAATACTCCTCTTAGCGTTCGCTTCGTTCAGCGTTCACTCAACGTTCAGTTCGCTCAGTTCGGTTTCCGGCCCATAGCCAATCGCAACATCTCAACTCTTTAAACTGATTCTATATTGACTTTTTAATTTAATCTGTTCCAATGGAGCAATTAAATGTATCCATGGGATTTTAGTCAAGGTAAATTAATTCATAATCCGATTGTTTGTCTACAGATTATGTCACCCGCTGGGCGATAGGTTGAACAAGTATCGACAGTAGGCATGTTAAACGGAAGTGTCTATGTTTTGATATGTGATCAGTGGTCTTGGTGATCAAAGAATATCGCACGTTATACCGGCTTCTGTTATCCAGACACCGACGTTTGTTTGCGTCAGTATCTTCTTTGATATACCGTAAGCTGTTTGTTACAGGAAATCAATAAAGTTTGTCCACAAAATTTACATATACATCAACATAAACTAAATAAATTGTTATTTATAATTAAATTTAATTAATAATTCCATACTGTTGATACCTCATTGGCCTTATGATAATCCATAAATCTGCTCAGTGTAAGCAGTGACTTAACAACATGTGGATATATCACTGGTTTTGTTAATGTTCAAACTAAAATAAGCTTTATAATCAATAATATGTACTGTATGGGTGATGAAAAATTTATTATAAACTGTGCGATGCAATTCGACATTATAATCAATGATTTTTGAAAAATAATAATCTTGTAGTGTTTTTTCTCGATTTGGGTCCAAATGTGGCTTCACTAAACTTAAAAAAAGATATTCTGATATTTTAAGTTTTTTATAATCATTTTCGTTATCATTATGTATATAAATATACTTGCAATAAACTTTTTTCATTGGGTTTCTCAAATTATTGTTTTACTGATAGTATGCTTTATGTTAATATATTATTTAAAATGACAAACTATATTTAACTTGTTTGAAACTACACCCACTGTGCTATACCACTAATTATATGACACGCAGCAACACAACCGTGGTGTTAATTACGTTATGTCACATGCCAGTGAGAGCCGTGTCAATTAGGTTATATGCTAAAGCGGTGACTTATCGGTCTATTGACCACGCAAGATATGTATGATTTCATTTTGATTGTAATTCGTGCCAGATGGATGAATTTTAATTGAGCCAACATTATGTGATTGAAAAGAAAAAAATAAGAAAGAAAAACTGCCAGCCAATTAACAACAAATAAAAAAATTATTTAAGATATTGGTTATTCGAAGTTTCAGAACGCTTTAGTATGTAAATATTATGATGTTAATATCATTAAATTAACGAACCGAAAACCCCACGCCAGCTCTTAGTGAATGGTAGAAAGTGTGACATACACGTATAAAGGGATGTGTATTCAGGGCTGTCATTTTACCACAGCTGCCATAGCGATTTCGTATAAAAACAGATCAGAATTGTTAATTTACAAAATAAAACAATCCTACAATTTTAAAACTAATAAAAATTAAAGACATGTGTTTAAATAATTCCTTGTAAAAATGTAGTATTTTATTTGTATTATTTTTTACTTTCATTATTTGTTTTATTTTTTTTGAAATATTATTATCATTGGAGCTATTATTATAATATACATATTGACTTATTGATTTGTTTACAGCTTTTATATTGGATACGTGCGTATGTGCATCTAGTCAGTCGTTCACAATTAATATAACAATTAAATTACTATAATGAAGGCAGAGTTGCATGGCAATCATCAAAACAGATACGCATGATGAGAACCACATGTGTGTCAATAAATAGTTAAATAGTGATTTATCGGTCCATTGATCACAACGAACCCTGCCGGTGTGTAATTTTCATTTTGATTATAATTTGTGCAAGATGAATGAATCTTTATTTAACCCGCGGCATGTGATTGGATAAGAAATATATAGTCAAAATCAATACTTAAATATGCAGATTTTTTATAATTTTATTATTATCATCATTATTAGTAATATCTATTGTATATTTTATTATTATTTATTACTATTATTACTAATATTATTGTTATTATTGCTATATTACTTTATTATTATATTATCATATTATTATTATCTGAGTATTTTTTCTTCTTTATTATTATTATTATTATTATTATTATTATTATTATTGTTGTCATTTCTTACTTGTTGCCCCTTTCACAACATTTATAGTGGCTTAATTGTTACGTGCTTACGTGCACGTGATCAGGCGTATCGATTTTGTAGGAAAGCGGGAAAACAATATATTTACTATTTTATAGGCAGTGAATACATGTTCGTTTTTGTTTATTTAAACCTTCCTCATGATCAAAAGCTGTTCTTTAGTCAATATAAAATCACAACCTCAAAAAGGTCACCTAGAAATTTACGTTTGCTAGGTTTTATTTCCTATGTCTAATGTGTTATTTCGGTCTGTCTTGTTAATTTGGCATACATACATTTATTTTACATTAATTTAATTTAGCTTGATTGTCAAGTAAGCTCGGAGCTTATGCATATCTTTCTCCAGTGCATTCCCTTATTAGATCTGGTACTGAATTGTGTTTCGAGAGGTCGGGTAAAGCCTGGGTCAAACTCGCGACCTATGCCGTCTGAAGCCAGCACCCTATCCGCTGTACTACTGACCCATTTTATATTTTAGAATACAATTAATTTATTATTATTATTTTAATGAGATGTGCACGAGTATAATGTTTACACTTTAATTGCAATATAACAGTTTACGTAGATTTGTTTACAACTAAGCACAAACTCAGTGTAACTATGTTTGGGGAAAATGTAAAACTAAAGTCCAAATTAAATTGAAAATTGGTAATTTTTATTTTGCCGAAATACCCAAAATAGAATCATAATCATATAATTTTACGCATATCTATGTTTTGTTTGATTCACGCATGCTTTGATATTTTTGTATTTGGAGCAGTATACGCTTAAATCGAAATAAAGTACATGTTTTGTATGTTCTATAACTAATTTATATCGAAATAACACGGCAATTTAGCCTTGAAACCTTAGATAACCAATGATGTGTCGTCTATTGTATAATAGGTGTTTTAAACATTATTGTATTGATCAGCTAAATATTGATATTTATGTTATAATTGATAAATTGTTGACCAAAATAAGTTTTATCATGCGTTTTACAGTAAAACATTTATATTAACTACATGGTTTATATTCATTTGAAAGAAAATTTATTTTTATCTCGATTTTAAGTATCGACTTCACGATCAAATAATAAAAAAAGAGTATATCCGAATGAACGAGTGCACTCAGTAGCGCACGAAAAGTTCTGTTATCAGTTTTCTTACTGTGTCTAGCGTATACAGCGCTTCTGAGTGCACTCAGCGTATCTGAGTGCATTCAGCGTGTCTGAGTGCACTCGATCTATTTCATGCGTTCAGGAGTGCGTTTATTATTCAAAATCCAGCGTTTGCTTACGGTCCATGTCCGCTCCGTCTGCGCTCAATCTGCGCTCCGTTCGCGCTCCGTCTGCGCTACGCTCGCGCTCCGCTTACGCTCTGAGTGCACTCCGTTTGCGTGCAATTGGGGTACTTGAGCGGTTTAGGGTCTGTATGTCTTCAGCCAATTTTAACATTCACAAACATGCTTTTCACTATTGTGATTGGTAACTATAATGAGCTTAATTTTGTCATTTATTTTACATGTATTTGTTAATTGGATTATATATAGTAGAAATATAATCCATAATATTTACCGTTATGCTTTATTTAACATTCATCAAAACAATCAAATATTCAAATACTATTTCTGGTTAGAATTTGTAAATGGTTTATGTCAGAATTTTGGAAAAACGAATCATTAACATGCACAATATGTTGATGTTGTTTGGGTTATGTTTTACAGAGAGGGACCATATACGACAATGCAATATTCACCGGGCAATGAAAGCGAATATTTAGAAATAAATCGTGAACAAAGTAAATATGCATTACTGTTTTTTATAATATCATTCGTACTTTCGATCATTATAAGCGACATTGCATGATACTACAATACTTCACAGTAACATGACAAAATAGCATTGACATCGTCGTTAAGCTTTTCCACACAGTATATTTGATAAGCATATCGATCCCGTTTAAGTGATGTATTCGCAAATGAGGGATAAGGGTATGTTGCGAAAAATTTACGTGTCGAGAACTATTTCGTTCAGAGGAATATCCCGTGTGCTTTGAAAGGAATATAACGCTGCAAGAAATATAACATCGAGAGGAAACAATAACGTTGAGAAGAATATAACATGGACAGAATGTTTACGTTTGGCAATATAAGGAAGCGTTTTTTGTTAACTTCTTTAAAGATTTATTTTATTATTAATTATAATATGTAACTCTGAAAAGTAAATATGATAGACGCTGTAAATCGAGACTTATCCACTGTGTGTAAGCTGGACAATCTGGAAATCAAAACAATGTATTCTGTTGTGGATTCATGTTACCCATAAAACAATAATGAATAAAATCTTTGAAAGTTTGAAGGGACAAAAATATTATTTTAGAACCGAAACCCACTGGCATCGATATCTACTTCAATTATAAAGAAAGCCAACTGTTGCGTTTGTTTGCGTTATCTATGTTGCTATTGACAATTTCACATGTGTTACAATACGTAGTTTGAATTAGTGGGCATAAAGTGCCTAAAGTTGACTAGGTATCATTGGGTATGATTGTTCCATCGTTTACATTGATATTTTGATACACAATTCGTTGATTATAACATCACATTATTTTCTTAAAATGTTGGCATTGATAAAGTATATTATATCAATGGTAGACAAAAAGGACAGAAAAAAGCAAAGTTATATATTTTTGTTTACAGGAAGGTTTTCAAATGGAAATCAAATACCTCTGTAAGTACATGTGTAATTTTTAATCTGTATATTTTTTTTAAAAACCCATTCGCATAGCGTTTCAAAACGGATCTTCTTTCATAATAGTTTGCTAATTAAAATAACAGAGGGAACGCTTTATCAGGTATATCCAAAGCCAACTTACTCATTCACAAACATACTTAAACATGCATATATTTACAATGGTCATTTGTATCATTTAAGAGACATTCACCACACCCAACTTAAACAATATCAACTACGCTTAAATATGCATACACAGGCATTTTATCTAATCTACTAATTGAATAGGTCAGAGTAGATAAATACCATATAATCATGTATAACTGAATCCCAACTTAAACATTCACAACCACACTCAAACATATATACATTGATCAGTTATCCTAACCATTCTTCCATGTGGTCATGTGATGTTCATCCAGTACTCTAATTCACGACCCATGGATTGGCACAAAAACGAATACAACATCTACAGGCACCAGTTTATAATAATTATTATTATTTATATTATACATGTTCGTGTCATTTTTACAGAGAAGGGCCATATACATCAATGCAGTATTCAGCAGACAACGAAAGCGAATATTTAGAAATAAATCGTGAACATGGTAAACCCTTTTTTTTGTTTTTTTCCTAATCTGTCGACAAGCAACCATTTTCTTGCCGTAATCTGTTTGTATAACCGTGTTTCTGTTGATAATTCACAAGGTGCCATGTTTAACATTGTTACATAACATAGATCCAAAGTTATCAATACGTCGACCTGTTTAAAGATGGCTATTAAACATTGGGCATTCTCGTTTTATAATTTATATCTTATATCTTCGCTGGTAACAACATTGAATCAGTTGCTTCAGTGTTGTCAATAAGTAGAATAATGCTGTAGTAATTGCAAAACTTATAAAACTTATAAAAACGACTTGAAAATAAGTAGAAAACTGAAATGTAGATGTTGAATAAGGTTAACGATACAATTGATTTATATCAACAACGTAAACACGGGTATAAACATATGTTATAGATATATACCTGGTGCTTGTATAAGAATAAAGTTGACATTATATATTACATGGGTATTTCATTCGTATTTCAGGACAACTGCAAACTGGCGATAGAAATGTGTATGTTAATTTACAACTCAACCCTCAGCAATGATACGTATTGTTACAGAAAACAAGCAGTAATGCATTGTGGTTTAAAAGAAAACATTCAAGCAGTAATGATTTGTGGTGGAACTGAAAACAAGCAGTTACTGTAATGATAGTAGTGTAACATAACCAAAAACCAAACAGAAATGATTTGTGGTGTAATAGAAAACAAGCAGTTACTATAATGATTTATAGTGTAACAGAAAAAAACAAGTTAAAATGATTTATGGTGTAACAGAAAACAAGCAGTAATGATGTGTGGTGTAACGGAAAAAGCAATAGTGCATAAAAGAGAATAAACTTGTCAATTGATTTGAATTAGTATATTGGCGAAGACAATGTTACGTATGAGTAGGAAGCTTAATATGGATATACGCTTCATCCACTGTAGCTGCCGATATGTTGATTTTCTCATTCCACATTTTTGTTAATATGCATTGTTGATCTTTAATATCGTACATTTTAACTGTTTCGTCTTCATAAACATGCTGATAATATAATGCACAGTGCTAAATGATGGGTGGTGATGAACTGGTCTACTATTTGAGAGACAATAATAACGTTATATAGTTTCTATTATTAAATGGTTATCAACTGTTATTAGTGTGTTATTAAATAACCAATAAAAGCTTCGCATTAATCTTATAGCTACAGTATTTCAAAAAATATTGTATGCCTGCTATGGTTTCAATAGCCGATACAATTATTCTACGTAACTAAAGCATGTGTGTGTGAAGAAAACTGGTATTCCTGATTGATATAAACTGTTATTAGTTTGTTGTTAATTATATACTGTATGCGTTGAATTGATCTTGACACTTTTTTTTCTCAAATAATTGTTGTTCATAATATGTTGTTCAAATATATCAAGTATGAATATTTAATCCGACAATGTATCTCTATAAAAATGAACATTATGAATTGTTACCAATATTGAAATGGTAACATCAAGGGACGAGGTGATTATTTTCCTTGTTTCAGCACTATAACTCACATTCAGTTTTGCTCAGAAATAGAATTCAACCTAAGTCGGTGCTAGAGGTTGTTTGGTAAAACTATTTTGCAAAGTGGAAGGACTCTTTCGAATGGGTATCATGTTCATTTTATAATTTTTGTCATATTCACCAATATGGTTAAATTACCAACCCCTGTATGATTCAAGGGACCCATATGAGTGATAGGATCATTGTGGCCCATAAACGTCGTATGAAGCGACAATATGCGTAATACAATAGAATATTATGCTGAAACTCTGCAGTTCTGCAGGTATCAAGGTTCTAGGTTCATTCTGCATATCCATTTGCTGATGTGTTTGTTTTAATATGTATGTTAAGTTCTATTGTATGAACATGTACAGTGAACCTTAGATATTCCATCCTGTTGGCGTTGAATGATCTCGTATGTGTTGATGTGCCGTAAAACCCTATGTATTTATTTTGTTTAACCAATCGAAATCTGGCATCTCAAGACAAATAATGACGTTGACGCTGAATCATACTCTTCCTTTTGTTGGACCCACGTACATCTTGTGTTCCTTTTTGAAGTACCAGTGTAACATTTCAAATTTATTTTTAAACCATCATATGGTATAAATAGTTAAGACAAAGAGACATTTATTATTTGCCAACTTATAATCGCGTGAGATAAATCACATTTACAATCGGTATTAACATATCAACCTCATTAAAAATGTTGTTTTTTTTATTTTAACGTGATTTACAACACCTTTTGAATATTCACGGATGTGTTTTTAACAAATAGATAATATGTAACCAACAAAAAAAACATATATTCAAAGGCCACATCTTAGACTACCAAAGAAGCATGACCACTATCAATACAATTAATACTGATAAGTATATAGAAACGGGATCGATCGAATGCATACTAGCTTATTAGTTTGTTTTCCCTAATTACAATACACACATAGATACAAAAGTGACAACTTGGCAGCTTAAATCTGAATAAAGTGTCCATCTAACCGTGATATTTTCTCGTCATTATATCATTACACGATACAGTGTACATATATGTATTAAATGTATCCCCGCCAGAAGTATAAATCAATCATAAAAAAGATGTTACATGAAATAAATGAATAAATGTTGTATATAAAATAAAGTAACAACTGTTTGAAGTTTGTTTCAAACAATATCTACCTTATGATTGATATAAGACTATACTATAAGGCATTATATTAAGTATAAACGTGATATATTTTCACAAACACGAGTAAATGTTATCTCAACTCTGCACAGTGCCTGTTTTGATAATTTTTTTATAGTATCAATTACATGTAATATTATCATAAATTATAATAGTATGTATAATGTATTATTTTATGACTTACATATGCACAGAAACTATAAAAAAACAAATGTTGCAACTAGTTACACATATTGTTATTTTGCATACTCAGCTATGCAAGTATTTGTTTAAAAAAATAAACAATTAATCAATGTACACGTAAGTATTAAGAGGAGTTACAAAGAATGTCCTAGATTAAACAAATGGAAACGCAATTCAGTATGCAATCCATTACGTAATCCATATATACAATCCAATACTCAGTAAACACGCCATATTTCAACAAGTAGTGATGGAGAGCAACGACTAATAATTCATTCCGAGCCTTCACTTTTATCTAATGTTTATTTACCATTATTTTATATTATAACAACATTGATTACCTCAGGTACATATATTATTCAAGATAACCATATAGAAGGGAAATAAATGCAAAAATGTCCCCCTTCAAATAAAGACGCAGTTATTGCTCTTTCTACTTTATTTTTTTTAAAATCTTGACACCCATGGAGATCAGTTAAGACAATCATGCAACCATACTGTATAAATTGATTGATTGATTGATTGATTGATTGAATATTAATAGTCATTTTTATGCCATCGAGGGCTAACAGACGATCAGTTAACCTAACCACTGTTTCCTGGGATTAACCAGTACTCGAGCACACCCCATCTCCGCAAGTAACTGATTACTTTCCCACTTGAATCAGTGGCGAGAGACGAAGGATGAAACACAATGTCGTATATCAATCATCACAGAGACTGTTGCCGGACGGAAGATTCGAACTCATGACCCCTGGATTGATAGTCAGACGCGTAACCGAATGAGCTAATCGGGCTCGGCATAGAATATATGTGATCGACTTTCGGCCTCATGAAATTGCCATTACAAATTCATTTACACAAATTTCTGTCCGTAATTATTGGCGCTCACAAATGCGTTGTAAGATATCGAACAAATACAATTGAAACATAGGGAACGCAGACCTTAAAACCAATTTCCAGTTGATACCCACCTAACAATTTTTAGAATGTAGTGACCGGTCTATCATTTCCTCCCGGATGAATAGTAATCCGTGTTGGTGCACGTGTGAAAAAGATTTCCCCATGAATAGTATATTGGAAATCTTGCTAAATACCACGCATAACGGTCTAGCCAATCATTGCACCCTCTGTCAAAATGAAATGCTTTATCTGCCTTAGTATTGCTCCACTCGGCCGCCCATTATACTAATGAATCCCCAATATCTGCATATCTGCAGTAAAATTGACAAAGCATTAAGTTATCTTACAAAATTAAAACCGTTAGGGCGGATATAACATTGAACTGCCAACGACGAACACTATATGGAAGGAAATGTTGGACAGCGAGCCCATAGGCTTATAGGCGCAGGGCAAGTGCTGTCTAATACTAAGCTCCGGGTATAGGACTCTTATCGTTATGATAATACAAATGGTCATTGACAGTGAGCCGTGCATACATATATTGCCGAAGAGAGAAAACCTGGCTAAACATATTCTCGCAATGAATTTTAACTGGATTTGTTCACCATACTGTCTTGTTTTAGAAACACGAATGTGTAATTAGACAAGAAATATGCATCATTGGCCTTCAATGCGCTCTCCAGTTGGATGTGAGATGTAAACATTAATTCGCTAAACTTGAAGATATTATATATGCATAGTGCCCAAAAAAGCTTTGCTCACAAACTCTATAGCAAACATTTATTATGACGGAACATATATGTTTCAATCTATCGATGGTCATTGGCGCCCTATGCTCTGTTTGTACCCCTGAACGACATTTCCCTATCTTGAATAATACAGAAGGACCAGTATGCATTATTATGCATTTTTATTAAAGCTCAGCCGCTATAACAATTGTAGATGATAAAACAGTTTTAAATCAGTTTAAAATGTGAATAGTCGAAACGTCTATGTATATGTTTTATAAAAAATACACATTATAGGGCATGCACGTAAGTGATAATAACGTTATATCTATTTATTTATCTTTCAACAAACAAGAACATGATGAAATATTATTCATTTATTTCATATTCTTAACTCATTCATTACTTTATGATTTTAATTATCATATAATACATACATGCATAAGAATGGTTGACAATGGACAGTTAATCGTTGGACACTTGAACAAAATTGACACCTACAATATCAACTGTAAAAGGGTCCCACCAATGAATACTAACTGTAAATATGGATCCAATACTTTGTTAGGTAGTCCTGACAAAGTGATGTATTTGCAAATTAAATAACTTACATTAACCTTTACATGCTAATTGTTTTTTTCTGTTTAATTTTATTAAATGTTCTAATTTAAAAACAACATTTTATCTTTTAAAACTTTACACAGCTTGTTTAGAGCTGACACTTAACCCACATGTAGTATTCATACTTCCTTATTATAACAGCTATATTTAGACGTATGTTTTATCTAATGTTTATGGATGAAGGTGAAATGTACTTTGTGTAAATGGGAAGATTAGATTATACGCATCATGACTCGATCCGTTAATATACATTTTTGGAAAATACAGATAGTATCAACGACAATTACGTGTCGTGTCTTCCTGGTTTGAATTGCGGTATAATATCAATTGGCCTAATATCCAGACGTAATAAAATATAAAATGATTAAGAACTAGAAGCAACAGGTATTGTTATGATAACCGTTACAGTGTATATTATGTAATACTCCAGTTTACTTAACTAAATAATATTGCTGTTGTTAAATGTTAGTGCTCTTGAGTAATATATCAAACTTAATATATTTAACTTTACCTAAATCAATGTTTGCATTTGTTACCAGATAAGTATAAAGTGTGTATGTATTGTATAAAAAACAGTAAAACACTATAATTTTGATGTTGAATAGCATTGAACGTGTATGTGTGAGGAAAGAAAAATAATTAAGTGTATGTATAAGCCTTAACATGCTAATTGTAAATTATATTCAATGTTCTAATTTCAAAAACATGTTATCTGTGTCAAGCTTTACACAGCTTGTCTGGATATGACTCTTAACACACATGTAGTATTCATACTTCCTCATTACAACAGCTATATTTAGATGTATGTTTTATCTAATGTTTATGGATTAAGTACACACCGACAAATAGAACGGAGCTACATATCGGTACGGTAAAGTATATTTATAAGTACGATATACTGTTGTGTACTTTGTGTAAATGGGAAGGTTAGCCTACAATCAACCAATACAATACATATAAATACATATAAAAATGATATATAGATTTTTAAATGATATACAAATTTAAACATGTAGATAAACTAGCGTTAACAGACTGTACAAAGATTACCTATCCTGATACAATGAAATACTTAATTATCGTCGGATATATGATATATACTGGGTTTATTGTGAAATTAGTTTTCGGGATTAGGTTGAACTGGCTTATTTTATCTAATTTAGCCTCTTATTTCATATCCGTATGTTTCCTTCTTACTGTGTATTCGATAAATAACGTATCGGGTGCATTTTGCCATTCGTTTAATTCATATTGGTTGGAATCAAGTTTTGTTTAATGAATTTTGGTGTTACACATTTATTTTATGACATTGTTTGCTAGTGTTAGTGATATTCCATATTACCATTAATGAACAGAAGATAGAAAATCCTCACGTTGATGTCAATACTATCAAGATAATATGTGGCTATGTATATGTATAAAAAATGTAATATCTGTCATTATATAGATAAATATATTGTTTGCGTTTTAAAAACTATCGATATTTAGTTGAATTATAGCTTATATGAATACATTGATATTCTAAGGTACTATTATAATACTAAGTAACGGTTACATTATGGCATTTTTAGAAGCATTCCTATGTAAATTTATAATCTACATTGTATAAGTAATGTCTTATTTTACTCTTTACAGCACGCTAGAGAGAGAAAGAGACAGAGGGTGAGAGAGAGAGAGAGAGAGAGAGAGAGAGAGAGAGAGAGAGAGAAAGAGGCCGGCAATATTTTGATCGATATTGATATACATGTTGTCAAGCTGTAACTCTTTTTATATTGGAAATAACGTAATAATGTACGTATCTAAATACGAGTAGATTGATGAACATTGGAAGAAATAGATCACCAAACAGCGTTATTAGATCAACGGATACGTAATTGTTTACTCGAATGTACAGAAAATTATAACGAGATGATCGCGATAACTGTGCATGTTTAAACTTCGTTTTTTGTGTAATGTTACAGGGATCTACATTGCCACAATGTATTAATATATACTTAGTTGCATACATAACATACGCTACCGTACCGATAGTCTTACATTACATGTATCGGTGAATGGATATGTACCATGCTAAATTTTATTCTGTGTAAACAAAACTGAATCAAATAATTACACCGTCCAAAGTTAATTTATAAGGATATGTGAATTGCATATGTTGGTTAAGTGATATTAAAACACACTGATAGGCTATTAAATTTTTATTTTGAATAAAATTGATTTAATTTAAAAAAGGCACAGACCTGTGTTTACAATATAGTCAAAGGGAAACAAGTCAGATATCTATATAATGGATACTTAACACATATAAAATAGTATTTAAACAAAAAGTGATGGCTATATTGGTATTTGTTGTTTGGACATTATTGCACGCTGCAAATGGTAAGTACACACTCTTTTCATATGTATATCTATTATCAAATTTGATAGCACGAAATGCTTCTTGTCGTTCAGTATATTACCAATGCTATTGACAATGACGATTAATAAAGTATATATGTTAACCTAGTAACAGTTGCATTATTCCATATTACATAATATTTCTAACTGTTCCCGTGAAGATAGGAAATGCTGTTTAGAAAGCATATACTACATGAATTATCATCTGATCCATAACATAAACAAAACACATGTCATAGGTTTGATCTGAAAACTGCAAGCAACAATAAATAGTGAAATGTTACTTGCCGTGAACCACGTATAATTGTGAAAACGAATACAGAATAGGGTGTCAAACAGTCATAATTTCAACAATATTTTTGTTGTTTGTGTATTGTATTATCAATCATTTATATTTGTATTTGCTTAATATAGTGCATGTCAAAATTGTTATTTACTTCAAGGCATTGTACTACCATTGAAAGAAAGTGCTTCCGTGGGTAGTCGCATAATGGCGGTTGTAAAAAATCCTTGTTTCTTCTTCTTTAAAAATGTACTTTCCTTATTATAATGCTCATTTTATTATTTGAATGGCATCATTGATGTATTTAATCATTTTGAAAGCATTGCCATGTTTGAATTGCGAATTGCAAATTTAGAAAAACAATTGATGCTTTGAAATTGGGGTATGAATACATGTATTCGGAAGTCTAGTTTCACTTTGCAAATAGTGTTCATATTGAGCAGAAAAAATATCATATATGACACATGACCCCTACTTTTCTCATCATAGTTTGGTAGTGCAGAGGTTGACAAATAATAAAATGTAAGATTTGGGTCTCTTAGTGAATGACAGGCTATCAAACTGTTATATTAAGTTACTATAGAATAGAGAACAAAATCAATGGTGGGGTTACTCCTAAAAGTGAATAATTATGTACGTAGATACCATGAACACAATACAATGCTACTAACCGAGTACTTATAATGAGATACACTGTGTTCGAATGTCAGGACCAATAATATTAGCTAGATTATCAACTCTTGCCTCGCTTCTATTGACATTTTGATATACAAGTGATATATATTGTCGGTATTTCTATCTCCTATAAACGTTATAGATGATATGGTGTGCACGGTATTGCCAGGGAAGACATTTAATAAAGATTAAACTGTGTTATTCGTGAACGTTTATTGAAAGCCATATCCACGTTCACTGTCCGCGCTCACGATCAATTGGAATGTTACGTTGGCGTGTTCAGGACTGCAAATATGGCTCAATTGTATATCACAATTTGTAATAGAAAATATCACTTTATCAGCTACATACATGTGCAATTAAACAATTTAGTAACAAAACAATAACATGCCAAACGTTTAAGAACAACTGTAAATAACAATTAGTCGAATCATTACTATTTATATATTTTGATAATTCTACTGTTTCAATTTAGTTAATTAATATAATTTTCTCATGTATTAAAAATCTCACAGTATACACAGTTATATATCATACATTATTATAATGTATACTATATGATAACTATGACAATCACAACACGTTACTTCCTATCGACAATGCAAGCCACGTTTACAAAACTGAAGTAGGAATCGCATCAAACGAAATGTATTATCTTAAAACTTATATACATTATGATTCAACGCGCAACATACCTTAATTCGTGTAATAATAGCTTTGAGGCAACCCTTACTGTAATAAAAAACCTTATAGTTACAATTGTTACATGTATACTATAGCCCTTAGTGTAACAAAACCATATATTTGACCTTTGATTATAAAACGGCTTCAATTAGTGCAACTTTTATTTTCAACTAGAAATTTATTTATCCCTGCAATGAATGGGGACATATGGTGTTACCCATGTCCGTTAGTCTGTTCTCTTCCGTAACGCTTCCAAAATACTTCTCTATCGAAGTTACACACAAACTTCTATCTAAATTATGTAAAATATAAAAGTATAAATGCTGGTGGATTATTTTGTAAAAGTGCAGTTTATATTATATCAAGAGCATTGATACGATGGGCATTCAATAAATTCTGTCACTAATGACCTTCCGTAGAAACAATGTTGCGTAAGAACATGAAAAACTCGTACGCTTGTTTGGAGATCTTTATTCAATACACCTGCAAGTTCTCAATTTATTCTGATTATAATTGACCAGGATATTAATTTTTGAATTAAACACACTCATGTACAGCCGCTATGTTTCAATGTCATAATGAAACCTGAAGAAAAAATGGAAAAAAAGAGCTAACCTTAAAGTCCGATTTTGTTGCAGTTATGATATTTCTACCGTAACATTAAGAACAGTTTTGCGCTGGGTTAAGAAATTTAAGGGGGGTGGGGGGAGGATAGCCTGCAAGATTGATTGATTGATTTAATATTTTGCGCCATTTTATACCATCGAGGGCTAACAGACGATCAGTTAACCTAACAACTGTTTTCTGGGATTAACCAGTACTCGAGCACATCCCATCTTCGCAAGTAACTGATAACTTTCCCATTTGAATCAGTGGTGAGAGACGAATGATAATGAGACACAATGTCGTATATCAATCATCACAGAGACTGTTGCGGGGTAGCCTGCAAGAAGAGGTAGGACTGTTGTTGCAGTAACAAAGAAAAACATTGGTGCTGTAAGATCTATGATAAATGAAAATGGACTGCTTACTGTTTCTTTATAGTCTAAGCATTTGAGGAGGCCCCGTATATCATATTCTGACAAAATGTTTGAAATTAAATAAGTTTTGTGGTAGATGTATCCCTCACTTGTTGACGCCTAACCAAAAGGCAAATCGTTTATATTGTGCTAAAATACTCATAAAAAATATAAAGATTGTAATCCTTAGACAATTTCTGCCTTGCTTACTGGGGATGAATTTTTTTTTATTTGATCCCCAATGACGAATCAATAACAAACAATGGCTTGGTAAAAATCAGGCAAGGCCGGTCTTAGCAAAGAGGACAAAAAGCGAGAAGTAGATTTAATATGTCATTTTCTTCAATTTCCTTATAGCCTACTCAGATAAAATCATACTAGGGTCATATTTAAGACAGTTTGTATCATTTTACAAAATGACAGTCAAGTCTTCGCTGTACAGGCACTTGTCTTTCGTTTATTGTTAGTGTTTTTCATATTTACCATAATTTGCGAGTGTCCTTCTCGGTTATTTGTCTGATTATGTAAAAATAGAATATGTTTAATTACTTCACCCAAAGCCAAAAGGCGATTTGCTTCTGCTTTCCAGCGTCTTTTCTGACATTTATAAATTTCCGCATTTCTTGTGATGGCATTCGGTTGCTATGACGTTGACGGCTTATCTATTGGCCTCGGTACTGATCCCGAGGTCCCAATACAGGGGCGTGATTTTAAACATAGTTTGTTAAAAACGTTTTGTTACATTCAATACGAAACAATATTTAAAAAAAGGGGTGTTTGTTGCTCAGACTGGTACTCATATACAATTGTTTTCGTGACGTTAAATTTATACGCCCCGATATGTTAGATACTGCCTCAGAGTACAAGCGCACTTATATAAAGACCTAGTCATATAACCGCAGGCATATATTTACACTATTTATAGAATAGTGGAGTTAAAATGTATCAATTTGGCTTTTGTACAGATATTTGGTGTATGTTTTCTCTCATATGATCCACAGCGAATCGCGAATTTACTTGAAATCATGTTTATCTTGCTCCAGTGTTATGCATTGTCTAGTCCGATACTACAAGTAGAAGCTACGATGACGATTCGTGATAGTGCAATGGCGATGCTTGAATGTGCGATAGATTTGTATTGAAATTAATGTCAGCGTGAGCAGTTGACCTATGTAAATAAGTTATAAATTTACCAAAGCTGCACATGACAGAAATATTTAGCTAGTATATATGCGTCCATTTTCTCCCTTTGATATTAATGTAGACACAGTGGTAAATCAACTCCAGACACATTTTATCAGTTTTAAACTTAACGCAGTATATTTGTTTTGTTATAGCATTTTACGTATACATGATAATCGTACTTCCTAATGTGTATTTAAATCGACTAACGTCATATGTTTGCGGATCCAATTTTACTGGGGCATATAATAGATAAACTATCAGTACGGTAAAGTATAATCCGTACGCATATCATACGTTGGTGCTCATTACATGAATAAAACAGACAACATAAATAAACTAATATAATTCAGTTTAATTTCTTTTACTCCATTTGTGAAGCAAGTTCTACCAAATAAGACAAATCACGGTCGAAGTATTAAAATATAGTCCATAAGATAAATATAGTAATCGCTATATTGGTTCTACTCTTAATTTTACGACTGACTGAATTCTCACTTTGAAACACCATTAATCATTTTATAGCATTTGAAAAAAAATATATTGTGTAATTTAAAACATATTGTGTAATTTAAAACGTATACAGCCCGTATGGTTACGGCTAGGAATAGAATCACTGCCGATCTCTGCAGAGGGGTAGGAATCCTCCGAATTGGTGGCATGTTCATTTTATAAGTTTTTGTCATGTTCACTATTGTGATTAAATTATTAACCCCTGTGTGGTTCAAGGGAGCCATATGAGTGATGGCAATAATAGGGTCACTGTGGCTCATGCATGTCGTAGGAAGCGACAATTTGAGTAATACGATATAATTTACTGAAACTCTGCAGTTCTGCAGGTATCAAGGTTTTAGGTTCATTCTGCATATTCATTTCTTGATGTATTTTTTTAATGGTCGAATAGCCTATAATGTGAAGGTACGCCGTAAAACCCTATCCATTCATTCATTAAAACATAATGAAAGATAAACGTGTTTAGGCGGGGTGCATTTGTCATAACTTTATGTTTAATTGTCTGTGTTTGTATTATAATGCATTCATGTCACGTACATAAATCAAAACATCAATAGAATGTTATACATACTTTTTATCAAGGTGATTAATACAATATATACGTCTGGATATTGGGTCACCTGATTTGTCATGTAAAACGCACCAGGACGAAACGACAGGTATATTAAGGGGTCGATTCAAAAACGAAAATGTAAGATTCACTAAAAATGAAAATTTTTATCATATGCAGTTACAAAAGCTATTGTGATACATACCCACTTAATCCACTATCACTGTGTTTACGGTTTGCCAATATAAAAACTATTAAATTTTACAACCGGGAAGATATATTTCATTAAAGGGATTATATTGCCATATTACCGTCAATTCCTTGTCCTAAATACACACGCCCTACATGAAGATACACTTATAACTTAGAGATATACGCGTCTAAAGTGTTTGTGTTACTTGCCAATATAATCTCTTTAAAGGAGAACACGCTATGACTAACATATCTGATAATATGTCTTTATATTTAAATCTTTATTATGACGATATAAATATAAATTTAATATACAATTTTACTTTTTTCTTATAAAATTCACGTAAAAAGACGAATACAAATTTAAAATCAAATCATTAAATCAAGTGTATGATGTGAGTTGTACCATTAAGCTTTTAAGAGTAATATGTGATTTTACTGTAAATTAGATTAATATCAACGTTATAAAACAGGCAACTCCTTTTTATATTAAAAAACACTATCTATTTTATATTAATTATGAAATATTCTTATCATGTGTAGTATCGGGACAATAACGGGCTTACGGATTAATGTTAAAGGGCCTATATTTTTATTTTAATTTATTTATTTTTTTATAATAAAAAATTATGTTTATAATTATATTTTCGTTTATTTGTATAATGCTCTTTTGACTGATATTTCTCTACCAGATGAATAGAAGCATAAACATAGAGTTGCACACATATTCCATTTTAAACAACACATACATTTTAAACCACGAGCATATGTGTCTTCATTGTTATCAATTGTTTGTAAATGTGAATTACGCGCTCAATTGGTAATGCGATTTTTTAGTTGGAAACAGAAAGTTAAACTAGTAGTTTAATTGTACAGTGACAAAAATAGAAATAAAGAATGCAGACGGTGCATGTGAAACATCCATTTAATTATGTTTATCGACTGGGTGTGAATAATCAAGGACAGATGCACATTTACAGTAGACCAAACAAGTATTTAACAAGTGATTTCAGGAAAATAGTTTTCGAATTGATCTACTTATTGTATCTACATTGTATCCATATACTGTGTGCTTATGTATGTTACTGTTTATACAATAATAGCGTATCGGGAACACAGTAATACTAGGACTTTGTATTTGTTTACTAGCGTGTTTGGTTCAGTTTGCTTGTAAACGTCAATGCTATTCTATATTAAGATACAATAAAATCGAGAGATACCCGTTTATGTTTATTTATCATGAATTATAACACGTTATGCAATGTCATGTTCGTATTCGTATTCATTGATAAAACTATATTACGATATTTTACTGTTTGTGTATAGAGGTGCATATATAAAATTATTGTACTTTCTATAGTTAATAAAGTTGTCGTGTTTAAAAGCTTATATCACCGATAATATGCCTTACGACATCTATATAACGTCTAATGGAGTTCACCTTTTGACGTATCAGTTTAAGTAATACAAGTCTAATCACAACACATAAGATTATCATACGATTGCCGTGTGAGAACTATGATTATGCAAGCTCTCATATGAGAATTATAAAAAAAGCTGTCGTATGTGATTATTTAGATTTGAACGACTCTCATATAAAAATCAGATCTGGTTTCATAGGAGAAGAGTGATAATAAAGCTAAGAATATTTCATATCGGAAGTATATGTATATAATTCATATGGTAATCATATGTCTCCTATTACATGTACCTGTGTACTTTTATTTGTCGTACTCTCTGAATAGGGTTATATTGTGTTTGTTTCAGGGGCTTGTGGATAAGATATCGATATGTGGTGATATAGAATTATTCGAGCACAGGATAAAAATGCTATTTTATTTTATTAAATAAAGTAAAGTTTCAGGGGTTTCTTGTCATACCGTGGTTTAAGATAAAATTGAATTTGACATATCTTTAGTTAAACATAATATATATTTACCATAGCCATGTTCACGCAGAGTATCTTTGATATTGATTGTTTATTTATACCAAATAGTACAATGTTAAACATAATATAAAATCATTTTGTCCAAAAGTCCAATTGTATAGTTTGTATAATGATACATCATTACAACGGAACATACATGATAAGACGTACGTAGTACAATTACCCTTTATTGTTTGTTCTTGCATCATATGCTAATGTAGGTAAATACAGTGTACCATGATGGTCAGTAAAATATATAGTGGATGTTATTAGTAAGGCCAAAGCGACCGACAATTCTATTGTTGATTTTTATCGTGGTTTTAAACAACAAATAAATATGATTTGATGCAAGAGATATCTGATTATAACTTGGTAAAAATAATGTGATGATATGGTATAAACATAACATAACAGCAGATTAATCCTTCACTGAGCGTCATGTACTTGCAATATTATTTTATGCAGTAATGTAATATCTGCTACAATTATTTCTCCTAACCACAGAAAACAAACAAGAAATAGGATAGTAGGCTCAATAAATATGCTTATGAAGGAAACTGGGACATTATCAAACACGTCTCCTAGCACCGGTATTGTATAATATTTTGACCCTTCTGTGAAATGACCCTGGGATCAAATTACTACAAAGTAAAACGACCCCGTGGTCATTTTACTGCTATAATAAAATGACCCTCCTATAGTCAATTTTAGACAAAAAATAAATAAGAGACATGATTGATGCAACAAGAAATACCAACATCTCATTCTTTTGATGTCACTATTTTACACTGGCAACAACGTATATTCTTTAGTTACATAGAATTACATTATAAATCATAAGCTAAATATATTTATTTTATATAAACAGTATGTCTTTTGGAAGTGTAGTGTATTCGTTTATGCGACGTTATTTGTAGCAGTACTTCAACATGTCAATCAAAACTTTAGGTTGCCATTCAATTTGTTTCCTATCAAATCACAAACAGTTCCTTATAAACACTGCATTACCAATTTAAAGACATAGTCTGCTCATGAAGAAGGAAAAGAGTGGAAATTTAATATTTTTAAAGTATTAACTGTATAATGTAGAGGATAATGAACTATTATAATTATGATTAATCATTTGAATTCATATTCGAAATATATACATACTGTGCATTAATTAACAATTATTATATTGATGTATATCAGCAAATAAATGGATCGAGAAAGTAATAAAACAGTAATTATAAACTTAAACGTACATACTGAGCTGACTGTTCACATATAATCATTTCTAATGGAATATGTAAATAACAATCAAACACACATGTATAGTTTATACTAATGCCTATCTCGATTGCGAAGACTACTAATAGTTTATATGAACATATGTCGCTTGTTGGTAGCCAATCTGGCCGAGATTTGGATTAAAACCCTCAGTCTCTAGTGCGAGTGTTCGACAATCTATCACAACCGAAACAACGCCCGTACAAATCTTTACTGAACGTTAAGCTGTAAATCAACGTACATTTTCGTATCGCCAGTATGTTGGTGACCTGAAAAAAAACACAAATCATATAATGTCAACTATATATTTTAGAAAGTCACCATGTGTTTGGCTATAAAACAGTGTGTATAGATATTACCATGTTAACTTATTTTAACATACATGAATTGTACCCTTTTTCAATTTCCTTCCATGTCCTTTTTTCTCTTTCATTGAATTCTGCTATTGTATCGTACTATATCCGATGAAAGCATATGCAAACTAATAACTCAGTGTTAGTATTTACCTTGTTCACGATTAATTTCCAAATACTCGTTTTTATTGCCCGTTGAATACTGCATTAATGTATATGGTATCTCTCTTCTTGCAAAATATAAAAAAAATAATACAACAGCAAACACATAAATAATTTAATCACTTTGCTTGGAATTTGTTGTGATAACTACAGTTTAATCATATGACATCGTTTGTTCATTGTTATGTGATATGCTAAAGGTAATATTTTTGGTTAGAGATATCGTGCGCATGTGCATGTGTATAAATGTGAAGGGGATGAGTGTTTGTGTATGTGTGTAACAAAATATATACTTTATGTAGCCTTAAGTAGAGTGTCACCCAGTCAAAGGCTATCATAATTGTTCAGAAGTATACAGAACAAAGCAGGGACAAATAATCGGGTTTAAGATACCGTATCGCTAGGTAGATAAGATTAAATCGTGTTAAAGATACGTAGACCGAGGAATCTATGAACATATTTTGTGTGTTGTATATTTTATTATGATTATTGAAAATAAGCATTTTAGAATTATATGATATTTATAATTGATGTGTAGTAGCATGAATAAGCCTACTTTAATGTAAAAGAAACATTCATAATAAGATGCAAAACACAAGTCTATAGAGATCATCCGTTAAACTGCAATAGAAAGCGGACCAAGTGTGAAAAGTTTTAGAAGTGTTAGATGTGTAGAAATTGTATAAATGCGATTTGTAATTTAATTTATGTTAAATACAAGTGTAAAATTCGTGCGTGTATATATATGTCCGAGTCTGTATGTGGGTATATGTACTTGTTTATATTACTGTTGTATCGGTTTCATTTACATTATCGTCTTCTATTAAAATAATTGTTTTTATTTTTGCTTTATTGCTATCATGAATTATAGTTTTAAATTTTATTAAATTGATTTCAAATTTAAACATAAAAACTATTTCAATGTAAACAATGTACTTACAGAGATGTTTGATTGTTTGGATTGGTAGACCTTTCTGTAAACAAATATAATAATATTGTATGTGCAAACAGCTAAAATTGTAATTACATACAGTCACATACTGTAGTGTTTATACCTATATGTATATCTGCATTGAATTTAATATGTGTACAATCATAAGCACATTGTCTGAAATTCTTCTATACATATTGAACCCTTACACATATACAAACATATATTTATCAACGTTTGCACATTCTAATTACTACGTAACTACAATACGTAAACATATACTGTCATATAGCTGTACATTATGCTCATAACAAAGCAATGTATAGTTAACTAATCGAAACGAGCGAGGGTAGAATAATGTTGATGTTTACCTTGTTCACCTTGTGTTTCGGTGCAGAATCGTGGGCATGTATGCGTATATATACATGTATGTGCGTGCAATAGACTATGTGTGTGAAAATGCATGTATGTACGACACAGACAGCACTTGGGTACATGTAAATGTAACTATTGTTGTGGTTATGGTTGGGTTCTTTAATTACTATGGTATTTTCTTTAAATATTTATTTTCATTCTTCCCTTATTAACTTTATGGATTAGTTTTGCACTGTGTTCAATTAATTTAGAAAATTAAGAAAAAGTTAAAGATAATTGTAAATTACGTTTTAAAGACGTTCGTTAATGTTTTTTCTGAATCAATTGAAAATAGAAGATTTAATTTAAACCATGTATTTACTGAGACATTTGATTATTTCCATTTGGAGACCTATCTGTAAATATATAGAATAGTATTGTATTTTCAAACATGAATAACTATTCACAGAATGTAAGAAACATATAAATGTGTTTACCCTTACATATGTCAGTAATAAGTACACTCATGAACAAATTGACTGACATTCTTCTTTACAAGTTAAACGCTAACACATATACAAAACTTTTTTTTAAAACTTTAAATATACTTATTCCCGTTGTAATATGAAAATTTCTCATTAATATTGGTTTGATCAAACGTATATATAAATAGTCCAACGTCTAGTAAAATTATTTGTTTCTAATTTTGCAATGACTGTGTTTTACACCATTTTCAATGCAGTTTCAATATTGTTTTACGAAAATGCATTACTGTTGGTTATATATGGGAACCAGTTGTACTGGACGACAATCCTTGATTTACATAAATATAAATAACACTACCGTCCTATCATAGGTGAAAATTCTGGGCACATCAATGGTTCTATTTTATGATATCAGCAATACAAGTTAAATGGTCTTAGGACGGAGACTGAGATGTTAGAAGCACTTTCTGGCAAAATTGACCATACACACATAAGTGGTCTCCAACGTGTCAACGGACTTTGGAGGATATACTTTGACAATCTCGATAACAAAGTTTGTGTACTTGCAGAGGGGGTTCCCATACGTGGAAAAACTATACAACTTCTATCAACAAATCCAGGTCGTCTAGAAGACAAAAATGTGTTAAAGGTACGTGTAAAGGATGTGCCATTGTCAGCCGACTCGTCAACAGTGAAACAGGTGATAGGCTCATCACCGTTAAGGCTTCTTCGGTAAAAGAACCTCTTAACAGGTTTATGTCATTCGCCCAATTTACAGGCAAAGTGTACCACGTTGGTCAAGACTCAAAAAAGAAACAAAAATGTTCCAAATGCCTAGAAGACGGTCATACATTTAGACAATGTAAAATCAACTGGAAATGTTGTGGCTTTAACAATACCCTTTCTGAGCCTCAGTGCGCGGGTACAAATGAAGACGCCAAAAACACAAGTGACCATCCATTCACGTCTACATCGGTAGACAATGAAAAGAAGACACCTTAACCACGTGACCAACCTGACGACACTCGTAAAAATCGTAAAAAAACCATATCGAGTAAAACAAACAAGCAGACAACAATATCCTTTCGGCAGCCGATCGACTTTTATATTTGTATAATAGTCAAAACAAACACCAAACACTAAATAACAAAAAGAAAAAAAAAACATTATCAGATCACCGTCGACTCCGGCCGAAATGCTAAATGATGGAAATAGGAAATAAGAAAGCTTGCCGTCCCCCCCCCCCCCCCCCCACCCCCAAGCGAAGAAGACAAAGAGTCAGACGATGATAAACAATAACTGTCTATATTAAAATTGATCAGATTTACATGATATTCCCAAATGGACTAATAATTCTGAATACGATTTTGTTTTTGTTTAATTATCACATATTACGTGGAATTAAACATAATTTATCACCGGTTTATGGTTTGAACAATTAAATAACGCTATTTATATAAAGATATAAAGTGGTGAAAACAGATATGAAATCTAAGCTCTGAAATATCGATTTAGAGTATATGTTTAGAATTTGTATATATAAAACATGTTTTTTCTTAAAAAATTAAGATGTATCATGTCTGCAAACACTTTATGGGACAAAAACATAAATTTTCGCACCATATAGCATTTGCAAAGATAAAATCATTTTGTGTCATCTTATTTCAGAATATGCTTATACAATAGCAAGTTATGTAAATCGGCTGGTATCCTGCGCAACACACGATAGACTGTACATCGTTACAACTGTAATGGTAGCGGAAAGTTTTGTGTTGTACCAGATACCAAAGGGTAAATATCGGCAATTTTATCTACTCGATAAAATCAGTACTCGCCACTGCACGGACAGTATATCTTATAAAGCTAGACAATAGGCGGTCATCAAGCGTAGAGCTTACCTGTAAGCGTACCTACCAGTCACCTGTCAAACTTTAATTATACGTGTTTTAAACATGAGTCCGAACTATAACGATATAGTGCATTATATTTATTTAAATGCACAAGGCCTGTGCAATAGTGCCAAACGCGCACGACTTGGAGAATATATTTCTAAACAAAAGGCTAATATTATTTTTCTACAAGAAACTCATTTCACACAAGATATTGAAACTTTAATACAAAAAGAATTTAATTTATTTGAAGTGCACAGTTCGTACGGTAACAGTGTCAGTAGAGTCTGCACTATTTTAATTGGAAAATCACGCGGAAGTTATTGATTTTAAATCAGATCAAAATGGTAGATATATCTTAATAAATTTAGAATTAGAAAAAAAACTTAAAACACATGGAGACGCTTAAATGGTACAGAAAAGAGTAGAATAGATTTCAGGTTAACAGATGCTAACATAAGACCTGCCATACACCCAACAAATATACGACCTGCTCAAATAAAATATACCGATCACTTACCTGTTTCTTTACAAATAATTTACCTATCGAATAGAGGGCCTAATTTTTGAAAGATGAATAATACATATTTAAAAGACAAAGAATATATTAATTTAATAAATAAAACAATAGAGCATTGTTAACATAGTTCGAACAAAGAGTAAACAACCAAACACTCTGGGATTATTGTTAAGTTTTAATCAAGGAAAAATCTATTATATATGCAAAAATCAAAACAAAAGAAAGAAATAATACTTTAAAAAAAATTGAAAACCGTCTTAAAACTTTAATAGATTAAGATAATGAAAATGAAAATAATGACAAAATTACAAATGAAAAACAAGCAATTGAAAAGGAAATCGAAAATGAATACAATTTTAAAGCCACAGGAGACCAAATATGGTCACGTTTATAAATTTGAGAGAATGATGAAAAATTATCAAAATTATTTTTAGGTTTGGAAAAGTCAAGACATACACGAAACGTCATGAATAGTTTAAATATTAATGGAGAACGTATCAACGACATCAATTAAATTATTAAACAAGAAATTATTAGTTTTTTTTAATTATATTCATCAGACGTCATAGATACCGATTCGATTAGTTCATATTTAAACAAAAACACGTTTGAAAGAAAATTATTTTGCAATGAAGCTAAAAGCTGCGACGGTCTTTTAACAGTGTTAGAAGTAACCAAATCAATTTTTTCAATGAAAGCTAATCGGTCACCAGGCTTAAGCGGGATAACAATATAATTTTATCAGACTTTCTGGGGGAAAATAAAAGTACTTGTACTAAATTCTTTAAACGAAGGTTTCGTCAAGGGTGAACTCTCACAACTTCAAAAACAATGAATACTTTTTTTACTTTATCAAAAAGGTAACCCATAAAAATTGGAAAATTGGCATCCTAAATCATTACTTAACACAGATTACAAAATCCTACACGTGCACTTGAGTGCGTTTACAAAGAGTTTTACCTAGCATGATAAGTATGGACCAACAGGGTTACTTAAAGAATAGGTTTATTGGCTACAATATTAGGCAAATACAAGATATAATAGACTATATTGAAAAACTAAACATCGAAGGAGCAATTTTGTTTCTCGATTTCAGAAAAGTTTTCGAAACAGTTATTTGGAATTTTTTATTTGCTGTTTTAAAACATTTCGGATTCAATGCATCTTTTACTTCATTAAACAGAACTATTTATTATAAATGTTCATCCTGCATTATGAACAATGGCTAGAAGTCGGATTTCTTTTTATAAAGAGGATTACGAAAAGGCTGTCCGAGCTCTGCTCTCATTTTTATTATAGTAGCCGAAACTATGGCTGTTAATATACGTAACAATGATGCAATTCAAGGTATGAAAGTTCAACACAACAACTGTATTAAAAAAAATAAATAACGCAATCAGCGGACGATACAACTATTTTTCTTGGATCAAAAGATGAAATCATTAAATATCATAGAAAATTTTGCCAAACAATCGGGATTAGTTCTTAAAAAACAGAAGGGATATATGTAGGTAAATTAAAAAATTGTGTAGACGAAATTGGAAATATTAATTGGGCTCAAAGACCTATCAAAGCTTTAGGAACTTATTTTGGCCGCAACAAAACTGAATGCAACGCACTAAACTGGGAAAGAAAAATAATTGACAGTGAAAACTTAATAAATAAATGGCTTAAACGAAATTTAACATTATTCGGAAAGATAAAAGTTATTAAAACATTAATTATGCCAACATTTGTATACTTGGTACAATCCTCTAAAACACCACTCGATAAAATATAAATAATCGTTTCGCTTATTTATAAATTCTTATGGCATGGGAAACGCGAAAAAATAAAACACACAACACTGATAGGACAAAAAAATCAAGGTGGACTAGATACCCTTGACACCACATCATTATTAAAAACCCTTCAAGTAAAATGGATAAAAAAAACTAACAGAGAAAGATGAAGCAAACTGGAAAATACTGCCTAAATATTTTTTTTAATGATTTCGGAAACAACTTTCTTATATTTAATATGAATTTAATTCATCTGAAAAACATACAAAAATATGATAATCTTTCAATATCGGATTTTTATATAGACATTATTGAAACGTGGTTAGATATTACAAGAGGAGAATATAGAAAAAAGCAAAACGTTTGAACCAACTCGAAAAAAAATCATATGGGGTAATCAAGAAATTGTGTTTTTAAAAAATGCTTGGTCTTCAAAGAATGGATTAAATCCGGAATTCTATTTATAAATGACATTATCGATAACAACGGCGAAATTAGTGAAGATATAATTTACAAAAAAAACAAAAAAACAAACATAACTTTATTACGGAATTAAGTAAATTGAAACAAGCAATACCTTCCTCACGGAAAACTATTTTAAAATCACTCTGTTCTATCGATCAAAAGTCAAAACAAACCTAACTTTAAAATTACGTCTAGCGATCGGAAAAGTTCTAGAACTTGTAAACACAAACAACAAAATAATTTATAACCAACTTATAAGTCGTAAATTTTCTATTCATTATATACATGCATACTGGAATACATATTTTGATAATATAATAAACTGGGAAAATGTATATAAAGCTATACACAAATTAGAAGACAATCGTATAAAGCAATTTAATTTTAAATTGATTCATAAGATCATTCAACCGAAAGAAATAAGATTTCTTTTTGAAAATGAGCTCAACTCCGTTTTGTAACATCTGCAATGAACCCGAAACTTAAAAACATTTGTTCATAGACTGCAAAGAAATAAATGAATTTTGGAAGAAAATAAACACCTTGTTTAAACACTGCGGAATTAATATAAACGTAAAATCACTATATAATATAATAATAGGCTACAAAGTAGATCATCAGGAATTCATTAATATAAACATAATATTCGCACTTATAGGATTTTCGATATATAAAACGTATTCTATAAGCGAATTTAGAACTAAGCATGTAAGTTGTTGTTGTTTTTTTTTTCAATATTCTGTCAAGAATTCAAAAAAATATCTAAGCTCTCCGAGTATAATATATATTAATCTAATAATTTTGAAAGACGAGTTCAAAATTACATAGACAGCCTGTAAATACAAGAAAAAAAATCATCTTTAGATAAGTATATAACTTATTTAGAAAATACTATGTCAAAATACGTGCCTATATTTAATCTTGTACACGTTCCTACAACTTAACAAGGAAAAAAACTATTTTAAAATCTACATTGATAACTATTGTTAATTGTTACACAATCTATCGTTTGTACTTCTAATTAATCTGTGATTTATGTATACTAATTGAATAAAGTTTTATAAAAAAAAAAGAAAAAAAAAGAAATACGAATAAACTACTCAGGATTGGCTACAATAATACTTGATATAACTATCTTACCTTTACTTCGGAGTTTCCCATTCCTTCTTTTAAACATGAGTACTGCAACTACTATACCAATTACAAACACCATTACACTGCCTACCACACCACCAATTATCGGTCCTGCATTCATGACCGTCTCTTCGAAAGACTCATCTGGTGCCTAAGGGTGAACCAAAACTATGAATTGCATGGGGCAGGATCAAAACAGTCAAATTCAAGGTACACTTTGAAAATCTTCTTCTAATCTAGGAAGCAATGGAAAGCAAATGGTGAGCATAATTATGGACCTATATGGGTCCTAAAATTGTGAATTGCGTGTCCCTATGTCAAACGATTTGGTCCTGGGGTAGGGGCCTAAAAGAAATTGCTGCGTACATAAACAATTCACATTTTGAACTTATCAAAAACCGTCAGCTCAATTGTAATGAAATGTTGTATGCAGCTTTAGTACGGAACTGTGAATCAAAATGTGAATTGCATGGTTTCCACCCCCCTGAAACCTTGGAGACGGGACCAAAATTGTCAAAATCAAGGGAAACTTTAAAAATCTTCTTATCATCATGGGTAGCACTCAGAAGTAAATGTTGAGCATGGTTATCGATGACTATGGGTCCTTTATGAAAATATATTAATGTCATGCCGCTGGGTCTCACGGTTTGGCCGTAGAGGTGGGGCCTACTTTATGAAGTCTATATAAGAGAAAATGACCAAAAACATTATTTCTTATGATTGAATAGACTTATGTGAATGTTTTTTGGTGAGATTGTTGCTGCTGACGGTTAATGCTTATGTCTTATTGAGTACAGCCCCCACCCCCACCCCCACTCTGTAATATTTGGCCTTGGCCAACTAGTCAATTTAATGTAAACTTTAAAATCTTGTTTTTAGTATAGGAAGCATTTGAAAACAAATTGTAAGCATAATCAATGAGGCCTACGAGTCCGTAAAAAATATCGTGAATTTCATGGCCCTGGATCTCACGGTTTGACCCTTGGTGTGGGTACTACTTTACTAAATCTTTATAAGAAAACAATACGTGATTTGTTTATATAGATGGGACATACAGAATCCAGGTTTGAATTTTTTTCGCTTCCCGAATGACAAAAGTTGGAATATAGATTCATATAGATTTATGTTATCAAGGATAGTCAGGTGACCTTCAAGGCACATTGGCCTATTGTATAATTATTCACACAATTGCTTTCAGATTACACATCAATGAAAGTAGCACAATTCAAAACAAAAATGTAGAATCGACTATTCGTTGCTTTAAAATGGACAGTAAATGTCAACACTGATATTTGGCAAGAAAATGCTATTCTAAATAAAATCATTCAGTGATGTTGGAATAGAATAAGACGCCTTAGTTGTAAACGTACTGTTGGTATAATTCTACCTTTATAGTGACGGCAACTTCTGGAGTGTCTTTTTTATCTACAACACATGCGTGCTTCATGCTGTCTGATTCTTTGATTGAATTTAAATGCGGTGGATAACTTGGGGGAACTGTAAATATAATAAATATACAACTAGTATTGCCAGTATTCTAGGTTAGTAGTTTTCATTTCCAGGCAAACGGTGTATTTTATATAAAAAGTAAGGTGTATGTAACCTCAGATGTTTTAAATTATTTTAAACAGGCAAAATGAAAGTTAAGACGGTTTCAAAACACTAATGCTGAACATGGTTTACAATGGTTTACAATGAGGATAATTTCAAAGCACACATGTGAACACAACCGTCATCATTGGAACTACGATCCGCTTAAAACATATAACTTTTAGTCTTAATATCTAACAAACAGTTTAAGTCGTTACTGTAAACATATTAAATCGTTGTGTATATATTTTTATATAAAAATGTATCTGTTTTCTCGATTAACTTAAAGTCGATTTACCAAATATTTGACGAACTGTTCGATACTTTCTCATAAATCGAAACCGCTTTAAACTGTTATATGACATGCATTTATAACATGAAATATTTAACGTACAGGGCGAGCGTTAAGATTGTCAAGACGCTTGTCGTTTAGAAGGCAGACGGTTAAAACTACAAGTGATTGAGTTTGCCAATGTACCAGGACAGAATAAGTATATGATTACCAACACGAAGTTTGTATATATAAAAGTGATTTTTTATCAAAATAAACTTCTTCCCAAATTTTCAAATAACATTGTTCATAGCGATTGTTTTGATATACGGTATTTTTTTTAATTAAACTACTTAAGTTCCACTCCCTATGAAATAACTCCCAGAACCAAGATATTTCAATCCGTCGGTGTTTTGAATTATTTTCAACATGAATTCACTTTGCAAGCGTTCGCTATTAATATCACAAAACTATAAAATCGCATTAACTATCCTCCTGAAATATAACGAATGTAGATTCAATGCTTTGTTCATGAAACAGATTATAATACGTGTTCATATTTTGTATACGAAATATATTTTTGTCTGTATATCGAAAGTAGACAAAATGCCAATACTCGGCGTATATGCGTATTAAAAACATATAAGTTAATGACAATTAGTTTATGAGTGTACTTAATTGTCTTTTAACTCGTAATTTGTAAATAAGAGTAATTTACAGCAATTAGAGATGTATGCATCTGTACATACTGTTTGATATAGATGTCTTAGTTTAGAGAGATTTTCAATAAACAAATTACCACATGTAAAGATATATTTCTGACACCAAACGCAAATATTTATTATACATAAACATGCAGGGTTACGTTATTTTTAAATGTGTAACTTGTCAATGTATACGGTGTTTTTTAGACAAACATATGTTAGTACATGTAGATATCAATATGAAATCATTACATATGTTTCGTTTATTTGGCACTGCCTTCTGGTAAATTTGATGATCATTTACAGATGATTTCTTATCTAAACTCATTTTAACATTAGATTACTAAAATTAGATGTGTTACTCTCAAGAATCCGATAGAACATACTCTGCATTTTAACTTTAGTTGTATTATTAGGTCATATTGGCATGTATCGTTGACTTTCGAAAGAAAACCAATTGTTTTTTCATCAAATGGTAACATGTACATTTCAGTACAGTTTCATTGTCGTTAAGTTTTTTATTTACACTATGGATCAAAGGGGTAACCAATACACGGGCGACGTTGAAATGCCTTGTACACTAAAATGACTGTTTTCTCTATTCATTAAATTGGACACAGTAAATAGCTATTATTAGTACAGATGGCTCTCTATATCAAATTTGATTAATGAATGCAAAAGGTACATGTAATACTGTGTATCGTGTAGTACACACACTCTACGCGCATTTCAATAATATATAGGAACCAATTAGACTCATTGCACTGACTGTGTCGATGACGATTATGGCTATACGGTATGTTTTTAACAGCATTAGTAATCTTGTAATCTAAATTAAGTCACATTGTGTGTTGTTGGTCAAATACAATGATTTTACATGAATGTTCAATACTTGTAACATAAATATAATCACTCTTAAAGTTTTACTATTTTATATATATATTCTATTATGTTATAAAAAATCTGAAGAATGAAAGCACACGAACGATATAATTATGAATTGAATACTGGCATTGACATGTTATCGAAATATCTTAAACAGTTTTAAATTGATTGTGAAACACGTGATCGTTTCTTAGACAAATCACACTCAAAATCTTCCTGGGTAGAACCAGTTCAGCTAATATTTTAATAACGTGCTGGTGCTATCAAGGAAGACCATGAATGAACTTGATTTAGGTAGTAATCCCATGTTTAAAATGTAAGCATCTTAAATGTTTGGACAACTCGACGTACCTTTTAGATTCCAACATTGTTTGGCAACGCTGCTTTCCGTCAAACATGTGACAGCATCCCCACTGACACAGCATGATATGTCTTCTTCTCTTTCACACAGAACAGAGTGCGTAGCTGATGATTTTTCGTCTGAACCAATCTAAATAATGGTAAAAATATCTTACAGTACCATATTCTGTCTTGAAACATGTTTACACTTTTGTAGTAGTTGAATTATCGTGATTTAAAACATTATTGATTTTATGAGCTGATCGCACAATTTCCTTCAAACTACCTGTGAGCTATATATTTATTTCACTGTGCAATACAAAGCAATATTTGCCAGCAATTGTTAATATTTTATAACGGCAATCATAGAATTGACTCGAATTATTAATTTGATTTAATTTTATAAAGTGTTGCATGCACAATATCAGTGCGAAAGATAATTAAAAAAGTCCGAGTTGGTTTGACAACACCCTTGTTGGTAAAGCACCAGTAAATCATAAATGTACACAATGTTAAGATATTTTACATAAACTTTAACAAGAAAAGCTCATTGACTTTATCATTGGTATGTACCTTTATTGTGACATCAACTTCTGGAGTTCCTTTTGTTTCTAAAACACATGTGTGATTTATGCTGTTGTTCTCTACGACTGATTCTAAACGTGGTGGTAGATTGATTGGAGCGACTGGAAATATAATAATTGAATATTATGAACCTTCAACAATTCATTAGCATTAACATAAGCAAGCAAGTTGCAACGAGGGCTTCGCAGTAACAAAACCGCCACAGGGAAGCTTGAGTCTGGTTGTCCATTTAATTCAGTTCAATATTTTATTCAGTATTAAGAATGCAAATGTGTATAGCATAAATAATTATGGAATGCTATAAAACTATCATATTGAGAACATTACACAAACAGACTTCAGGTCTCACTGGAGAATTACCTCCCTTACATGACGGTTGCAAGATTATTATGCCAAAGAAATTAGAGCTGTGTAAAGTAGTTGGGCAATTTTTTTGTTAAAAATGCATAAAATGTCATATACTTTGTGCATATTGGAACAATGGAACATTTTCATGATTTCAGCAAAGTTTGGGTGACATTGGGAGCTGTTTGATGATGCTATAACAGTTTAAAGATGCGTAGTGATACACTGCAACAAATGGGCAGAATTGTCAAAAATGAAGGGGTGCCGTCAAACCATCGAAATTGTGAAAAAGCAACCTGGTCAACCCCATGTTCTTTTCTGCATATTTGGACCAACAGAGGATTATCTATGCAAATAAGGCACTTTTAGAACCATTGGTAATGTATCCAGTGTTCCAGAAGTGCATGTCTCTATATGTAGAACAGTACAAAATTAATTGGTGTGCGAGACGTTCATTTAACTTCTTTACTAAGAATCTCATTTTTCTTAGCTGATAATCATAACCAGGTATTAAAATGAAATACTATATAACTATAATTAAAGTAGTGTTGGTAAATGTTTTCCGTAGTATGATTCGTTATTAATCGACCAAATATTTTCTTAGTTAAATGTATGATCTAAATATTTTGTCAATTTTTTTAATGTTGGCAATCTGCAAAAACTGTTGCTTAAATAGTGTTCCATCAAATGTCTATATTTTGGACACTTTACAGTTCTAGCCACTGCGCTATGTAGGAATATAACAACATCGTTAATAACAATCTAATTTTGCTTATCCGGAATTTCGAACCTTTTATGCAGACGTTGCACGATGTTTAAGAACGTTTACAACCGAGATCAGCTTTAATTAAAATACCGCCGGTATAAGCGATTTTAAATACATATTTTATACATTTTTTACCTGATATGATAAATGTATTCACAATTTATTACAAATATCACAATAATATCATGTTTTATTGAATTAAAAATGTAGAACTAGCTTGTTATGCCTCTTTAAAAGTTAAATACGACCTAAATACGCGTAAAAGTAATTCTGATATATTTCTGGTGAATATTTAAAGAAAACGATTCCTAAACATTTGCATTCCATCATTATCAATCCACAATTCGAAATTTGTTGACATAGTATATATTCGTAGTGTACTGACAGACGAAAGGAAATGAAGTAAACACATGGTTTTAACATATCACATAGAGTGTCTCACGACATCGGCAAGTCAACGTATAACACGAATATTAAATTTTCATCAATTTTTACGATTATGGTTTGCGATGTCTTAGTCTATGTGCAATCGATTTGTTGATTCACATTCATTTTTTCAAAATCAAGTACGGCACTTTAAAAAGCGAATTAAGGTGTTAAAAGACAGACTGCAGAGTTAGACCAACTGTCATGCATTCTTTCCAAAGTACAGTACGGGAACCGTTTTATTACCGGGCCAAACGCGTTTCAAACGCCTAGTAAATGAACGCTAAACGCTTACGATTAAACAAGCGTTTTGGTTGCTGATTGGACTATCTAAGCGTTTATCCAGTCAGCAACTAGAACGCTTAGCGTAAACGTTCCGGTTGCTGATTGGATAATATAAGCGTTTATCCAATCAGCAACCGGAACGCTTAGCTGTGATCTGGTTATCGATATATGCTCGCCAAAATGACCAGTTTAAAGCGCGACGGTAAATAAGAACTTGACTGGTCATCTATATTATTACACATATTGCTGAATAAAATGTTGAATTATAACTACAACCAACAATATTTAAATGTTGTTTGGGATTCATGGCATCAGTTAGTTTGTTAATAGTGCATAATGACCATTACAGTCTATACGCTGTTTATAAGATAACATACGATAGCATTACTGTTATAATGATATATTATCGTAACCATACACAAATGAATGTACTTATATTCTATAAAGGCTTACATACCGATTAAAACTTCACTTATAAATACTATTAGCAAATGAATTTGCGCTATATAAGAGCAATGTGTTGGCCTTATGTATTGATTTGATAACAATACCTGCACTCAATTTAATTTTTATGTAATGAACCCAAATTGTCTAAATCAGCTAGGCCGTTTTGACCGGTGCTTATCTTGTAATATTTTTATATAGGTCTGCATACGGTTAATAAATTATTTATTTATTTATTAATTAATTTATTTATTTATTTATTTATTTATTTATGTATGTATGTATGTATGTATGTATGTATGTATTTATTTATTTATATATTTATTTATTTATTTATTTATTTATTTATTTATTTATTTATTTATTTATTTATTTATTATGACTGACTGATTGATTGATTGATTGATTGACTATCTATCTATCTATCTATCTATCTATCTATCTATCTATCTATCTATCTATCTATCTATCTATCTATCTATCTATCTATCTATCTATCTATCTATCTATCTATCTATCTATCTATCTATCTATCTATCTATCTATCTATCTATCTATCTATCTATCTATCTATCTATCTATCTATCTATCTATCTATCTATCTATCTATCTATCTATCTATCTATCTATCTATCTATCTATCTATCTATCTATCTATCTATCTATCTATCTATCTATCTATCTATCTATCTATCTATCTATCTATCTATCTATCTATCTATCTATCTATCTATCTATCTATCTATCTATCTATCTATCTATCTATCTATCTATCTATCTATCTATCTATATATCTATCTATCTATCTATCTACATACCTACCTACCTACCTACCTACCTACCTACCTACCTACCTACCTACCTACCTACCTACCTACCTACCTACCTACCTACCTATCTATCTATCTATCTATATATCTATCTACCCAAATCCATCCATCCATCCATCCATCCATCCATCCATCCATCCATCCATCCATCCATCCATCCATCCATCCATCCATCCATCCATCCATCCATTTATTATGATTGATTGATTGATTGATTGATTGATTGAATAGTTAGCGTCATTTTTATGTCATTGAAGTTTAACAGACGATCATTTTACCTAACCACTGTTTTCTAGAATCCTTAAATGTTAACCAGTACTCGAGCACACCCCATCGCCGCAAGTAACTGATAACTTTCCCACTTTAATCAGCAGTGAGAGATAAATGATAATGAGACGCAATGTCGTATATCAATCATTACGGACGGGAGACTTGCCGGGCGGGGATTCGAACACACGACCTATCTTCAATTAAGTAAGAAATTTAATCAATCCTCTAGATCATTAAATATAGATAATTAATAAAATAAGAAAGTATAATCTCCTAATCTATGAAGTTAATTAATTAAATAAATACACAATTAGTTTGATTAATATAATATACTAGTATCATTATCAATAATGTTACCGAAAGTATAATCATCAATCAGTCATATAGGTTGACAATGACAATCAATTTATTCTTAAATAACCAACTTTTCTTACTTGCCAAAAAAACAACAACTTTAAACACACAAAATAAACTATTCTGTATTCTGCATACTTTCAATTAAAGTAACATATGTTTATGTTTATAAAGAAATTTTAACACAAGCCCTAATAAAGCAGTGCGAAGTACGCCCTCCAGCAATGTAATTATCGCTAATTATCCCATTGCCTGTGTCAACCCGAAGATCAAAGGACATTGACTTTTGATTTTTTACCGCCGATAAAGAAGTTTACCGTGACATGCTTTTGAAACTGTTATTTCATGATCTAATGCATTTGAAAATCAACGGGGGTCTGATTTCTTAATTTATTATTTAACAGAAATTGGTGTTCACTAGTATATTATGTTTTGGTTTGGAAACCTAAAAGTTGTCCTTACAAGTCATGGATATGACATCACAGCGTAAACTGAATAAACAATTTAAAAACACCACACCGTCGTTTCAACCACATATCATAAGAATAAAGGTTTCAATTTTATGCGGAGAGATTTGGTAAAAACGTTTTTAAATTAAGAAATGAAGAAATATAGATGAAATAACTATGACCGTATATTTTCATCCAACGTGAAAAATTGATCACCTACAACCTTATTAATTTAAACGCTCTTTTTATATAAACAAATCACATTATCTGTTTCCGATGTTGTGCTTTAACATATATATATATATATATATATTAAATTTAACAGCCACCACAATAGATGCACTATTTGAATGTAGGACAAAAGCCCGTATTATCTTGTATAGAGATAACTTAATTTCCACTCAGTTAGTGATTCATATCTACAGGATGGAATGCAAGTGTTTGAGATTTGTATACAAGGAATTAAAAACAAATTGTTCAACAAATCTTCGATAACATAACCGTACTAGATCTTGTAATTAACATAATACATAGCCTCGTTTTAAAAAAGTCATAATCAGGAACCAATGAATGATAAATATTTCTAAATAGACATAGGCGCATATCTGTCAATTATTTGTATATATTAGCTAGCCTATTCTAATATCTGAAATATGCCTCCAGCGATGCGATGCTAAGTGATCTATAATCCCATGACTGTAAGCCGTGTCATCCCGTATAAAATATCCAATCAAAGGTAACTTCCCATTTGGTCTACTCCCATTTCGTCAATGATTTTGACATTCATTCCCATTTCGTCTACTCCTTTTTTGACACCCATTCCCATTTCGTCTACTCTCTATTTTATATAAAATTATGTAAAATACTAATATAACTGATTTTTCTTTTATTTTATGTAATTTTTCTAAAATTATAACAATAATAGAACTTGTAACACATATATATATATATATATATATATCACTAATGTCAACACCTTTAAGGTGTGAATCCCATTTTGTCTACTCTTTGTCTACTTTATTAGTAGACGACATTTGAAAAAAATGTGTTTTTATAAACATGTACTTAATGGATCAATTGCTTATTTTAATACATATTTCATTTGTTGACATATAATTATATTTAATTATTTTCAAAACATGTAGTAAAAGGGGAAAAAGTATCTGTTTTTTTTTAAATTAATTTATCTATATTTATATTTTATTGATCTTTATATACATGTATACATGTAACTGTCTTACCAATGACTTCACATAATCATCATAATTATGGTGTTGAAGACGACAATAACTTAAAACATTGCATAAAGAGGTGAAACAAATCATTGTTTTCATGAAAGATTTGCACTTTTTTTTTATTAAACTACCAAGCACATATCTGATCAGCACTTTGCACTAAGTAAACCCTAAACTTAAGCTCAAATTTATATTATATTACAATCCTGTCAAGTGAGTCATTCTGTTGTTGTAGTCTTGGAGAGGAACTGTCTCAAACTTAGATTTCAGTCATTGGATTTTTCTGTTTAAGTTTTTCCAAGTGTTTCTTTTTTGTACTGGGACACCACCGTTCTGTTACTGTATAATTTTTACCGCAGAGACAGCTTCTTCTTTCTGAAGTAGACGTAGCAGTTGCCAGACATTAGGTTGGACTCTTCCTGCGAGTCTGTTAAGTCCGTTATGTCATCCCTCGAGGCTGTTGTTGGTTCGATAAAATGACAATGGATTTGACGGCTAATATTGACGGAATGATTGAAATGATAAAGAGAAAAATGGACGTGTATATATAATTCCTTACTTAAAAGTAAATGTATTAATTCCTTTGTTATTTTCAGTACCGACTATAACTATTAATTAAATAAGCATTTATCGTCATTTAATTGCTTTTAAATGAATTTTTTTTCACTTCGCCTCACCTCGCCTCGCCTCACCTCGCCTCGCTCCGCTCACTCACTCACTCACTCACTCACTCACTCACTCACTCACTCACTCACTCACTCACTCACTCACTCACTCACTCACTCACTCACTCACTCACTCACTCACTCACTCACTCACTCACTCACTCACTCACTCACTCACTCACTCACTCACTCACTCACTCACTCACTCACTCACTCACTCACTCACTCACTCACTCACTCACCCACCCACTCACTCACTCACTCACTCACTCACTCACTCACTCACTCACTCACTCAATCACTCAATGACTCAATCACTCAATCACTCGTTTATTCATTGATGTATGTATGCATTTATTATAAACATATAATTAAACTCAAACGACTTACTCTTATTATAAACATCATTTAAAAATGTGTAGACCTACACATTTTGTTTGTTTTATGTAAGAAATAATGTAAGCACTACATACATTTTAAAGCAGTTCTCCACTTATCACTGTTATGTGTATGTGTAATAGTTTCTAAAAAATTGGCAATATATTGACAAATAGTGCAGATCCAGATCAGAGGTTTCCCTTATAGGAGCCCCTCTTTCCCTCATTTCCTACAATGTTTTCAATAGCCATCAGTTGCAAAGGCTCTAAAAGGCGCTTGTGTGGATGAAAGGGTTTATGAACACTTATCTTAGTGAACTCGCAAATTCTGATCTCATTGCACAGAAAGCACTGAATTTACTTAATCCTTATCAACTGTCCAATGGCATCCATGAAGTCTTTAAGGGACTTTGCTCCACTCACGTACTGTTGGCATAAGCACTTCAATCTCCGCTGGTGCACCTTCGTGGCGTTCCTCACTCGTTTCTGGGGTGGTTCTCCTCGTTCACACCGCAGAATGTCAGCTGCCACCATTGCTGCATCTTTTCCAACCGACTTCACCAGAGTCCAAAGAGAAGGGTTTTTGTGTCATACAAGGTGCTGGAAGCCGTTGTTCCAGGACTTGCACTGGTTGTTGGTTCTGTCCTGGTCTTCCATGGTGGCATGGTGCACATTCCAGATTGTTGTGGGGAAGCGAGGCGATGAGCGTCTGAAGCGAATATTTCCATTTGCTGTCACAACCGAACGGAACGGACCATTCACATAGTTGATGTCAAAGTAGTCCACCAAACCAAGTAGATTTTCTGGAACTTTTTCCTTGAGCATCGTCATGCCTTCTTTCACATCGTCGGGTGGCAGGAACGCTAGGCCATCAAGCTTCCCACAAAATGTCCGGACATCGTCGTCATTCTTGTAGTCGCACTGCAGACCTTCTGACTGTACTTTTCTCCAGGTAGCCTGCGTCAAGTGGTAGAAACATCCCTGGAAGTGAATGTCGGGCAAGATACTTCTTACAGCATTGTGAATGGCCACCTCGTAGTCAGCTATGATGTGCTCTGGGTTGGGCCGAATATCTCGCTGCAGATAGGCATCTAGTAGGGCAGAAAACATATCTTCATAAGCACTCTGCTGCTTGCAGGGCAGGAGTGTGTAGACAACTGAGGCACAGGAGTTACCAAGCGGCACACGGATAACGAAGAGTTGGGCAAACTGAGCAGGGGCTGTAGAGTGAGTACCGTCCATGAACCATCTACTGGCATTATCTAGGAGGCGAAAACCATCCTCTGTGGCAAACATGAGTATTCTACTGTCTGGTGACTCATTGTCATAGATCACACTAGTTGCAAAGTCATCCGGCGACGGGACAGGAATGTCTCTGATTGTTGACGGGTTCTTTGGTCATGTTACCTTCTTGGCACGTCTCACAGTTTGCTTCAGCATATTGAAAGAACCGGCAGCAACAATAACCTCCTTGGGATGATCTGAAAGCATATCTGTGACGATCTGTCCTGGTTTTCCGCGATAAGTCTGGGCACTATCCTTGATAATAGAACGGAGCTTCAGGGCTTGTGTGCAGAAGTGATCAGGGTCATGAGTGTGTTCAGTGGTAGACTTGGGAACCGTAACCTAGAAATTAAAAATATATATTAAGAACTAGAATGTGTCCATGGTACACAGATACCCCGCTGTATGCTGAATTTAAATCAGGATCATCAATTAATTAAAAATTAGTCACATTGCTATAAAAACTTTTTTTTAAAAAGGAATTAAATTAAAACTCTATTTCGAAATTCGAGCTACCCGTTTAATCAGGACCATCAATCCCCCACTTCCACTCAAAATCACCATTTGTCACAACATCAAGACCCAAAACTCCGTAAATGTCCATTGCAGTTGGATGAACATACCCAGGTGCACAAGTTAACATGCTGATTAATAAATTCCCAAGGTTTCATCATTCAAGCACTAATAGTTTCATAGTTACATGCGACACAAACTTAACATTCCATATTTTCACAACATCAATGCCCATAACTCTGTAAATGTTCATTTCGGTTGGATGAAAATACCCAGGTGCACAAGTTTATATGCTGATTAATAATTTCCCAAGGTTTTATCATTCTAGATGTATGTAAAGTTTGGTGAGAATTGGACAAATTCTTTTCAAGAATTAGATCATACAAAATCTTCGGGACGTACGGACGGACGGAGCATGTCAATTTGCATTAAAAGCATTTAACTCTTATTTCTCCCCTTCTTTAACACTTTTTGGTACTTAGATTGAAGTATGGCAGAAAATCTTGATTTAGAGGTGTTAAGCCAGTATTAATACAATAAAACCCCTGTAATGCGACCACTTAAAATAGTCCATTTGGACAACCGGAGAGATAGGTGGTAGCTTAATGCAGGTGAAAAGTCAAAATAACTTTTGTTCTACATTAAGCTACCACCTGTCTTTAGGGACCTCCATGCTTTGTCATTGAGTGGCCGTATTAAAGGGTTTTTACTTTCAACCTTCAAACAGCGCATAAGATTCAATTCAATTCATCTTATTAGCATTAAACATTTACACAATGTTTTAACAATATCAGTACAGATATTCAATTGACCGAGTGATATATATTACTCTTTACAGAGGGAGCAAGTTAGGAAATTGTTCATGTACATACACACAAAATGTACATGTATAGATGAAAGGGTTAAACAGCACTTTCATGAAAGGGTTAAACAGCACTTTCTCATTCATCATATCTTTAACTACATATGATACTTGGGGGACAATGCAGACCCATATCAGAGGGCAGACACACAGATGGAAGGACAGCTGGCTATGTGGCCAGTGTGATTACGACATGCCCCCCTACTGGTACTTAAAATAAAAGTGTCGGCAATATTGTTTCAATTTATTTGAATAGAAGTAAAGGTAACTTACCAGCAAATCAGATGTCACTGTTCCACGGAAGTCGAAACCGTTTCTCTTAGTGCATCCCCACCGGATAGACGACTTATTCTGACTTTTCTTAGTGTAAGCATAACCTTCATAAAGAAGTTTGCGTTGACCTTTATTGTTCTTAATGATCTCCATCTCCATTTTGAATGTGCAATGATTTTCAACCAAAATGTACCATATTATATACCCAAATATATAACAGTTTGGAGAAATATATAAAATAAGAGGAGAATAAAGTTGCTTTTAAAGAACACCAAACTGTACATTAATATCATCATATCCGAAAGGGATAATTGATTTAATAATAATCAATTAAATGATTAACTAATTGACAGTGGCAAACAAAGTAATTATCAGAAAAAGATCAAAAGCTTCAAATTAATTGATATACTTAATTACCCACTTTACTCCAATTTAACATTTAATTTACCCTTTTTATAAGAAGATACAGTAATTATTAGAAAAGATCATAAGCTTAAAATTAAATGATTGACTGAATTACCCACCTTATTCCAATTCTTCAAAGGAAAGTTGCAATAAATAGTTTTTTGTAGTGATTTATATGGAAAATAGTGTAGGACTGGTATCCATGACTGTGGGTATTTTGACTACCTTGTAAATTCTACTGTGGGTATTTTGAATACCCTGTAAATTCTACTGTGGGTATTTTGAATACCCTGAAAATTCTGCTGTGGGTATTTTGAATACCCTGAAAATTCTGCTGTGGGTATTTTGACTACTTTGCCATTTTTGAGGTGTGGGTATTTTGACCGTGGGTATTTTGAGTGGTACCCCGCATGTACATATTATGCAGTTTAGCGTTAACGAAATCAATATTTTAAAATATATATCATTAATTTCTTTTCGGAGAAAATGTTTTCAAACATACTTAAATCATAAAACAAAATAATGTAGATTATTTTAAACAGTAGATGTACGTTTTGCAGTCATTAAAATATTGCTTATGTTTCTTATATTGCTATAACAACGCGTGTCAGATATGCATTGTGTAGATCACAAAGGATGACCGACACGACGCCGCTGCAATTAAGGGAGTTTGGGTGTGAGGGGTGGGGGGGATCAAACAGACCACGTCCTGCATTCTATAATAATGGAAAGTTAGACCGCTAACTGACCAAATTTACAGGGACAACAACACTGTCACCAATTAGAGTTTCCGCCTATCAACAATAGAATGACAAATACCGACATTTTCTATATTAAGTGTATTTTTATGCATTCGGAAAAATTGACAAAAACATTTATCTTGAAACATTTTAAACGTATCAGAGTAAAGAAATGCCTGTATTTCGTTAAATGCCTTGCAGCCAATCAGCATTGAGTATGTATTATGATGATTACAGTACCGTCTAGACGGACCCGCTGAGCTTAGTTGGTTTGACCTTTAAATCAGGACCCGTCTATAGATATACAGATTGTGGCCGGGAGGAGATTCGAACGCATGACCATTGGATTGATAGTTAATCGCTCTTCCGTCTTAGCCCGGAGTGGAGGTTATAATATGATGATATTTAGATGATATTGATAATGACAGTTAATGATTCTGTTAATACAGTTGACTGTGATAATTATAGTGCTGCTACATCTGTTACTACTTATATTGATTAAACAAATTATGCTGTTGTTGCTGCATAAAAGAACGATTGATGATAATAAATGATGATTATGATTGACGATGATGCTGCTGATGGTAATGATGATGATGATGATGATGATGATGGTGGTGATGACGATGACGATGACGATAACGATGATAATAATAATGATGATAATAATGCACATAATGGTAATGATGGTTGATGATGAAATGATGTTGAGATAATAATGCTATGATAATGATGATGTAGCAGTAGAAGTAGTAGTAGTAGTAGTAGTAGTATAAGTTTCAGAAGCAGCAGCAGTATTAATAATAGTAATTGTAGTAGTAGTACTGGTAGTAGCAGCAGCAGCAATATGTGTAGCATATCATCAATCAACCCATCAATCACGACTCTGACATCTTATCATGATGATTGAATTTTTCAAAATAGTAAAATTACCCTTAGCTTGATAAAAAAAGTAATTATTGCCGTCAGTGTTGATGTAGATCCAGGCGAGCCTTCACATTCATGCTGTACTATCAGCGTATATACTGTTTGCTACTCAGTCAATACATTATAAAAAAAAATGAAAAACACTATTTAGACCAGGAAGGGAATTTAAGGGAAAATGTTTTGTTACATATATTTACCTGTCTAAGAGAGAATAAGAAAAATAATATTATATCTCTTTTCTTATCGTGTTTAGCTGGTGCGGTCATTGTTTCGTACTGAGAAATGGCTGATAAAATTTTGATTTCATACCCTTTTTAGTAAATCTAGATGAAGCTTGAATGAGTTTTTTTTTGTGTTGTTTCACATAACTGGCACTGTCTTTTGGTTATTCAAATAGTGTTACTACACAATTTGGTATATGATGATTATCTATTCTACCAGTTCCCTGAACATGTATGCATGTTGTTCCTTATAGGGAGTGTCATATGGAATATAATGTCTACAGGCATATTGCACAAAGTGTATGTTACTGTCCAGCTACTGGCACCCTGCTGAGCTTTCATAATTCACCAACACCACATTCACACCATGTGGTAATGAGAAATACCCTGCCACAGTGTGCATATTGTACTCTAATAAGCGTAATCACCCTAGGTTTTAATGACCCAAGGGTTTATGACAGGATGTTATATCAAATTGTATTATGCCTTATTACTAATTTAAACATTTTCAGTTAATAAGGGTTTCAATATCAATGCAAACTTACAAGTAAAAAAATTATGTTATATGATTTTATGAATATTTTTCATAAATTGTATACCAGAACACTATTTTAACAGTAAAAAAAACTTTTCAAGTATTTATGAATAAATAAAGGAACAAAGGTTTTACTTTATCTTTTTTCATTACGAAGTAGAGGTAGTTAAAATGTCTATTCAAGAATAATGACCTAGTTGACTTTGAAAAAAGCCATATATCAATAAACTAAATTGCCTATTGATTATAAAATTAATAAAATGAGTTTATAAACAATTAATGGTTGACCGAATATTTAGCATCATTTTTTGCCATCGAGGGCTTATTGTACAGATGTTCAGTTAACCTAACCACTGTTTCCTGAAAAGTTAACCAGTACTCGAGCACACCCAACAACCGCAAGTAACTGTTAATTTTCCCACTCGTATCAGCAGTGTGAGACAAACGATATTGAGACATAATGTTGTATGTCAATCATCACAGAGACTGTCGCCGGGTGGGGATTCAAACTAGAGACACATGGATTGATAGTTAGACACGTAAACGACTGAGCTAATCGGGACTGTCATAATTAATTGGCCTTAATTTGTATTTTAATAATAACTTTTAGATACCATGTCGTTTTCATACCTTATGTTTTGGCATTAACCTCTTGTTTTTATTGTTAATTGGATTATCACACCTGTTTAAACAGCCTGCAATTATAAGATTGTGAAAGATTGCTATATCAATTTCGCAATATTTTGGAAGAGTATATAAAATTACAAATTAAATTTTAGAAATCAATTAAGCTATATGTTTTTAGCACATTTTTAAGAGCTTCCCACTGGGTAATATACACTAAGTCTATATGTATGTCGCATATGGTCATCTTCGTACTGAAATCATCAGAAATTGTATGCTTGGGTAGTAGTACGCCAAGGCATTGGTACGCCTCATTCTGCAATCTTAAGTCTTACCCCAAAGTATAAAGGCGTTTTGCACGTGATGTCACCAGAAGCTTGACACTGAGGCAATGTGAAATCACATATTAGGAAAACTAAAAACAACGCTGCCCACAAAACATATCGCATTACTCCACCCGCTTATTCCGCTGAAGAAAACAATGTTTATGGGTTAAGTCCTTCAATTCAGAATAGTTTTCGCGTTTAATTGTCTTCCTTTGATGTGCATTAATGTACTGTATATCTATCTATCAACTGTGTACGTGAATTAGTGTATATACAAAAGAGTATCAGTAGATAGCAGCCACTAACAACACAATAAATTTTCGCGAGAACTAGAACGGAAGTGCAGCTATGACGTCACCGAAAACCTCCAACATAAAAAGAGCTTTAAAATGGCGGCGCCCATGAAATATAGGAAACGCTTGAAATCATGATATTTAATATCGTTTTTCTCACTTGATAAATTTCGTTCAATTAAAATTTGTCGATTTTTGTGTTAGTTACATGTCTATTTAACGATAAATGGCCATTTATATTCTGACATGCGGTACCCTTTAATTAAAAGACATGTTCTTTCAAAGTTTCATGTATGGTTTTAAATTTGTACACACTAGCTGGGTACCTAATTTAGAGACGTAAAACATTTAATTATATCAATGAACAATTCAACTATTTACCTTGCCCAATATTCTTATTGTTTCAATATATATATTTTTTTATATGTACACGTATGTTAATTATATCGTTATATGGAATTGTAAATATACACATACAGAGAAAATTCTAAAATTAGCAAACATTGTCATGATGGAATTGTTATTAACAAGAGAATGTAAAGTTTTCGATATACCTCGATTTCAAAATAGAAAAGTACCAATTGAATGATAACCGAAAACTGCTAATCATAAACTCAGCTGGTATTCATTACACAAAATTGTATAATAATTAAGCGTTATTCGAAACACACATTAACATATTGATCAAGTGAAACTGAAAAACGCTACGCATACGCATAACACAAACTGAAACGGTAAAACGCTGCGCATACGCAGAATAGAAACTGATAAACGGTGCGCATGTGCATAAGCACCCTAAACCGTTAGTTTCCAAACGAACCAACGAACTAAGGCATCACAAACGTGGTCGAAACGGCGTTGAAACGTAAAAACTCGGTAATAAAACGGTTCCCGTACTGTAGTTACATCCGTATCTCTCAACTTTTGTACCAATTGATTCCTTGCGGAATTACCAGATATTTTATTATCCCGGTCACCTGGGCAGGAAAACATTACTACATATTATTTCAACAGCGAAACCTATCACAGTAGTTTCGGCTAAACTACGTACACTATTATAAAGGTCACCTATAATTTTGAGTAAAAGTAGTTTCGGCAAGTCATACAAATAATGACGTCATCACTGCATGTGTCGCCGCAAGAATAAATATTCCTTGCTAATAAAGCAGATATTTATCTCAACGCCGCTTTATTGTGTAGAGTAATACAAGACTTAATCAAGTTCACCAAAAAACGCAGGACATTTCGACTGTGTTTCCAATAATTTGGTTGATGTTTCTTTGTGTATACTACTACCATGTATACAAACGTGTGATATCACAAATACTTGTTCCCAATATACATGCAATATCTTTTATCTAAGAAATAAGTATAAGTATGCTTTATATTTAATTTTACGTTTGCTAAGTCTCTCAGTGATCAAATAAACATGTATTCTATTATCTGGAAGAGTAAAACTGACTGAAATTAAAACTAACAAGAGAACCGCAAGCGGGTGCACACGCTCGTTTTTTAATCATGATGGTGATTAGTTTAAAAAATCAATACTATCACTGAAAAAATAACAGATTTAAAAAAAATCACCAAAAAATAGTGATGTCGAAAATCTCGACTATTCTAGCCTTGTCGATCACAGAACAATATATTATAATTTAACATAAAAAACCCCAGATATATCTGTATGAATGAAAGCATCTTTCATATTAGCAAAATAATAGATACATGTATGTGCAAGTAGGACTATTCGGGCAGAATATACAATATGTATATGTCTGGCTAAGGCTAGCTAGTTAGTACTTAAGCTGAAATGTATTTGATTTGATACACTTTTTTTATCTTGGTGTGGATGTGCCAAAGTTTAATAAACAGGGCTGTGCAGTTTTGATACAATTAAAGTGGAGGTTGGGGAGTGGGTGGGAGGGGGGGGGGTTGGTAATAAAGTTGAATAGAGATATTGTATCTAATTCAACACAGTACAATATTTTCAGAAAACAATTGGAGCAGGTGGCGGTTTTGGGGTTGAGGCAGAATAGTATTCAATATAAAACTAACCAAAATTTAAAAGAAAAACAAATAGGGGGTGGGATTGGGCGGGTTGGAATGTCGTTAGGATCAGTAGCAAAGATGAAATGGGGCAAAGTATTTGATTAAAAACAAAACAAAATTTAAAAAAATAAAAATAAATAAATGGGCAGGGATGGCGGTTTGGTAAGAGTGAGTCTTAGGGTCGGTAATAAAGCTGAATGGGGCAGAGTATTTGATTTAATACAAAACAAAATTTAAATAAGTGTTGTTTTTTTAAAATGGACGGGGACGGGGTGTTGTGGGCTAGGAGTTAGGGTCTTTGGGTTGGTAACAAAGTTGAAATGGGGCAGAGTATTTGATTTAATACAAAACAACAAAACAAAAATAAAAAAAATGGGCAATGATGGATGTGGGGCTGGGGTGTAAGGGTGGCGGTCTTGGGGTCGGTAACAAAATTGAAATGGGGTAGAGTGTTTGATTTAATACAAAACAAAATAAAAAAAATATAAAAAATGGCCGGGGATTTTGATGGGTGGGGGGGAAGCGGGTGTTGTGGTAGGGGTGAGGGTCTTTGGGTCGGTAACAAAGTTGAAATGGGACAGAGCATTTGATTTAATACAGAACAAAATTAAAAAATATATAAAAAAATGGGCGGGGATGGGAATGGGTGGGGGTGCGGGAGGGGAAGTGGGGAAGGTCTTTAGGTCAGTATCAAAGTCAAAATGGGGCAGAGTATTTAAAATTAAAATAGGCCGGGTTGAGGTTGGGGGTAGGGGTGAGGGTCATGGGGTTGGTAACAAAGTTGAAATGGGGCAGAGTATTTGATTTAATACAAAAAAAAATGGACGGGTATGGGTATTGGAATAGGTGGGGGTGTGGATAGGGGTGAGGGTCTTATTGGTCGGTAACAAAGTTAAAATGGGGCTGAGTATTTGATTTTATACAAAATGAAATTTAAAAAAAAAGAAATGGGCGTGGATGCGGGGTGGGGGTGTAGAGATGACGGTCTTTGGGTTGATAAAAAAGTTGAAATGCGGCAATGTATTTGAGTTAATACAAAACAAAAATTAGAAAATAAAACAAAACAATAGGTGGGTATGGGGATGGGTGGGAGTGTGGGTATGGGTGAGGGTCTTATGGGTCGGTAACAAAGTTGAAATGGGGCAGAGTTATTGATTTAATACAAAAAAAAAATTTGAAAAAAAACGGGCGTGGATGCGGGATAGGTGTGTAGAGGTGAGGGTCTTTGGGTTGGTAACAAAGTTGAATGCGGCAGAGTATTTGATTAAATACAAATCAAGATTTAAAAACAAATGGGCGGGGATGAGGGTTGGGGGTGTACTGATGAGGTATTTTGGTCGGTAACGAAGTTGAAATGGGGCAGAGTATTTGATTAAATACAAAACAAAATTAATAAAAAATAAAAAATGGGCGGGAATGGGGATATGTGGGGTGTGTAGTGGTGGTGGATGTGGTAGGAATGAGGGTCTTTGGGTCGGTAACAAAGTTGAAATGGGGCAGAATATTTGATTTAATACAAAACAAAATTTAAAAAAAAAATGGGCGGGGATGGGGATTGAGGGTGTAGTGGTGAGGGTATTTGGGTCGGTAACAAAGTTGAAATGGGGCAGAGTATTTGATTTAATACAAAACAAATTTAAAAGAAAAAAAATATAAACAAATGGGCAGCAGGGTTGGGGTCTTGGTTGGGCTCGGGCAGGAAAGTCCATTAAATAGGCCAATGTCAGTGATGTAAACATTTGGTTAGTTAATGGTGATCAGCTTCTAAAATTAAAAGTATTACTGAAAAATAAAATTGATTGAAAAAAAAATTCAAACCGGAGCTAAACAAAAATCTTTAACCTAAGGTGTTGCAGCTCAAAGTATGAACATTTATGTAAGTTAGCTATATATATTGTTTCTATAACATAATATAAATAAATTCCAGTTTAGGGAGAAATGCCAGTTTCAAAAACCAATATACACAACAACCATACTAATACGTTGATATTGAAAAAAACTTACGAATGGCTTCACCGGAGACGTGCTGATATTTGTTTTACATTATTCTATAACTCTACGTCATAGCTATATATTCTACGAAGTTTCAAAGAAAACTGACTAATAGTATAGTAAGGAGATGAACGGACCAAAGACAAAAATGTATCTTAAAAAGCATGTGAGCGAATCAGTGCGATGTTCTTGCAGGGCTAGATTTCAATGTGGCTCTACCTTGCAGGTTTCATTATAAACAGATGAAGGTATAAGAATAGGCTTTTTATATTCATTCTACAAAGACACCCGGGATGCACATCATAGCAATCATGCATAATTACATACAAGCAGGTTTTATTATAAACCGATCAACGGTTAAGGTGAATTTTAGTAGACAATAATATCATACTAGATAAATAATGTATCATTTCTAGCGTAACGTTGCCATAAGAATATGCAACTATATTTCACAATGACATTTTCTTCCTTTGAAGTTTCATTGAAATCTGGTCTAAAAAGGATGAAGTTTTATTGCACCAGTGCAAATTTCTTTAAAAGCAAATACATACTCTCTCTCTCTCTCTCTCTCTCTCTCTCTCTCTCTCTCTCTCTCTCTCTCTCTCTCTCTCTCTCTCTCTCTCTTCTCTCTCTCTCTCTCTCTCTCTCTCTCTTCTCTCTCTCTCTCTCTCTCTCTCTCTCTCTCTCTCTCTCTCTCTCTCTCTCTCTCTCTCTTCTCTCTCTCTCTCTCTCTCTCTCTCTCTCTCTCTCTCTCTTCTCTCTCTCTCTCTCTCTCTCTCTCTCTCTCTTAATATTCAGACAAAAAATATAATTGTTTGATCAGATAGGGGAGCAAATTAACTGCAGGTAAAATATCTAGACGCAAGTATTATAAATTTAAACAAACTTACATTGCAAAGATAAACGCGCTTTCAAGCAAAAATTGTATATAAAATAAAAGCGAAACAACAAACCTATATAGTTCTCTGTTAATATTACCAAAACACTAGACGATGAAATTGCTAATGTAATTTGCATGTCCTCTAATCTATAAATGGCAAGCATTGAATAGATGAAAGCACCTGTCGAAATACAATAGTATATAGCGCATAGTATAATAAAGATTTTGAGTGCTCATGGATTGCTAAAATAGTATATAATGGAACAACGAGTAACATAATCACGAACATTTATGACTACATATATGATGTCAAATCTTATCTGGCCGTACTTGGCATGTTGTAAATGTAGGTAATAGTTTAATTTAACAATATCGTTCCTTCATATTTCATTACAGTTTGTATTTTCTATACTGATGATTTTAAATAAATCTAACAAGTCATTTTTTATGAGATTTATCAACGAGTTTAATGGTCTGCCATCGTACAGGTACAGTGATGATTCATGTGCTAGTGGCTTTAAAATTTATTGTATATCATTTATGTAATTAACAAATCAAATAGCTGGTATATATTTTATCTTACCCATCTTTTACTATCATACACGAATTATAAAAAACCTTTGAAGTAGTCTTCGTCTCATTTGGTTTCAGTTGGTGATACATACATGTATATATCAAATGCGCTTATTGACACCATAATAATTTGATATTAATACTTCTGGAAACAAATTTAGGAAGTAATTAGACATAAACATTTGCATATTTCGTCATAATGATATATTTTGTTATTGCAATACATTGTCTTTAAAATAAGCATGTATACATAGTGAAATTAGTAACATACGATGAACTTTACACCTACCTAATATACTTAGCGTTGCTGTACTTGAATATCCAACATTAAACGCCGAAAATATATCACATGAATATTCGCCACCATCCACAGATTGTACTCCTACAATAACAACTGCTCCATTACCACCGTGCTTGATATTAGGTAGAAAACTGGTTGGAGCATTTTGTCCACTCTGTGACATGATTGGAGATGCTCCTTTCTTCCATGTAACAAACTGTACTGTATCATAATCAGCGATGTTCCACAATAATGTAACATTTTTGTTTAGACATCCCTCTACTGATCCAGGCCCACTTGTAAATTGAGCATCTGTGAATATTAAACAAGGTTGCCATTGCAGTGACAATATATCTGATAGTAAAGCATTTTTTCAAGTCAATCCAGACGTGGCGTTTTTTTATTTCATAATCAGATCGAATTTAAACTACACTTAAGATCTTCAGAAAATGCTGGAAATAAATTAATACTATATATTTCATTTGTTTAGGAAACAGAATACAATTAATAAATATTGATGGACCATACAAATTACTCATATTTCTATTATAATGCTATCTCGGAGGAAGGACATCTTAATATTATTGCAAGAGGTTTAAAGATGACTTTAAATCCAGATATAGAATGTTAAAACTATATTTATATACAATATTTATATCCATAATCAAAAAGCCAGATACAACGTCATCAGTTTTATAAATGTATACAACTGAATAGAATGTTGAAGAGATCAACATTTGGAAGACAGGATAGCTTTAAAACAATTCAAATGAAAGAAGTAGATTTTATTAGTTTTACTTTCATATAAAACTTATAACTGACTTTGATAATACGATTATGATATAACTGGGAAATAGAATTTATCGATCTTATTATTTAATATATACTGCAAATTAAAGAAACTTTCCATAAAACTTTCCACAACACTATATAAGAGACCCAGAAATATATGGTATTAAATTAGATGTAAATAATCGACATATTTTTTATGTTTTATTTATTGAAATAAGAGGAAAAACTTTTTCATATTCTTCAAACATAAAGAGAATGAATGCTATAAAATCGGACCATTGATTGATTGATTGAATGAATATTTAGCGTCATTTTTATGTCATCGAGGGCTAACAGACGATCAGTTAATCTAACCACTGTTTCCTGGGATTAACTAGTACTCGAGCACACCCCGTCTCCGCAAGTAACTGATAACTTTCCCACTTGAATCAGTTGTGAGAGACGAATGATAATGAGACACAATGTCGTATATCAATCATCACGGAGACTGTTGCCGGGCTGGGGATTCGAACTCACGACCCCTGGATTAAAAATCGGACCAATTTTTATAATAGAATAATGTTTCAAACACTTGTATTGCATGGTACATTGCTACCTTTCGGACTGGTTCCCCAAAGGTTATCGCTAAGGGGATCCATTTTATCGCAAAGGGGATCCAATGTCGCCTTATATATATATATTTCTATGAGCAGGAATACTGGCCATATTTATAATATTATTATAAGGTATAACCATAGGAAAATAGAGAGTATTGGCATATTATACAATACTGATATTAGATGGTTCTGAAAATCACTAAGGTACGCTCTACATGCATTAACGTTTTATGATCTCCGACCTTTATATCAATTAAGACAAAACTAAAGTGATAGGGTTTGGATGTAGAAAACGATGTAACGTGAAAATATGCAGATATATGATCTTTAAGGAAATTACTCTATAAAGTATTAGGTTTTCCATAAATGTGTATACTATGTTTCAAATGAACTACATCTCTTAATTAGAGAACATTAAACGAATTCGTTTACATAATCCAAACCAAAGTATAATACAATACCTAAACACTTAATAGTTTAACTTATAATGAGCTGACATGAAACACCAGGTCATTATTCAAACCAGGAGGTTTATGAAAGAATGATGATGAAAGCAAATTACTTGGATAAAACGGTTGTTAACAGGCAATGATGACTACCTTAATATATTTAAAGAAATTTACACTTGGATTGAAGAGTATATAAGTTATGGACGACAGTATTTTACAAATAAATTATAATTAAAGAAAACATTTTTCTGGACGAAGGTTTTTGAACGATATCTTTATTATTTATGTAATGTTTCGCCATTATCATTGTATCTTTTTCATAGCATTCATCTATGGCATAATGAAAACATAACGGCCGGAAGAGCATATATTATCTTTAACAATTTGTTTAAAAAGGCATACATTATATATTTAATCATTTTGATTGACGCACAAGGTGAACTATATTTTTTTTTTTTTTTACATTTAAAGTCAAATTTTATGAAATATATTGTATACAAAAAAGTGTACAAGCTTGACAGGAAAATGTAACCCTATTATTCCGTTTTACACTATTTTAAAAATGATTAAGGCAGCAGCTCAAAACAAACTGGGAATTTGACAAAATTATTTGCATTACCTTTCAAGATTAGTCAATATACAAAATAACAATGGATTCAGTGTATAGAATTAACAACATACGTTTAAGAACAAATTATTTGCTTAAACAAGAACATTCCCAACTCTGAAAATTGCAGTTTTTGTGATAAATCTGTGAAAACAACTAACTGTGAAAAAGCCAATATTTGTCGACACGCCTATCAATGTTTTATCAAAAATAAATGTACTAATGTAATACATGTAATCGGTTTCAGATAACTCTAGGTGACACTATTGGTGATTTAATACTAAATAGATTTTAATACTGGGAACATACCAGATATTGAATCAAAAATAAATTTAATAAATAGTGTTTCATCCTTATTACTAAAAATCAATTTTCATTTTACTTTAATCATAATAAACAAAATATCAAATTGCTGGATTGTATGCTGCCAATCGAAATAAAAATAATAATGCAGTTGACGGTGATATTTGATAGTAAAGTAATAGTCAAATAACTAGTCACGTATGATATACTGTTTTTTATTTATAAATATTATATATATATATACTCGTATATACATGTATATATAAATAATTGATACAGGTGGGTGTTTAGAGCTTCTCAGATTACTGTCCATAGATTTGAATTCATCCACCAATAAAACGTTTTTCCATATTCAATATACACTGTCTTGAAAATAGCATTTAACGTAATATAAACACAAAATGAAGTTATTATGTAACCTGCAATTAATACTGTTCTTTAGCAGTACAAATAAACTAATTTTGTAATCGATTCTATAAAATGAATGGTTGGTTTAATAGTCATAAGGGCGAAAGATAAAAATATAACTGAACAGTGTCCTGTTTACATTTTCAATAATTATACATACATATCGTTTGATTTATTTTTGAGGTAGTGATAACATCATTTGAAAGATGCGTTATGTGCATAAGCTTAAACACTTCAACCATATTCGTATAGAAAACACACAAAATAACAAAAACTATATTGCTTTCTTAACACAATTATTGGCGACCTAATTTCTGGCGTTAAATATATTCGCATACAACTTTGTCTTCATAAAGAAATGTATACAATTATTGTCAAGTTTATTATTTAAGATCTAGAGAAAATGAAGGCACTTACCAGATTTATTTATCAAATAGATTACCAAAAACACAATCATTTTGTGACAATCCATATTCGAAGCTGTACTTCCTCTTTCCGTGACATGAAGGCTAATCGTCCGGCACCGTACCACTAAATTCATACAACAAATGTATACACATTGTTTATGGTATATGAAACTAAAATTAGTATTTTGAACTTAACAAGAATTCCGCGGAAGGATATGGCTCGCCGTGTCCGCTTTGACCGTTAATACACACATGGGAGAGAAAAAAAAATATATATTCATGCAAGAGTTATCTAACTTGGTTAACATAGTAGGTTTAATGACTAAGAAATATTGTAGGAAGTATTGTGTAAAGTTTCGATCACTTACATTAAGTGATTTTTGATATATGAACTTCATGGTTGTTGCACACAAAACTTTAACCAGTATTTCTCAGTAAAACATATTCAAACAAAATAACCAGTATTGTTTTCTAAGTAAAACGTATTTTAAAAAAAAAATAAAAATAAAAGATAATTTAAAAATAAAAAAAAAAATTAAAAAACATAAAAATGAAAAAAAGAATATTTTTTTGTTTAAATGAATTAAAATAAAAATCAGCATCTGCATTATATTATGTAATGCAGGATGCTAGTTGTAACTATGGTCCATGTATGAGTGTCCTAGTACTAGTACTTATTGAGAAATAGTGCAATTAATTAATGAATAGGGTTTTATGGTGTGCCAACACATTATAGGTTATTCGACGCCAACAGGAAGGAAGATTCAAGCTTCACTCTACATGTACAAAAACAACAAATTAACATACAGATTTAAAAAAAAATACACCAACAAATGAATATGCAGAATGAACCTAAAACCTTGATACCTGCAGAACTGCAGAATTTCAGCAAATTCTATCGTATTACTCAATTTGTCGCTTCTTACGACATGCATAAGCCACAGTGATCCTATTCTTGCCATCACTCATGGCTCCCTGAAACCACACAGGGGTTGATAATTTAACCACAATAGTGAACATGACAAAAATGATAGAATGAACATGACACCCAGAGAAATAGTGTAAAAACGAAAACTTACGTTGGAGGTAAATGCAAAATTCAACATCAAACAATGTCAATGGACCATGAAATGTAGGTCACACTCAACATCTGCAGTATAAAATGTGATGCAGGGTGTTAGTTGTAATTATGACTAATGTATGAGTGACCTAGCACTTGTACTTGTTGAGAAATAGTGTAAAAACGAAAACTTAACGTTGGAGCTAAATATAAATGTTTGACACCGCCGCCGTCGCCGCCGCCGCCACCGACGGAAAAGCAACACCTTAATTTCGTCTCTTCTTCGTCGCGGCGAGACAATAAAACAACGCATTTTGTTTTTGTTTTGGCTTAAGAACTACAAAAAAATTACTCACTATAATGAGGATATCCAAAACCAAATAGTGTCGTTATACTCTACAATATGTGTTCCAACAATACACGGTTGTGTGCGTCCGTGGTTTTAAAAAGAACATATACAAAGTTTTAACGTATGTGTAGAATTTATGCATATTCTCAATACGTAGACGGGATGACGGAGAGTTGTGATGTATGCCATCTAAGTATATCAATGGGCAAATAATGGCGTTTGAAGATTGATAAAATCACATGTATTTTACGGATAGTGTGACATTATACAAACTTCTCCATATAAGAGGAGGGTGCGTTCACCGATTACAGTAAATCCAATTACAATCCGATTTAATCATAACGATCTCATCAGAACATACCGGATATCTAACACGATTTTTATTAAATAATATATTGAACAAAAACAATGGAGACGTTTTAAAGAGTTTTTTTTATATATATATCCTACATTCCATTTAGTCATGGAAATTCATCTTTATAAGGACATCAGACTTTATGAGTACGGATAATTCAGGAAACGGTTTACCAATTTCCGAATACAAATAAAGCCACATTTGCCAGCTTAATCAGATATATGTTTTAGGTTCTGAACAAAACTTTTTTCAATGAAATATATATTTCTCTTAATTTTGAGGGATTTCTTGATGCAAATACACAATTAAATCTCTGGTCTCAATACACCTTATTACAAGAAAATGTCGCCCTTTGTAGTAGAATACTGCTGAGAATCGATAAAATAGTTCCAGGCTTAATCTTATATTTTCATTTGTGCATGCTATAGGTTTGGTATTGTGTGTTGACAGAATCAAACGTACAGTATCAACATTTAAACCACACATAAACCTCTAAAAGAAAACGCAGATGATAGTGTATTATAGTGTACTTTCGTTGGCTCTACCGACCTTACATTGCCTACACTGTCAACAAGAAGTTTACAGATTACATCAGAACATTTAACTGTCATAGAAGTTAGTTAACTCCATTTATTATATTTGATTTTCCGCAGTTGACATATGGATCTAGAGGGGAAATATGTCTGAATTTGAGATGTTTACAGGTGTCTAAATTTGAGCAATTACTTTTGAACATATAGGGAAAATGAATGGTGAATTATAACCTATAAATGAAACAAAAACAGACATAAAAACTTGTCTTACATATACATGTATCACATGTCACAAGTAAATGCATTTTTATTAATGTTCAACACATATGTCCGTTCCTTTATTTGTAATATTGATGTAATATCATCAAATATTGCTCTCATTTATATTGCACAGATATACAGTTAAAATTGTGTTTAATCTCATACCAGGTAAATATTGATAAAAAGAACAGCCAAAATGCCCGCTTCTTTTTTACAACCCAAAACGTCAAAATGTAATGAAGTTATTAGTAAGGGAATAAACTGTATATGTCAACTGCGATGTAAATGAACCCCGAAGAAGTTCCTATGAGTTGTGCTCTTTATATGTCAAGGTATATTATAATGCACTCAGTACATACTTGTTTTATGCATTTGTCTAGCGCAAATATATCGTAAAAAACAATGAGGTATTACGAAACAGCAAACAACGCGCCACATTTTTTGCTCCTGTGTCTTCAAACTTGTCGCCATGACCAATCGCAACTATCGGCAAAACAGATTTTATCCAGCTTTTTATCCAAAGCTAAATGCATTCATGGGAAATGAAATACACAATTCTATATAGTTTGATGACGTCGTTACACCACGAATGTTGTTATATTTAATCATAAATATTGACTACGTATATGTAAGTCTGTATGACTAAAACCATGCTGATAGGATTTGGAATGCTATAATTTGCGTGATACTTTTCACCCCCATATAACTAGTAGTGCGATAATAAAAATAATATGTGTACACAATTATTTACAATATGTTTATACAACGTCAATAGTTAGTTAACATATTATAACAATGTATAGACATTATAAAGCGATGCAAGCGTTTAATTATGTATATTAGTTATATTAGTTATGTACTGGTTTTTGTGTTTTATGATAAAAGAAGAATGTTTAAATGAAAAATTTGCTAGTGTGTCATGTAAAATTAACAGCTTAATACAAAGTATACACTACCGTACCAATAATCTTACATGTTACAGTGAATTGATACACACTATGTTAAACTTATTCTGTGTAAACATAATTGAAATAAAGCAATTCCAAGGACTTACACTTATTGTGATTATGAAGCTGTATGAACTGTATATGTTTTATATGTGTTATTAGAAAATGGACTGATATGGGTTTGATTAGCTTGACATTGATTCAATTTGAATAAGACGCACTTTTCCTGTATTTGCAATAAAGTCAAAGGGAGACAAGCCAGATATCTTTACTAGATGAATTGCTTTAACACAACCGGAATTTTAAAAATACTTGCAATACAGCAAATAAGTGAACATTTATTATTTTGACAATTTTACACGCTGCATATGGTAGGTGTCTACTGTTTTTATATACGTATCTATCAATATGAAATATATCTTGTCTACCTTTGATTCATATTCATTACATATAAGTGTAGTTTAGATATAATAGTAGAAGTAGTAGTAGTAGAAGTAATAGTAGTAGCAGTAGAAGTAGTAGTGGTGATGGTGGTGGTAGTAGTAGAAGTGGTAGTAGTGGTGGTGGTGGCGGTGGTAGTAGTAGTAGTAGTACTAGTAGTAGTAGAAGTAGTAGTAGTAATAATAGTAGTAATAGTAGTAGTGACGGTGGTGATGGTAGAAGTAGTATAAATGGTTGTGGTTGTGTTAGTAGTAGTAGTAGAAGTTGTAGAAGTAGTAGTAGTACTAATAGTAGTAGTAGCAGTGGTGGTGGTGATGTTAGTTGTAGTAGTAGTAGAAGTAGTAGTAGTAAAAATTGTAGTAGTAGTAGTAATGACGGTGGTGATATGGTAATAATAGTAGTATTTGTAGTGGTAGTTATAGTAGCAGTAGTAGTGATGGTGGTTGTAGTAGTAGTAGTAGTAGTAGTAGTAGTAGTAATAGTAGTAGAAATAATAATAGTAAATGTAGTATCAGTAAAGGTGTTGGTGGTTGTAGTAGCAGTAGCAGTAGTAGAAGTAGTAGTAGAAGTTATGTCAGTATTGG